>OZ026575.1:5031543-5631543 GCA_964020215.1 Aurelia sp. 3 sensu Dawson et al. (2005) | reverse complement strand
ATTCCTTAATGCTGATGTCTGTTGAATCAGACATTACAACGTCTTTGGACATTGAAGACCTCGTAAAACGGTTTAGTGACAATGCTCCCAGGAGATGGGACTTGTACTAATAAGTTCGTTACCAATATCGATGAACATCATTGAAGTTTTTCAAATTGTTTATGATACTGTAAAAGTTCCTTTTTAAGTCAGCAGCTTGGCACTGCGGGTGTAAATTTTCCGAAAAATCTCCTCTATGAAATTTCATTTTTTCCCGGGAATTTTTTAACCTCAAATAAAAGATCATGGTGGTGCCATTGCTTCAGATTTCTGGCTCCGGCAGAACTTTAGAGCTCTTCAACTATTCTATGTTTGAGTGGTGTATTAGAGGTCACAAGAATTTCTGGGGATCGGAATGTCGTCGTTCTACCGGTAGGACATGATTTTCTAATTGTGGCACAATAATTGTGTTACTTCAGTAGATTCATTTACCTTGATGCCAACCTATAAAAGGGCGTTTGTCGCATTTATAGCCAAAGTAGAGGGCGTGGCCCAAGAAAAATTTTTTCGGGCTCCGCCCTAGACCCCGCCATTTTCCGCCCCCCCCCCAATAAAAAATCCTGGCGGCGCCACTGCTTTCAGATAATGCGAAAGTCGACTTTGGCACCACAAAGGATCATGGTTTTTCTTATTCATATGCATGCTACATTTGGAGCATTTTGAATCGTCAGTTTTCGGACCATTTTGTAAAATATTCATTCCTTTAAACGTCTCTTGTTGTGCTTATTTTCAGCCTTTTATCATATTCTTACGAAACTCCAGCCACAATAAAATTGGTCCGCAAAAAGAATGGCTCAAAATAGTCAGAATTTGGTATGTGTATGGATAATTTCGGCTTAACTGAATGTATCAAGGCAGTGGTAGAGGCTAAATCATGAATCATGATTCAGGCAGTTGAAGGAAAGAAGCAAATTAAGAAACATGTAGGACTAGATAAAAAGGACATTAAGAAACTTTAAAAGGTGCAAGCTTTCGTGCGGCATTGATTAACTATGCTTTTATTTAGGCCATTTTTTATTTAGCATAATAAACTGGTGAGCCAAGTGGCTCAGAAGCCTGTCAGTACATCCCGCTGCTTTGAGAAATCGATGCCACTGCTGGACCATGTGCCCCATATTTAGGAAAAAATTTACAAAAGTATGATCTTCACTACTCTGAATTGTATATTTGTGACTCTCAGTATTTGGGACTTACCGCCAAAAGCTGATTGATTTCAGAAGGGTACGGGAATATAAATCAATGGGGCTGCCCAACAAAATGTTTGCCAACATTTTTGCCCGACTAAGGACAGATTTTGCCCAAAAAGGCTGATTTTAGAAAACATTCCAATGTTGGGGGGGGGGGTGGCACTGCAGCCCCCAGGCTCGTACGCTTTTGACTGACTTTAAGAAACTTCATATCTTTGTTAGTCTGTTGGTTCTTTCAACGTTTCCTTTGTGAAAGTGTAACATGTTCACCTACTTACTATGGGACATTATTGAATCCAAATTTCTCATAAGCAGCGTAAAAGTTGTATTATGAAAATGATTAAAAAGTCTTCTTGTTGCGAATAGAGCTTGTACAAATATAAACAAGTGAATAAAGTAAAACATAAGCGCTTTGATGCGAATTGAAATAAGGACGACGTTTCGAACATAGCCCGTTATCAAGCCACTAACTCTAGACTTGATAACGGGCTATGCTCGAAACGTCGTGCAGTGAAAATGCCGAAAATAATCAAAGGATGATCTCGTATTTTTCAGATGTAGTGGCGTCACCTAAAGTAGAGCCTAAAGAAGAAGTTGATTTGCGTAAGCATGGCGTATATCAGTGCTGCAATAATTGTTTACAAACTTATGGGGCCTTGAGTCAGCCGCCAACCAGAGAGTGCCATCGATGTCACAAACCTTGGATCAAAACATTTGCATATAAAGAAGAAAGCACGGGCACATGGGCCAAAGTGAGACCGAAACCAGCTTATTCTAAAGGGCCTTTTAATCCTTGTACTAGAAACAATCATACGATTGATTGCCCTTCTCCACACAGCAGACAGGAACTTGCACTTTGGTCATCGTTTTGTGGTAAGTTGTTAGATTTTCTGTAAATTCTATGATGATATCATGGAGCACCGCGGACACCTTAAATTTGAACGAAATGTTTATTCTATACTACTACCTTAACTGGGAGCGAAGCGAGCAAAAAAAATTCCATTGACCAAAAATCAAGGTAGCAGTATCGAATAAACATTTCGTTCAAATTAAAGGTGTCCGCGTTGCTCCATGATAATAAATATGAAATAATCGATTTACTTACAGTCGGTGGATGGATGCAAATTATAAGCTCTGTCTTCAAATATTACACCGGCATTTTTCTCCCTTTCTGTGTTTGATCATGGCTTTAAACTTCTTGCTATCCTTTTTCGGATTAATGCTGTTTGCCAGGATGTTCCAAAGTATACAGTCTCTGACTGACTGTGAACATTTCCATATGAGGACTTTTTAACTGCTGGCAGCTGGAGGAAATTTTTTATTCTTAGATCATACTTGATTTCTTCAATTTTGAAGGCTCTCAGAAAATGGAAGGCTGATGGAATCTATCCATTCTTTTATTTTGACCATTGCTATAATGCTATACTAAGATTCGCGGGAGCGGATGTGGGTTCTTGTAATTCAAAGAATCGATGATTTTTGGAGAACAAAGAAAGTTTTGTTTTTGAAACGATCTCTGTTTTCACTGTATCAGGCCATAAATCTGCACAGCAGTTATTTATCCTATTGGCTAAAGCATGGTGTCGAATTCTAACTGCCTGTCCTATGCAACTGGATCAATAACAAAATAATAGAGCCACCCTTATATGACACAATTTATGATCCCCCCCGCTCCTCCACCCATTCTCACAGACGCGATGACAAAAATATTAGTTCAGTAGGTTGTGAATGGATATTGTTGCGGGGAGCTCTGGGTGGTTTCGGTAATAGAAAGCTTTTTAGCTAATCGTCAGCGTACTTTCCTAAACGGCAAAGCTTCACATTAGGGAAATGTCACAGCTGTTTTGTCTCACGGTTCAATCCCTGGACCTCTTTTCTTTCTCGTGTACATAAATGGTTTAACTGAAAATGTGAGGTGCAATGTTATACTCTTCGCTGACGATACATCACTTTTTACTATTGTTTACGACCTGATGCAGCTGCCCTTGACATGAGTCATGACTTGAATCTGATCAAGCGTTTGGCTGGTAACTGGCGCATGGTAATTGGCTGGTAATCTTTCAATCATGATCCAGCAAAGCAAGCAGTGGAAGTAACCTTTGCAATGAAGAGAATTTGCATAGACCATCCACGAATTCTATTAAATGATACTCCTGTCTTAAAAGTTGATGAGCACAAGCATCTTAGGATTTTTCTAGATTCAAGATTCCACGTTGCTTGTCATATCCTGGCGGCTATCACTAAATCCAGACAAGAAATAAGGAATGGCACCGTCCCTTTCAAAATGCTTGCCGCAACGAACAGTGAATGAATTACATAAATTATATGTCAGACCTCATCTGGATTACAGTGACGTCATATATCATAATCCACAACATGTGCGAATTTAGTCAGGACATCACGCTCTCAAAACAAATGGAGAAACTAGATTCTATTGAATATTCTGCCGAACTAGCAGTTACAAGTGCTTGGAAGGGACTTTCTCGTGTGAAATTGTACGATGAGTTTCCTTGGGAACCCGGGGGGGGAGGGGTACTCCCATACTTGACTTGACGGGATGTGCCGCTCAACAGGGTGTCCTTTTACGGTAAAAATTATGCGACAGGGTGTCCTTTTTTGATAAAAATTATGCGACAGGGTATTACAATTCATAAGAAAATTATGCAACAGGGTATCATGTGGAAGCACACCTTTTAGAGTTATCATGAAACAATGGATTTTGGCAAAATTTTTATGCGACAGGGTACAGGGTGTTGAGCGGTTTGCCACACACCCCCGTCACTTCCCTAGTCAAGTACCCCCCCTGGGCTTGGGAATCACTCAGTTCCCGAAGATAAGGCTCAAATCCTTGCTGGTTCTCAGAACACGCGAAAATCATCCAACCTTACGAAAATCAGCCAATGGCATCGCTGCTTCTAGCCCCTTGAGACAAAATCAGTCGTTTGAGGTGAAGTTTCTAGTACCCTCACAAAAACTGAAATGGATGCTAAAATATTGCAGTCATTTGAAATATTTTTTGATAAATCAGTTGCAGAGATATCCATCCAGAGTTGTTTACATGTTTAGGCAAATATCTTATTTGGGGCCGGAGCTACGAGCGTTTTCCGGTCAAGAAAACTTGACCTTTCTTCGAAAATTCATATAAATTGTTAGAATATAGATATATCGTTGAAAATTTCACAGAATATGTACATTAACCTGGGCAATAACCCAGATGCATTTGGCTTCCTACGATCTCAAAATATTTGACAAATTTCAGTGATTTCCAACAGGCAAGGCAAATGGGCCTACGCTCATCCTGGGTAGAAAGCCATTCTTGGGCCTGGAATCGGCCAATTATACAATCCTTAGAAAGGTAATTCACTCACCGTTGACTCCAGCACCAATTTGAGCTCATTTATCCATTATATTGGGGCTAACATCGACAGAAAGCAAGCAGTTTTGTGCGAATTTGAAGAAACTTCCACGTTCCATGTTATGTCCAAAAACGCAACAACTCTCCTCCACTGTTGACAAACACTCGAGGCAGTGGTGTTGCAACTCAAGAGATTTATGATGTCATTGCCCTGCCCTCCTGGGAATGTTTAAAAATGTCAAAATTGGACTTTTTTAAATAGCTCTCCATTTTACATTTCTCGTATATTTTCAAAACAAGGGTATTTCATGTTTCAAACAATGTAAAACAACATTTTAAACATTCAGGATTGCAGAGCAATGACACAATACTTCTCTTGAGTCGCAACACCACTGCCTCGAGTGTTTGTGAATAGTGGAGGAGAGTTGTTGCGTTTTTGGACATAACATGGAATGTGGAAGTTTCTTCAAATTCGCACAAAACTGCTTGCTTTCTGTCGATGTTAGCCCCAATATAATGGATAAATGAGCTCAAATTGGTGCTGGAGTCAACGGTGAGTGAATTACCTTTCTAAGTATTGTATAATTGGCCGATTCCAGGCCCAAGAATGGCTTTCTACCCAGGATGAGCGTAGGCCCATTTGCCTTGCCTGTTGGAAATCACTGAAATTTGTCAAATATTTTGAGATCGTAGGAAGCCAAATGCATCTGGGTTATTGCCCAGGTTAATGTACATATTCTGTGAAATTTTCAACGATATATCTATATTCTAACAATTTATATGAATTTTCGAAGAAAGGTCAAGTTTTCTTGACCGGAAAACGCTCGTAGCTCCGGCCCCAAATAAGATATTTGCCTAAACATGTAAACAACTCTGGATGGATATCTCTGCAACTGATTTATCAAAAAATATTTCAAATAACTGCAATATTTTAGCATCCATTTCAGTTTTTGTGAGGGTACTAGAAACTTCACCTCAAACGACTGATTTTGTCTCAAGGGGCTAGAAGCGGCGATGCCATTGGCTGATTTTCGTAAGGTTGGATGATTTTCGCGTGTTCTGAGAACCAGTAAGGATTTGAGCCTTATCTTCAGTTCCCGTTGTTGGTATTGGCGTCTTGTTCCTTTTTATAAAATTTTCAATGGGTTATGATGAGCGTAAGGCGAGAGTCCTTTTGTAAGGTGAGACTACACATACTGAGTGTCTCCCGTGGGTACACTCAGTAAATTCTGCTCGCATTTGTACATCTCTTAGGGACATTTTGAAGAATTATTTGCTCCTTTTTAGAAACTATTGAGCACGATAAAAGACCTGATTCATGGAAAAAATCTACCATCGATGTGAAACTTTCTCAGCTGCCAACCTTATTCAATATGGAGAAAATAAACAAGTTTCTGGGAGATAACTCTATGGAGCTCTTCTGTAATGCTTGCGTGACAAATGTAACGAGACCAGATCCGTACAAATACGACCATGATGATAATGATGATGATGGTCTCTTGGCTTGTGGTCATGAAATTAGCAATGTGTTTAGATGTGTTTGGGATGACATCAGTAAAGAATGGTTGAAAGTCAGACGATGCCCTCCTGACCTAAAAAGCGGAACGAAATTATCCATATGCCACGATAAGGAGGCTGGGGATCCATGCAAGCGAAATGATAGCTGTTCATTTGCTCATAGTAAGATGGAGATAAAGATTTGGGAAATTGAGCTGCGAGGTAACTTACTCTTACTTTCAAATCTTTTCGTCAGACGCTGTTCACATGAAGCGAAAATTTTCATTGATGCAAATGAAGGGCCCTGTCGATTGATAAGAAATCCTGTTGAATTTTTTTTGATATCTCATTTTTTTTAAAGTTATCCAATGATTTTAAGTGCCAGTTGATGATGTCATTTTGTTTGCAAATTATTAGGATTCTATATGGAAAGAAGCTGTATCTGATCTTTGGAAGGTTACAATTGTAGGAGACATTTCAGCTGAGCAGAATAAATGCAATAAGCATTGTTTCATCAAGTGATGTGACCTTTAGAAAGGCACTTCATTTGAAGGAAAGGTCGTTGATTTTATTTCCCTTTGGAAACGTGGTCAACCTTGTATACTTTCTCGTACTTTTTGCAAAAAAATGACGTCATTAGCCAATCGTACAAATTAGTGGATAACTCGAAGATGAAACAAAGTATCAAAAAAATTTTAATGACATTCATCATCGTTCAACAGTGCTATTGATCTGCATCAATAAAAATTTTCGCTTCAGATCACCTTTAATACTTACTTTACTTTGTTCATCAATATCATCAAGATCTATAATATGCTGTCAAGCAAAAGTCTTTCACTCTTCTGGTTAACGATTTAGAAAATGTTGACGTCACACCCTCACCTGAGTTGAAATACAGAAGACGCTGTATCAGTGGCGGATTTAGGGGGGTGCAGTTGGGGGCAACTACCCCCCTTCACGATGAAAACTCAGCTTGGCGCCCCCTCTTTACCGAGAAATCCGCCCCTCGTCGTTATCCTATGACACTCCTATTTAAATTTTGTGATCAAAATGTAGGGCAAATGTATATGTCAAGACGTTATTTAGTACAAAAATTAATGAATTTTCTCAATTAGGAGTCCAAAAATTTTCGCGCACCTTCGGCGCGTTTCTTCTCCATTGTCCTTTGGGCGCCCTCTTTTCAGGCTGCCCCTCCTTCAACTTTGAGCTGGATCCGCCCCTGCGCTGTATCTTCGAAAATATTCAAGATTTCTGAAAAGTGCAACGTTAAGATTATGGCAAAGTAGCTTAAGTTTGTCCAAACCATTTTTTCAAAGGAATAGGCCATGGACTTTAACACCAACCTTTTACTAGACTGTTTCTCCTTTGTTTCCCTGCGTTCTTCGATTTGCTGATATCACTTGGTCAATAGGGACTCATAATATTACTCTGAAAAGTGGGCCCACTTTGGGACCGCGTAGTGTGATTCCGTATTCACCTATGAAATAGCTAGAATTTACTTTTCAAGCAATCAGGAAGCGTCATTTAGAAAGTTGTTGTTATGGCATGCAAAAACTTGAAATGGCCTAGAGTTCTCATAGCTGCAATGGATCTATTTTGCTTCTACAGAGGAAGATTACTGCTTGGAATTGCAATTATTAGATCAAGAAAACACCATTCTTTGTGCTAAAAGTTTGCTTTCAATGTTCAAGCTCTTCAGACCAGACTTTTAAGTGATTTTGTCGAGTGTACGAGAACTTTCGCTAGTTTGGGCCTTTTTGATAAAGTGGGCCAACATTTCAGAGTAATGTTATCAGTCCTTTTGACCAAGTGATATCAGCAAATAAAAGAACGCAGGGAAACAAGAGACGAAAAGTCATGAGTCTATTTTTACACTAATTTAAAGATTTAGGACCAATATTCAAGTTTAGTTAACAGACATATTTGTTGTTCATTAACAGGGAAGCCAAGTGAAGATGTACCCAATCCGAAAGATTCCACGCAACCTTCTCCCCCTGTAGTATTGACCAATGCTGAACAAAGCGAGGAAGATGAACAAGAGAATCTGTCCGAGGCTACAAACCAAAACTCCGCATCATCATGGAGCGATGTAGTCTCAAGGTCTGAACTGAGAAGAAGGAAAAAGTTGGAAAAGAAAAAGCCAGTCATAGTTGCTGTGCGGAAAATGTTTCCCTTGCCTTCTAAGACAGTTAAAGATGACAATACATCGTTTAAAGATATCACAGCGGCAACACTTGCAAATGAAATTGACTCAGAGACAGAATCGACTACAAGGTATGTACCACGGTTGAGTCAGTACTGCTCACTGAATATCAAAGCAATAATTTTTAAAACTAATTAGGCCTAGTAATTTACCCAACCTCGTTCCCAGGGTGTTCTTACGTCATACGCTGATTTCGAAACCGAATGAACACCCTGGTACATTTTGATCAAATGTGCCCTGAAGATGGGTGCATTAGCAGTCTTTATGGATTTCACGGTTTGCTAGGCAGCGCTAATCGACGGAAAATGGCCGTTGCTCTAGCACGAATTGTGCAGGAGATAAATTGAGAAACTAAAAGCAAACACTTTGAGGACCTTATTTCAACCTTTTTGAAGGTATTTGTACAATAATCTGGGGCTAGCAAGCGTGTTTAATGTGAAAACAAGTTCGATTTTTTGGAGCGTAAATTTTGCAAATTCGTGAAACTTTCACCGCAGCTTCGAAAATGAAATGACTCGTCGTTCACCGAATTTCAGAGATAAGTAGCAAATTATGGTTGAAATGGGTAAAGAATCTTGGTCTTCCAATCCAGGTCTTTGATACATGATTTATCATTGTGTATTATTATTATCAATTTCTATAAAGGTTGGCTAACGAATACAATAACTATAATAAAAAAGCTAATGTGGGCCAACCAAACATTACGATATACATGTATACATGTTTCAAATAGTGGTTGAAATAGTAAATACCGTAAATATACAATGAAATGTTTCAGCATAAAAAGCCATAAAAAGTTAAAATTAAATGAAGCCTAAGTTTGGGATAAACGTTTGACATAATCGGCAGTGGCAGCTTTCTCTAGACTAAGATATGATTTTGTTTTTAAATCGGTAAGAGATGTAGAATGTATGATAAATTGTGGAACGGTTGCCCAGACTTGCGGGCCTCTAAGCGAATGAGTTCTGAGCCATATGTAATAGTTTTAATTCTAGGAAGAGAAAATTGTTAGAGTTCCTCATTATATTGACTTTCGTGTTCACAAAGAATCTCTCTCATACAAGCTGGATTCAAGCCATTTTTGGTCTTATGCATTTTGGTCATGAGAAACTGCAAGTTTCACTGGTGTTCAATTATTGATCGGTCCTTTTCCATTGAAACCTCAAAACTGGATTCATTGTCCTGATAAGTAACTCTTACTGCTCTCTTGAATTTTATTGATTTTGTGATGAAGTTGTCGGCTGTGGAACATCCACGCCAAGGGAAAGTATTGAAACTGGCTGTTTATAAAAGCTCTCATTAAATACCGTAATTTGCCTTGATCCATTAAGGGGGCAATACGTGAGAGTGCATACAGCTCATTGCTAGCCTTTTAACAGAGCCCGGCTACATGATGCTCAACTGTTAACTTATTGTCTTTAGAATACCTAATAGCTTTTCCTGAGTGCTATTCTGCACAGATGCATTACCAATCTTAATGGTAACTGGTTCATCACGAGAGTCACCTAATGCTAGAAAATGGCTTTTATCTGCTGCGAGCAGCACAGCTACTATCTGTTGCAATTCTGTCAACACTGCTCCGAAGTTTTTACAACTGATTGATTTCAGTTGAAGTCGCACAGCCCAAACCGAGCAAAAATACTGAAAGTAGGGCTCCACAGTGCCAGTGTGGAGAGTTTTGAAAGTATCAATATTTTGCAGCTGCAGTGACGTTGGTGTTATGCCAAGCTTCGAAATAGACGAATTGTCACCAAGAATCCCAAAAGTGCCAAATGTCAACCATCAAGGACATAGCTTCAAGGAAGAAGTATTGGAGAAGATCAGAAACGCAACAGAAGTCACTCAAATTGTAAGTCAACCGATTTGACTGTAGAACTTTTGTAAGACAAACCTGATAATGTGCGTCTCCAGAAGAAATTTACAGATTTCTTGAAAGAATGAAGGAAAGCAACCTTTGTCTTGCTTGGAGCAATTTAAAGGCAATCTTTTCTCCAAGTCTAAGTTGAATCTGAATAATTTTTTCCTACCTTCTCTTGATTAAGAGATAAAAAAATTGACTTGTACAAAATTTGATGAGCAACATTATTTGAAAAGTCGGTCGTGCGAGATTTGCGATAACGCAGAATTAATTATGCGAGATACTTAGTTGATTTTATTCATGGAAATTTTCATGTGACATTTCATTTGAGATTCAAGTTTTGTAGGAACGAAAATTTTCTTAAACATTTGAACTCGTCCGTAATCTGTTGTTACTTATTAAAGAAATGACATTATATGCCACTATGCTACAGTCAATGCAAAAGAAGTGTACAAAATGTTTTTTCATTCATTTCATTTTCATTTTAAAAATATTTATCCTGGGATACAATTCATTTAAAAAAGTAATGTAGTAACTGCTTTCCAATTGTCCAAGCAAAAAAATTGATAAGATATAAGCCTATTTACAATAATTTCTACTTAGATAGCTAACAAAAACGTGAAAAGGAAAAAGATAACTCATTCGATGCGATTCGATGCAGATCAGTTTTCCTTGAATGTTCTCAATTCGAAGCTTTTAGTTTACTTTTAAATGACTGAATCGAAAGGGCTAATTTGATTTCCGAGTCGAGTTTATTCTATGCATTAGCTCCACGAAACGCAAATGATTTTTGACCATAAGCCGTACTCATTTTTGGTACAGCAAGATTGCATTTGGTATTGCATAGAATCCTGGTATGAACAGCAGACAATTTCGAGAAAATGTTACCTAGGTTTTCAGGTGCGAGGTCATTCAAAGATTTAAACACCATTTTTACACGGCCAGCCAAGTCTCTGCGATAGAGGAGCGGCTGGAGTGTCAAACGGGTTACCTGTAACAATTCTAGCAGCTCTGTTCTGTAATTTCTGCAAAGTTTTCAGTTTAGTAGCCCTGCAACATCCCGAAACAGAGCAGCAATAACTGAAATGTGGTTAAACGATACTAAGATACATATTCAAATGTACTAAGATACATACTTAAGTACTAAGAACAAATACTAAGATGCATATTTAATAGTCAAAATAGATTTTTATCTTCATTGGATTTTGTTTTCTTTGCATGGCAAAATCCTTGAATATTCTTTTTCATCCTGATTTCCTTGGAAAGAGTTCCTATTGTAATCCACTAAGATCCGCCGAAGGGACGCGATGTTCTAATAAAACGGAGTCAAATAACGAAGGCAATATTCGAATAGTCACAGTGGGCTTGTCAGGACTTCAGCTACTGAAAGCTAATTTTTAGGCCCACTGTGTATGCTGCATCCAGGCATGGGACCCCTAGTTTAACGTCCCTTCCGAAGGACGACGAGGTGAGCTATGAGGTTAGGCCTCCGAGGTCACCCATGCGGAATCTGAACTCACTCGAAGCAACCTTACCAACTGCTGAGCACCAATTGTGAGTTATTTCCAAGTTTTGATGCCTTCAAACCTTCATAAATTGGTAAATGAATCTTCGTAAGTTAGGCCAAATATCGTCGCCATTTTGTATTTTGTACGAGTGTGCAAAGGTGCGATAAGGAGGCTAGCAATGTGAGTGGTATGTGGTTATGTGGTATAATCTCAACACATTTGGCAGCCTCGTTCAGGTCATCATGAAGTGACGTCATATAAGATGGCGTCATTTGCACTTCTTAGCAGTTGGGAATATGTAGTTTCGCAGATTAAAGAGAAAAAAATTCGAAAAAATACTACACACCATTCGCAACAGTGTAATCTCATGAATAATCAACAATTATACCAACCCCGGATTTGTCCTTTAAAGCAAGACTCACTGATTTAACACTTTCCTTCCATAGTATGTAACAAAACTGACTGGCATTGAAACCATTGTAATGCCAAGAAATGATATTCAACTGGAACCTCGTGATGGCGAAGAAACATGCAAATGGACCATTGAAGTGATTGCAAAGGTATGTAATCTTCTCGAAATAGACAATCGCACTAAAGATGGCAGCGAGGTTTTTCTACAAAGATGCATTGCGCTCAAATTATGAATCTTTATCAATTCTATAGGAATTCAATTAAAGTACGCAATATATCTCGGTAAAATTTCCTCGCTGCCATCTTTAGTGCAATCGTCTATTGTACCGAGTGCCTCAAAAAGTAAAAGGTTTTTCACGGTTCCTGTGGAGGATGTTTACTTCTTAAACTTATCTTAACTTTATGATATAGATTCGATCTTAACCTAAAATTCGCCAATTTGCATGTCCACATTGGCTTTTAGTGGGAGTTTGACATCTGTGTCTGGGAGCTTCCACGTGCAGCGTGTCTGCTGTATCCTGGGGGGGGGCTGCTTGCCGCCGTCCTGGGCCTCTGTGGGGGCCTCTTCTGCTTGTATCTTGTGATATGTTGTACATTTTAGTAAAGTTATTTCAGATATTGTAAAAATTGTTAAATTAGGCCTTTAATTAAATTTAATTGAGCTATTTATTCAATCGAAACACATTTCATTTCAGCTATCATCCAAATTTGAGTCATTCCATTTCATGCAGCATTCTTCTCATAAGAAATTTTCAAACATGTGCGGTTCTTTTTGGTCTATCCCATAATGCTAGTGACTTGTTTACTCATCTAGTTGTGCTGTTTCTTAAAAAATATGTCTCCTTCAGCTGAGGATGGCAGAGGAGAGGATGGCACACCTTTAGTACCAAAATATTCTGAATTAAATCTATGGGACATTTTATATTAATATTTTCTAACCAATTGGATTTGTTTGCTATTTAATGGATTGTCGCAATCAATGCAGTACTGTATTTGTTGTTTTTCATAGTGTCATCTTGAAAAGAACGATTAATATGCAAAATGAAACTGTTCGTCGTAATGTTTTCTTCATTTCTCATAGGACAATAGAATGAAGTTCATTGCAATGGCATTGATCGACACAAAGAATAAATACAGTTTCACCTATTTGTCTGTAAATGATGCAGAAAAGTATAAGTACCATATGTCAAGTCAAGAAAAGCCTTGTGTATCATTAACTATCGCTGATGAAGTGCAAGAGCGATTGCAGAAAGCTGTCATAGAAATAACTGCATTCACTGATGTATGTGGGACGTTTCACGAGAAGCTGATCATTAATTTTGGTGTACGGCCGTATTTGTTCATTCCATTGAGTTTCAGTAAAGTTGAAGGAAGTATTGAAGCTTCGAAACATTTGATTGTTGGCGTAAGAAGACTTGATGATGGATCGAAAATCATCCACCGAGACCTGAAGAATGTTGTTATGGAGAAAGGTATTCCAGATCTGAACAAGCAATATGAGCTACAAACGGCATCCGAATGTATCCCAGAAGATATTGATTTGGACGGTATCAGTAGAGTTAACTACAAGCAGTTTTTACATTGCATGTTGTACATTGAAGAAGCTGAGAGAAACAATGCATTGGAATGGTAAGATGTTAACATAAATCTACAGGCTATTCTAACCTAGAGCCCTGTCCCTCAAATCTTTGAAAATTTGGTTGTGAAATTATATTACATTTTTCTCTGAATTACATGGCTTGAAAGGAAATCAGAGTACTTTGCTTTAAATCTGCCTTGAAATTTTTGATATATTAATTGTTTCAAAATGGTCAAATTGAATTTTTCTTTGAAGAATTAATGGAAAATTTTTCTAAAAAATCATTAATCCTAAATCAGTAGAGGAAAAATCATACGATCTTCCGAAAAAACCATAGTTTATGAAGGTCTATAATATGTTTGTAAGCAGAAGTCCTCCGCTCTTGTTATGGTCTAGGATTTGTAAATTTGATATGCGCTCTATTTTTGGCATACATTGTACTGTCTTCTTAAAAGCTGATGTAGAAATGGATCCGTGTCAGGGATACCATATAGCATTTAATCATCCTAGGGTAATATCATTATTTCTTTATCATTTGTTTCTTCCTGTTCACAGCATATTCGTCCAAAATGCGTTTGTAAAAATGATGCAGTCCTATGAAGGACAAGATGGACTCAATTTCACACAAGACGAAATTTTCGGTATATTTGATCTACCGGGCAACTTGTCATTGGATAGTCGTGAAGGAAGGCTTGTATCACGTGATGTCAAATCAGTTCTTATATGTTTCGATGCACTTGAACACGTGGCTTTTGAAGCTGCAATCAAGGAAATATCGGTGACTAGAGCTGTTGTCTTGTTCTCTAAAGATGTCATTCATGCATTGGGGCTAAAGAAAGAGATGTTGCTGCGTGCGAAAATTCAATGGCAGTTATCACGACAAGATTTTTTGAGGCAACATCAATCAGTTGATAATGTGAAAGACCATCTCAAGATTTTATTTCATTCAGGAAATCAGAAAGAGGTAAATTTTGTAATATTCTGCGAGGAGCAAATCACTCCAAAGACCTTTTAAATTTCTTTGAAGATCCTAAAGGATCTTCAGAATCTCAAAAAAATTTTGAAATTTACAATGGTTTCACAAATGAGTTTTGAATCATGTTTGAGTTAAGGTCTCACAGTGGTTTTTTATAATGGTTTTTGAATGGTCTCACAGATGAGTTTTCAGAGTGACAACACTTTCTAATAGTTTAGACGTTGCAAATTTCGTTTGCAGAATTAAGCGTTGTTTCCACACTGCGGCATTTTGCGGAATTTTACTAAGTAAATGGTCGCTCAGTCGTAACTTTCTTTTCACCTTAACAATATTCTTGCGAGCATTTTCTGCTCGAGCGGAAAATGCACCTCCTTAAAAATAAGGCTTTAATGCGTTGTTAATGGTCACAAGTGCTGGATTTTATCTACCTTTTATGCAACTTTTCAAATCAACGCTACGCCAGGATTTTATCAAAATCTTGTTTTAAAACCCTATCAGGAGAACAAGGACAGATTTCGTTTTGAGCCAATCAGTGAGTTTGTTTACATCTGCAAGATTGACCAATCACACTACGTAATCTAACATCACGTGATACACTGTGATTTTGTGGGAAATCAGAAGCTGTGGGGATGAATACAAAAATACCCTCCCCCAAAAACCGACGACGTGCAAGTAGATTTTTGACCAACCATAAATGTTTTTACATTTTCTTTTAGACTACAAGCTTGCCGAAAATTCTACCGCCTCGGATTTTGATATTCAACTTAGATCGAGAGAAATCTCTGCTCAAATAACGCCTTAAAATCAGGTTAGCGCCCAACGTTTCAGGTTCAACAGAAAGATATTTCTTCACCGACTACTTCCATCTTTTGTACAATGGCTACAAACATTGATTCGAAGACAACATGAAACTTATCTCCATGAAATTTTCGGTGTTGCACAGGTTTCAAAAGGGGCAGTTTCTTCTACGCCATCGAGAGCGGTATCTTTTTCTGAAGCACTACAATCACAGTCTAAAGGGCCAAGTCCTGAGGCAATTTCAACAAGAAACTCTCTTAACAATGTTACAAACAAAGTGTAAGTCACAAGGTACTCACCAATTCTCCATTTTCTATGATGAACCAACATTGAATGAGTCCAAGAAACCATAGGTTGCATGCGAACAAACGAACTAAGACAGAAAATTGATTATTTCCACAAGTTTGAGCACCACAGTCTTCACTGCGCTACAGTGTTGATGAAATGCCTACTCCTCTCAAATTCTGAGCTAAAATGGAGCAAGACTGATCATGTCTCAAAAAGTAGCATTAGTTTGCATAAACAAGTCGATTTCAGATCCTTAGATAATTATTTCGCAGTTTTTCGAGATAACAGTTTGGGAAATAGACAACAGTACAGGAGAATAAATGAGTTGTACATTTCATTTGACCTGACCCCTTCATCAGAATCTATCCTGATCCCGTTGTCTATTTCCCAACTTTTCCCTCGATAAACCGACAAATAATTATCTAAGGATAAGGAATCGACTTGTTTATGCGAAGTAACGCTACTTTTTGAGACCTGATCAGTCTTGCACCATTTTTAGCTCAGAATTTGAGAGGAGTAGACGTTCATCAACGCTGTAGTGCAGTGAGGACTGTGCTTCTCAAACTAGTGGAACCAATCAATTATTCTGGCTTAGTTCGTTTGTTCACATGCAACCTATGCTATGGATTTTTCGACTTAACCAGCCTTTGTTTATCATAGAAATGAAGAATTGGTGAGTACCTTGTGACTTGCATTTTGTTTTGGACATTATTGGTAGTTTCTTGTTGAGATGCGTCAGGACTTAGCCCTTAAGAATGTGATTTTAGTGCTACAGAAGTTGATATTGCGTTCGGTATCATAGCAGATAGTGCCCCCTATTGAAAGCTATGCAACACCGAAAATTTCATGGAGATAAGTTTCATGTTGTCTACGAATCAATGTTTGTTGCCTTTGTGCAAAAGATGGAAGTAGTCGGTGAAGAAATATCTTTCTGTTGAACCTGAAACGTTGGGCGCTAACCTGATTTTAAGGCGTTATTTGAACAGAGATTTCTCTCGATCTAAGTTGAATATCAAAATCCGAGGCGGTAGAATTTTCGGCAAGCTTGTAACAGAAAATGTGAAAACATTTATGGTTGGTCAAAAATCTACTTGCACGTCGTCGGTTTTTGGGGGAGGGTATTTTTGTATTCATCCCCACAGCTTCTGATTTCCCACAAAATAACAGTGTATCACGTGATGTTAGATTACGTAGTGTGATTGGTCAATCTTGCAGATGTAAACAAACTCACTGATTGGCTCAAAACGAAATCTGTCCTTGTTTATCAGAAGAATGTCGGATCTTTTTTTATGTGTTTAGAAATTTTTTATTGTTCCTAAGAGATACATGCCCGCTACTTCATCCATTTTTTGGGAAGCTGCTGTCTCATCTGCTGGCTTCTTTCCAGACATGTTGCAACATTAGGTAAACAAGGTATTTTGAGAACACTGCGTAGGACAATAATGCGCAGGAGATTCCAAAGAGCAACTTAGGCCCAAACATCCCGAAAAGCAGGTGTGACGGAGCTCTTTAGTTCAAGGCCAGGAAATATGGCTGAGAAAGGTTGTTAATGTCAAGGAAGAGAATTTTATAGCATTTCAAAGGTTGGGAAAGAATCTAATCCGATCTTATTCAACCTAATTGTGTTCTACCACCCATGGATATACTTGCAAATGCTATTGCCTTTATTCCAGGGAGCAATAGCCTTTCAAACGGGATTTTTTTATTCACCCGTTAGATCATTGCCAAATTACTAAATTATTGATTTTCTATTTCAGTCAAATAAGATGGTCACTGACAACCCAAAGATACCACTTAACGCAAATCAGAAGAGAGCTGTGTCCTTAATCTTGAGGCCTTCAGTAAGCAAATGGCCGTCACCTGTAATAATTGCCGGACCATTTGGCTGTGGCAAATCACATACCATACAACATGCCATAGTCAGTCTTTTACGCGATGACTCATGCAGACATCGTATCCTGTTGTGTACAAGATCAAATAGTGCTGCAGACTTGCATGTGGAAAAGATTGACCAGCAGTTATCCAGTCAGGTGAACATGCTGCGTGTTTACTATCATGAGCGAAAACTCAACACTATTTCAGTATCTGTCAGAAAATATTGCTTGTTTAATGGGCTTGATTTGCGATATCCTACAAGAGAAGAAGCCTTAAAGTCGCAAATTATCGTTGCCACACTTGCCACTTGTTATTCTTTGCAAGATCTCAACTTGGGAGCAGATTTCTTCACGTACGTGTTTATTGATGAGGCAGCACAAGTCTTAGAAGTTGATGCATTAGGGGCAGTCACTCTCGCTGGGCCCAATTCGAAAGTTGTTCTTGCTGGAGATGCTTATCAGGTGAGATTTCTGCTTTTGTTGATGGTTGCAGTCTGCAACATCAGCGATTTCTTTGGTGTGTGTCAATATGGCTTGATCTGTTTCAATTGTTTTTTCATTTTGCAAGCATGTTTCTGCTTGATTTATGCATTCATACAAGCAAATCCCCCCCTGTATAGGCAAACAGTAAAGGAACATTTGATCCTAACAATATTCTGAATTAGTCTATTCATTTTACACGCAATGTAAGCGCGTACACAAAACATCTCTCTCAACGTATCTTCAAAATTATTCACATCCATTTTTCCCACAAAATTTTATGATATTTAAAGGTTGGTCAGGGGTTAATATTCTTTCAATTCATTTAAGTTTTGACTGGAAAATCCAAAAATTAGTCGTCATGAAGCTAAGGCATAAAAGTGGCTTTATTTAACATCCATATGTCCGAAGAAACATATGGTTTCTAATCACAGATCAACAACAGTGGGCCTATATTGGGCTGGTGATCAGGCTAGATAAGCCAACGATATGACAAGCAAATGTCATTTACTCGTACAGTCGGAAAAGATGCTGTGATGCCCCAGTGTATAGAATTAGGTAAGGTTGAATTTTGGAGATGCCCATCACTGCTTCTTGCTTGCTTCTATTTTTCTCGCCATCATAGTCGCCATATAACAGGACATGGAAGAGTTCTATGAAGGTCAAACTAGCTTCATTCCGTAAGTCCCTCTAAGTTTCGTTTTCTGCTGTTGTTATCATCGCTTCAGTTAAGGGACAAGTCTGCAGGGGATCGAAACAACTGACTTCCGGAATGATTCCAGGTCAAGACTTACTGTTGAATTGGATATTCGTCAAGACTAAGGTTGTGACAGCATCTTGATGTCCTTGAATTATTTAGTTTTTAATTGTTTTAAAGCGTCTAAAACATGTCACTCGGTTTTTGCAAATTTCTGACCTTGCTATTGCTTGCTGTGGTACACTATACGTAAAAATGAGTTTCTTATGCAGAAAACATGGCTACTGCTTTTGAATACAGTGAGAGATCTATTTACCCCGCCCCTGTCTTGTTTAAGCCCCCTCTCTTATAAGCCCAAATTTTAAATAAGCTAAACAATTTAGCTAAACAATTTTACATGTTGATTTCGATATTGTTTGGGAGAAAACTGTTTTGAATTAATGTATTTGCAGGGCTCAAAAAACGAAGTAGCGTGGTAGCAGCGCTACCAGGAGGATAGCTGAAATGCTCAAATATCCCAGGAAGGAAGAAAGGAAAAATGAACGGAAGGGAGAAAGGTAAAGGGATAACATGGGATGGTTTATTGGGAAAGGAGAAGAAAGTGTGTAAAAATTGATGAAGGTACTTGGCTTGCTACCAGGAAGAAAAATATTTTTTTGAGCACTGTGTATTTGATTCGTAAAATGTATGTTGAACCCGCAAAATAATGGGTAAAAGAACAGAAAGACTATCAAATATGTCCTTGTCATTTGATTTTGTGAATAATCGTTCGTCTCTAATAAGCCCCCTTTCTTTTAAGCCCCCTTTGGAGTGTCCAAAGCTAAATGACCCCCCTCCCCTCCCCCTCCAATGGAGCTTATGGTAGTCAAACTTTGTCTTGTTATCGTTTCAAAGCTGTTTTATAATGAATCAGTTTTTAACTAACCAACTATTTATTCTTACATATTTCAGATTTCTCCTGATGTGTTCTCAGACTTTGCAAAAGAGTGCCACTTCAATGTTTCCTTGCTTGAAAGACTTGTTAAATTGTTTAAAGATACCAATAATCCAAATCTCGTCTTATTATGCGAGAACTACAGATCCCAAGAAGAGCTTGTAAAATTCTGCTTCACTGCATTCTACAACTTGCCTGATGAAATCGAATGGGCTCAAGGTTTGCAATTGCCGAATCCACAGTTACCAACACTGTGTATGATTTCCGTGTCCGAGTATGAAAGTGGTAAAGTTCTTGAGCAGCAGTCTCCCAACAGTCTCCAGTTTTACAACGTAAAAGAAGTAGAGACCTTGATCAACTGCGTGCAGTTTCTGAAATCAGAATGGCCTAGCGGATGGGAGCTCGAGAATAATCGTCCTCAGTTAAAGCTTGTGTGCATCGTAGCCTTTTATTATGGACAGGTAGGCAACTTTCAATGTAGAGGGTGAGTCAAAACGAGTTTGCCTGTTAGGCGGGCAGTTGCATAAAAATTGTGTGGCCGAACTCAAAACCAAAATTGTAGTCCATCAGTCAAAGGCCAACTTAGATGAGAAAGTTTTGTTGGGCAAAATCACTTATCTTTGTGACCCGGAAATTAGAAAAATATCTGCAAGGAGCTTGTATGTGAACGAGGATTCCGCTTAAATATCCAAGTTTCATTGTGGTACATGATTAGACTGACGACGTGATTCCTTGTATTCGTTCAACATTTATAATCTGATGTTTTAATTTCACTCATACAAAGGACTCACGACCAAACAGATTCTAAACAGGGACTAAAATCTTACGAAAAATCAGAAGAAACTTAGAACATCTTCCATCCTACGAACGTCGAAAGAAAATTCGAACGTCTCTTCGAACGTCACTTCGAACGTTACTTCGCTGCGAGAAGTCGAACATTGAACTAATGAGCCAATCAAAGGCTACAAATAGGCACGTTGGTTGACCATATTAAGAAAGAAGCGATCTGATTGGTCGCGCCGTGAACGCGGCGGACTTGGCCTAATTAGTCCCTGTATTAAAGCGTAAGGACATAAGTCCCTCAACTGAAGCGATAACAACAACAACAACGAGCGTAAGTTAGAGGGACTTATGTAATGTAGTCTATGCAAAATAGATTATGGAACAGAATGGAACGTTGAATTCTAGACTCCCATACAAACCCCTTAAAGGTATTTTTCTAATTTCTGGGTCTGAAAGACGAGTGATTTTACCAAATAAAATTTTCTCATCTAAGTTAGCCTTCGACTTATAGATTAGCATATTAGTTTTGCATATCGCCCACAAAATCTTTATTCTACAGCCAACCAAACTGGTAAACTTTGTTTGCCACACCCTGTATATGGTATCTCAAGAAATTATGTCCTTGTTTGTGTAGCTGCTGTGGAGGAGCTGTTACTTCATTTTTCTTGTTGTTTACGTGGTTGCATAGATTAGGCTTAAACCTGGAGTTTGAGGCCTTTTGTTAGCTGGTCTGACGAGTGGTTGCTGATTCACGAAAGTAAGCACAGTAACTCCTGCATAGTAACAGTATTAACAGTTCATAGCTGCCAGGGGTATTTATATGCTAAAACAGAATTGCAGTGTCTAGCTACTCATGTCCAAACGAAGTGAATTTACTCTTTCAACCCAAATAGATTCTTTGTCGTCTAAATCTAGCCGCTTCTCTCAGAGTTTGCCGTGAGATTAGGACCGTCGAATTTTCTACCGTTTTCAAACAAGATTTTGGTACAGTCACAGTTTGGTCGTTTTCAAAATGTGGGGTATCTTGTCAACGTCTTAAGCAGCCTTGAAGAAGGATAAGGGTATGAAATAGAATTGAGCTTCATGATCATTTGTCGTGACTTGTTACCCTTGTTGACTTCTTTTTGATAACCTATGCTAGTTTGCGTTCTTGTAACAAATTCTCAATTATATCTTATCACTGTTTTTACAGGTGAAAATAATTCGCAATCAACTTAGAATAAACAAACTCAGGGGTGTAACAGTAGAGACCATTGATAACATACAAGGTAAGATGAGTGGGATAACTTCATCTAAAAGAATGAAAATATTTTGTCTAGAATTACTAAGCATCGAGGTCAAATCTTTACATCCTTCCAATTTAGAGAAAGGGACTGAGGAGAGCCCGACCCATTTCATTTTTTTTTTTCATTTTTAATTATTTATCCAGGGTAATACATTCAGTTTGTGTTTAAGAAAACTGCTTTACAATGTGCCCTGCTTAAAGAAAAAGATAGAATCTAACCTAATTACAGGATGTATCTATAATATAAACTCTACAATAAGATCAAAGGAAAACAAATCTCAATTTGAAGGGAAAAGAAAAAGAAAATTGACCAAAAAATACTGGTTTCGATGTAATTGCCCTCATCCGGGGATACAGCTATGATTTTTTAAAAAGGTCTTGAGTCTGTTTTGAAAATCGCCAGTGATAGGGCAGTTTTGATTTCGGGGCTCAATTGGTTCCAAACAGTAACTCCGCGATACGAAAAGCTACGTTGTCCGTTAGATGTCTTATATCGTGGGATCTCAAGATCTGTTTCAGTACTCCGTAGGACTCGTTTCCTACAATCAGACAGTTTGTGAAACATGTCCTGCATGTAAGGAGGAGCAAGCCCATGGAGCGATTTATAAACCATGGTAGCAGTTTCGAAATCAATCATTTCTCTTATATTTAGCCACCCAATTTGAGAAATCTAAGGCAGTGATGCTTTGTCAAAAGGACTGTTTGTAACGATGCGAGCAGCTGTATTCTGTATCTTTTGGAGCTTTTGAAGGATTGTATCGCCAGCGCAACCCCAGACCGAGCAACAATATCTAATATGTGGTTCTACTACGTCTAAATACACTTTCTGGACAGTCTCTAAAGACAGAAATTTCTTGGAATACTTCAGCATTCCTACTCCTCGTGATATCTTACTGAGTGCGACAGTGATATGTTCTTTCCAACTTAGTTGGGAATCAGTTTGTACGCCAAGATATTTCACATTACTTTTGTAGGCTAACTGACATCTTTCTGACAGTTTTAGCAACAGTAGGACATCAGGAAGATTCCCTTCGCTTCGGTGATAAGCTTACGGCTTGCTTCTCGGTTCCAACTCCCTGCAAACTCGAGTTATTTTCGATTTATTTGCACCCATCAAGAGTTGCATGATACTAGCTAAGTATGGCAAGCGTTCTCTCTGGATTAAATAGGCATTTTGCGATCCTTCCGCCCATTTGTGAGTGTATTTTGAGACACTTTATTTCACCTGCTCCATCAAGTTTAAAGTTAGGCCTAATTCTCTGTTGGGCCTAAAATGAGCCGCTTCAAAGCCGAGGACAAATACCTGACAAATTAGACTCAAGGATAGGTGAAAGGATGACTAGATTGCTAGATAATCCTGAGAAAACAGTCACCAGACTAAACAAGTACCGTGCAAATCTTAAAAAGTGTAAACAAATGAAAAATAGATCGAGTTTGCAGGACGATGCAATTGAGCCGGAAGGAGGGGATTCCATTGCTTTCCTACTGCTGCCAAGGCTGCCAGCATGGGTCGCACGCTCTTAAGTCCCTTTCTGCAAATTGTGAGGAGGTCTTTAAATGGGTTGAAAGAAATTTGAGATCTTTTGGTATGATTCTACCGCAAACTCTTTTGATATTTGATTACTTTCAAAATTGCTACAGTATTCTGCCTCTTTCGAAAAGAGATAACTTAAGATCGAAATTGAACCCTAGAGGAAAGTTGGTCGAAATAGACCTTTTATTTATTCTGCAACAGAGTCTTGATTGAGTGATGTTTTTTATAAATTGTTATAGAGAGGTTTTGATGTGGTGAAGCGTGAGTTTCTTTCACTCTTGTGCACATTCGCAAATTCTTTAAATGTATGAAAATGTTGTATGAGCCCCATGAAGGTCTTTCTCGAGAAAAACGATATCTTATGAAGGTCGATATGATATAGAAGCTCTCACAAATCCGTCACACTTTTGGTTCACGAAAAAGAAGTTTGATTTCTAAACGAAAATAGCTAAGCTTTGTTATTTGATTTGCTAACGCCAAAGGGCGGAGACTTTTTCAAAAATTTACTATGTTTTTATTGACGAGATTCTACCTAAATTGATAGTTTAAGGAAATTCACTGTTTCTATTCTACGTTGCAGGAAAGGAGTATCGTGTCATACTATTGAGCACTGTTCGTTCATACCACTCATTGAAACAAAATAAATTTCAGACTGGGAATCTTGGATTTCTGAGTGATCCAAAGCTTTTGAATACAGCAATCACAAGAGCGAAGTCGCAAGTCATTGTGGTAGGAGATGCATATGCGTTGTGTTCATTTGGTGAATCTAAAGCGATCTGGAGGAGATACATTGAAGCATGCAATGAAGTTGAGGGCTTGTTGGATGTCTCCCTAGAAAATCTTCGCGCTCTTAGTGATGACAACCACTTGGAAGCCGCGAGTGCTGGTCTTTATGAAGGAGCAAAACCAAGCAATGCTGATGATGATCATAACCAAAGCACGGCAAGTGAAGTTCCGCAGCAGGAATCTTCCAGAAAGGATAGTGTTTCAAAAAAGAAGAGTGGCAAGAAGACTACTGCATCACAGAGTGAGAACAGAAATGCAGCTGGCACAGCAACAGCAACAGCAAAGATGACATCAACATCCAAAGCCATAGCAACAACAACGACAAATGTTGCAACAATAACAACGGCAGCAAATGTTGCAACGACAGCATCAAAAGAAAAGTCAACAGCAAAATCGACCAGTAACGTAAACCAGAACGGTGTCGCTAGCGGCGGCAAGGCTCCAGTACGAACGCCACCTGGCTTCGGAAACTTTCCAATTCATGGCTCTGAAAACGTTAAAGAAACTGTTATGAACGCCCTGGCCGACAATTTCGAGAATACTGCAACGCTTGATGTATCAAAATCAAAAGACAACAAAGGGAGGATCAAGGGGCTTGATTTCCTACTGATGTCAGTTTCAGAAGCTGTCGACAAAGTCAAATCGAAAGAAAAGTTTGTACTTTGTAGGGTTCTGCCAAGGAAGCTTCAAGACTGTTACCATGGCGAGATCATATTTGGTAACAGAAAGCAAGAAATCATTCAGCTGATCGAGTCTACAAAGCCGTGCTTTCTATTTGATGTTGTGTTAGCAGAAATCCTTGAAAGCAGCGATGACGTGCAAGGCAGTGCTTTAGGGATAGTCCATGGCATTGTCCAGCCCGCTATACACCCAAGCAAACGAGTCTTCTATTGCAGATATGATGATCAGAAGAAGTTGCTTGTAGACGTGGTAGATGGCAAAAGAGAAATCGAACCACATGGTGGGATTGTTGAAGATGCTGATTTGAAAATTTGTAAAGTAGAGTTGGTAGGATGGAATGCAAGTACTCATAGACCACGTGGTAACGTTATTGTAAAGCTAGAGAAAACACAATGGAATCAACAAACACTGGATTTACGCAGAGGTGTTGAGAGGCCGTTCGGAGGTGTTGAGAGGCCGGCTTTGTATCAACATAAGATGGTTTTACTCAACTATGAAGCCAAAATCTTGATAAAGTTCCCTGATGAAGTTCTGGGTGAAGCTGAAAGAGCAGTTTCATTGATTGATCAAATGCCACAAGAAGCTAACCGAAAGTCAATAATTGATGGTGCTGTTTCGATTATGGAAGATGGAGAAACGGGAATTGGGATTTGCTTCACGGCTGAGAAGTCAATCAGGGGTATATTTACTGTCGGGGTTCATGTCATAGATGTTGCCTATTTCATGATAAAAGATGGTTATTTAGACCTGATTGCCAAATACAGAGAGGAGTCATACACCTCTAAAAGTACAGGTTGGCTTTGTTTTCTCATGCTCTCTCTTTCCAGCTTTCCTGTTGACAAAATGTACTTTTAAAGCTAATCTACGTCAATTTCAAAAGAAAAATACTAAATTCTGTCTCAAATTAGATGTCACGTGAAAAATACCCGCGAATAAAAACGATGGAAGAGTTTAGTATGGGCAACTTTGCGTTTATCGCAAATCTTACGTGACATTTGATTTGAGAAAGACTTGAAAAATAGTTTACAAAGTTGTAATTGACAAAGAACACATTGTTTGTATATTCTCAAACGCTATACACAAGTTATGACCAAGGGTGCTAGGACACCCATGTTTTGATTAGATATTCATTTGTCCTGTCTCAACTTTTGTTTGCTTCTTTTCCGTGTCAACTCGAGCCTTCGATTAAACATACTGCAACTACTTTTGTTGTTTGGATTTGCTCATTCAAATCTAGCCAAATAGTGCGACATTGCAGAAGAAATGGTTTTAAATTTTCTTATGGTTTGCTGTTTGAAACATTTCTTCTGTGAAGGCGCACGATAATATAGGGAGAAGCAGCTTGATTTCTATCTGATTTTCTGCGAAGGCGCATCAAAATACTGCACTTAAAAATATTTGATGTATTTACTCGCGACCAGTAGTAGTTAGATGATTCTGTTCGTTTAAACTGAATTTCAATCTCCATTAATTTCAAAGGTCTCAAACAAGAGCTACTACCACAACGTTTGTTAAATTACATCGCGACCATGCCGACCTGGAGACCATGTCCAAGTCTGAGTTTCTTCTTGAAATTCAAACAAGATGGCTCCGTCGTTGAAGATGGGTCAGATTTGCAGATCACGTGGATAAAGAGCCCTTTCATGTTGCTTGAAAGCCAGCTACTAGATGTCATCGCTGGCAAGGTGCCTGACAATAGTAACGGACAGATCAAGAATCTATATGAAGTTTCAAGAAAGATTTCTGCTTCAATGCAAGGTCAAAAGAATGAATATGCATGCAGCATCAAAGAGTTGCTCACGCAAGTAGCAGAGCGGGAATTTGCTGATTTAATGAAAGAGCTTCTTCGCCGTTACGAAGATCAATCAGTTGTAAGCAGGATTATGTCAGCAGCAACAGCAACATCAACGAGTTCTGAACACATGTTCACATCTCCACATGATCGATACAACAAAATCATCCTGCAAAGGATCATAAAGGAAATTCTGGGAGCAAGGCCAAGAAATATTCACGATGAGGCCAAACAATGCAAGAAAAGTAACATAATGAAGGTGCCAAATGCTGAAATGTTCTGGCCAATTCATAGCCAACAGGTCATTGAGGACATGGAACATAAATACGGGAAAATTGAACTCTCACAGGTGATAAATGGGGCTAAGCCACAAATCTTAATTGCTGAAGTCTCAAAATATAGCAATGAGTCAAACAGATGTTTTACCAAATTCAGTTTTCCTTTGAATGCAATGTTGCCAATCTATTATGAAAACTGGTTATTTTTGAGTTTAACAGAAAGCAATGCTTTGCACGGAAAGAAACAGATATTTCAGTCTCAACGATCAGGGAGCACAGGAGATGGGTCCATGGTTCTTCCATCATATTTGTCAGTTTTGAGTTCGCACCACAAGGAGGACAAAGGTACAGCAGACGGTTTGAAAACAGACAATAGCACTGTCATTCCAATGCAAGTAACATCAAAAGAAATTTCAAATCTTGATGTATTTGAATTTGAGCCAGTGATTCAGTTCATTGAAACTGACGAGCACAAATGGTTCTGTGTGGAGCATAGTCAATGTCCTGAACAAATGTTCGTTGATGCAATACATCCGCCTTGCTTAAAAGAATCTGATCCCAAAAAGCTGAAACTGAAAGAGTGGCAGCGCAATGCAGAAGTGAGCAGTGCCAAAAACTCGATCGAGTCTGACGTCCGAAAGAGGCTGTATGAATGCGAGCTTATGACAGGGGGTCACAACATGGTTGTTTGTGTGCTACCGTCTGGAGTTGTATTGGAAGGCATATTGGACGGTGACTATGTTTGCGTTATAAAAGGTTCTCCTAAACTCTTGTACTCCATGCATGGTGTCATTTCTTCTGTAAAGCGGGAAAAGAATTCTTCTATGGATATCAGAGTCACTACGCTTCACGAGAGAATTCCTGACATACAATATTTTATTCAGATGAAAAGTCCAGTTGAGGTAGATGTCATCCAAAGACCTCCAAGATGCAGGTAGGTGCGAAAGTAATAGGGTTATGATCTTTGGTTCCTTGTTTCCCTGCGTTCTTTTATTTGTTGATTTCGCTGTGATTAATAGGGACTCATAACATTGCCATGAAACAATGGATACGCTTATGCCCTTGCAGAGGGGATCCCTATGTACCAGTCAGATTGCTAGAATCGTCTAGGATTTAGTTGTCAACCAATCAGGAGGTGCTATTTAGGCAGTTGTTGTTGTTGCGTACAAAACAGGTTGATATCGCCAAATGTTCTCGTAGCTGCGACGGATTTATTTTGTTTCTGCAGAGGACGATTTCCACTCGAAAGGCACATTTTTTGCAACTTTTAGGTCAGGAAAACATCATTCTTTGTATTGGCTTCCTTTCTAATGTTAGCTCTTTAAACCAGACCCCGTGATATTTGAGAGGACATTGTTGGTGTATGAAAACTCCTGCCAACTTATACCATTTTTAATAGGTGTGCCCGTTATTTCATAGTAATATAATGCTTCCCTGTTGACCAAAGAAGCCTAGAACGCAGGGAGGCAATCAAGGTCATTAATCTGCGAAAGTGAGTGCAGATAATGTTTTGGCTTTGCTCCAAAAGTGGCCAGGATCAAGTGAATTCATCTTCTCCTTGTGTCGGGTGAATCGGAAAGATGCTTCGACCTTTTAAAAAAACTGCGAATATCACATTTCTACTTATTTTTCATTTGATGAAAACTATCAAAATTTCTGGTCATCTTTGATTCACGTAAGCTATAGGGTATGATGCAACATGTATCCATAACCTTAACTGTCGTCTCCATTTGTTAAACGGTTAATAGTTTCATCTTAGAGATCTAATCTCTTAACTGTGTTTCAAATGTATCGGATGAGTCAATAAAATGGCCTGACGCTTGAAAAACGGCTGCTCCTTTAATATCACTGCAATGATAGTGACAAAATTGTCTTCTTCCATTCGCTATATGTCCAGTTACACGTTTTTTTGATAAGAAACTAGGATCAGGCCATAGTACTAAAAGTTTCTTAATTTTACTTGAAATTTTGTCCATTTTAGTACCAAAAGTTTCTTAATTGGTTCCTTATTTTTGAATGCAGAATTATCAATGGCGTCGCTAACACTGCCGCAAATATTTTTCTTGACATTTAAAACGTCATATAGGAATAAACAGTGTTCTGTTATGTTAAAGTCACAAATAGTTAGTTAATATTGCTCAAGAATAAAGGTCCAACGATGTATTTTCCATAATATCCATGACTTGACTTTTAAAGTTTCCTAATACTTCTCAGACAGTTCTAGAGTTTCTTAAGATTTTGGCCATCTTAGTACTAGTTTCTTATAGACCAGTTTCTCATAAAAACGTGTAGGTTGAGTAATTTACGCGGCTTTGATCGGCAAATCTTTCCTGTCGAAATTGGAGCTTTTCTGCAGAAGGCCCCTTTAGAAAACTTGCCAAAACGAGCGAAAACAACAAGCAAGATTTCTCTTTGCTCTCCTTTCTAGTAATAGTGACACTTGGACTAACTCCCAGTTCATGTATTTTGTTCTCCTTGGAGAATGGAATCCCCCTTAATAGTATTCACACCAGGGGAGGACTTTTTGCGTGCTGAAGTCATCGCTGTCGGGAAACAGATTGCGGAAACTTGCTCCTAATTTTAGTACGCTGTTTAAGGTTTCTTGACGGGAATCTTATTTAGGAAATATTGTGCAAAATCTGAACGCAGTGACCGATTTCAGCTAGAAAAATTTGTAAACATAATTGAACAAGTTAGCTATTCAAACGGATAACGCAAAGTGTCATTGGTGATGTACTTAAGGAGCAGTTTCCTTTCAAACTCCGAGCCTTTTTTGTCTCACCCGGTAGAGAAAATTTGATTACAAAGCTAGAACTCCTTCTTTCAAAATTTGCCTCATCAGTCGATCGAGCCATGAGAACGCGGAACTTCATTCCCCCTCATCGCCTTTTAAAATCAGTCGACTGATGAAAGAGAGACTAGGGTAAGTCCACGTTGGAGTCTCATCTGTCTTTATTTCACTTAGGGCATTGCAAAGATCGCTACAAGCTCTTCAGTCAAATGGAAATGGATTTGCCCATGCTGTCATACTTGGGGGCCAGATCAAACAAGAACTGAATACTGGTAATTGATATATCCTCTTGGTTTAAAAGACAGAGCAAACACTGCTTAAAATGACGTCATTGACAAATTTGAAATAAGGAAGTGTTTGAATAGACAACCCTTTTTTTGAAATGATAAATCAAGAGTTTAAGGCTATAGGAAGAAAATATCAAGCGTTGCCTAATTTTGGGATCTGTTGCGAGGAATGGGCTTAAAGTTACGAGTTTTCGCGCATGCGTGCGCAGTTTCTACTCTGTCTGTTTAACATCAACTGGGTGTCTAAAGAAAGTGCCCCTTTAAAGGTGTCCTGAACGAAAATTTCTATTTATTTGGATGATCGTCGCTGTCGAGTGATAAAGTATCCCCTTTAAATTTCTTTGATATCCCATTTCGTTTTTATGTCATCCACTGGACCTGCGGCAAGTCTCTCTCTTGTTAGCACAAGACTCAGCATCGTACATGGTGTCTCAAAAAAATTGTTTTACGTTTGATAACAGTAAATACTAAGAAATAATGATACCCTGAACGAACACTAGGTCAAATGACCCTTTTCCTGAGATTTTGAAGTAATTTATCAGATAGGTGACAGACTGCCTTAAATCTCTTTTGGTGATTTTATCAATGCCTTACTTGTACTTGTTTGAGTTCTTCGTTATTTTCAAATTACAATAAACGATTATGGAACGATGGCGTCGGGGGAGCGTTTGAGCAAGATGCATTGCGTTATTAATGGAATCAGCATTACTTCTTTAGAAGTTCGGTCACTGAACGCAATGCATCTTGGTCACATGCTCATGACGCCATCTTTTCCATTATCGTCTATTTAGCCGTAACCATAAATTTGGACAAACCTTTGTATATTCAATTCTAAACACCATTCTTACTCAACCTTTGTTAGGCCAAGATATTACACAGCCACAACACAGTGAGATACAAATGGAGAAAGAGCTCCAAAATTTGGCTGTACAGGTTGCCAAGCAACGATTTGGTGTTGTACGAGGCTTGCCGGGTGAGTTTATATTGTGTAATTCTATTGAGTATCAGAGTAGCATTGGTTCAAAGTCTTTAAATTGAGCTAAAAAGTTGGGTGTAAAGTTCTGTGACCTATTTCTTTTAATCGAACAGCTTGAAAGAAATATTAGCTGTTTATTAGTGAATTCATGGATAGATCTTCGCTGTGTGTACTGCCCGTTCTTGCAGCTCTCTCCATTTGGGCAACCAGCTACGCAAAATTAACCTTCACGATGCTTGTACGACTGACTGCAAGGCGCCATTTTGTCAGCTTATGAAAGAGTTTTCAGAATTTCGATCCTAGGCATGACGTCATGAGGCGATAGCCTCAGTTTCGTAAGGAAAAGAGCAAATGAGCGAAGTTTGAAGACCAATAATTTTATTTTCAAATGATCAATGGTGATATAGATGGTATCAAAATGATCACAATTTGAAGTTTTATAAGAGGATGCAAAAATCTGGATTTCGAAAATCTCGATTGATAAGCACTTTAAATATTTTCGAAATTACAGAGTATTTCACATTTCAACTCATTTGAGGGCATGACGTCATCAAAGTCCTAAATCGTAAACCAGAAGAGTGACTATGATTTTTATCAATTTGTTTTGAGTGGGCTTGTCAGGATTTCTAACTACTGAAACCTAATTCAGGCCCATTGTACATACCGCATCCAGGCATGGGACCCCTAGTTTAACGTCCCTCCCGGAGGATGACGAGGTGAGTTGTGCAGTCAGGCCTTCGAGGTCACCCATCCGGAGTTTGACCTCACTCGACCGAGCTTAACTTCAGTCACCTGACGAAGACTGTATAAGCCACTCGGCCACTCACCCCGTGGTTTGCTTGTTGCCATACTGAAGACATAAACTATAGTTTTATTGAAAATTAGTTATGTTTCAGCAAAAGTATGGGAATTACGATGGTTGCAAGTTTTTTTAATCAAAACATTTAAATTTTGGGAATGTTGAAGCTTTGAGCATTGTCATCTCGGAAAAATCCAATTTTAGAATTACAGCAAATTAGCTAAAGTTTCTTTGAAGCCATTCAGTTCAACGAAAAAGGTTGTTGAACTTTGCACAAACGTTAATAAAGATTTCAAACCTATGCTATGTTGAGTTTAGTTAGGGCATATTTCATTATATCATTTTTATATCAGTGACAGAAACCATATGGAGATGGTGGGCCAGATGGGGACGACAAGGCTTCATTAACATAGTTAACAGTGGGTCTTAAGCCAAATTTATCATATTTCGAATTGGTTTTTTTTAAGCGAGTGCTGCCACGCAGCTGATGTGATTGGCTCCTACAGACAATGAGATCGTATTGTTATAAAAGCTTGCCTCATTTTGTAATTGTACATCGGAGATAATGGCAACTGACTGGATGACGATAGGATTCCATTGTTTTTGGGAGCCAATCAGCTGAACGACATTTCTCTTTCAAAGAAGAGGATGTTTAATGAACAACTGTTGCTCAAAACAGGTGGAAAGCCTTATTTTTATGACCTTCTCCCACGGAACTGAATACACTGAATACAACTGAATACAATCATGGGGTGAGTGGCCGAGTGGATGGGGTGAGTGGCCGAGTGGCTTATGCAGTCTTCGTCAGGTGACTGAAGTGAAGCTTGGTCGGGTGAGGTCAGACTCCGGATGGGTGACCACGGAGGCCTGACCTCACAACTCACCTCGTTGTCCTTCGGAAGGGACGCTAAACTAGGGGTCCCATGCCTGGATGCGGCATGCACAGTGGGCCTAAATTAGCTTTCAGCAGCTAGAAATCCTGACAAGCCCACTCAAAACAAATTGAAAACAAAAAAAAAACAAAACAAACAAAACACGTAATCTTTGAAGCAGTGCACTCCTTGACACTATCACAAGATACAGATTGGACAGATAATGTAATCTTGTCAGCATCTAATCAAATTGTCAAGAATTGTTTCTTTGCTTAATGTAAAGTGAATGTGTTGAAGGATAAACACGGAGGTTGTAAAATTAATCTTAAAAGCAAACTTGCCATCTGCTGCAGCAAACTGCCAACTTTTTTACACGATAGAGAAAAGCCATGATTCATAGGCAAGAAAAATAACAGGAGAATTTTGTTCGCGTTGAACGTGACATCAAATGCCACCGATGTGTGTGATTGATGACGGTACGACAAACTAAGTAGCTTATTTTAGTGGACTGTTTAGCAGAAAAAAGACGAACAATGATGGAAGATACTAAGATACACCAATCATAACAGTAGAATCTTTTATTTTATCATTAATTTTACCAACCCCGTAATTGTTCTTTAATGAATTTTTCTTGTTTTTGATAGGTTCTGGGAAAACAACATTTGCTGCCTACCTAGCTATGCTACTTTCTTCTGCAAACAAACGAGTGTCGTCATTACGCTCTATTGTCCTGCTCTGCAGTCCCTATGAATCTACTGTTTTTCAGTTGACAGGTAATGACTTAAATGTTTTCACTAGTAACTCACAGAATGCAATTACTCAGAAGAGTCGATGTCATAGACTTATATTGTCTCTCATGTCGGATGGTCATTTTTCTATTGTTTTTACATTGCGCATGACATCTGGTATTCTCGTTTTCAGCCATCTTAGCTACCGTAAAGGATCTCAACATTGTTGCACTGCCTAATTTTGGTCAGGTCCTGAAAGAGACGGAACAAACTTCAGACGAGCGAAAGCTTCCTGAAAATACATCGCTCAGGGATAAAATAAGGAAGTTTTCACCGTTCAAGAAGACCATTGCACGTTTTGAAGCAAATTGCAATGACAGTGATCCAAGCAAGCGTGCATTCTATAAAAAAGAGCTGAAAATGGTAAGGACACGTTAGAGTTGAGAATCTTATACAAGGACAACGTTTCAGTTTTTGAAAACTGATTGTAAACAGATAATTCGGTAAAGGTTCATCAGAGGAACCTGCAGTTTCTCATTGTAGAGGTCTTGAAAACAAAATCTATTCTAAATCCCAGCTTCGTGAAGCAATTTTCGGAGGAGAAAGAAAGGCCTTACACAATCTTAGGAGTTCTCATGAATTGTGATTACCGAGGGCGAAAACAACTTGCCTTCGATACGGTCAGATTTATGGGGAAAAAGTATGGAAGACTCTACCACCTGAACTGAAAAATAAATTCAGACTCCCTTCAGAGATTCGAAAGACTTATTAAAGCCCATCAATGCCAAGCATGAAACTGTAGATTATGTAAGATGTTTTGTCCTTGTTTATTAACATTTCATTTTTAACATTAGCCACATACTTTTTTTATTCCCCAACCCGCCAAACGTATAAACCCTTTTCTTACCTTTTGTAAACCTTATCCCTTACCCTTTTCTTATCTTAAATTTTATTCATAAACCCTTTTTGCCCCACCTGGTATACGTGTGTTTTGTGGCAGAATTCTTCAAATATTATTTATAACTTATGTTATGGATCAAAGGAGTCCGTTGCTGAATTAATCTCCTTTTCAATATTTGTTTTAGCTCACTGGAGATGGAATTGAGTACATGTTACATGAAGCATCTTTGGACGTGATCATTTGTACGTGTACGGCAGCTGCCAGTGTCTTGCAATACACGAACAACATAAAGCAATTGATTGTTGATGATTGTACTGAAACAGACACAATCATTCCATTTACTTGCAACCCAGAGCAAGTTATTTTGCTTGGTGATTCAATCATTGCATCAGATCTCAAGAAAAGTGATTCTGTGATCGCGACATCACTCTCCAAATGTCTCGACAATGCACCATGTTTGTCTATGCAATTTGACATGGTGGGTAATATTTTTATCATATCCCATTCCCGGGGGGGGGGTAACATAATATGTTGAGGGTACGGCTATGTGCCGCGCCATATGGGTGGGTTTTTGGGTCGAAAATTGTCTAAACAAGGGTCATTTTTTTGGCAGATTTCCCTCAAACATGGGTGGGTTTTCCAGAAATTGGCAAAAAATTGTCAAAATGGGTAGTTTTCCGCAAAAATTCATCGTAAAAGTGGGTATGATGGCAACTGTCGGTAATTGGAAGAGGGTAGTAGCTTTCAGAAAACCGGGTGGCAGACCCACGTCCATCCGCAAGTAAAAGAAGTAAAACCAGGAAACATGTTATGCAAAACAAAGTACGAAGTAATCAATCGAAATTGTACGTTTTTTGTAGCTAAGACTGCGTTCACACGATGCCGGCACATTTTGAAAACGGTGAAAAATGTGACGGTAGCAAAATTTGAGCTAGCGTTCACACGATGCAGGAACAATTTGAAAACGTTGCGAAATTTGACGGAAAAAAAGTCGTTGCAAGACTTTGATGCCATAGAAATGTACCTACACCCTAAGAATAAATCAGTCTCATTCCAAAAGCGTCGAAAGATATTCTTTTTACATCATTTTCGAGTGTTTACACGATGCCGTTTCCATAATGTGCCGGTTAGAGTTCTGTTTTCAAAACCTACCGTTTTCATAATCTACCGGCAAAAATGTGCCGTTTTCGTGTGAACGGGAGGCCTATAAGTTACATTTTTTGCCATTTTCAAAATGTGCCGGCATCGTGTGAACGCAGTCTTTATGTGTAAGGCATCAGCATAGGGCCCAAATCTTTCAAATCTTTGAAAAGGTGAGTGTAAGTAAAATTGTATCACATCTTACTATGAACTGAATGACTTGAAAGGAACCTTGGGTGGCTTGCTGTAAATCTGCCGTGGCAATTTTTTGATATCTTGATCAGTTTCAAAATGGCGGCATTTCTTATTATTTTGAAAAAGTTCATCAAAAATTTTGAAAAGATTAAAATCATCGTAATTCTTAGACTACTTGAGGAAAATTGATACAATCTCCAAGAAAGCCATAGTTTCTAAAGGTCTACAATATGATGGCAAGCTTAACTCTGTAGCTCTTTTGGTTGAGAATTTAGAAATTTGATCACGTCACAGCTCAAAATTTATGAATGCTGCCATTTTGAAACTAATCAAGATAACACGTTTGGTGGACTGCGTAAGAGAGAATATATGGCTTATGTTTAACACTAATGTAGCTATGATTTCATTGCCCCGACCCCCCATCCCGGGATGGGCGCGGCTGTGGAGTGGCAATTCACCTCCTGTTCACTGAAAATTGTACCTCGGGGGAGGGGGGGGGGCAGCCGGGGCGATTCGCGTCATTCGAAACGTTTAGACTGTCCAAGCGTAGAGCGTTATTTTACAGATTAGAAAACTGCTGGTGAGGGGTTTGTTTGGGAACCAGAGATTCCATGTTCGATTCTAGGCCATGATCTCTTCCCCATTTGGATATGAATTCATTGCAACTATCTGTTTCAGAAGAAGAATTTAGATGCCAGTGGCAAGTAAATTATGGACCACAATAGAACGTGGAATACTGGTTACCTTTCTTACCAGGATCTTACTAATTTCTTGGCCAAATAGATGACTGCTTGTGCCAAACACAATCTTTCAAACCTGAATTAGCTTTTGGCTGATACCTTAACATGTTCGTTTTGAATATCAGCCTCGTACTTTTTATTCCACATCCCGCTAAACGTGTCAACCTTTTTGACTCACCGAATATTTTCTATTTCAGCATCCAGTTTTATGTCAAATGCTAGGCGTTCTGGGTGGAGAAAGCGTTGTGTCAATGAGATCTATGGAAGATATTCGAGCCAGTGTGCGCTCAATTAAATTTTGTGAAGTTTCTGGTCATCCAATTTCATTCACTATCGAAGACACGAAATTTTGGATGAATAAAACGCAAGAAAAGAGAGCGGTAAGCAAGGCACTAAAGAGATTATCCGAAGTTATCGGTTCTTTTTAGCATGAATTGTATGTTTAAAGCATTTCAGTTATATGTGACATTTCCTTGTTGGTCTGGAGCAGAAAATTTATGCCACTTCTTATAGATCGTTATTTTCATTGAGAAGTTGATTTATTATCAGTGGCACCTATCTCAGGAAGCTCTAAGGCTGGTTGCCAGATATTTTGAAATTCAAATTCAGTAATTCAAAATTTTCAGGAAGAAATAAAGAAAGAGATATTGGAAAACGAACAGACAGCCTCAGTTGCAATCGTTTCGCCATATTCAAGCCAGTCATACCTTGCAAGTTTCAAAGGTAAGTACTAGTGGATTAATTTTAGCTTCAGATAGATAAAAATTCATGCGGGCCCCTCAGAGCTGATGGGCTAGATAACAAATTTGAAATTTGCTGTTTTCCAGGCCGCATTTGCTTATGACAATGCTCTTTCGTCACAAGGGCTAAGTTTGAGATTTAAGCTCAATGATCAAACGTGCACTCTTTGCAACAACCGAAATAATTTAGGAAGGGGAGGGGTGTTAAAGAGAAAATCCATGTCCAATTCAAGGTGTTTTGCTCCCAGGGTGTCCTTCTTGTGACGTTGTAAAGTAGTTTATCAGTAGTGTAATCAGGAATTTGTGGTGTAATTTTTGAATGGAATATCTCTATAAAGACGAGTCGAATTCTTACATAAGGGTTTTTGCGTATTTTCTCAACAGAGAAGCGATACGACTATGTGATCTATACGACGGCTCGCTCCCTACCATATGAAGCAGTTCTCAGCAACGATGAAATCACAGATGACTGGGTTACTAAGAATGTTGGAGTGGCTGGGAGCAAGTCATTGTTGACATTGGTTTTGTCACGTGCTCGTAAAGGTTTCATCGTATTGGGTATGTTCCATTTTCACGTGTTATGACATGTTTGTTACGTGCTTTTGCTCATTTTGAGAATAGAAGAAGGAAGGTTGTCGGCAACGAAAGCGGGGTATTTTTAAGGATTTCCCACTAGTGGGGAAAAAAGCCAAAAGGCCGCCAAATATTTTACGGTATGAGTTTGCGACAAAATGTTCCATTTTTCTCAAACAATCCAACTCAATTACAGCTTTGGCCTTGGGTACAAAACAAATTATGGTTAAAGTCCTCAACAAAAGGTTTCTTCCTGCAATTGTCATCAGTGATTTTTGGAGATTTTATTTGAGGTAGTAATAAAAATAAATGTTTTGTTCACATGTGAAAATGACAAAAGGCGCCATTTTTACTTAGGCCGTCGGGTAATAGTACTAATTTTCTTTTCTCTCCTGGGACGATCGAAAGGACGATCGATAAATAAACAAAAGAAAAACGAAAAAAAAATTGTTGCAGTTCATGTTCGCAACTTTTTTTAAAGGATCTCAAGGTCGAAGAATTTCTGATGTCAGTGCCAAGACTGTTCCAAAGTTTGGCGCCTCGGTACGCGAAGCATTTCGGTCCCCCCCCCTCCCTGTCAATTTTAGTAATGGTAAAATCTTTTACGCCCTCTCTGGAGTATCCAAAATCAAAATAAGCACCCCGGGAGCCTAGTAGAGCTTTTACTGTTATACAAATCTTGGGAAGATTCAAAAGAGCTAGTTGGGGAATGTTCTAACGTTCAAAGTGTCCCGAGTGCAGTATGTATGCATGTATTTATTTGCCACCTAGTAACGTAAAATTTACATGTTTCAAAAACTAAAATATGTACATTACAATTCTAATGCAGACTAAAAAATACTGGTAAAAACACCATTAACTGTGGTAGCAGGGGTAGCATTAACCCTTTCACCCCCGGAAGGGCCATATGGCCCAACAGTATTCATTGAGAACTGCGAATTTATCAGGGGGTAAAGCTTTTAGAACTTTGATTGATTTGAAAGGTTATGGACATTGCATTTATCTAATGCTTATTGAATCACTGATTATGATACCCCCTGGAAAACAACGATCTACATTAGGTTTTCCTGTTAAGCTTTATTTTAGCCGGGCGTGAAAGGGTTAAAAAGGCCAAGTCGACCTTATTTCCATAACGGCCCCCTCAGAGGTGGTTGCTTAAAATAAATGAAAAATGCAAGATTTTCGGAAAAAAGAAAAATAAGTGATAATTGAATAGAGAGATAAATGCTTTGAAGTATGTTTGATGAAATGTGATTTATATATTTTTTTCAAGAAACTTTTCTTTGATCTTATGTTTAAACGCGTTTGGTGGATTTTAAGTCAGATGCTAGACTTTTCCACAATATTGGCCCTTGGTAAGAAACACATTTTTGGCCTGTGTTACTTTTACGAAAAGGGACGTTTAGTCTGAACTTAGACGTTTGTGTTATTCAATTCTGGTTGACTGGATGGAACATTTCTTTAGCATAAGCTGGATCAGTTCCATTGACAAATTTTATTCTATTTACGCAGATATTTTGATCCAGGCAGTTTGTGGCTTTGATTTCTGTAGCCCCAATGTGTGCTGTGTTATTCAAGTAGTAAAGGTGCCAGCAACTAATGTGCAGTTATATTTAGTACCTGTGAGCGGCATTTACGCAGATTAAGGAAGCCTGAAAAATTGCTCACAGAATAAATGTTGTTACAATACTGTTACAGCAATGGATATTTGGCAGTTTTAAAAAGTGGAAAATAGATTTACCGTCACGTTATTAGGCTCAGATAAAAATATCTACTTTGTTTATTTCACAGGGAACCAGAGATTGCTTTCAACATGTGAAACTTGGAAGACGTTCTTCAGAGAATTGGACAAAATTGAGCATTTGTAACTTTTGGCTTGGATTCTGATAATGGAATGATAAGTTTATTTTCAAATTTTATCAATTTTTAAACATTTTAAATGTATGCCTTGTAGATGAATATATAGGGACACTTAACGGCTCAGTCAAAAATCTATCGCCTGTTGGAAAAGTCATTAATTCAATAATGCAATAACCACCGGACTGATTTGTAGGACTTCATTGCGCTTTAAAAAGGCTCCAATTTAATGTTTGAGTTTGATGTAGACACCGAGAAAAACAATCTAGGATGCACCGTTGAGGCTTTATTTTTGACAATTATTTATAAATCTATTTCGGATACACTAATCTGCTGATAGCCCCCTCCTCCACCTTCCGCTGCCTGCGATAGTTTTAGGTACGTTTTTTCCTTCAGAAATCACTGCGCAGAAGAAACTTTCAACAACAGCAAGCTTTTCAGTCAAAACAAAATATTTCTTTTGTTACCTAGCATTAAAATAACCTTTCACAAATTACACGTTTTTTTATAAGAAACTTGGATCAGGTCAGAGTACTAAGAGTTTCTTAATTTAACATGAAATCTTATCCATTTTGGTACCAAAAGTTTCTTAATTGGTTTCTTACTTTTTGAATGCAGAATTATCAATGTGGTCGCTAACACTGCTGCAGATATGTTTCCTGACATTTAAATCATCATATAGAAATAAACAGTGTTCTATTATGTTGAAAGGACAAATGGTTAGTTAATATTGCTCAAGAATAGAGGTTCAAAGATATATTTGCTGTAATATCCATGCTTTTGACTTTTAAAAGTTTCTTAATGCTCCTCAGACATAGTACTACAGTTGCTTAAAATTTGGGTCATCTTAGTACTAGTTTCTTATAAATCAGTTTCTTATAAAAAACGTGTACTTCACTTCTTTTGAAAAACAGCTTTTGCCTCGATATGTTGTGGAGGTGAATTAAACTGACGAGGTGACGACGTGATTCCTTGTATTCGTTCAACATTTTTATTCTGATGTTTTTATTTTCACTCATATAAGGACTCACAACCAAATGCGTTCTAAGCAGGGACTAAAATCTTACGATAAATCTGAAGAAATATCGATTGTCTGCTATCCTTTGAACGTCCAAAGAAAAGTCGAACGTCGCTTCGCTTCGAAAAGTTGAACTTTGAAGTAATCAGCCAATCAAATGCTAAGAATAGGCGCGTGGACTGACCATATTAAGAAAGTAGCTATCTGATTGGTCATGCCGTAAACCTGGCGGACTTGCCCTAAATTAGTCCCCCTTTTTGAAGCTGTCTTGCCATGAGTCTCAGTTTGAAGCGATAAACATCATCCAATTCAATACGAAACACTTAGGCTTAATGTAATCAGTCTAGAGCTAAATCGCAAAAAGTGTTGCTCTCAGCAATGCATAGACCTTTTAGCTATTCTACAAAAGAGTCTGGATCGAGTGATATTGTTATGCATTTTTATATGCAAGGTTCGATTGAGTGGCCTTGGAGCTTCTATCACTATTGTGCACATTCGAAAAATTCTACAAAATGTAATGAAATATCGTTCGATCCAGATTCATTTTAGAATAGCTAAAAGGTGTATGGAATGGTTTTGTAAGCGCATTTGCATCAAAAACAAGCACGGTGTAGATTCCCAGCTGTGATAAGATTTGCTGCCTGTTCCTCGAGCCAGAATAGCTCTCGAAAGATTCTGTTGGAGACCATATATCAATTTTTGTTGTTACTTGCAAAAAAGCAACGCCCTGAAACAACGATACAGTCTTTTGCCATTCTAAAACATGATTTGCAAACATATTTGAACCAGCATAGGTTCCAAATCGCTGAGAAGGTTGGTTGAAAGCTCTAAACTCTTTGATTAAAATATTCGAAAAGAGAGAAAAAGTTGCGATGTCTCTCTGTATGTGGAAGTGTGGAAATATGGCAGTCTGGCAATTCGATGTAAACAGCCTATTCATGAAAAAGTCAGAGGCAATAGCAACAAGACCTTCTTAATCAGTCTATTTTATGGAATTAATGCGTATTTGTTTGATTTCTTTATGTTCTAGAGACAGAGGAGGTAGGGGGCGGGAGACGGGCATTGGTTTTGTGATGCAATGCCAACAGAACTGATCTGACTGCAAGAATGAGCGGTTGCGAGATGGGGGAGGGGCAAAGGCATCTTGTAATGTCAACAGAATGAGAAAGGGCTATTACTTTAATTATATTCCATATGATGGTGCAGTTTGTTTCCATACCCCAAAACAACCCCACTCTCTAACTAATGTTATTGCTACTCTATTTCTTGTAACTGAATGGGCTCAAAGAAGCTTTTAGGTGATAGAAAACAAAGTTGTTGAGCGTTTTGTACGTCAATTGTATCAGTAAAAGTATAGATTAGTTACAAATTCGACTTTCTACGAAGACTATAAGTTCATAACAACGTTTCGAGCTTACCTCTTCATCAGGTTAAAAAGCAACAGGCTTTTTAACAGGATAACCTGATGAAGAGTTAAGCTCGAAACCTTGTTATTAACTCATAGTATTCTTGCAAAGTCGAGTTTTTTTAACAACTCTATGTTTTTATTGAAGCTTTTAGCTGTTTTGTTACAATCCTACCGTTGAACTTTCCTGAAATCTTTAATGCATTCAGAGTTAGAGTCTACTCCACATTGTGAAAATATACCGTAGTAAAATTTTCAAAATTATATTGCAGCCTCAGACAATGGAGTTTGAAGTTTCAAACTGGTTGTTTGATTTCGAACTATGATTCTTGTGACAGGTGATACGGTTTTTGACTCGCCCTGTTGGTAGGGTTTTATATGATGCTGATAATGATATGACAAGAATATTTGACATTTTAATTGTTCGGCAAATTTTAATCGTTTTGCATCAATAAAATGTTCAGATGTTTATCTGTGTGTGGCCATTAACCACAAGGTGTCCCAAAAATTGTGCCCCATTTGTATGGTTTCTGTGGAGAAGCGGTATGTTTCGTTGTTCTGTTCCTGACACGGTTTAATAGGATACGCTTCTGCTCAGAGTTTAAGAACTTTTTTATCACAACCGTCCCCGATGTTTCCCCGAGCCTGCCTCGTCGACACGTTGCCGACTGTGTTGCGATCATGCTAGCTACACGTTATTATCAGTTTAAAGGCATTCTGTTCCCTTGATGAATAAAAAAAGATCGATAAAAGAGCTCAATTGAATATTCCACAAATTTACGCTGATCTCCTGTATTCAATGAGGGCACGGTCATTCATGCGTAATTTTCATGGCCATGAATATGATGCTTGAATGACTTTGCTTTGTTTGGATGAAGCAAATCATTGATGGGACAGGCTGCCTGCCTTTAAAGAAACCTGATAAAAGACTTCAGAGCTACATGTTTTTAAATGCCTAAACACTTTTCTGACTCTCCATTTACTTTATTGGATTTGAACAGATAACTCAAATTGTTAATTTAGTTGCAAGCTCTTGAGTGGTATTAAGGATAATGAAGGTATACCTGCGCCGAATTGGTTACCCTATTTTGGTTGGGGGAGGGGCAAATTTGCGCCCCTAGTATATTTTTTAAATAACTCTGTTAGGGGAAACTTTATGGCCATGCAACTTCTTGACTTTTTTGCAGCTACTTATTATGCAACTTCTCAGAAAGTTCCTGATTTTAGCCAATTTTGCCGCCTTTCTTGACCACACAAAGGAAAATGTTGATGTGAGCAAAAATGATGGCTAATTTTAGATTAATTCTTACCTTTTCAGAAATTACATGCCTGAGGCTATGAGCACACCAAATTTGGTTGCTCTACCTATTACCAATCAAGAGTTAGATAGGGGGGGGGGGCTTTTTGCCCCCCAACCAAAATAGGACGTATCAGATAGCCCAACCACTATAAGGTTAAGGATAATGCAGTGGTAGATGAATTTCAGAATTGGAATTTGATAATGTTCTTATTTTGGTAATTTTTAGCGCTTAGGTTTGTAGTTTTTTATTTCATTTGAGTGCATCGCAAGACTTTTATTCCTTGAGTCCATCGTCGCATGCCAGGTGAGTTAAAAAAATGTATCGATGTTTGAAGGCCTTCAGTTTTCCAGCTATTCTTTTGATTCCTAGATTCCTATATACTTGTGTGGCTAAAGTGTTATCTTAGATAGCAAAGATTGAATTTCTTAAAATTGGTTTATTGGTCACAAGTTGTTTCTTCTCAGAACCCTTTGAAACATCTAAAAACACATCAAAATCTAAGTCTAAAGCCCATGATGAAAAATGCAAACAATACACGTTTCAACTAACGGCCTCGTTTTGGAAATTTTTGAAATTTCTTGATACAAAATTTCTGACCACGGATTTGGATTCGCCACCCCAAGTTTAGCCTAACTGCAAATTTTCACATTCATAGAGTATTTGATTTCGATTTTATGGCGATGCTAAATTTTAGAATTTATATGGGATTTGACCATCAAATTCATTCGGGGTGTAACTTTACACCCTCAGTCATTATTCGCGGTCAAATCCCTTATAAATTTTCAAATTTGTTATCCTCGGAAAATTAAATTCGCCAACAGTAACATCATGGAAATTTGCAAGTAGACTAAAGTTGGGGTGCTGAATGTGAATATGGGGTGAGAAATTTCAAATGACGCAAGCCAAAGAAATTTTGAAAAATTCCAAAACGAGGCTGCTTAAGGTGTATTTAGCCCCACAAAGTTAGCCTTTGCTCCAGACCAGTTAAAAGAGTCTGGAATATAGGCTACACAAAGGCTATGTTGATCAAACTCTGTCCGTCTATTTTGTTGCCCAAAAATTCATATTGTGTAGGGTCTGCTGGGGGTAAGAATGAGTACTTTTGGGGCAAATTGTGAAAGGTGAAAAATCCAGATGAATTTTGCAAAAATCTTTGTTCGGAGTTTTCATGAAGGTAGAACCGCTTTAACTACCCTTCTTGATAAAGTGAATGTTGACTTATCAGTTGCGGATCTACTGTTTTTCAGCTTTTATCACTACCCATTTACCCCCTCCCCGCAGCCTACCCAATTTACCCCTAGTAGACCCTACATGAAAAAATTGTTGCTTATTTGCTACATTTGAGCAGAGTCAATTGATTTTTTCAATTGACTCTGATTTGAGATTATAATTCAGCTTCACCGTCCCTTTTTGTCATCTTTGATTGGATTGTTAGCAAACAATTTATGTATTGGGTATCTCAAAAAAGGTACTCCCATTCGAAAGATCGCCAAAATTGCATTACGAAAGCTATCATTAAATGTTCCCTTTGATGTCTTTTGTCATTGACCCAGATATATCTAAAGGTGACAAAATGTTTCATATCTTTACTTAAAAGGTGTGAAATAGGGCACTGAAAAACTTTATTCTGAGCTTTACTTTCTAAGCTACGTCGTGAATCGTGCCTAGCCATTACATTGAAATTTTTTATTATCCTTCAAGTCTACAATGGTATTTTGCATTCATTCTGACATTTATGACCAATCAAATAGTTTAAAATGCAAGAGAAATTAATCACGCAGGCTAGTAATCATCAATGCTTCTTGCAGTATGCTTCAAAACCAGGCATCACTAAGAAGAGTCAACTTCATTAATTCTGTAACAAATTAAAAGATCAGCTTTGTATGGAAATATAATTTGCTCTTTGATCGACTTGCCAAAAAAGGAAATTTGAAGATTGGCTTTGTGATAAATTTTGATGATTTTCAAACAGGAGTACTTGGGTGCTGGGACACCCTTGTCAAACTGTGCCTCAGTTGACCAATATCACAGATATATATTGTAGGAATCTACTTAAACAGGCTTTCAGATATCGAAACAATTTTCTGATTAACCGTATTTACCGAATGGCCCACTAGATTAGCTTATTTTTGAAACTTTGAATATCATCTGGTCAAACATTCGATAGTTAGATATGTGTCTTTATTGTGTTTAACCTCCAAGAAAGAAAGACCTCTCCCGAGTGAATTAGAAAAAAAGGCAGTGTTAGAAAGCTTCTTGCTCCCTTTATATCCAAGCAATGATATAATAGCTACCGGACAGCAAGGGTGAATTTTCCTCCTGGTGGGTCAACTCTAGAAGTCCAAGTTTAACCACGCTTGTCTGGCAACTTTTGAAGTTGTCCCTTTTCTCTGATTTTGGTTGAAAAATTAGCCCCCTTATACGGGCTTTTTTCTGAGACAATGGTGCCCCCTTTCCAGGATTTATCTGAGAAATATGTAAGATGGAGCTTGTCAACCAGTGTGAAAAATACCTGGGTGAAGATAGCTATCAAAGCCTAGATAATCCTATTCCCTTGGAATTCTACTTCTTCAGAGGTTTAGAAAAGACTAAAAACAGCTTTTGCTAAAGAATCTTAAAGGCAAGGAAATAGACTTGGTAATGTATGTGAAACCCTTACTGGCTTTACTGTAAGACACTGCCCTTTTTTGTTGGTTTCTCTGTCCTGGTCTGGTTTCTCGTTTCAAAGAGGTCTGGAACACAGGCTATACTTTACAGTGGAAATAATTTTATTGGGGAAATGCGAACGAGCGAAAATTTCAATTCCTGCATCGCAGACTAATTCAATTGCACTAAAAAGTTATGGTAAACCTCTGCTGAAGCAAAATAATGCACCTACCAATGACTCAGACATCGGTATGACTTCATTTACCTTTGGCACTGCAGCAAATTTTATAGCTTGGCAAACAACCATTTGTTTGTGAATCGTAGAAACATTCCTTGGTCCGAGGGGCAAATCACTTCTCAAAATAGCATATGTTATTTTTGTGATTTTAGAATTACATGATTTTTTTCTGTGATTTGTTGTGATTTCAGTGATTTTTAATGACTCTCAGTGATTTTTTCGTGTTATTTTTCAGTAATTTTTCAGTGATTTGTGATTTGAGTGCTTTTTGCATGCTAGTTTTTGTGATTTTTTTATTTTCGTAAGTAACTTCACTGCTAAAATTTGTATTCAATTATTTCGTAAATCGCACCTTTGGAAGATTCAAGAGCTCTTTTGCAAGTAGATGTTTGAATTATTTACAACGATATGACCTGTCCGGAATGAAAGACGCAAAAAGTATGACCCTGTCCCGGAAAGAAGACGAAAAAGGTATATGACAACCTATTGGCAGGCATATCCCCGGGAGTTCATTGTATTAAGGAGAACCCCCCCCCGGGAATTTGCACCAGTCCAAATTATTCTCTGCACAGTCCCCCCGCTTCTAACAACAAACACAACAAACCAAACCCTAATCTGTGTCTTTGTGTTGTGTTACAAAGCCTTTCATCACATAAGATTGCTATCATGCCTTGTCACATATGCCCTTGAACGAGACACTTGTGAACTGCTTTCTTTATCTTCTTGGTTTTCACGCATTCTGTTCTTGTCGCTCTGATTCAATCAATGCAAAGAAAAAGAACAAACACTGCTTTGTGGGTTCACTGAAAAAGATACACGGTTAGGTTCTTTGTTTGTTTGCATTGATTGAGTGAAGTCAAATGATAATACAGTGTCAAAGTTTTTACTGTTAGAAGCGGAGAGGCTGTGCAGAGAAAAATATGAACCGAGGAACTCGAGGAAAGGTTCTGCAATTCACAGCGAAGTCAAATTGATGTTGAGCCATCGGTAGGTGAGTGAGTCATTTACCTTGAAGAAGTTCACTATATAACTTTCTTAGTGAAGAGTGTTACGCCCATCGCTGACAACTGATTTATAAAAAAATTGCAAACCAGCATCCATTTACCATGAAACTTTGAGTATATTTTTGGGGTCTAAAAATGTCCTAAATGCAGAATATTTTTCGGTTGAGTATATTTTTGGGGTCTGAAATGTCCTAAATTTTGTATATTTTTGGGTTTTTCAAAAATATACTGTGTCTGACCCCCCCCCCCTCGTCACATACCAGTAGGTTGCTCCCTGGGGCATCCGTAGCACCGGCATCAGCAGCATCCATTTCAATTTTGGTGAGAGTGCTTTTAAATTCACCTCAAAGCGACCGATTTTGTTTCCAAGGTATTGAAGGCGGCGACCTCATTGGCTGATTTTGTTTTGGTTGGATCAACTTTGTTTGACGTCATGACGTCACATACGCATGAAAGTCCATTCCATCTGTACTTTGACCCCAACCCGAAGCAAATTCTATTGAGAGGAAGAAAGACCATTTGAAATCAAGATGCTTCGACCAAACTGTTGGCGGTGTCTCTCCAACGCTTCAAAGAATGCTCAGACAGTTTCAAGATCTACCCAACTACCATTCAGGTAAAATGATGATCTTGACCAGAAACGCTCACCATGCTCTATAAACAGCTTTGGCTGACCGGTCCTTAGGCCCATGATATTATAAAGTAGGCCCAATAAAGTTATGCAAGTCACTTCACGAGTCTTTCGAGTCTCTTTGGATCAACGTATAAGTAGTAATGCAAGGTGTACGACTTATGTAATCAGCATCATAAAACTCTGTCACTCAACTCTTGTTACACCCCTTTCTGCTAACTTGATGAACCAACAGGTCTTGTGCCCTGGTTCTGATAAAGCCATACAGACCATAAGGCCTATGAATTTTCTGGTGTTTGTTGCTTCCTAAAAAATTTAGAGCCCCGTTCAGCTCGGTGCTCACCAACAAACACTGTGTCGGTTCTTTTTCTGTGAAAATGTACACATTTTCAGGCCTGTTTGCAGACAGCAATGTATATTCAAACTATTGTTTTTTGTGAGGAAAAATAATGGGTTAATATTGGAATCAGTTTGAAAATGTTTTGGTGATAATTGCAGAGATGACAGAATGATAAGTTTGCTAATTTATCAGAGATGACAGAATGATAAGTTTGCTAAGTGTGAACAGAAGATGTGCCCCTAACTATTGTGTTCAAGCCAATGACTCTTTATTGTTCTTCCCTTATTATACTTGACATTTGGACAAATGCACTTTTGCGGACGCAGCTTTCAAGGAAAACGGAGTTTGAGGTGAACTTTATTGTATGTTGTATACTTTATAAGTCCTATCGTCTTATTGGATGCTCAAGCAAGGAGAAATGTTAAAAGTGTGTCCGCTAAAGTGCAAACTCCCCCTTGAAATTGACTGTTGGAGATCTTTTACATTTGCAACATAAAAGGCTGTCTGGCAGAGACATCAAGAATGCCAAAGTATTGACACTGAACTTTTTCTTTGATTTGGACAGGTCAGCACCTGCTGTATTGATAACACAGAAAAAAAATGTTGCAAGTGTCCCACAAAAGGTATGTCTTTTCCTTTTTAATGTAGTTTGCAAGAGCAGTCAGTTTGAGCGCGTGGCCGAGTGGTTAAGGTGACTGACTCATAAACCAAAGGTCTCAGAACGGCCGTAGGCTCGAATCCCGCGCTGGACAGTTTTGTCGCTGTCCGTAACTCTAGCCCGGGTCGAGGGAAATCTGGTAGCTTCAGCAGGTTGATGGTCAAACATCCGTGGCCCCTGCTGGAAATAAGTCTCTCTCAGACTTTCGCAGGCTAGCCACGTTAAATATGATACCTACCTACGTACCTAATTAACGGGCCATGTGTAACACCTTTTCATTGCTTGTTTTTGCAATTCTGTCTCTCCATCATCTCTATAATATGCCAGAAATGTTCCAGATAACATGTTGTATATAGACCAAGATATAAAGGCATAGCAAAAGAAATTGCAAAGAGAATAGTTTATTTGAATATTCTGGAAAATGGATGGAAATCAGACAATGCATTGTTTTCTTATGTTTCGTCAATATAGAAGAGCACTGCCACCATCAACAGTTTACCACCATAAGTGGCTGAAAAATTAGTTTAACTGGCCCTTGTTGTACTTTTAGCAAGGGAGAATGGAGAGCAGCTTTTCCAAGATGCTGAAATTGATGATAAAGCCGTATGTAAAACAAGTTTTCAAACTGGTTTTTTTTGGTGTTGTTTTTTTGTACAACAGACTCTTTATGCCGCGGTATGTTTAATTTGGATCCCTTTTTAATTGTGTTATAAATTTTTTTGCTTTGTAGGAAGTAAAATCATTTGCAATGGGACTTTTTAGAGGATCTGCTAATACTCACAGTATATTTCCATTCCCAAATGGTAAGATTGTTTGTTTTGTTGGATTACAATAGTGCAAACATTTTTGACATTTTGTAGAGATTCAAGGAATTTTTAATGTTTGCAACAATGATACAGTAGCAGCAACTGTATAACACCATTCAGTCAGACATTGCTTACAAAGATGTGCAAATCCATTGAACAACTTTTTGTAGATAGCTATATATACATTGTCTATATGTAATGAATAATAATAATCTTGAAGTTTAAAAGTCCAACTTTTGGCAGTTGCCACTATTTTGAATTTTTCCTGACTATATATTAAATGATATTTCAAATTTTTTAGCACTATCAGAAGAACAGTCAGAGTTTGTGCAGTCGCTTGTAGATCCGGTTGAAAAATTCTTTCAGGTAAAATGTTTTAAATTTTTGGTGTATTTGCAAGGAGGGTTTGTCAGTAATGTTGAAGAATGGCTTTGAGATAAACTTCAATAACTTTAGAAATGTGTAGTAATCAGTGGCATAGGAAGGAGATCACTCACTCACCAGCTTTGGGAAAGTAGTAATAATTTTTTATAGAGATATTGTCCATGGCAGATGCCAGGGAATGAGAGGATGTAAAAACAGTGATTGTTTGTTTGTTGAAATCAAAGAACATTAGTGATGCATTTCAACTGAGACGACATCTTTGCCATCCAATATTTAGCAAATCATTTGTCATTGATGGCAGTTCTCCTTTTGGTGTAAATCAGTCAAAAAAGGATTCTGTGGAGTCATGAACTTCTGCCTTGGGAGTTTGTTTACCAAAAGATGACATTACACAACATTGCAGTAGTTTCACAATTATATTTACTGGTTACTGGTTTGCTGTATGATGCAATGCTCTGATATTCATTTGTTTCAAAATAGGAGTCAAATGATCCATTAAAAAATGATTCAATGGAAAAAGTTGACGATGATACACTGCAGGGATTGAAAGATCTTGGTGCTTTTGGTCTCCAGGTGGGCACTTATTTTTGAGCATTATTCTTTTAAGGAACAATGCTTGCCATGCTGTTGCAGCAAGAGAATATTTTTGTGCATATGATTATTCTTCTTGACTACCGTTAGTGGGTAGTGATATACTGCACAATGGCACAGCACTTTCCATCATCTAAATCACAAAGTGTTGCCAATGTGCTGCTAATATACAGTATGCAGTTACCACAAATATGTTATATCACCTTGCTTAAGTTGAGCTATCCTTGTTGTAATTGATATTTTCTTTTTCAAAGGTCCCACAAGAACTTGATGGTGTTGGTCTTACAAATACACAGGTAGAGTCTTCTCAAATCAACATGGTCTGCAAATTGTTATGGAATCCTTGTGGAAAATGAGTTGATTTTACCCATTTGTATTTTTAATTTAGTTGTTTATTTCCACCATGAACTAAATGAGATTCAGTACTGTGCAAATTAGATGACCTGACTGATTAATATGATTTTGGACAATGTTCAATAGCTCCTTCATGGGTGCAATATCTGCTGTACGGTATGGTAGCTTTTTATTTTTCCAAAAATACCTAGAGTGGCTAGCAGAGTTAAAAAACGGTCTTAGAAATTTTATTTGGAAATCACATTAGTTGCCGCTATGTTGTTATCATAAGTATATGTATGACAAAATTTCAACATTTTAACATTAAACAATGATCCTACTCAGTATAATCTAAAGATAAATGAATTTGATCATTTTGGTGTAAAATCGTTGTTTATGTTTGCTGCCATCATTTTCAGCAATTGTAGCATGCTTCTGTTTTGACACCCTTTTTATTGTAACTTTGCTCGTTTTTACCACCATGAGGTAGTTATATTAAATTTGTTTATATCCAGATTTAACATCTCTTGATGAGGGTTATCATACAGTCAAAAATTCTGTGAAAAATAAAATGTCATAATTTTGTCAAATTATGTATAAAAGAATGGAACATTGATTGATTGTGAATGATTGGGACACTGGAAATGATTATGAAATCTTGTTTATAGTATGCAAGACTTGTTGAGATTGTTGGTGGACATGACCTTGCTGTTGGCATCACTTTGGGAGCACATCAGGTTTGTTTTAGTTTGCTGTAAGATCATTATCTTAAATTAATCTTGTTCAAGGAAGCAACACAGTTGTGTGAGTGTTTAAAACGCACTGACATTGCTGGATATTGTGAAAGCTGCAGTTCTTCATGTGGAAGGGTAGATTGCCTTCATTACCCGGTTGCCTTGCCTCGCGTTTTTTTTCTCAATGGAGCTGACGTCAATAGTAGTGAGAAACAAAAGACTTGTTAATTCTTTCATTATTATTGGGAATTTTTATTTCGGGAATGACAGCTTTTGCTTTACCATGAAAGTGCCTGCATCATAGACTCAACAGTGGTTGTCAGACTGTTGTCAGAGGTAGTGAAATTTTTGATTTATCTCCAATTGAGAAGTAAGCTTTCTGGGAGGGGGGCCTAATCACAACAATGTTGAATTTTCAAGCATCCTTTGTGATGAATAGGGCACAAATCATCAAATGACATGAATTTCAATCGTGATTTTCAGGATTAGTTTTAAGACTTAAAAGATTTTCAAAATTTCACGAGATCTATGAGGATTTAAAAGATTTTCAAGATTCTGAAAAATTTTGAGATTTTCTTAAAATCTCCAAGATGTTTTGAAAATGTTGAAGATTGAATTTATAAAGATTTTTTAATGTTTTTTGGATTTATGAAGAGGGTCTACAAGATTTTTTAACTATTTTCCCTTCAAAAATACAGCACAGTAGTGGGACACCTCTCAGTTTAGAGGTGAACAGGAAGTTTATTTATTTCATGATTTAATTTGCAAATGATAGAAAGCAAGGTAAAATGCGAGGTAAAATGTAAATGCAAGGTAGAATGCAAGGTAAAATGTAAAATGTATGCATCAACTGACATACAGGCAAAAACTAAGAAATAGAGAGACTGTTTCATGAGATGGTGTCTGCTACCATACCTGTACGTGTAAAAATCCTCCAAATAACTTCTTTAAAGTTATTGAACCAAATGAGTCTTTTTTAGACCAGCTGAGCAAATTCGCGTTTACTGTGTGTCACTTTTGAGCTCGCTCGATTGACCACGAGAAGGTTATATTCTATTTATTTATTGTTTGTTAAAAGGAGAGAAAATGCCTTTCCAAGGCAGAACCAAGCCATAACTTTAGTTAATAAATTTGAGAAAAATTTACTGTTCTTTGTAGTCGATTGGCTTCAAAGGAATTCTCTTGTTTGGAGATGAAGAACAGAAGAAGAAGTATCTACCAAAGGTATTCTTGTTTTGTGATATGATGATAGCCGTGATGATAAGATGCTTTTGTTGAAAGCCTTGCTGGTAAGCTTGTTAGGCTTTGGTTGAGGCTGGTTGAGTCCAAGAAGAACACCATTTATTTTGAAGGAAACCATATAAATTTAGCTAATAATTGGTTGGCAGATAAAAGTTGAATGACTTTTAACGTATTGTACGTTTTTAACAATTTATGATATTGAAAACATATCGTTGTGAAAAAATTTGATACAAGAATGGAATTATAACTAAAGTCTCTCAAATTTGGTGTCACATGGAAATGCCCGCAAATAGAGACTATCAAAGAATTTTGCAATAGCAATTTTGTGTTAAAAATCTCACATGACATCTAATGCGAGATAGACTTTGGTTCTTTGGAATATTATTTCGTGTTGTGTCCTACAATGCTGGACAAAACTCATGAGACACTTTGCTTTTTGGAGGAAATTTTGAGCTGAGATCTCCCCTCCCTTCCAGTGCAATGTGTTGGAAACAAGTACTGTCTGGGTTCTTCAATCTACGAACGTTGCAAAGGGGATGGGGGACCTTAGGCAGTGATAGGTGATAGTTTAATGGCAGGAAAGGCATCTTTTAACACAAAACTAAGTCGTCTCAACGAGTTTTATCTGCGAATGTAGATTTTTTGTTAGTTTCCAGTTGTGGATTACCTATGTCATCTCATTTGTGACTTATTTGTGTTCAGTGATTCTAATTTTATTGTATAATGTCATGAATTGTACGAAATTAACTTTGTTTATACAGCTCGCAACTGGTGAACAAATGGCAGCATTTTGTTTGACCGAACCATCAAGTGGATCTGATGCGGCAGTATGTACCGTTTGTTTTCTTTTTCCAAAGTTATATACCTTTTTTTGCTTTCGATAAAAGTTCCTAAAGGCCTAGCCAAACGATCAAATATACTTTGCCAAACATTTGAGATGCCAAACATTTGAGAGTTGCTTGCCACGAAAATGTTTTATCTTTTTGTTCACCTCGCAAAAGGTTCCTTGACACACCACCGTCTTTTACTCGTTAAAGCAGAACATATTTTGAACTTTTCTAAAACAGTGTTCAACAATTCCTGCATGATTCTACGGGGTGTCCCAAAAAAGTACTCCCATTTGAAAATTCACCAAAATTTGATTACACAGCCGATCTTCAAATTTCTTTTTATGTCGTGTAGATTAAGGACCAAACCATTTTTACCAGACATGGCTGATATTTTTATTGGATTTAAGTTTAACAGACTTGATCTACTTTGTGCTACCACATTTTGGAACACACTGCAAAAAGCAGTGATGATTGCCATATCTATTTCTTTGTGCATTTAATGAATGCATGCATCATTGCATCATTCTTAATGCATTTAATGACAGAAAGAAATGCATTGGAGACTTCAATGATGATATTAAATACTAAAATTGTGACTCATAGGCAAGATTTTGTATTTTGACAAAAAAGTATATCTCAAAACTTGGTTTTCAACGTGTAATTTTCTACGCGGTTGTATCAAAAGCAAACATTTTGTCATCTATAGATCTTTTTGGCTCTTTGACAAAAAAGGCGGAGAGAATTTATCAAGGGTTTGATAATCAATTTCTAGTTATTTTTCAAACAGGAGTACTGTCTTTGTGACACCCGGCACATATCGAGCAATGTTTTACAGCGTGGCGAAACGGGAAAGCATTATTTAGCAAGCACATTTGAAATGTTTGACCTATAATCTTTGCTTTTTGACCAGGGCTTAACGTTTTCCTAAAATGGAGATAATAAACTTCGTTTTAACACAAACCAATATTTTTTAAAGTGTGACATAGTTGGGTTTCTTCAACAGAATTTTAGAATTCATTTCTTAGAGTCGAGATTACAGCTGGGATTTACAGGAAAACGTTTGAGGATTTTCAGGAATCTCGTGACTGTTTGAGTGTACGAGAGTGGCTCAGGAAATGTAGTTCAAGAATGAATGTAGTCGAGAATGTAGAAAGACAGAATGTAGTTCAGGTCAGGAAAAGAAGTTCAAGAATGTTTCATTTATAGTATCTGAAATGACTAAGAACACATTTGTTTTCTCAGTCTATCAGAACAAACGCCAAACTTAGTGATGACGGAAAGCATTGGATATTAAACGGAGGCAAATTATGGTAAGAAATTTGAAGTCTGTTCCTTTATTGGCTTTAAAAGAGCATTTTCATTGCGATATTCATGCAGAGGTCTACTGCGTGCATGCCATAACCGATATGGTCTGTTTACTGGCCATTTCACATTGGGGGGGGGGGGGCACTCGGCACTCTTCATCTATGCCTTTATTACAGAAATCTTAAGCTTTGGCTCGATGTTCAAACGCACTTGGATAAGTGGTTTCTTCGCGTTCCTACCAAATAGTTTAGGAGGCTTTCTCAGATGTGGTGTTTCGTTATTTCTCAAGGATGAAAGCATGAACTTTTAAGCAAACGTCATCCAAATCTTCCTGCTCATTTTCATGTTTTGTTGTCACATCCAAAGAATGCCAGGTCACTAAATAACTAACAAAGAAACAAATAAACTAATTAACCAAATAACTGACTATCTTTCTCATCCGTAAATCGGCTGTTCATTGCAGCTGTAATAATCTATACATTCATGTTTTAGGATCAGTAATGGTGGACTGGCAGATATTTTCACCGTCTTTGCTCAGGTAAGTGAACTTATCGGCAATTTGTTACTGTAATGACTCATTCACTATAGGCCCAAAACGATGTATCTAAGGTATCTCATTAACGGGTATCTTCTGATATGTTAACGTGACATCTTGTATTGTCATCCAAATATGAAAGGACTTTTTTTTCTTCATAGCACAGCTTTTAGTTTTCAGGAGGAATATATCTTCCTGTCTTCAAACACTTTGCTTTTCTCTTCCCTGGAAACATCGTCAAGCAAGATTCGACTCTCAGCCTGCCATCGCGGTTTTGCTCGACACAATTCACAGCTTTCAGGTTCCATAAGTTGCTCTAGATACAAAGATACCAGCTAAGCAATGTCGAATTGTCATTTATGGCCCATTCGAATCTCAGTTTGCCACATACTGTCGCTGTAGTCATTCCTTTGGAAGCAGATATATGACAAACAGAATGAATAAAACAACGATTCCAAAAGTCAATTTAGAGAGAACAAAAAGAGGTTTTCACTACACCGGTCTTAGCGTGTGGAATAACATCCCAATTAAAATTGGAGAGCCCCCCTTGATCAATCAATTGAAAAGAAATCTTAAAGAATTTTATAGAGCCTGAAAACAAAAAACACGACTCCCTGGAAGACCAGCATTCACACCTTAGTATCTTGTATATATTCTTAAATTGATTTACTCCGCATTTATGTATTTATTTTGTATTTAGCAGCTGAAGGGATTACGTGTATAAATAACTGATTAAGAAAAAAGAATCACATGACCTTTCGATGTCGCGTTGTTTACAATTTTTAAATATTTCTTGTAACGTTAGTTAAAGCTAATAAAGAGCAACCTCATTCCCAGAGTGTTCATATTTTCTATTGTTTTCGAATAATTTGCAGAACAGCGACTTGTACTCCAGAGTAAAAGAAGAGCAGCGAACTCACTCGAGGGACGAGATTGAACAGAGCTTTTAATTGTTTGTGTCAAGGTTGCAGGTTTTTTGGACCGCCCTGAAGATTTAACATGTCATATAAGACTGTGATGGGACTACTCCCCCGTGTAATTTCTTGCACTACCTATTGACTTGATTATATGAACTGCTGTCCTTAGACGCCAGTTAAAGATGAAAATACCGGAGAGACGAAGAACAAAGTGACAGCATTTATTGTCGAAAGAGCTTTTGGTGGCGTGACAAGGTAATATAGCATTAGGAGTGTGACTTATTACGTTCCCCCATTGTATTCCCTTGCTCTTTGAGGGAAGTGAAATCGCTTCGGTAATGATAACAGAGACTGGTGATATTTCTTGACAACCCTGGCTCTGTTTGCGCCCTTGCCACATTAACTTGTATTCACAGTCGCTTCCCAATATTCGCAGAATTTTGTTGTAATTCAAGCTTCAATCGACAGTGTGAACTTTACGCTTCGCTGATTTTCTGCTTTTTCTTAGCAATGAATTATTTATCGGGAAAACTCTTGGGGGGACTTTGATTTGCTAATTTGTAATAAAGAAAAGAACATTTTAGTTGGTAATTAGTACCCGTTGGCTTCAGACGAAAGGTGTCTATTTTCCTTGCGCGATACTACTTTACTTGCGCCACCGCCACGAGAGACGATTTAATTTCTGATAAGGAATGGCCTAATATTGTAATCAAACGCCACATTTTATTTCTTTACACTCTACTAGTTTTCAATTGCAAGTTGATAAAGCTCAAAGCAGTATTTGCGGTGAATATAAGCAAACCGAGAAGCTTGGATCGGGGCTCAGTGGTTGCTCGCTCGACTACCAATCTGGAAGCTGGTAGTTCCCGTCCAAGCCTGCATGCAGACAATACCCAAAGAAAACGTATAGTCTACGCAACGCCGCTCAATATTGCGTATTGCGTGAATCAGCATTTCATTTCAATAGCAGTTTGAATGATCCTTTCTACTTAGCGTCTGTTTATTGTCTCCCCAGGGTACTTAAAAATTCCAGAGTATTGTGTTGTTAACGTAGTTTCCTTAGAGAACAAAGCGAAACCTGAAATTTACTCACATGATAGCCGTTCTCAAATCTGATTGCTTCCTTGTTTCGCAGGAAAGCGATACTATTGGCTGCTACAACAATACATCTTCTTTGTTATCATAAAAATGCTGAAGAACGCCCTACACAACAGCGAGCGGAGTTGCGCAGACTATACCTTTTTCTTGGGTATAGTCTGCACGCAGGCTATCCCCGTCCCTGCCCTGTCGAGGCTGTTACGTAGAGTGAGGAAAGTCGCCAACTCTTTGTAATCCTAGGCCACAGGAATCACGAGGTATAGTCATATTGATAAGAAGGACAGGACGCTTCTTCAATAAACTTAGCTTCTCAGTGACTTTTAAAACAACCCTCGGATGCAAAGGGGAAATTAGGCTCATGACCTCTTCCTCCCTGTGCTTCCCTGTGCTCTTTGCCGTGGTGATGGCGCTTCGGTCAACACACACTCATAACATTACTCTGAAAAACGTGACCCTATTTAGGCGCAAGCTCTGAGCTTCAGATCGCGATTGCGAGATTTGAGGTAGAAATATAGACGGAAGGTTGGATCAAAGTTAGTCTTTCTACCGTTGCAAGAGCGTAGCCTAAAGTTATATCCATTTCTTTATGATATTTATATTGATCTTGTTTTGAATTTGATTGTTTTAGTGGTCCACCGGAAAAGAAAATGGGCATCAAAGCATCCAATACCGCAGAGGTTAGTTACACTTCGCTTATAGAATATTGCCACACAGTATATCTTGTCATGGGAGATTCCTTTTTTATGAACGCAGTATTTGCTAGTGGAGATATGAGATCTACAAGATATTGGTAGCAGCATTCAGTTTTGGTGATTTTGCAAATTCTTGTTCTTTCTAAATCGTGTACTATTTTTTCATTAGGTCAATTTCGATGAAGTAAAGATTCCAGTGGAAAACGTATTAGGTGGTAAGTCGGCTTTAGTAAACTCTGCATATGAGAAGCAAACCTTTTTAAAACTTTTCACTAAGATTTTAGAAAAGAATCTTTGTAATGTGTGATATTTTCATCAGAACATGAAGGAAAGCTGTTTTTAAGTGGTAGATGCACAAACATGTCATTTAGATGAGCTTTGAGAGAAACATTCCGTCTTACTTGTATTTTTCTGAAATTTGTATCCAGGACTTGGAAGTAAACTCTGTGTCACGTGAAAATGCCCTTCAATAACAACAATGGAAGTGACTTGCATGTATAATTTTGCGCTGTCGCAAATTTCAAATGGCGTCTAATTTGAGCCGGACATTAATAATCATGCGGGCTTAAGCTCAAAAAGTGTTGGTACTTGTGTACAGATTTTTGCTATATTCACATGCGGTTTTCCTTCATGCTTTATGTTGCATTGGCCAAGATGTACTGCATCTATCTGCTCGGTGAGCCAGTAGACTTACTGCAATTTTCGCAGATTTGCTCCTGCACCTGAAATGAGAATCGTTAAAACTATGACTCATGACAGTTTTCTTTGAATTGAACTGCTTGAAAGGGACTCAGAGTACTTTGATGTAAATCTGCCGTGGAAATTTTTGATATCTTGATTACTTTCCATATGGTGGAATTTCATGTATTTGAGGCCGTGATGTCATCAAATTTCTACATCCAAAACCAAAAAATGGTGAGGAAGTCGATGTTGTTTCTTGACATTAATTATATAATTGTTGTTATATGTAATCAAGAAACTATCTTTGGAACAATCGTAAATGCAATTTATAGTAGAGGTTCTGACTTTAACTGTGTCGTTCTGCTCACTCTTGTTTTATCTCTTTGATTGAATTAATTCATAGGTATTGGAGGGGGATTCAAAGTTGCAATGAATATATTGAACAATGGTAGATTTGGGATGGCCGCTGCTTTGTCTGGTACGATGAAAAGTTTGATTGCTAAAGCTGTAAGTATCATTAGTATTAAGCCTGTAATAATTGTTTCTGAGGGCCTATACCAGAAAATATTTACCCGAAGCTGTCAGTGCAAAACCGAGCTTGCGAGGTTTCTTTCGATATTGCCCGAAAGAAACAGTTATTATGTATTTCATTATCCTATGGTCACGGTAGCGTGAAAGCCCTTATTAACAAAGTAAAAACATGATTTTAAAGCCACAATGATCGTTGGGTTTGGCCTAACATGAAGCTCGACGCGTTCGAATCGCTGACCCGTGTTTCAAATTCGACGCTAAGTTGTTACGTAGGGAGCCGGCGTTATTGGATAATAATGCCCTAGCATTATGCGGCATTCGAACATTTTCAGCCAATCAGATCATTTAATGGAGTTCCTTTCTTGACCATAGGGTTATACAACTTATTTCAAAGACGACACGGTCAACTCTTTTATAAATTCCAGAACATTTTGAGTAGAACACTAGAGCGCTTTCTTACAAAAATTATTTGATTTTGACGTTGCTTGAGAACAAAATGACTACAATTTTTGAAGCAATTAATAATTTGGCCTTTCGTCATAAGCACATCAGTAAATCAGCCTTGAACTCAAAGTTGAAGTCTAGCCTTTGCAACCATGTGAAAAAAGAACAATAGACGATTACGCTGAAAATGGCGGCGAGGAACTTTTTACCAAGGTGCACTGTGTTCTCACGACGAATCCTTAACCATTCGATAGGAATTCGATCGCAATGTATCTTAGTAAAAAGTTCCTTGCAGCCATTTTTAACATAATCGTCTAATGAAGTTATATTTCATCCACAGCTGCCACACAAACGGGATATATTTTCATTTCATTCATTTCATTTCATCAAAAATTCAAGCTATCAACTAAAATACGATATATCTACGGCAGCTAAGAATGTGAACAAGATTTAAGATACAAGCTTATAATGCTACGTTCTACCGAATTGATAACAAGATTGTAGCTTAGGACACCTAGAAAGAACTCTAATGAGCTTTCGAGCTAGGTGCCTGTAATATAGCTTTTATTGAACACCTTGTATACTTTGAAGTCATTAATTTGAAGTATTGTTGCCTGCATTAGCCGTACTTTAGCTATACCCTTCCGTTCTTTGTCGTTGTCACTAATGAAGTAGCATGGTATAGGTCATGTTTCGCTTCGTGGCCTGACAGTCACTTGCCCATTTACTAAACCTCCATCAACACAAGGCAACAACAACCACATTGGTCAACGTGACAATAATCACTACACCAAGGATGTTCAATCTATCAATGAAATGTTGATTTCAATCGGACATTTTCATTTAAATCTGACCAACGTGTTTTTAAGTTCTTACTATCCATTGCTTATTCGTAACGTACCTTGTTCGCAGGTTGACCATGCAGCCAACAGAACACAGTTCGGTAGTAAGATTAGCGAGTTTGGCGTCATTCAAGAAAAGATTGCACGAATGGCTATTATGCATTATGTAACTGAGGTATTGTGTCTTGTTTTCTTTTTCAAAGAAATGAATTGATTTAAAAATAACCCGAAGTAACGGACTCATCGTAATAGGTCATAGAACGCAACATCAGACGCTTTTATCTGTGGGAAGAAATTGTTAACCCCTGTAAACGAAGGAAAACAAATCATATTATAACGTGAGAGAAAACCGTCCAATCCTGCAAGAGGAACAACGCATCAATCTGAGACCCTAAAAGGGGAAAAATAAGTTAACAGCGGAAATAAAGAGCAATTTTGAATGACCAGAAACGTGTTTCGTCGCACATTCGTCAGTTCGGCAAAGTTTCAGATTAATAGGACATTGTTTTAATGAAGTGGACAGCCTTGCTGTTTCTCTTGGCATCGTCCTGTTGTGCTAAGGCAGTACCTTTATGATCGCTAAGTACGTGATTTGTGTGGTAGCGAAAAGTTGATAAGACAATGAGTCAGAATTGATAAAGCTCTTTGCCTCCTTCGTACTAGTCTTAAGGTGAATTTGGATTCTAGATATTTCCAATTTAGCGTTTGAAGTAATCCGATGTTATCTATGTATACGAGTACGGCAAAACATATATATACAAGGTGGACCAAAGAGATGATGGGGTGAGTGGCCGAGTACAGTCGTCGTCAGGTTACTGAAGTTAAGCTTGGCCGAGTGAGGTCGAACACCGGATGGGTGACATCGGAGGCCTGACCTCACAACTCACTTCGTGGTCCTTCGGAAGGGAAATTAAACTAGGAGTCCCATGCCTGGGTGCGGCATGCATAGGGCCTAAATTAGCTTTCAGTAGCAAGAAGTCCTGACAAGCCCACTCAAAACAAATTGAAAACAAACAAACAAGATGATCGCATGTTTGAAAATTTGTTTTGTGGAGAATACTTGAAATACTAAAATCAAGTTTGGTTGACACCCGAACGGCTGAAGAATATTTTGTGATTTCTGAGCATTCTAAATATATAGGTAAAAATTTTCTATTTACAAAATTCCGTACCTTTTACCTGCGTGAAAAGAGGCGTAAGACTCTTGATCAAGATGATAAAATCTTCGCAAACATATTTCTTTCTCCTCAAGAGAAGAATCAAATCAAATTAAAACGATGAAATTTGTGATATGATACAGTTTTAAAAATCACATTTTACGTCTGGAGACAAATGAAATGCAATTGCATGTTACTTTAAACGAGGATATTTTTTTCTTTTTCACGAATTTCGAAGTGAAGGAATTTTCATAAATCAATTTTCCTATATCTACAATGCTCGGAAGAATAGAAGAGAAATCGTATCAAATGGTGCAACCTTTCGTCTATGAAACAAACTTTGAATCGTTCCAATACCTCAGGTATATATCTTGTATATAATAAATTTTCATACATGTGAAGTTCGCTTTGGTCCGCTCGTTAGAACATTCTAAGCTTCGTAAGATCTTAAATATGTTATTGTATTTATCAATATTTTGATGCGCATATCATTCATTTACTTTCAACAGTCAATGGCATACATGGTGAGTGCAAACATGGATATGGGAATCAAGGAATTCCAAATTGAAGCTGCAATCAGCAAAATCTATGCATCGGTAAGTCATCCTCAAGTCTTGTCTGTAAGCAATACCTTTGAAGCAGCGGCTGTGAGATACTGCCAAAGGTATTCTATACAAGCCATACATTGAAATCTTCATAATATACCAGGTGGGTCAAAAAAAGTTTTCGCGTTTGATGGGCTGTAAAGTAAAAAGTATGAGTCAGAAATTCAAAATTAAGATGTTAATCTATCAGTCAAAGGCTAACTTAGTTGAGAAAGTTTTGTTTGGTAACATCACACAAGGGGTTTGTATGGGAATCGAAAATTCCACATTCCATTCTGGTCCATAATTTATGTGGCATTGACGTTTACATTGCAAGTTTCAGGAAAAGAATTCTAATTTCAATAGCAAGTAAATTATGGACCAGAATGGAATGAGAAATCCTTGTTCCCAAACATACCCATTACGAGAATTTTCCTGATTTCTGGGTATAAATGATGAGTGATTTTACCAAACAAATTTTCGCATCTAAGTTAGCCTTTGACTGAAAGATTGATATTTTAGTTCTGAACATCAGTCACATGCTTTTTATTCCATAGCTCGCCAAGCGCGTTAAATTTTATTTAACCACCCGAGTCACCCGGTATATTTGTCTGCATGTAAGATAAAAGTAGTCTTTCGTTATGACAGCAGGTAGTTTGGTCGCATGATTTGTCCCCGTCCAGTATCCAGTATCAAATTTGCAAAGAGGAAGCCTTCCCCTCTTCCACCTCCCCGTCGAGTTTGCATTTGGTTTGTTGGTAGGGCATGATATGAATTCTATTGGCTGTAAATAAGTGTTTTGGAATCTGTCCATAAAGGCAAGAAAACAAATAATGTGTGGATCGAAATTTTCATTTTCTCAGTTGCTGCTCTTCACAGAATTTTTGTTGCTTCTTTACAGCGCCAATTCGTTCTTGATTCTGACTGGATTGAAAACTTGTGCCAGTCCAAACAGGGCGTTTCTTATTAAATTGATTTAAAACACAGATGAATTGACTTAACGATTTATTTTTCGCTGTTTATCTGAAATGTTATATTTAGTGTAGTTGTTCTCAAACAAGAAAACATTCGGTCGTTTCAATTTTGAAAAGCAACATTGAATCCTTTGCTAACAGAACACCTTTCAAATATTTGAGCCTCATGCTTTGTCAGTATGTTTGAAAAACAGATATTTTCCAAGTTTAAAGCTCGTGTTCTCATACAGGAAGCAGCATGGACAGTAGCTGATGAAACAATCCAGGTATTTTTCTAAATTATGTTTGAAATGTCAACAAAGGAAGCTTTTGCTTTTGTTTTGATGTTTTGTGTCCAAAGAAATTAGAGGAGGAAGATATCAAAACTTCCATATAAGGTACAGAGGATCTGTTAGACCCGTGCTATCACTATCTTCATGACCCAGCAAAGGCCAACCTAGGTGGTACGCGTTAGGCTTGCAGGTTGAAAAAGACCCTTGTTAGTGTAAAGATATTTAAACAGGAGCTGGGCAGGGGTTCTGATTGGCTTTCTTATCAACATTTTCCTTTGGCTGTCCTCGTTTTTAAACAGTTATTATATTGGTCCTTATGGAGCGACCTTGAGTGGTTGTTGACTCAGTTGCATAGCCCATGTAGTAAGTCAGCTCTTTGAGACACTTTTGAGGCATTGTTGCATCAGCAAAGTTTTTGCATGTCACCATAAAGTTCTGCTAGTTAAAGCCTATGAATGACATGAAGACATGATATCCTTCCTTGATTTCAGGTGCTTGGAGGTATGGGCTACATGAAGGTAACAATCCATCTTTTTCATTGTTTTAAATATTGCCATTGGAATATTACCCTTAAATCTTATTTTCTTTGATTTCATTGATTCAGATATTTCAAATTATGAAAAACGTATAGTAAACGTATAAGAACCTACTTTTCTCAGAGCTCGACTGAATTAGGTTCTTATTTCAAAGGCACCCAGAATTATTTCAGGGTATAAAGGTTCCTATTGAAAGCCTTATTTTTTGCAAATTTTTATCAATGGATCATCAAATGAGTAATTACCAAGAGATTTGAAACCCTTCTATTTGTTTTAGCAGTGCTATTATCTACTTTATGTCAAAGTCCAGGCATACAAATAGCAAGGGAGGAGGTCCAAATTTTTGCAGTCAGTCAAAAAATTACTGTTATCCCCCTTGCGATAATAACATATTAGTATATCAAACTGAAACAGGTTTCTTAAGTAGAAGGTGCATAATGAAGGAAATATAGCCTGCAGGTTCTTAATTTTGTTGGTTCTTATATGCGGGATGTACTGTGTATTAACTACCAGAATTGGTGCGTAATGTCTCGGTGATGTTAATGGCATGACCAGCTACACCTGAGAAAACAATATGATCTTTGATCCACTTTCAAAGAAGAATTTGAAGATCAGCGTTGTAGTTTTATTTGGTGATTTTTCGAACAGGAATACTTTTTTGGAAAGCTGGTATTAGTACTTGAAAGTAATGAAGTTTATCAGTGTCTAGTTTTTTAGGCGACTTTATTTCTTTCGAAGGATTGTGGAGCAGAACGTGTCATGAGAGATCTGAGGATATTTAGGATATTCGAAGGAACCAACGACATCCTTCGTCTCTTCGTATCTCTTACTGGACTCCAGGTAATTACGCAGCTTTTCTTTGTCATAAAAGTGAATGTGCCATGGTGAATAGGCTTGCCTTGCAACAGTACAACGAAAACACAGATACAGCATTATTTCCTGGACTATCCATGCGAGTGTGCTACTACGGCGAAGCTGAATGGGTTAATTCTAGACTTTCCTGTTCTCTGCAAGTGCAAGCTTTCAACCGTGCACAAACCCTTTAATGGTTCTCATATGTTCTTCTAAATATCAAGGCCTCTCAGAATGCAAAATATGGACAATAACATTACTGCAACATGGAAGTATGTTGGCATTTACTCACAATACTTTACATTCTACCTAGTAGTATCCTTATAGAATCGTGGCGTAGCTTATAACCAAATGTCTTTTGCAGAATGCAGGGAAATATCTTCGAGAACTTCAAAAGCGATTACAGAATCCAATTGGCAATTTTGGATTGATTATGGAAGAAGGACTGAAACGATCGAAAAGGTATTTATATTCATGTTATCCTCCTGATGGCATATCCCATTTTTACTTCAGAGCATGACCACACATGGACTATATTCCAATTTTCTGCGTATTGGGAAACGGAAAAATTAGCGCGGAAATGGGATCAAAGGGCCACGAAATTCAGAGCAAGTGATGCTTCATACCTCTTTGTGATTTTCTCAAAACAAACTCGCATGTATTGGCGCCGCCTATATATTTGGGTAAAAGAGCATGCCCTTCCATTCCTGTGTCTATACGGTAATGAGAATTATTAACACCAAAAATATATTTTTATTTGAAGACTACACTTGCAACGAACAGTCTATTTTGTAAGATTGTCATTTCTCGGAGCCTTAGGAGGGTGAATTCAGACTTCACAAGAATTCTTCTCTATTCCAGGATGGCCGGTTTAACTGTTGGACCAGATTTTAGACAATGTGTTCACCCAGATTTGGTTGAATGTGCGGATAGGGTATGGAACATTTTGATATTATTCCATTTCATTCATCTGTTAGAAAAGGGTTACCTTTCGGCTTCAAATTACATAGAAGCCGAGCAGAAGGCTGTATGATGCGCCAGTATTCGGGGCTTAAATGAAACAATTACCACACATCTTCTTAATCAAATAAACAAAATCCGCCCGACAAAACTTTAGATTTACCCTTCTTCTATAGTTATAAGCAGATAGCTTCTTTTGAAAATGCCTGTCGCTTGCACAAGGCAAGAATGTGCCCTACTACTCTCGGGGTAACTTTTGCGGCCGTGTTTGTTTTGATTAACTGGTTGAGGATTTCCTTTGCTTGCAATCGCTAACCCCTTTGCACTGAGGTGTCATTTAAAGCAACTGTTGCTGTTGTTAGTCAAAATCGGTCCTTGTTTTGTTTATAGCGTTTGCTTTCAGGAGGTTAGGCATGATCTACGGCGTGAGGTTATTTTAGGTTACCAGATAGTTTTTCGTCAAAGGATGATGTTTATTTACTGTATATGAATTTTTTGTGCAATTTGAAAGTTCATGATCAATTACGGACATCACTGTATATGTCTTGTTTTATTACAGACATCTACTGCCATTGGTTTATTTGGTGCAACGTCAGAAGCTCTTCTTATCAAATATGGCAAGCATATTGTTGGTAAGTTAATCGATGAATTACAGATGCTTTGTACAGTAAAAACCCGCGTATAAGAACCTACAATTTTGCAAGTCAGCCTGATTAGGTTCTTATATATTGAGTATTTAGTGGGAAATTAGGCTGTGCAGGCTCTTAAATAGGTTCTTATTTCATTCAGGGCTTCCAGGTATTTCTTTTGTTCAGATTGAAACTTCAAGCCCATTATTTACTGTCAGTTGAGAGGCACCTGAGTTCATGAGGCCTTATTCAAAACATTAGTTCGTGTAAGAATCAGAAATTTTACAGAGTACAATGACAAGCTTTCAAAACGTCTTTAGAGCTCTTTGCAATATGCACATATGGCAGAATCAGTGTACTTATAGGCTCAATGGCAAAGCAACTAGAGTTTTGATCTAGTTTAATGATCTCCACGAACAAGAACATATTTCAAATTTCAGGCTGAATGGGTTTTTATATATTGGGGGTCTAATATTAGAATTTCAGCCTGTAGGTTCTTAATCACTAGGTTCTTATACGCGGATTTTTACTGTAATGCATTAGAAATATCTTTAAAAGTTTGTTTTGACTGTTATGTAAGGAGCGAAACTCTGCCGGAATGCCAACTGAACAAGATATTGAAAACTTGTAGAGCCTGCTAACAAAGCTTTGTTTTAAAGAAATGACAAATTCCTGTGTCGCAGCAAATTAAAATCCATGCCAGGTAACATTGAAGCAAAGTTGTACCATGATAGGGACAACGTCGGAAAGAATATATTATGTTGAAGTCATTCCTCTTGTGTTCAACCCAATTTCTCTATCGATCAGTTACTAGTCGTGTACTTTCTACACACTAATCGAGCATAGGGGTAAGGGTCCTCAATTTGTTCGTGTAGACACAGTACAGTAAAAACCCGCGTAAACCTACAATTTTGCAAGTCAGCCTGAACAGGTTCTTATATATTGAGTATTTAGTGTGAAATTAGGCTGTTCAGGTTCTTAAATTGGTTCTTATTCCATTCAGGGTTTTCAGGTATTTCTTTTGTTCAGATCGAAACTTCAAGCCCATTATTTACTGTCAGTTCAGAGGCATCTGAAATCATGAGGCCTTACTCACAACAGCACTTCGTGGAAGCATCAAAAATTTTACAAAGTTCAATTAAAACTTTCAAAGCATCTTTAGAGTTCTTTGCCATATGTACATATGGCAGTATCACTCTGTTTAGGTTCAATGACAAAGCAACCGGAGTCTTGATCGAATTTGTTATCTCTACGAATAAGAACCTATTTCAAATAATTTCAGGCTGAATGGGTTCTTATATATTGGGGTCTAATTTCAGAATTTCAGCCTGTAGGTTCTTAATCACTAGGTTCTTATACGCGGATTTTTACTGTATCTAATCCTACTAAACCTACATTACTAAAAGAAAAACTAAGCTGTAACACGTAGTATTGTATTAAATGTTATGAAATGATATGATATGAAATCGTTGTTGCATAGCAGAAATTATTTTGCAGTATTAAACCATTTTTGGTCGTAGATGAACAGATGTTGTGCTACCGACTGGCAGATGCCGCCATTGATGTTTATGCAATGATGTGTGTGCTTTCAAGGTATGTGCTCCTCAAACTATCATCCCTATTTGAAGATATTATGCAGAGGTGTTAGAGGCCTGCCAAGAGACTTTGTGTAGCTTTGGGCATGAAACCAAATTGAGGCTTCTTTAAAAAAGTAGATCCACATAATTGTCAGGCTGTTTTCTGTGATATTTGATATACTCCTTCATTTTGGTGGACAGTTTCTTATAGATCGTTTCTGAGTCCCAGTTAAGGGGGAAACTTTCTGGAGCGAATACTGGAAATCGCATAAAATGCATGTATATGAAGATTGGTAAGGGTGTGCTGCACTGTGTAGGCAAGATTGACTATAACCTATTGAAGATTACACAGGGATTGCCTATCCAGAGAAGCGCAAAATACATGCTTAGTGAAATGACAGCAATTTGCAGCTCCCTGTTGCAGTTTTTGTTTTGTTAGTAGCGAGTTTACATCGACGTGGCGAGGAAAAATTTAGAAGTTTATTAAAGATTTTCCATTGTTCTGGAGCCAAGTCTGGATTGACATTTCATTGAACATTAGAACGAGCTTTGAAATCTACACTTTTGAATGAATTGAAGGGTCCCTTGCAAAGTCGGACATGATTCCCAAAGCACAATCTCTAGGAAGAACTGCATTCGGTAGTTTAGACTTACATTTTAAATTATTTGTATTATAGCTTTAGTTTTGTAGCCTGTGACCCAGACCCGAAAAGTTAGCCGTCGCAGGTTCCTTGTTCAACATTTGAGTTGGATCGTTTCAGAGTTTTCAATAATTAAATGAAATTTTTTGAATCTAAAATAAACTCTTTCAAATGAAAAGAAAAGTCCCCATTCTACAATCTGATCATTATCAAGTCCTCTTTGAATTCTCTTTACTCAAGCTTTACTTTATTGGCTTTCTGTTGCATCATTTGAATGCCATTGATCACAACAGATGATTTGAGATCGCATTGCAGAAAGGCTTTAATTGGTCATTTTTTGTCATTGTTTGAATTTGCTAAATTACGCTTTGTTTTATTAAGTTAGATGGTATTGTACAGACCCTTTTCAGTCATAATTTTGAAACAGTTTGTTGTTGAATTGCCACGTTGCCAAGCATGATTAAGACGTGTATATCAATTTTCCTGAAATCTATTGAATACTCTTGTACAAGGAATCTCCGACGGTTGCACAGACCCCTTCCTATTCAGAACTGGGGTCTAGGATACAGGCTATAGTTTTGTTGTTGTTTTTGATTCCTGATAGGGCTTTTGGATACATATGATAAGTGAGAAAATGAATCCATGGTCGATGATTTTAACTGAATGATGATCTTCGTTATTTTCTAGAGCATCAAGATCACTGAGCACCAACAGCAGTTCAGCTGAACACGAGAAAAAAATTTGTTCTGTATTCTGTGCTGAAGTAAGTGCCTTTTGTTTGATTTTAAGAATCTTGATTTTCGCATTAACAGTCACTTGCACAGATATGTGTGAGTGTTTGAGTTCAAATTCGGAAGGTATCTGGTACACATTTAAGAGAGATAGGGACTGTAGAATTATAGCGCAAAGGCGGAAGTTTCTTCGAAGCAATTCCCCCCATTGGCCTGTTTTACCCCCCCCCCCCAGTGTAGGTAGCCTGCTTGCAGTCTCAACTGTTGAGGCTGTGCGCAGGCCACAGGAGGGAACTCCCTGGCATGTGACAGGGGAGGGGGGGGGGGTCAAACACAATTTGGGTTTACGAAACGTTGTCTAGTGTACCTTTGGGTCCGCTATTTGGTGCATAATCAATAGATTTTTGAGTTGCTGATGAGAATATTTGACAAGATGAATGCTAAGCTGAGTTTTTCACCAAAGTATTGCAGCACTGTTGCAAAAAGGCTATAAAACTTCTATTTGCTATTTACCATGAAGCAATGAGTATATTTTTGGGGTCTAAAAATGGCTTATGTTTAGTATATTTTTGGGTTTTCAAAAATATACTTTGTCTGATCTCCGTCACCTACCAATAGGGAGTCCCCCTGAGGTTTTAGCCAATGGGTTTCGGGGTGATATTTTAAACGTGAGTTTTTTTCGGTTTTTGAGATGTTTCACGGGTTGCGATTTTAGCCCGATATACATTTTTGCAAGTCATAAGCTTCTTGTAAGTTGTTTGAAATTGAAGAATTGGATTGTTGATACTTAAGAAACAAAGAAGAGTCACGGAATGCGAACAAGCTTGAAATAATTGATTTTACGGTTTCTCACAAATTTTGGCCTGGATTTGCGATTCTGGTTGCGATTTCCCAACGGAATGCGAACAAGTTTGAAATAATGGATCACTACTCACGAAAGGTCAAATATATTAGTTCAAAAGTACACTGTCATATTTTGTGCATTTTTGCTTCTGGGTTTTACGGGTTCTTGCAAATTTTTGACTGGATTTGCGATTCTGGTAACCCCCCAAGACCCCTTCTTATTTGATTTTGTTCTCACGTCTTTGAACTTTTGATTTTTCAGGCCTCTGAACGTATTGAAAACAATTTGAAATCACTTTCAAGCAAGACGAGTTTAAGCAACGACACGATGAAAAAAGATATTGCTGCCGATGTGGTCAATAATCTAGCTACTGTACCAGCCCACCCCCTTGGCTTTTGATTTCATGGTATGTGCTTTTTTATTATTTGCAGTAATAACGGGTGAGCCAGAAAAAGTTCTCACTTTTGAAAATTCATAGATTCTGGAGTACTTCACAGATCCGAATGATTGAAATTCTAGTTAAAAGCCAAAGATCGAAGTGTTTTTTGTGATTTTTCTGGCTGTCTTACGAGCACTAGAAATATTGGTAAATTTAGCTTTTAAGAAATTTCATGGTTGCAAAGTGACTGAAGATGGGCTGAAAACATTGATCAAATAATAAAGGACTCCGTCCACAGAACAATAAAGAAAATGCGATTTCTCACGGGTGAGAGCTGTCCTCTGTACATTTGTTGGCATTGGATTGAAAATGCAAGGTCCATTGCCTATTGTTCTGCGCGAAGAGAATCCTTACGATTTGATCTGTTTTAGGCCCTTTTTCAGTCATTTTGCAGCAATAAAATTTTTATAAAGTTGAATTTACCTATACTTATAGTGCTGGTAAGATAGCAAGCAAGGTCACAAAAATACTTCGATCTTTCGGCTTTTAACCAGAGTTTGAATCATTCAAATCTGTGCAGTGCTGGCGGTGCTATGAATTTTCAAAAGTGGGAACTCTTTTCTGATTCACCCGGTGCACCATCTGGTTTATTGTCTTACACTAATTATAACGACAGTGACAATGACATGGATCTTATTTTAAAAATAGCATTTAAAAAATAGTTGCAAATTAAACAGTAACTTTAAGAAGCATTGAGGGAGAAATCATCAAGTACCGCACAAGTCATGCTACAGACCAGTTTCGCCCAACATCAGTGCAGCTAGATAGCATGAGGGCTTTCACCCGGCATTGGATGCTAGAGTCAAGTTGCTTGATGAAATGCTCGTGTGTAGGTGGAATTAGGAACAATGGTACCATGGTCTGATTGAAGTTATTTCTTACGTGTAGGCTAACCCTTAGTTGTCTGTAGCATCAAGGTTTTTCGAATTCTTTAATTTCACTCTTCGTCACCAGGTTTGAGTAAAGAGCAGGTATATGAAGGATAGAAACTAAAGGGGTGAATGCAAAATGCTCTTGTGAAAGACAGAGTTTATCATCAATGACTTTGGTATATTTATTTACTAAAGGTGTGTATTCAAATTATGGAATAATTGTGCATTCATTTCATTGCTTATCGTATGCGTAATATGTACATAAAAGTCGACATGAAATAATCCTGATCAACCTTTGAAGTATTCCTTCTTGGCACCACATTAGGGGATGAGTGGCCGAGTGGCTTAAACAGTTCTCGTCAGGTACCTGAAGTTAAGCTCGGTCGAGTGAGGTCAAGCTCCGGATGGGTGACCGCGGAGGCCTGACCTCACAACTCACCTCGTCGTCCTTTGGAAGGGACGTTAAACTCGGGGTACCATGCCTGGATGCGGCATGCACAGTGGGCCTATATTAGTTTTCAGTAGCTAGAAATCCTGACAAGCCCCCTCAAAACAAATTGAAAAACAAAAAAACAAAAACAAAACAGAAAAACAATTGATGTGATTCATTTTCATTTAAATTCTTTGCACTTCTGTCCAGAAAAACTGCTTTTCAGCAAGCCATGCATAGAATCTTGCAACTTGAATTTATACCGGGTAAGTCTATAAAAACGCCCGGCGTTTGAATTCCTGCTCCCTGAATATCAAAGAAATGGTATTGAAAACTGTCTTTTGTTATTCCCGATCTGTCAAATTAGGCTCAGTAATTTACCCAGCTTTAATCAGTCATTCCTTCACGTCAAAAAAGGAGATTTTCTGCAGAGAACCCCCCTCGAAAACCTGCAAATTCGAGTGAAAACACCAAGCAAGATTTTCCTTTGTCCTCCTTCTCAGCAATAACGACGCTTGGATGTGTTCATGTATTTTGTCCTCATGGCAGAATGGAATCCCCCTGAATAAGTTTAAGCCTAGTTTTCACTAAATCGTAATTCAACGCCGATCATTGTCTTTGAGCATCGCTGATCATCGCCGATACTGTAGACAATGATCGACGATGCATTGCGATTTAATGAAAACCAGGCTTTACAAATTAGGGGCAAGACTGTTCAACCCGCCAAGAGAAAACTACGTGCTAAAGCGTGTGAGGTAAACACAATAGAGAATCTTTTACGCAATCTTAACACCTTTTTAAGGTTTCTCAAAGAATTTTTTCTATGACATCGCTTACAGAATTTGAATGGGGTGACCGAATTGAACATCGTGAATTTGAAGCCAGCAGATTGATTGAGTTCAATTTATTGTTCCTGAAAGCCGTGTGGCAGCCATTTACCTGAAGTCTTGCTCTCCCCAGACAATTTTTCTGAAAGTCAAAATGGTCTATTAGAGTTTAATGAGAGTGAAATCCAGTAAACTGGTACATTCATTAGATGATTTTCAAGATTTTGAGATCAGGGAAAGCGGCTATGGGACTTCTGTAGTGCAAAATAATGAAATTATAAACTGAATGAAATGCAATTAATCTAACTTTGGGTTTATTTGATTATATTTTACCTGAGTTTATTTGATGTAAGAAGTAGGATTGTACAAGCAAATTGACTTTATTCACTGCTTATTTTGTTATGTTGCAAATATTTTGGTTTGAGCCGGCAACTTAGGCCCATTCGCCATTGCCTGGAGTTCGTACAGTGTTGCTATGGTTTCCAGTTGCAGACATGAAATCAAGAGGGGAAAACTGCGTCCTAACTTTCAATGTGAAAGTCCATGAGTCGTAGTTTGAGTGTCCACCGGTCTATCAATAGCAATAACTGCGAATATGTTATCAGTCTACTTTGAAGCCAAAAAACACAAAGAAGTACTGTGATCAAAATAACGATCAATATGTTCCGTGATATTTAAATACGTACATTTACAAATGTGTTGAATGCAATTAACCACTACATATATCAAAATGTTCCAAGGTTCATTATCTAGCTTCTGCTAAAGATAATTAATACAGGGAAGGCCCTCTAATAAAATATCTTTTAGCTACAGTAAATCCCCGCATATAAGAACCTACCAAAATAAGAACCTAGAGGCTGTTTTTCCTAAATTATGTACCTTGTAATTAAGAACCTGTCTCAATATGATGAAACATAGCTTCTTATTACAGGGGTAGCAAAGGAAATTTTGGATTGCTGCTATGAAGTTCATTTTGGTGTCAATTGGTTGTCAAAGTGTGATTCTACTCCTCAATTAGTTATTAGGTCCATGAAACCCTTCCAGAACAAATGATGGGGCTGAACATCTTTTGTAAGGCTCACAAAATGCCTTCTAAGGGTAGCCTTCAAATAAGAACCTCAATACCTTCAAAGTAAAGTTAGCGGCTTTGAAAGAAGAACATATTTCAGCGTCTCTCTCAAAAAAGTAGGTTCTTATATGCGGTATATGGATATATTTCCGGTATATGCGGGAATCTACTGTATATCACATCATGATGCTCCATGCCATCAAAAAGGGGTTAACCCTAGTCACCCAGTGATGGGTAATCAGAAACGTAGCCTTCATTCTCACGCTGCTGTTTAACTTGTTCAAACATGGAAAACTAGGAAAGTTTCATGGCATTATAGGTCTTTGTAAAGAATCAGAACGACAAGGCCTGGCACTTTTGTGTAATTTTTATTTCTCCATACTCTCCGGTGTCCTATCGGTTCGGCATTTTCAGCCGGCAGCCAGTTGCTGTCTACCCCATGCTATTCATCTTGCGTTATGCTATTTAGAGCGAGGGTTTTTTTCATTCCTTCGAAAAAGCGTACGAGATTTATTTTAGAACAAAATGAAATTTACGAATTTTTGGTGGATTTTCTTGAAAACAAAAGGATTTTTTCCAAAGGTGTGGTGTGCGACCTGTTTTAGGGGTGAAATGTACTCATACGATTAGAGTTCCGTTTTCAAACTCTATTGGCAAAAAAAAACGTTAGCGAGTGAACAGGAGGCCTATCCGTCACATGTTTCACCGTTTTCAAAATGTGCCGGTATCGTGGGAACGCAGTCTAATTTTTGTTAGTTTGGTAAATAATGAAGATATTCAAAAATCTTCAACGAGCAAAGATAGCAAAGTACCTTAAGCTCCTATCAAGACATTCAATAAAAGGGCAGATGCAATAACCATCAGTGCAGTCAATGTTTAAGATCTGACACCTTGCTCTACAAAACTTTCTAAAAGCCATAAAAAGCAACCAAATCATATCACCTTTTGGCCAATCTTTGTTTTTTAAGGGTTCCTAATTTCACTTTGTGCTCATGTTCTCAGTGGACCTGGCTTTCGCAATGATGTGAACCCCTAAACCATACGGATGTACCCGTTAGGAGCATTGTATATCAATTTCTGCAGCAGTTTACTTATCTAGCGAACTTCATGACCCCAGGGAGGATGTATTTCATTGTCTAAATACTAGACGTGCTGCCCAAATTGGCTACTTTTTCATCATCTTGAAGTGCCCTACATAAGGTTCTGTTGTTTATAGCAAATTCTAGATATGGATTGCACTATTTAAGACAGCTCTAAATTTGCTGGAAAATTTGATCTACGATTTCGTGATTATGCTGGCCGTCGCTTGAAAACGAGTCCAAAACTGACCGGTACACGTGGCTCGTTCTTGCAAACATTGGCAGCACGTCCAGTTCAAATATAAAAAAATACCCCTTCCGAATCCTTGACTCACCATATTGGCGAACGGAAATGATTAAAATAACTAGGAGGATATACAGCAAGTTACAATAAAGAAAGAATTAAATAGTGAGAACATTACTCGATACAAAAGCAAGTTATTCTAAAGATCGATCAATTAAGGATCAAAAATTAGTGCAATGTCCTAATTACTACTACAGTCCAATTCTAAAATCTAATGCGTCATATAGAAAAGTAGACGGCAATCCATCAGGTTGTAAAAAGTGCATTGGCATTAACTGCATCGTAACAACTAAAGTGCATTGTTATCTTTAATCCTGCCAGGTGACCCAAAAAAGTGAAACTATTTTCAGAATGAAAACAATTTGATTATCACTTCAACCATAAAAATGTCTTTTGGCGCATTTGTATCAACCTTTCAATTACCAACGAACTTAAAGGGGCATTCCGCAGGAAATAACCGGATATCAGTGAACTGCGCTGTTTGCTTTTAAACAAAGATATATTTCATTATTAACGTTTCCAGATATTTCTCGAACTTAAAGGACAAGTCCGGGGTTGATAAAATTATTGTTAAAAAGCAACCTTACCAACAGCTGAACACCAGTCGTGACTTCTTTCCAAGTTTTCGTGCCTTGAACATTCATAAATTTGACGACTAATGTTCGTAAGTTAGGCCAAATATCGTCGCCATTTTGTATTCTGTGCGAGTGTGCGAAGCAACGAGAAGGAGGCTAGCATATGGGTGGTATAATATCACCACATTTGGCAGCCTCGTTCAGTTCAACGTGAAGTGACGTCATATAAAATAACGTCATCTCGCACTTCTTAGCAGATTGAAATATGTAGTTTCGCGGGATAAAAGAGGAAACAATTGAAAAAAGTACTACACACCATTCACAACAGTGTAATCTCTTGAATTATCAACAATTATACCAACCCCGGAATTGTCCTTTAAGGTTCAAACCGGCCACAAACGACAGATGGAGAAATCAGCCATATCCTGGAATTTTGAATCAGAGACTTCTCTCGGCAGAGAACGAGAACGTTGTCTAGACAGAGAACGAGAATTGTCGGTAAAGCCAATTCCCATCCCCATCCCCCCCAAGGGGTTCAACAATTAAGTTTTTAGGAACTATATAGTACAGAATTCCCGCAGATTCGTTGCCAAACACTTTCAATAAAACTGTCTATACTAATAAAAACTAATGAAAAACAAATTGAAAATGAACAAGTAAAATTAAAATCAGTATCTTTGCTGTCAGCAACAGCATAAAAAAAGGACGAAACTTTGTAACTCCCAGTTTGCTCCGATAAATGGAAGCCAAGAACTAAAGTCTTGTAGCACTAAGAAGGTAAATGAAAACATCTTACTGTGTGACGAATTTACATAAACATCCACCTGCTCATTGTAAAACACGTCTTCCCTTTCAAAAACGACAGCAATGTCAAACCGTCCTGCGCCAAAATGTGCTTTAATCATCAGGATAAAGCTAATGACCAAGTCCTGATCTTACACGTACTCTTTCCTTGAACTCTCATAAGATGGGCTAGCACCATCTTTCTCTCTGCCATCATTCTTTGGAAGCATCTTCTTCTCTTCTGGTTGTACAGGTTTTGCCTATGAAAGGGCAAAACATATTGTTCATTGGTTCCTTAAATTAACTAAGGACATAGTACAGCATATAGGAATCTTTTGTAAGACTCTGAAAGGGCCTTCAAAAGGCACCCCTAAAATAAGAATCTGTATACCTAGAAATTAGTCTTAGTGCCTTTGAAATAAGAACCTATTTCAGCCTGACTCTCACAAAAGTAGTTTCTTATATGTGGCGATTCACTGTACAACAAAAGAATAATACGACGAATATAAAACATCTGATCATATGCATATTTGATTCTATATTTTCGAAAATTCCGAAGGAATAAACTTTCGCGAATGTCCCATTTTAGCAAATTTCACAAAACAAAATTTGGTGGATTTCAGCCAATGCGAACGTCCCCTCGCACGAAAGTTTCTTCCCTGAAATTATTTACTCCTGGGTACAGATCTGATTTCTACGCTACCTGATGGATGATGTCCGGGTATCCAGAGGTCGACTGGTCATAAGGATTGGAAGCTGGTTTCTTTTGCACTTTGGAGTACATTGCTGTGTCACTAGGTGGGTAGTCCACTGCTTCTTCAACATAGCTATGTAGAATAATAAGTATTATAACATACCAGGTTTGCCTGCCAGAATATTTCCAAGTTTAGAAAATTCAGAAAACCAAGCAAGGGGGAAATAGATTGTACCTCATGTACAGTTTTCATGAATATCGTATATAACAAATATATACGAGATGAGTGCAGAATTAGCCTGCGCGCAGACTTTGGTTACTGGGGAGGAGAGGAAAGAAAGAAACTACAATTGTTTCGTAAGGCAGGCGATAAAATGATAGATAAATGTTAAACAGCGTAAATGATATGAAATAAATACTATATATACTGATGAAAGTTTCTTTTCTCTCCTCCCCATAAGCCAAAGTCTGCACGCAGGCTATGCAGAACTAGATGTTCCCTCATGTTGTTTAGAAACTCATTGATGATTTCGTTCATGGGTTTCCAATCTAAATCGGCTCCAAACTTTACACATGTTTCATACACATTTACAGAATAGCGGGTACAGGTTTATTGCCTATCATTGGAACCAGAGCATGAAAATCCACCCGACCGTGTGGCCGCGCGGTCGCAGGAAATTCCATATTCGTCAAATTTTGCAGGAAAATTTCAAAATATCTGTAATTCAACAAAAAGAACCATATCCAGTAGTGCTTCATGTAAAATTTATTTTCTGTAATGAAACAAATCATTGGATCACTAAATAACGTGAAAGTCCTTGATGCCTTAATGCCCAACTACTTCCAAAGTCATCCGCACCTAGTACTTGGCATCTGATAGATACATGGGGTGTTTAAAAGCCACAGCTGCAACATATCACTAATTGTATGCCAGCAAATATCAGTTGCTCTGCATCTCAATATATCAATGGTTATATTTTGGAAGGTAAAGAATGCGGAGCGAAAGATAATCCCATGGTAGGACCATAGTCTCACGTTGTTTATGTAGGAAATTTAAGGTTTTGTCAGGTCGCATGAAGGGAAATATTCTTTCATGTCCTTATTCAAACATGACCCCTCGTAAAAATGCTCAATATTTTCACGTTTTAGCCCTTGCAGAAACCTTATGCATAATTTTTGTCTGTTCGCGGAAAGCGAAATATTTTTCCTTGTCCCGGCAACAAGAGAACTTAAGGGAAAGGACATAAAGTCATCAGGTCCCGACTGTATATGGTACTTACGATTCAACAAAAGTACAGCTAAATTTCTCTCTCATGACACGTCAGGCAAAGATATCGCATGTACTTCATGTACTTCAAATGTAGCCTGTGTGCAGATTTAACAGAAATAAGTAAAGTCTGCGTAATGACGCTTGATTCACTGTTTTTTCTTTGAAATATTGCGATTGCATGCCCCCAGACTCCATTATCCCATAGCCAATGAAAATATGTTTGGCATTTCTCATACGCATTGTTTTGTAGAAGGCAATGCTCCCGAATGGAACCTCGAGACTGAAGGTACCTCTGTATGGTAGATTGTTCCTATATCCTGAAAAGCATTATTCCTTTACCCGCAGAAATGCGCGGGAATGGTTCAGCTGAATCTTCAAAACAGTAGCTACATCGTGCGTCATTACGCAGACTTTACATATTGATGTAAAGTCTGCATGCATGCTACTGCAGATGCAGCTCACAACAAAGCTACATACATAGAAGATAAAGATGTGTTACTTACGCTTGAGGATATCTTGCAGCTAGAAAGAGACATTAAAACCAATCAAAATAGTTTACAATTAAATGTCTATTGCCCGTCTCAGACTCCCGTCCACACGTATCTGGATATTTTGGAAAATGCATCTTTTTATATCCGTACGTGGATCCTTTTGAAAACGCCGTTTTCATGATGTCGTGTGGACGGGTGAAAGCGGAGCTTTTCGGAAACGCTGACGTCACAGCGTCGATTTATAACCCATAAGAGCATCCTCTCGGATCTTTCGGGATCTTGCGAGGGCATTTTGTTTATCTGTTTTCGGATTTCGAATGTTACGGCGTTTTCGTGTGGACGGAGATAATTTCGAAAACGTTCCTCGTGTGGAGGCAGATCTTTTTTTACACGGATAAGAAAAGATGCGTTTTCAAAAATATCCGGATATGTGTGGACGGGGCCTCAAATCCACTTTTTCATAGCTCCCCGCGCAGCAGTCACGTGGCGACAAATCAACAAACATTTAATTTGAAGCAGACTTTTGAAAGTACCAGGTCGGGGTCGTTACATAAATCATGGACCAGAATCGCAAATTGAATTCTTAATCTTGTACTCTAACCCTAACATTTACGAACATTTTTTCTAACGCCTGGGTCTAAAGATGAGTGATATTATCATACAAAACATTCACATCTATTATTCTATTATGATTAAACATCTATTTAAAGTAGGCCATAAAAATAATAGCTAACTTACACAGCTAATTAAGGCCTATTATTTACAATGTACATTATTTACAATAAAACTATCAGTAAATATTACAGGGCAAAAAGTGTTAACAAATCTATCCTGTTAAAACCCCAACTTTTGGGATACATACTTTGCAAAGCATACAGTTGCATTTTATCTATGTAACAGCGGAGGACACTTGAGGAATGAAGGGGTGCGATTGCCTCCCCCTTTAATGTTGGCAAGAACAAACATCTTTGTTCGAAAACAATAGAAATGAACAATGCCTTTTGAATGAAACAATATCTTCACCCTCAATGGATATCTAAGTTAGCCTTTGACTGATAAGATTAACCATGCAATTTCTTTTCCATAGTCAGCCAAACAATGTGACTTTTTCGACTCACTCGTTATATAACCGAATGTTAGGCTAGCTGACAAACAGAGTCAAAGAGTTCAATGATTTACCTTCTTGCCTCTTCTTCAGCACGAAAAAGACGATGATGACAACGATAACAATAAAAATAAGAACTCCAAAGACAATTCCAACGATTGATCCTGTTGACAATCCTGTTGCAGTGCGACCACTAGAATCTAGAACGACAGTAAAAACCAGCATGTCAAATCTTTACGAAAGGAGATGGCTTGATTGAGACATGGGATGCTGCACTATAATTGAAAGGTGTTTGCGCTCTCCATAACTTCAAAATGTTCAAAATATTCAAAGTGTTCAGTGAGTTAAATAAGGTCCGGCGCCCCTGAATGAGAAATCAACCATATTTTGCAATAGCTGACTGAATAGATAACATGTTCAATCATTTTTAGAATATTTCCTTAGCCTCACGACATTGTCCCAGATATCGCAAAATAGCAACAACGACAACAACAACAATAACAACAACAACAACATTTCCTTTTTTGCTCAATCTGGGCCTTATGGACTTTGATACAAATTTTTGAGACGGAGATGCACACGTTTACGTGTGCCCTTACGTGTGCCCTTTGGAACGAGGCTGCAGTGTAGTCTCGGAAGCGAGGCAAGTGACCCTCGACAGTTGGAAATTCTCAAAGCTGCGGTGAAGTTCATGGAAGCTAATTGGCCTTAAAACTGACGAACTCCTGATTCACAGTGAAAGGTTTGTTGATTCTTGGATTGAGGAAACATTCGTATGGATAGTTGTGGCTTTTGTTCATGGCTAATATCACTGTAAACTTGAATTCTGAGCTGTTTTAACATAGGAGGTTCGAGCCGGCAACTTAGGCCCATCCACCATTGCCTGGTGTTCGTACAGTAGTGTTGCTATGGTTTCCAAATCTAGTTATGAAATCGATCGGGGAAAACTTCATCCCAAATTTTAGTATCAAAGTCCATAAGTCGTAGTTTGAGCGTCCATCAGTCTATCAATAGCGACAACTACGAATATGCAATCAGTCTAATATTTCCTGGCTGAAACTGATAATTCCATTCAAATTTTACAAAGGGTTTTCTGAAGAGGTCCCTTCGAGGAGTTTTAAAAACGTGCTAAACTCATGAACAAGTGTCTTTGATGTGCTTACCTAACAGTAATGACTTGTGCATGCTTTAGCACGTGCAATCCTTATTAGGGAGTCAAAAATTCTCCCCCCCCCCCCGTCGTATGTATAACCTATTCAGGGGGATCCCATTCCCCTTTTAGGACAAAAAACATGAGTGTATGTCACGTTCATTTATGCCAGGAAGGAAACATAGAGAAACGTAACACGTCGTTTTCATTCGTTTTCGAAAGGGGCCTCCTGCAGAAAATCTTCCATATCGACAGGAAGAAATGCCGATTAAAACCGAGTAAATAACTGTAAATGATCAATTATAGTTTCCTTGAAAATCATTTCATGCTTCGTTTAAACAGCTTAGAAGTTATGACAGTTTTAATATTTTTCACAATTTTCTTGGATTGAAAAAGAAGGGAAATACTCTAATTCTGAGAATATTGAAGATATCATAAAATTGAACGCAGAATTGAGGAATTCTTTGAAGCCATGGACCTTTTAGTTAATCCGGAAAGAATACGAATCGAACGATATTTTGCAACATTTTGTAGAATTTTCGAAGGTGCACAATGGTGATAGAAGCTCTACTGCCACTTGATCAAACCTCACATATAAAATTGCATAAAAATAACGCTCAATGCAAGCTCTTTTGCAGAATAGGTAAAGGTCTCTTCAACTAAAAGAAACAAGTGATAGAAATTTATGCCTACTTTTTACCTATGCTATCATTTAAAGCGACGTTGTATAACAAATGTCGGTCGTTCTTACCAGGCGCTTTGTAGGGAACTGTTTTAAATGTTGCCGTTCTGACTTTTCCTTGTCCAACCAGATTGTAGCCAGATACACCTATTGGGTAATTGGAATCTCTCTGCAGAAAAGAAAAAGTGTACTCGAGCAATGGATTTGTCGTTGGTGTAGAATAGTTTCTCCCAGTTATTGTACCATTTGGATGTGTAGCTGTCAGGTAGTATACGAAAATCTTGGATCTTCCGCCATCCTTCGGAGCAGTCCATCGGAACTTGATGGATGAGTATGTTGTCTCAATGACCTCAACCTTCTCAGGAGCCTCTGGTGCATCTGCAAGATACCAAGATAAAGTACATACAACGTTATTCAAAAAGTTTTGTACATTAAAATGATTCTAAAAAAAGCTGAAAAGCGCATTGGCAAATATTACGATTAAAACTCTGAAAATCTAAACTTGGCTCTGTTCACTGTCAATAAATCCTGCCTGCATCTGTATTTGCTTTATTATTTTCCTTATCCTCTCATTAGGATTTAAGACAGCGTTCACACGATGCCGGTGTAATATGCGTTATGTGACGGATAGGCCTCCCGTTCACACGAAAACGGCACATTTTTTTGCCGGCACATTTTGAAAACGGTAGATTTTGAAACTTGAACTCTAACCAGCACATTTTGGAAATGGTTTCGTGTACACTTGAAAAATTTGAAAATAGAACAATTTTCGACGCTTTAGGAACAAGACTGATTGACATTTAGGGCGTAAGTACCTTTCTATGGCATCAAAGTCTTGCAAAGAGTTTCTTACTGTCAAATCTCGTACCGTTTTCAAATTGTTCCGGCATCGTGTAAACGCTAGCTCAAATTCTGCTACCGTCACATATTTCACCGTTTTCAAAATGTGCCGGCATCGTGTGAACGCAGTCTAATTACATTGGCAATTTTCTTGTTTGTCTTACTTGTAACAAGGACAGATATTGTGATTTAATAGCAACATTTGCTTTAATTGACATCTCATTTCAATGCGATTAGCAACTGCAGACAAGGGAATTCTCTCAACCAGTAAATCAAAACAAACACGACCGCAAAAGTTGCCCGAAACCATTAGGGTAAGCTCTCGTTTTGCACAGGTAGGTAGGTAGGTAGGTATATTTAACGTGGCTAGCCTGTGAAAGTCTGAGAGACTTACTTCCAACAGGGGCCACGGATGTTTTACCATCAGTCCGCCGCAGCTACCCGCCGCAGCTACCAGATTTCCCTCACATGGCACTGGTTGACCCGGGCTAGAGTTACGGACAGCGACCAAACTGTCCAGCGCGGGATTTGAACCTACGGCCGTTCTCACCTTTGGCTTACGAGTCAGACCCCTTAACCACTCGGCCATGCGCTCTCAAGCGGATGCTGGTTTTAAAGAGAAGTTATGTGCTTGTAATGAAAGAAGGAGGGTAAATCTAAAGTTCTGTCGCCCAGATATTGTTTATTTGATTCAGAAGTGGAGCAGAAGGCATTGTAATTCTCGGGTATTTAGGGCTTACAGGAAACGATTGCCACACAGCTCCTGATCAAATAAACAAAATCTGCCGGACACGATTTCAGATGAACCCTCCTACTTTCGTTATAAGCACATAACTTCTCTAGACCAGCACAAGGTGAGAGTTTGCCCTACTGATTTCAGGGCAACTTAGCGGCCATGTTTACTTTGATTCACCGGCTGAGAGAATTCCTTTGTCTGCAGTCACTAATTGCTTTGAATTAAGGTGACAATTAAAGCAACTGTTACATATACCTGATGCTTAATTTATTGGTTGGATGCAGTTGAGTTACTTGGTTCGCTCATTCCATCAAAGTTTAATCAGCCTCATTTTCAAGCCATGGAGGCCATCTTCTTCTGAGAGATTCATGCTGTTTGAAATGTCAGAGCAGCTTGTGTGCACTCATTTGTAATTTTCTGTGTCTTACACATTAGGTCCAGGGAAGTATGACACATACCTTTCTCACCGTTTGATATTTCTTGGACATGCCCCACACAGTTCATGCGAGTTTTTGGTCATGCCGAAATTACTGAACGTGAAAGCCCGGCATAAAATTCCTTCGAAAACATTTCTGTAGCATAAGGATCTTGTAGAAATTCCTGGGAACGTCGTTCCTCTGTTCCCACACTGTCGGCTGCTGGCTTTACCTTTGAGCAAAATGTGAAGTCCTTCCTGGGCTGTATACTATTTGGCTCAAAATTCTTTGTTTTCCTTTTAAATATTTGCTAAAATTGTTGAAGGTGACCAGAAATGAAATGAAAAGCTTACAGCAGATTGCAGAAAAGCTCTCAACCTGACTGTTGACTAGCTGCAGGTCTTAGTGTCTTCAAAGGACAAGTCTGATGTTGGTATAATTCATGATGAATACAAGAAGATAATACCGTTATGAATGGTTCATCATACTTTGCCCAATAATTTTCACCTTCTCCTTGTGCAGGGCCGAAGCCAGTGGGGGGGGGGCGGGGGTGGAGTGCCCCCCCAGGAGACCATTTGTTGATAAATCTTGCTCTCTTGTCGGATGTCTAGGGTATCGGCGGTAAATTCCGGCCGGCGGTATTTGCCGGACAATCAGTTCATGAAACCCATTTCACAAAATCCTTTAACTGCAAAGGAAACTTGCATTTTATTTTCATGTTCTCCATCTCTTACTTGATCTTTTCACATCCTTGAGTTTTTGAAATAAACTCCTGCTAACTGTAAATCCCTCTTGAACGAACAGTGCCCCTGCTTGCATTAGAAAAGATGGTGTCAACGTTCCTTTTTGCGATCAACGGCTCAATGATATTCAACTTGTCAGATATGCACGACAAGCAGAGTGATGCCGATGAAAACTACACAAACTAACTTTCACGAGATAGCCGCATAAAATGTGTAAGAATCGCCAACAAAACTTAGCGTTTTGCACGCCACAGAAATCACAGGAAGATGCGAAAAATTGTTAACTGTTAAAGAAAAGAAACACCAAATCATGTAAGTTGAACGTGATGATTTTGTTTTTCAATTTGGAAGGAAAGTTTCGGCTCCTTAGACCTCCGAACCTTAACCGTCCGGCCCGATACCCTAGTTTTGGCAGATTTTGAGAAGATATAGCGCATAAAAGCAAAAAAAAACTTTACAGTGTTAGATATAAATTCAAACAGAAATTATTGAATTTAGGGCATATTGTTTATTGATATTAACTAACTGTGATTGCAAGGCTGAAAAGCGAAATATGGCTAAATTTTAGTTACTGTCCTGAGGAGTTTGATCGGCCACTTTATGTATAAATTCAGCTTATGTTCCGTTTAATTATTGTTGTTCCTGTTGTTGTTAATGGTTTTTATTGGAAAATTTTGGTTTTTCGCTCCCCTATGCAGACATGGCTGGTATCGGCCCTGTCCTTGTGAAATTACATATTGAATTAAGCGATCTGAGTGAAATATCAGCTTAATGAAAATGAGGCTGCCCTATTGTTTTATCACCGCTTAATTGTTGCTAGCCTCTTTATCATGTGCACTTGCAGGAAAATGGTGACATAGAGACAAGATGTGGCCCAAATTGTCAAAACGTTTTTGGAACTGGCAGCCATTGGAATGCCCAAAATGAGAAACAAAGGTAAGAATTTGTGGCAGTAGATCATAAGTTTCCTTTGTAGCATTAATCAGATCAGCCCTGGAATTGTCCTTTAACTTTAGAGAGTAGCAATGGAACGCATATTCAGTCATGATCCTTGCCTGATAATAAACACAGACTTTGAATGATAAGTTAAGCCTGGCTAGCTGTGGTATGGAGGTGTGGTATGCAAGTGACAGTTGGTACACATATGATTCAACTCAGTAATACCATCCTGAGGTCCTTTGAAGCCGATCAACTTCAAGGAAAAATGTAATGGAATCTTAAACCCTTAAAGACTGGACAGATTTGAGCTCTTATTATGCTTATTTTCAAAACCATCACAGAAATGAAACTCATACAAATAGACACTTACAGTCAACCACAACATTCTTTTCAACAGTTGCCTTGCCAGTGAAAGTTCCACCATCAGCCACACATCTGACTTTGGTTGCTGTTCTACGGACATTGTAAAACAGCAAGCGTTGGCTAATTGGTTGTGCCGTGTAATTTTTTCTTTCACTGCTGGTTGTAGCCCCATTGTCCACAAAGCCATCCTTGTTTAGCAAAGAACACTGAAGAAAGGGAACTGGATTTCCATAATTGATACATGTTGAATTCAGTGTTTGGCCCTCATTCAATGTGAATTCATCCCTCAAATTTCTGTTGACAATTCCAACGTTCAGACAATCAACAAATCTTGGACGCTCTGCAAGAGTATATCAATGATCAAATATTGAAGAGGTTTTGGCAACTTGGCTGAGAGGAGCTGCTCAAAATTCTGCACTGAAAGTCAGTTAATGGAAAGGGGCCCAAATCCAAGACAGTTTAAAACATAAGATCCTTTTGGATGATTACAAAGTCCGTCTTCAGCTATGATTGAGCAATCGGAAATTTTGCGTTTTCTGCGAGTTTGCCAGCCAGATTAATTTGCATGGGTGAAGAATAAGAATTGTTTATCGAAGCCTGCAGGCCGTACGTAAATGATCCATGATGTCATTTCTCACATCTTGGCCAGCAAAAGTTTCTGTGCCCTTCATAGTTTCAGAATGAAGTCACGCATGAATTAATATAATGTTCGAAAATAGACACATATGATCTCAGCTCTCATGCTAACCAAGATCTTGCCAAAAGAAACACCAATGAGAGAGATCGCTCAATTTTCAATGTGCTTAGACGTAATTAAGTTGCTAATCAGGTTGAGTTCGTGCCAATTCAGGCTAACGTTGTTTTCCTATCAGTGAAAACATCATAGCCATATGTCAATCTTATGGTGTCAAATCAGTCGAACATTAAATAAGCCAACGTCAAATTTTGCTATAGGATCGCAGGAAAATTCTGTGTCATATGCGCTTTCTCTGCGCTTTCTTTATTTCAGTGCTAATTAGTACAAATTAATGGTTAATCAATTGCATTAAGGAGCGTGACTGACTTTCTTTCTTTCTTTCTTTCTTACTGACATTGAGTCCCCTCTTAGATTCCAAAGTTGGACTTTGTAATCAGAAATGCAAGAGAATAACATTTGAGCTTGTTTACAATGTTTATCTTCACAGGCATTAAGAATCATTTGTTACTCTAAGACTGCGTTCACACGACGCCGGCACAATTTGAAAACGGTAAGAAATTTGACGGTAAAAACTCGTTGCAGGACTTTGATGCCAAAGAATAGTACCTACACCCTCAGAATCGGCCTGTCTCGATCCAAAAGTGTCGAAAAATGTTCTGTGTTTATGTTTGAAGAATGAAAACATTATGGGGGTTCCTGTAAACCGTGGAACGACATAACGACTAATAACGACATAACGACTAATAACGAGTTATCAAATTACAGTATCGAGTTGTCTGTCCAAATGGGTGTATCAACCGGACCATCATGAGTACGGAATGGAATGATCAGTGGATCTAGCGGATAGCGGAGCTCGCGAATTTTCCGTTTCTTTGGAAGGCAAAGTAAGAAACAAGCAAGGTCATCAATTTTACTCAAACCCTGATAATTTAAGGACACTTTTTTGTGTTGGCCCAAATTTTTAGTTTCTCATAGGCAAAATACGTGTACCTTCATTCTTCTATGAGAAGCTGAGGTCCGGGGTTTATGGATAATTTCTTTAATCAATCATAGGGATACTTTGCTGCCAAATTTTCTTACGTAATACGTTAATATCTAATATCTAATAATCAAAGAACGAAATTGTTAAAAAGCTTCTAAGGTGCCAATTGAGACTTTAAAGCAACTATTATGTAAATTCAGACTCGGAAATGAACTTATCTTAACTCTATGAAAAAACATTTTGTTATGATTCACAAGTTGAAGTTCAAACACATTTTTTGTGGTTAACTGAAAATGAGTGCAATCTGCATGATATCTGAAAAGGTATGTCATCTGTAATAAGTCTATCTGAAAGATCCCTTTCCCGATTTTTCCTTTTCCTAATTTTTTTGATTGACGAAATAGACTTGGGGCAAGTCTGATCCAAAGGTTCAGATTAAAACTGTTTAAAGTGGCCCAGGAGAAGAAAACTACAAATTAAAAAAGCTTTAGGAAAAAGGATTGGAAACAGGAAACCATTCTTTCCCTCTTCTACTTACACATTTACACGAAGCAAGGGATACAGTGGGAAAAAAATTGATGAGCTTGCTTGTTTCTTACTTTGCTTTCCAAAGAAAAAGAAAATTCGAGAGCTGCGCTACCCCCTAGATCCACTGATCAGTCCATTCCGTATTCATGGTGGTCCGGTCGATACACCAATTTGGTCAGACAACTCGATACTGTAATTTGATAGCTCGTCATTAGTCGTTATGTCGTTATTAGTCGTTATGTCGTTCCACGGTTTACAGGAACCCAACATTATGGAGGGGCTTTTGCTCAACCGGAAGGAATACACCTACCTACCTACCTATAGAGGAAGGAATCAGGAATGTTGTAACAATAGGCATTATTTATGCACACAATCCAAACAATCGATAAAGCATTTGAAGTATTTATTGACATTGTTAATTTACACAATCAAAACAATTCAGAGATATTTGGGCCAACAATCAAATTTGTGTGAGCTGCCAAACTCTACTGTTAATGGATTCATCAGTTGAGCTGCCAACTCATTAAAATGCAATTTTCCAAAATCTGACCTCTGTGACCTGGCAAAGTTCCCTTACTGTTTGAAATCTTCAACATGGACGACAGTTGTCGAGGGGCACTCATGTCATACGAAGCAATCAAGGAACAATTGTTGCACTGTGTAGGTAGCAGCTGGTTTCTAAAGTAAGAATTCGTCAGTAGTGTCCTCCACCACTTTTTTCTCTACATCTACACGTATTTTTTATAAGAAACTAAGGATCCCTTAACTCCTTAAAATTATCGGATTTTGAGTATACAGAGTTTCTTACGAGTTTCTTAAATGTTCCATGACAATCTTCATGTTGATTACTATCTGTGCCCTCGGGATAATTTCAAAACAAGCCTTTTTGAAGCCTTTCCAGTGTTTAGACAATACTCTAGTAATTTCTGAGCAAAGTGATACAGCACGGAAGTGAAAATAAAGTTAAGTGCAGGTTAAGGATTTTCTTCGTCAAAATAAGTATTTTCTCAAGCTATGTTTCATGTTTGAAGAATGAAAACATTCTGGAAGAGGTTTTAGGCAAACCAGCAAGAATATACTTGTATAAAATCAAAACAATCGAGCAAAATAAAATCTCTATCAAATTTTGATCAGTTGCCAATCGATTTCTCCTGATTAAGGCTAATTACTAGGTGTTCATAATAAACTCTCGTTGTTAATGAAGTCATCAACAGAGTTGCAAAGTCATTAAATGCCATTTGCAAAGTTTGACCTGGCAAAGATCCCTTACTGCTTGAAATCTTCATATGGACGACTGTTGACAAGGAAACCAATCAACCCATATAATACTATCAAGAAACAGGTGTGGCACTATTGCAGTGGCAAATCTTGTCTGGATCCTTATTTTCGGTACATCCGATGTAATAATTCTGACGCTTGTCAAGAAATCTGATCTCCTTCAAGTTGCCTGGTTAGGCTATCCCGATATAAACTAAATCCTACATTAAATAGTTGCAATTGCAGATAGATATTCATTACTTCATGAAGCAAGTTATGTGCATGATCTCATTCTTCAAACATGGCTAATGGGAGCCTTTAATCATCATTATGTGCGAAGAATGAGCACATTATGTGATGGGGAAGATTTCTGTATAGGAAGGAAGGAACGGAGGTATCTACGGACGCTTTTCGTGCCAAAAGTGTAACAATAGGCATTATTCCTGTACACAATCCAAACAATCAATGAAGCATTTCAGGTATTTATAGGCACTGTTAATTTATACAATCAAAGCAATTCAAGAGATATTTGGGAGAATAATCATATTTAGGTGGGCTGCCAAAACTCTGGCTGTTAATGAATTCATCAATTGAGCTGCCAAGTCATTTAAAGTCAATTTTCCAAAATCTGACCTCTGTGACCTGGCAAACTTCCCTTACTGTTTGAAATCTTCAACCTTCAACAAGGATGACTGTTGTCAAAAAAGCAAGCAAATCATACTACACCATCAAGAAACAAGTGTTACACGGTTAAGGTGGCAGCTGGTGTCTGGCTAAAGTAAAAAAAACTCGTCAATATTGCCCCCAATCCACTTCTTCGCTATATCTACAAGTATTTTTTATAAGAAACTAAGGATTTGGGGCAGGACTGAAAGTTTCTTAAAATTATCGTACTTTGAGAACACAGAATTTCTTACGAGTGTCTAAAATGTTCCATAACAACCTTCATATTCACTACATGTGCCCTCGTGATTTTGACGATTCTGCAGAAATTTATTAAATGACGCAGTGCATCGTCGTAAAAAGTCCCTCGCCGATATCTTTCGCCCAGTCGCCCATAGTGAGGGTTGCTAGCAGGCTAATTCTTGCCCCAGTATTTCACATGCACCGGAATTCTTCGCACATCCCCATAGGGTACCTATTTTTTTAAAGTGTTTACACAAATGCCGTTTCCAAAATGTGCCGATTAGAGTTCCGTTTTCAAAATCTACCGTTTTCAAAATCTGCCGGCAAAAATGTGCCGTTTTCGTGTGAACAGGAAGCCTATCCGTCGAATTTTTCATCGTTTTCAAAATGTGCCAGCATCATGTGAACACAGCCTAAAAGGGTCATTTGCCTGAGAAAGAGTTACCTATCTGACTTTTTGAGGGGGTAAAGTCAGTTGATAAAGTTTAGAGCAAAGACAATGAATCAGGTTATAGGTCTAGTGTTCTTCCTTGTGCTCCATTGTACTGCCAAGTTGCTGAGAGATACCTACACACACATAACACAAATCTTTTTTTAAATTTAGAAGATCTATAAGAAGACTGCATGACACTTTTATCAGATTGCACACTATTTCAGGAATAAAATTTCCAAGATGTAGAAGCACCAGAGCCCCATCGCCCTTTTCCGATCACTGAAAAAGAAACATTTTACTAATTGGCCTAAGAAAATTTTATCGGAAAAGTTCTTGCTGTTGAATTATTCGTAATTTCATAGTTTAAGATGTAAAAACCATTTATTGTAACTCTAGCCACCCTCTTCCGTAAAATCGTTGTCGAAAGACGCAGCGGTAAAATCGCGATATCTTCATTTCATCGCCCTTTTCCGATCATACAAGTTCACGCATGAATTTCGAACAGCACCAGCGCAGAGGGCTCAAGAAAGCGCAGTTTCCAGATGAAATGGGTGCCATACAGATAGCAGTAGATGTTTAGCTCATGTTATCGTTTGGTAAGTAGCATTTTGCCGCTTTATTCGTTCAATAACACCATAGTCGAATTTACTATTGAAAGTTACGGGCTTTTACAAGATAACTGGCAAAACTCTAGCATAGCAGCAACGCAAAGTTATTATTGCCCTAGGGAGTACGGAGATATATCATACAGTGGATCTGAAATTTCTATTAAATATATATTTGGGGTCTTTGAATATCTAAGCTGGATTTGAAAAGCAGCAAATTATTGTTCGGCTGCTCTCTTTTGCCCATAAAAACGTCAATTCTCTTTGGCCCCCTCCCATTCTTCAATGCTCCCTGGAATTAATTCAGACACTACCTCACACACATCCAAAATCAACGGAACTCCCTCATGAGGCTTCTTTTTTTATTTCACCTTCCACCCCGTCTCTTCATTGAGAGAGAATCCATTCATTAGCAACCATTTACAGGATTCGAAGCATAAGCGCACGGGAAGAAAAGATGTAGGGGGCTGCCCGACACAAAGCCCATCGTCTACTAACATGTTTGCCCCACTAGGGCAAAATTTTGCCCGAGTGGGGCTGATTTTGGAAAATCTTTCCAAAGTTGGGGGGCTACCGCCCCCCTCCCCGCCTCGTACGCTTATGATTCGAAGCCAAACCTCGTGATCGGAAAAGGGCGATATGTAGCTTATCTGACTGCAGTTAGAAGTTTACCCCCGGCTGGGAAGCCGGAGATATTATGATCGAAATTTTTTTGTAAATATCCTTTTAGAGAGTTGGAGTAAAGGTTGAAATGTTTTGACTGCGGTTCTGATGAACAGCAGTAGAGGAACAAGGGAAAACATAATTACGACAAGGAAACGCGAAGGGAAAAATGGCGACTACTTACAATTCCATCACACGTAGGCCTTTTTCAACTTCTCATATCGTTGGATTCACACACCAGAAAAAAGTAAACCACGTATGAGCACGAAGCTCAGGGTTTCAGCAAAGTATTTTTCGCGCACTTTTTTTAAATAGAAAACCCAGTCTCCTCGTAAAAAAACATCGTGTGATTGTACACAAAAAGCGCTCACAGCAGCCTGTGATCGGAAAAGGGCAATGGGGCTCTACACCAACATCCCAACTTGCCACAAAATTTCATATGGGATTGGATTTTATCATAAAAGAACATAAAAACATTGAACTTACCATAAATGTTCAAATTATATCTTCCACTATCATATGGAAGACCATCATAAACAAGTAAACAGCTAACTGGCTTTGCATCATTAAAATTCAAATTCTTCAACCTGATAGTAAGAGATGAGCCAGTGATGTCTGTAATAATTTCTGCTCTTCCTACAAAACCTGTCTGTATTCCAGCAGGCTGGGTGCCTCTCTTTTGTGCTATGTAGTTACGTCCTCCATAGCCACAACTTAAAGATCCAATCTTACTGTTATCTGGAACTGTGTAAGTGAATGAGAAGTCAACACTGCCAGACAGATTGCCATAAGTGTTAACATTACTACCAAATGTAGGATTGGTGAAGCTCTGTGCATCTACAAAGATAAAAAATATTAAATATTGTAACTTTTGCTTCATTCACTTCAAAGTCAATGAAAGGATTGCTTTACCATGCAGAATGTACATGGTCAGTAAGCACAGGGTGAACAAAATGTTTGTGACCCCTGCTGCTCTTGACTAACATGGCAGTGAGAAGTTTGGATCATGAAAGGCCCAATTTTGAAGATTTATTATTTTATATTCAGCAAAGAGATACATTAATTTCCAAAATTTTCAGGCCTTTTTATTTTTAGACATCTAAATTTCTGACAAAAAATTGTCTTAGCTGGACGAAACAGTGCTCAATGTCGTGTAGGCAGAGCAAATTATAATAAGAGTAAGTCAATAAGGAAGGCTACATGTTTTGTTGTTACTCCGAGTTTCACGCTATGCAGCGATCATCAGGCAACTGAATGTTCAACTCACTTTTCTTACTTGGTGAGCAGATTTGTGCTTAAAGGATGTCATTATTGCACTATGACTCATAGTTTACTTATTTTTACGTGTGGTCGTATTTGAAGTTTGTTAAGTAATACTGTACTTGTTCTCATGACGACATTTGGAAATCAATTCTAATTAATTCGGATGAAACTATTATAAAAACTGGACAATTTTGGACAAAATTTCGGACATTTTCAAACAGGAGAATAAGATTTTGGCATACGATGTTATAATCAGTAGGCAAATCACAGAACAGATGTAATAAAATTTCCTCACTCCATGTCTCAAATTGAAGCTAGAATAGTAATCAAGTGTTTAATAGAAGCATAACAAGGAAACTCATGTACAGTATTGAAGTTAGGACGAAAAAAGCTAGTCCCTTCAACATCAACAACAATGAGGATAAAAGCAACACTAATATATCCGTCAAACAGACATCCTTTTTATAAGGAACTTAGAATTTAGACTAGTACTGAGTTTCAAATGAGTTTCATAGGACTTGTTGCAATCTTCGAAGTTCACTAGTACTGTTCAGAACATTTCAAAACAATGTTTTTCAAGCCCTCCCAATGTTTAAACATCCTCAAGTACCTTCAGAGTAATATGATAAAGGGAATAAGCGAAAAATGTTAAATATGTTAATGACTTTTCACGATCTATGCATGAGCTCATGAGCTGAATTTTGGATATTTCTTTTGGATGATGTGGAAAAGGACAATGATTCTGAGACAGATGAAATTACTGAAAATTCAGACAAACACAATGGTATATATCATTATTCTTGATTAACTCTTTACTACTGTAAATTGGATGGACCCTTTTCGTATTACTCTATCAAGTTGGCAAAAGACAATATTGCCCGCAAAGGCTTATCTATGGGCAAAGTTTCTGTTAGAATTGTTGAACATATGTTTTTCTTTCATTGAGATATTGCCTATCCTTCATTGAGATTTCTTGAGCTCCTCCATTAGAACACTCGTAATCTTATAGCAGAAGTTTATTTCCTGTCCAAAAGAATTTTTTTGACATTGTAATTTGCCAGACAATTAAGTATTCAGACCACTAAAAAATTTGGACATTTAAATTTTTGGGAAAAAATATTTTCAGACAACCCTTTCATCCAAATTTAAAAAGTCCAAAGTTTTAGAAATTAATGAAGAGTTATGCCTTTTGTCCCTTGTTTCCCTGTGTTCTTTGATCTACTGAATATCACTTGATTGACAAGGATTTTTTTCTGGATACTATCAGTGAAAGTCTTTTGGATTTTCTCCAGACGAGCCAGACGCACGTCAAAGCGCTTTAGAGTCTGCAGTGTCCATCTCAGGGTCATCGCCCTTCATCCTTCTTTGTGAAATTGCGCATGCCCCAAATGCTTTGCTCATCCAAATGATCAGCCAGCCAATCAGAGTTAACGCATTTTCCTTTGTGATTTACAAAAGGGAGAATTCGCAGTATCCTGAACAAGATTCATAACACTAATCTTGAAAAGGAGGCACAATTTAGGTTCATGTAGAGTGATTTTGCATTCACCAATCAAATTTCTTGGCTTTAGTTTTCAATCAATCAGGAGGCACTACCAGACAGTTGTTGCTGCTGTACATAAAATAGCCTTTGATGAGGCCTAGAGTTCCTCGCAGCTTTGATGGATCTACTTTGCTTCTACTCTGGAAGATTATTGCCTGAAAGGTAATGCATTTTCAACTTGTAGGTCAAGACATGCAGTAAAAATTTGCTTTCAACGTCCAAGCTCTTTAGACCAGATTTTGAACTGATTTTGTTGTGTGTACGAGAACACCCAAAGGTTGAGGCCATTTTGAAAAACTGGACCCACTTTAGAGTACTCTTGTGAGTCCCTGTTGACCAAGTGATATCAGCACACCAAAGAACGCAGGGAAGAGTATTTTCAGGGTCATTTCAGAAAAGACAAATCAGCATAAAATTGACATTCCCACAGTGGCAGATGGGGCAACTGCCCCCCCCCCCTTCACGATAAAAATTCAGCTTTGGCGCCCCTTTTTCGGCAAGAAAAGCGCCCCTTATCCTGACCAGAATGCACTCTTTTTCAATGATTCGTTCTGAATGCGGCGAAACATATAAACTAAGGCGTTATTCAGTAGAAAAACCAAAGAATTTTCTCGAATAAAGCCCCAAAAATTTTCACTGTGTTTTTGGCGCCCCATCTCCAAGTTGCCCCCCCTTCAACTTCGGTCTGGATCCGCCCCTGCATTCCCATTATATACCATTACAGCTCATTTAAGCCCTGGGAGGCTTATTCAACTTTGGAAACTTCAGAGGGAGGCTTAATGGAGAGGGGGACTTTAAAGAGGGGAGTTTATTCACGAAATCAAATGACGTAGATACAAATAACAGCTTTTCAGTCCTTTTAAACCATATTTTGCGGATTCAACATACAATTTTACAAGTCAATTGCATAAATTTGGCATATTCTTTATCCCAAACCACATCCAAAAAAAGATGCCAGCTTGTTTATATAGTTAGATAAACTGAAAATATTTGGTAATTTCTGGAATTTGATATAAGAGGGGTGGGGTTAATAGAGAGGGGGCTTACTCTCAGGTGCCTAATACAAGGGGGACGCTTAATCTAAAAATTTCTTCCGCCATCCAGCCGTTATTAAGACATTTATTAGTAACTTCAGCAAAACAATGTCCAAGGCTCAATATGATTCTTAAACGAAATTTTGTTTGAAAGATAAAAAATCATTGCAGTGTATTTGTAAACTAATTTGAATGTTTTCTTTAAGGAAAAGAAGTCATTGTAATACTAGTAAACTAATTCAGATGTTTTCTTTCAATAGAAAACAAGATGAGGAAAAATTTGTTTTTGTCAAACGTATAAAAGTGGTACACATTCTTGTTTTTACTTACCTGTAGTTGTTTGATTACAGATGTTGTTTTTTTATGTTCTAATTTCGTTCATTTACATTTGTTCCTTGAAGACTTGAAGAGTTCTAAACACATAAAATGCACTTCTCTCCAGGAGATAACGTAAAAAATCCGCTTTTTGCAAATTTCTGACCCCCCCCATTTATCAAGACCCCAAGTTTATTAACTTCTTTCAAAGATTCCCACCTTCTCCACTTATCAAGATAAGATATTAGGCATCTGAAAGTATATTAAAAATTTTGGCTCAGAGGAGCGGGCTTGTTAGCAAGGGGGCCTATTAGAGGGGGCTAAACATAGCTTTTACGGTAAGACCAATCATTATCAAGGTTATAAATGTGTGTATATATATATCACATAAACAAATTGATTAGACAAGGCCATGATTTTTACAAATGTTCTGAGACAGCTTGTCTCATCCTCAGCTGAATGAAAACTATACGTGGAGGCTTTCATAATACCATTTTCAGTACAGGGCTGAATAATGCTTGCGGTGGTCATGTAAACACCTGCAAAATTCTTTGATTTTTAGGCCAGTTTCATGTTCTTTCATTCTCGTCCATTCCATTCCCATGTGAATGGGGTCAATAGGAGTTGCGTGATTCCTGTATTGCCTTTGTCCTGTTAAACATAAGTCCTGCAATAATCACTTCCATTAAATAGGTGATGACTTGTAGTGAATTTGTGAGCACATTCTCTAAAGAAATCAGCCACATGGTTGCCTACGTTTGTGAACTTGGTGTAAGCAAAAATTTTTCTTCCAGGCCATGAAAGCGACCTCTAGCTGAATACTTGGAATAACTTCTTTTCTATGGTACTTTCCATCCCCCTTCCTACATTCAACCAATCCATGTTCAGTCTCCAGCATACTGGAGATCCACTGTAGGCTATGAAATGAAGCCTGGCACCCTCCACAAGCTTAATAGTTAAACTTCAAGTTGAGTACACTAATTCTAGGTTTTTGAATTTTATCAGCTAAGAATTCAAGGCCAGATGACTTCTGCACAGTGTGCCATGTACCAGTGGGGTCTTCAGTACACCAGTTAGCTGTCAGCCCTGTTGGAAATGAGTCTCTCAGACTTTCACAGGCTAGCCACGTTAAATATAAATACCTACCTACCTATCAGCCCCCCCCCCCCTTGTTTAAAGAATAGTGTGCTGTGTGTGGGCAACATGTTTTTGGCAGAAGAAGAGAGAGTTCGTGAGATTTTATCTACTTTTTCAAATGATAATAAATGCTTCCTATATCTATGATCTTTAAGATCCTTTGCTAGTTTCGACAATGGAACGACTTTTCACTTTGGGTTAGTTCCTCTGGTTGGCCTATGATCTATCGGAAACAAAATCTGAGTTGAATCTGAAACTGCCACACCACGGACGGATCAGAATCTCCACCATTTCCTGCTACGACCAAAGGTTGTACATTGCTCCACTAAAGACGTCTTAGAGTGAATCTCATTGTTTGCAGACTGACATTTTGAACTTGCTTTTGAGTGCTTTCAAGCTGGGGCTGGTCAGTACCTGTTGGATTTGTTTCGGATGGCGGGCATTTAGGCCTGTTGCAAAATCACTGAAAGCCTTTACAAATACGGAACAGCAGCCAATATCTGCAAGATACTTCGCCCGAGACCTCATTATTGCACGTCCGTTCTTTTTAAAGCTACTACAAATAAATGGCAGGCTAACAGAAGCTTTCCGTCTTGCTAAAATAAAACCAAATCTGTTTGTTTTTTAAATAAGCTTCAGACTTGGATCCTCAACTTACCGACTGTGAGAATAACTGACAATGCAGCAAGTGTGGCGGTCGTTAAGGTTATTTTGCAGGGTGATGAAGCCATCTTTGTTTGTCTAAAAGTAGTAAAATGAACGCCTTCAGGTTTCTTTCACCTGTCCAGATAATCAAATGATGTCTAATGTTTCTTGATTCAGCAGCGATAACGTTTCTTTCCTTGGTATGAGCGACCGCCTTCTTGGTTTGACTCGCCTCCCTTGCAAGGAAATCGACACACAAACATTGCTGGCTCCCAGGCTACTCAAATAATAGATTTTAGGCTTATCTTCGAAGTCATACTCGAGTGGAGCATTTTCGTTTCACTACAAGGTCACATGTCACCAGTCCAAAATGACCATTGACATGGACAGCCATGGAGTTATGATTTTTAAAACAACAGGAGTTTTACGAATTTTCTTGAAAGCAAAACGATTTTTGCCCCTCGGCATCTACATTCAATTTCTCGAAACTTTAGAAACCAGAAGCAGTACCTTGACAGAAAAGAGCCATGACAAGTTTATAATTTTCTACGGTGGCCGAAATGGGCGATCGTGAGAGTTTTCCAAATCAAGAAAAAAGTTTTCAAATCAAGAAAAAAGTTTTTAAAATCAAGAAAGGATTTTCAAAATCAAGAACACGAAAACACGATCATCAAGAACACGCAATTACGATCAAGAACACGCGAACACGATCAAAAACACGTAAGAGCATGATCGAAATTTTTGTTTCAAAATCGTGACAAGATTTTCGAAAACAAGAAAGAACATACTCAGTTGACAATGCAAGAAAATGACAAATCAAGATTTTGTGACTGAATTTGTGGAGAGATCACATATTTTATGTGTGGAGTTATGAAGAAAAACATTGAAGAAAACTTCGCGGAGGAGAGTACCTCCTAGACATGACACTACAAATACAATTTCAGTCAGGGGCGAGGGGCAATAGACCCTTTAGCTATTCTGAAAAGAATCCCAATCGAACGATATTTTGCCACATTCTGTAGAATTTTCGAATGTGCACAACAGTGATAAAAGCTCAAACGCCACTCAATCGAATCTCGCGTATAAATTTGTATAAAAATAACGCTCGATCCAGGCTCTTTTGTAGAATAGCTAAAAGGTCTACTCACTGATTTCGTAAACCTCCCTTGAAATCACAAAAAAATCACATACAATGTCGCAAAATCACAAGAAAAATCACACATAGAAAGCACCAAAAATCACAAATCACCGTAGAATTACTGAAAAATCACACGAAAGAATCACTAGAAATCACAAAATATCACAAAAAATCACAGAGAAAAATCATGTGATTTCAAAATCACAAAAATCACGTACGCTATTTTGAGAAGTGATTTGCCCCTCGCTCAGGGGCGGTGGCAGCCCAGAAAAAGTGGGGTGGAAAAGAGATAGAATTGATGGCCAGAAGGTATACCTAACGATTTTTATGTCGTTTTTGCTTAGGAATGAATGCCGACCGGAGGAAAGTGGGGTGGACATGCCCACGACAGTCCACCCCGGAGTGCCGCCCTTGATTACAGTAACAAATAACAATGAATTGCAATTAATTGTTATTTAGTAGTTGGTCAGATAAAAGTCTTCTCGAAAGCCATGACATTTGGAGGAAACTGGACAACTGTGTTTATGATCAAAATAACTGTGATTGGTTTGTTGAAACAATGCATTACGAGGTAACAAAGGGCGTGACTGTGTTGTGACTCATCTTTGTTGAATTTCTGTCTAATTTATTCCTCTCAATATTTGTAATGCATTTGTAATCTATTTTTGACAATGATCTATTATCCGTGGGATTCAGGAAGGAATGGCCAATGCGGAAATTGTTTAAAACAAAAGAACTATTGAGTCAATACACTGATCAGAACCAACAATGTCAAGGCTAATGATATTCAGGCACAACTCTTTGTTCTGATCAAAGTTGAAGGGGGCCCATCCCATTAGCCATGTACGATTACGAAGATCGTGGCACACGACAATCAAGGCTCTGTTTATGGGGAGAAAATATCCTCGGCTACCCGAGCCCGGGGGAGTACTTATGACCTAAATTTGTACGGGGATGTGCCCACGAAAAACATTTTTTTTCACCGTGTTCCAGAATTTTTGCCCTCGAATGATACCCTGTTCTGGAAAAAATCGGTGAAAAGTATACTCAAAAACACAAAAATTTGACTAAATAATAACCCATTGTAACAAAATTTCCTGTTTTACATGTTTTGACAACCTGCTCCAGAAAATTTGCCTTCTTTTGATACCCTGTTCTAGGAAAAATAGGCGAAAACGATACCCTGAAAAACGGCACATCCCCGTCGGACAAATATACTAAGTACCTCCCCCCCCGGGTACCCGAGGCTTTCTCTTGGTGAGGCTATTTTCAGCTTCTGTTTATATGGGAGAAAAATAGCCTCGGCTTGCTGGGGCCATCTAAATTTGGCATCAAATTTGACAATATGACAATGAAAATGATGGTATGCGCTTGCGCAGTATCTGCAATTTTGTGTCAGTGGATTGAGGCTATTCTTGTTTGTGTTTGTAAAAGAAAATATAGCCTCACAAAGCCGATATATCGGCTCGCTCAGGTGATATTGGCAGCCAGAAATGAAATCACCTGGGTTATTATTTGCTACAAACGCAAAATAAGAAGTGCATTAGTTTGTATTGGATGCCGATATCTCGGCTTGGAAAATAATCTCGGGTAGCCGAGGATATTTTTTCCCTATAAACAGAGCCTAACAGCTGTGGGAAGAAGCTTCCCGATTTCTAAGCTTGCCTGCCGGGGAGGGGGGTACATAATATGTCGAGGGTTCGGGTACCCTAACCCTAATCCTAGGCTTTCTTCCTTGACATTGGCAACCTTTTTTCACATTGGCAGCCTCAACCATTTTTCTTGTTCTTGAACTGCATATCTCCGTCACTCGTCACATGTATACTATTCAGAATGTTTTGGCCTACCCGACATCTCCTGCGCATTTGGCAAAAAATGGCGAAATCTCCCCATGTTATTTGAGTTGGAAATTCCGGGGAAACGGACATTTTCCTAACAGTTTCCTGAAAGGGAAATGGAAATTTCCGTTTCCCTTCAATTTCCGAGAGAAAACTGTCCGTTTCTCCTAAATTTCCATGCAAAAACTATAAGGAAGTTTAGATATTTCTTGCTTTTTGCCCTGACCCTTTTGCTTTTGCCGTGGCCTTTTTGCTTTTGCCGTTGCCCTTTGCTTTTGCCGTGAGGTTTTTTTGTTTTTGCTGCAGCCCTATTGCTTTTGTCGTGGCAATTGTGAGCCACACAGTGTAACGCAGGTTTGATGAAACATGCTATACAAATATTTTGCAAATAGTAAAGATTTTTGTTTCTCAAAAGGATATTATGGAGTTAGAGATTATCATAACTATTCGGGGAATCATCATAATCATCATGATTATCATAACTATCATAACTATCCGGTACGTTAACTGGAGTTACAGATTATCATAATTTTGGGGGCCAGCAAAGTAACCTGTAACATAGAATACTTCCTGGGGTAGGGGTAACTGCCATGTATGCTGGTACAGGATGTGCCATTTTTGGGGTGCCTTTTTTGGGCAGAAAATAAATTTTTAGGGTGTCATGTTTGGTAAAATCGCAAGTACATATCAATTTTGTGGTGTCAGAAGAATATAAGTCTTTAGGGTATTGTGCATTCTCTGCATTATTTTTTATTTCCTCTCTTCCCTCTGCTAGGCCCTCTTTGCGTAGTTTTATCGTTTTTTTTCCCTGTTACCAAAAGTATTTTCAACAATGTATTTAGAATTTCTCATATCTACATTAATGTCAATATTCTCATTCTACTAACCACTTAACGGAGGGCATATGGCTCGAAAGCTCTACCAGAGTTCTTTCCATATGTCCTCTTGAGCATTATATTAGTTTAGATGCATTATGTAAAGTAGGTTCCACATGTTTTTTATTTTTTGCGTAATATTTTAGCATCACATATATTTGACAATCACGTAGCTTTAGCTGAGAATATTCATGAAATTGAATTGAATTGAATTGATTTTGATCAAATTTCACCGACTTGGTTAAACTTTTGGATGATTGTCGCAATTTTAGGGTGTATATTTTGAATGGCCTGTTAATCTAGGGGTAGCTATCATTGTTGCAAAAATATATAAATTTTAGGGTGTGAATTCAGACATCAAAATGGCACATCCCCGTCACCCGCCTATTGCAGTTACCCTCTGGGTCCAGGGAATATTTCTGAAGAACTTTCTGAATGCAAGGTTTTGATAGCCTGTGTTCCAGACCACTTGAAAAAGTCTTGTTGCAAAATGTTTGAGAAGGCATCGGTAGTGAACAAGAAAACAGTTATGGAAAACCTTGAAGAAACTCCTAAGAAACTCTGAGTACTGAAGATCTGATGATTTCACTTTCAGTACTGGCCAACATTCTTCGTTTTGAAAAAGATGCGTTTAAGTGTGCTAAATGTTATTGCCTTATCTTTTGAACTGAACGGATCGAGGGGAACTTGAAGTCTTTCATATTCTTTGTCATAATTCCAGAAAGAGCATTTTTGACATCGTTATTACTTTGAAAGTTACAGCATTTATAAAATGATCGCTAGTTTTGAGCTCATGACGTCATTAGATTATAATAGATGACGTCAATATTGTCTTATTCTGTAGTTTAGTTATTTGTTAGTATAGTTAATTATATATAAATTGTACGTAGTGGAATTTGAAGATATATGAAACTGAAACTGAATTGCTACATTGTAAACAACAAACGCTCTGCCTGCTACCATCTTGTAGATCTTTAAAGACTAAGTGTTCCTTGTATGCTCATTTCAATTTTCCTCATTCAGGTACAATTCATGTTTTTTTATTGCTTGTCAAAGCTTTCGATACCTCTTTTTCTGCAACCTTACATCAAGCTTGGAAACACTTGTAATTTCCAATGACCCATGGATCGCAGAGTCCTCGATCGCAAAGTTCCAAGGATCACAAAGTTACTAGTCATAAATTGGTGAGATCCTCGCATCACCAACGACCCTTGCAATCATATCGAAACCACACCGAAATTTTATAAGAACCTTGCACTCAGAAAGCTCTCAGAAGTTTTTTACATTGTGGGATTTTAGGATCCATCTGTTAGTAAAAAATTGGTCCATAATACAAGTTGATATTGTCAACGACGACTCAAAGCCATTCACCATTTCTCCTTGCATCCTGCATTTCTCATCACTAGAAGGAAAAACGACCCAGAAGGATTAAATTGTAGAGATATCGATAAAATGATCCTTGGCTTACGAGTACATAGAGATAAGTCAAAAAAGTATACCCGCTTAGGGGGCTATGGAGTAAAAACTATGCAGCCGACACTCAAAACTAGAACGTCAATCTACCAGTCCAAGGCAAGTTTAAATGAGAAAATTATATTTGGTAAATCATTCATCGTTAAGGCCCAAAAATTAGACAAATGCCTCAAAGAAGTTTGTATGGGAAGGAGAATTCCGGTTTCTATTCTTGTCCCTTATTTTCTGGGCATGCTTAAATTTTTTTTTATATCCATCATGTTACAGTATAAGGTTACATACTACCGAGGGGCAAATCACTTTTCAACGTAGAGTACGTGATTTTTGTGATTTTGAAATCACATGATTTTTTCTGTGATTTTTTGTGACTTTAGTGATTTCTAATGATCTTTTCGTGTGATTTTCCAGTAATTTTTCAGTGATTTGTGATTTTTGATGCTTTCTGTGTGTGATTTTTCTTGTGATTTTGTGATTTTGTATGTGATTTTTTTTGTGATTTCAAGGGAGGTGTACGAAAAAAAAATCAGTGAATTGCCCCTCGCATACTACTATACTTTCTAATTACTATACGACTATACCACACTACAGGGATGATACCACAAGGAGCAATAGACAATGACTACCCTGTGGTCTTAACATAAAGAGATATTCAACGTAATTACTACTATATACCGGGTGTCCCAAAAAAAAGTATCCGGATTTGGTCGACCCTAGCGATAAGAATATAGCGTGAATCAAACCGAAATGATTTTCAAAACACACCTCGATAGCCAACTTGAACATAGATACCTCGTTTGTTGAATTCGGTGCACTGAGAGTGAAGATATCAATCTTCAAAGGACAAATTTGCCTCCACCTCCAAACCAGAGCTTTGGCGCTTTGGCCTAAGCGAATTCTTGAAGCTCTGTAAATAAAATCAACAAAATCTGAGGACGGCACAACAGATGGGTTTTACAAAATACAGTTTATGTGAGACCTATTGTCAAGGGAGCTCCGAAATCAGCTTCATTCATCTCAATATCGACGATTTATTTTACAAATACTATTCACCGGTGATTGAGCATCAATACACTTTTGAAATCGTCGAATCATTCCTTGAAAAGAATTGTTTATTAGATCTCTCGGGGGCCACGACAGGAAGGTCTGGAGATCTTTTTGGGGGCCAAAAGATATCTCCTCTCTTGATGATGACCCACCCGGGAAATCAGCTTCGAAGATACGCGATGATCAACCTGATCTCGAGAGATCTGATAACAAATTCTTTTCAAGGAATGATTCGACGATGTCAAAAGTGTGTTGATACTCAAGGGAGTACTTCACCGGTAAATAGTAAGTGTTAAATAAATTGTCGATATTAAGATGAATGAAGCTGATTTCGGGGCTCCCTTGACGATAGGTCTCACATGAACTGCATTATGGAAAACACATCTGTTGTGCCGTCTTCAAATTTTGTTGATTTCATTCACAGAGCTTCAAGAATTTGCTTAGGCCAAAGCGCCAAAGCTCTGGTTTGGAGGTGGAGGCAAATTTGTCCTTTGAAGATTGATATCTTCACTCTCAGTGCACCGAATTCAACAAACGAGGTATCTATGTTCAAGTTGGCTATCAAGGTATGTTTTGAAAATCATTTCGGATTGATTCATGCTATATTCTTATCGCTAGGGTCGACTAAATCCGGATACTTTTTTTTGGGACACCCGGTATACAGTTACAGATAAATACGCATAAACAATCACTACAAACTACAGATAGATACTGACGCCTGTTTGATGTTAGATGCCAGGCCTTTCAGGTGCATTATGCTCATAGGATTAGGTGCCTTCATCAAAATATGTATATTTGAACATCTATATAAAATATCCTACACAGATATTTAAAATTAACCTAATATATGCTTTAAATTTGATTTAAATGAGAGTCTATAGGTTCTAGTCAAATCTGCCTTGTAGAATCAGAGTAGAATAAAGTTGCAATGGAAGAAAGGCCCAGAAAACCCAAGAGAGTTGTCTCTAATATAGCCTTCGATACAGGAGAGCTGTCATGTCATTTCAGTATTTACTTGCTTGCCCCAAAGTATTGAATCTAACGTCTTGAAGATCCCTCCCGGATCCCACGTATTGTCATTCATTTCATTATATATGAACAGTTGAACAACAAAGTACGGGGCGTATGAATGTGCACGATTTTCCTTTTCACAGATTCACAACAGCCCAGGCGAAGTTGTTAGATTCATGGACCCGAGGATGTTGATGCATGCTTACATTGAAAGGTAAAAATTTCGGATGGAAAAAATTTTGAACTCCTTTCACAGAATTTCCGATGCTTTTGCAGAAATTTTGGAGAGATTAATGAACAAACATATTTACAATTCAATTTAGCCTTTTTCAAAATAGAGTACCTCATGCATTTATAGATTGTGCTTCATTTTAGGGTTTCTTAGTCAGGAATATCCGCAAATGATCATCATTGAGAGAATGATGAGAATAACTCCTAATTCCCCGTTCACACTGCACCATTTTTGTATACAAAAACGGAGAGAAAAACCTCCGTTTTTTTTGAAAGTGTTCACATTGATCTGCACAAAACGCCACAAAAACGGAGGTATTCGAAAACGCTATCGAAAGTGGATATCCATAAAAACGGAGGTTTTTGAAAACGCTCTGAATCAATGTGAACGCACAGAAACGGAGGTTTTTGAAAACGCTCTGAATCAATGTGAACGCACAAAAACGGAGGTTTTTGAAAACGCTCTGAATCAATGTGAACGCACAAAAACGGAGGTTTTTGAAAACGCTCTGAATCAATGTGAACGCACAAAAACGGAGGTTCTTGAAAACGCTCTGAATCAATGTGAACGCACAAAAACGGAGGTTTTTGAAAACGCTCTGAATCAATGTGAACGCACAAAAACGGAGGTTTTTGAAAACGCTCCAATATTCAACAATTGAGCTTCACAAAACAGGAGCAATGTGAACGCACAAAAACGGATATCTTTGGCTCCAATTTTGTACAAAAACGGAGTAATGTGAACGGGTAGCTTCCATGCAATGCGGGGTGAGTGGCCGAGTGGCTTATACAGTCTTCGTCAGGTGACTGAAGTTAAGCTTGGTCGAGTGAGGTCAGATTTCGGATGGGTGACCTCTGAGGACTGACCTCGCAACTCACCTCGTCGTCCTTCGGAAGGGACGTTAAACTATAGGGGTCCCTTGCCTGGATGCGGCATGCACAGTGGGCCTAAATTAGCTTTCAGTAGCTAGGAATCCTGACAAGCTCACTCAAAATAAATTGAAAACAAACAAAAAAACAAACAAACAAACAAAAACGGATCATAACAAAAACGGAGCAGCGTGAACATTACGATTTCAAATAGATGGACATTACGATTTCAAATAGTGGGGATTTTTTCAGGTGATTTTCTCTGCGATGATAGTTCATAGTAGGAGGAACTAGCCTTGATTACTTAGGCTTAGAAGCTGAAATGGTTTGTCACCTAAATAAGGGACTGACTCTACTGCTTCAAAATTTGCCCCTATTAAACCAGTCTCATTGCTACAATACCTGATGGGTGTTATTCGGGTGTCCAGAAGTTGATTCGTCAACGCTTGGAAGCTGGTTTCTGTTTCACACTGGATTGTATTGCCTTGCCACCCGGCGATGCTTCTTTTGATGGTGATTCTTTATCTTCTGGCTTTTTCACTGTACGGCCGAATACTGTTGCGCGAGGTGGGTCAGCTGGCTTCTCTACCTTGTCTCGTTCCCTCTTTCTTCTGTTCTCTCCGGTGCCACCAATCGGATGATTCAATTGCTTCTTTTTCTTCCTCTCTGCCTCTCTCCTCTCTCGCTCTCTTTCCATTTCTTTGGCTCTTTCTCTTGCTTTTTCCCTCTCTTTTTCTCTTTCTCTCTCTCTTTCCCTTTCTTTTTCTTCCTCTCTTTTTTTCTTCTCTTTCTCCTTCTTCTCTTTCTCTTTTTTCTCCCTCTCCTTCTCCCTTTCCCTTTCTTTTTCTATTTCTCTCTTACGTTCTCGTTCTATTTCTCTCTCCCTTTCCCTTTCTCTTTCCCTTTCCTTCTCTCTTTCTTCTCTCTCTTTCTTCTCTTTTTCTTTCTTCTCTTTCTCCTTCTTCTCTTTCTCTTTTTTCTCCCTCTCCTTTTCCCTCTCTCGTTCTTTTGCTCTTTCTATTTCTCTTTTACGTTCTCTTTCCATTTCTCTTTCCCGTTCTCTTTCTTCCTCTTTGTCTTTCTTCTCCTTCTCTCTTTTTTCTTTCTCTTTTTCCTTCTTCTCTTTCTCTTTCTCTTTCTTCGCCTCGCTTTCTCTCTCTCTTTCCCTTTCCTTTTCTCTTTCTCTTTCCTTTTCCTTTCCTCTTTCCCTTTCCCTTTCTCTTTCCTCCTCCTTCTCTTTGGTGTCAATTGCTGCTCTCTTTCGCTTCTCAAGTTTTCTTTCTCGAGCACGCCTATGTAGAATAAACATAACTTATTTATGGTGGATCAAAGAACTACCCTTCAGCATAAAAAGTTTTTTCAAACTATATCATCACAAAACAAGGACAGATTTTGTAATAAAGTAGCAACAGTTGCTTTAGTTCACAGCAATTAGCGATTGCAGACAAAGGGAATTCTCTCGAGTAGTAAATCAAAACAAACATGAACGAAACAGTTGCCCTGAAACCAGCAGGGCAAACTCTCTCCCTGTACACGTGAAAAGTGGTTTTTATGAGAAGTTATGTGCTGACAACAAAAGGAGAAGGGTGAATCTAAGGTTTCTGTCTCGCTGATTTTGCTTATTTGATCAAGGAGCTGAGTGGTAATTTCTCCAATTTCAGGAAAATTTGATTACAGGAAATCTAGCCTAGTCTTTCTCAACAACCGGGGGGCACTTCACTCATTGGAAAAGCGTACGAGATTTTTTCAGAACAAAATGATTTATACCGATTTTTGATGGACTTTTCTTGAAAACAGAAGGATTTTTACCAAAGGTGTACGAAATTTTGGGAGTGAAATGCCCCTCGTCAACAACACACTTGGCAAGGTTGTAGTGTAACTAACAGTGTAACGATGTAGTGACAAGACAAAAAGTTTTTCGAGTACCGTTGAAGATAAATACTCTTTTCTGAAATCAACAAAAGATTTGAACTAGTTTTCGTGAAGCTGGTGTTGACTTAAAAGCGAATTACACATCTTTCGATTACCCAGTGAATACAGACCAACCAACATCCTTTTTACTGCTTTTCGATGGGCCGAATGATATTGGAGATGGAGCGGAAAGCAGAGCAATTTCACTGAAGCGGACAGCAGAGTTACCTTTAGCCCTAAATACCCAAGAAAAATAATGCCTCCAGATTGGATCCAGCCGGACAGGTACAAGTTGTCAAAGTCACAAATTGAATGCAAAAGCCAAGCGAGGAAATCTTTACCAATGGCATTAGTTTCTGGACGATTATGATGTACTTCTTTCAAATGTAAATTTTATGCTTTAATTAATTACTAAAATTATGCTTTATCAAAAAGCACATAAATTATAATGCTTATTAGGTTTGCAGCCACTCTAAAGGGGACCATTAAAGGACAAGTCCGGGGTTGATAAAATTATTGTTAAAAAGCAACCTTACCAACTGCTGAACATTAGTCGTGAGTTCTTTCCATGTTTTCGTGCCTTGAAAATTCATAAATTTGACGACTAATCTTCTTAAGTTAGGCCAAATATCGTCGCCATTTTGTATTCTGCGCGAGTGTGCGAAGCAACGAGAAGGAGGCTAGCATATGGGTGGTATAATATCAACACATTTGGCAGCCTCGTTCAGGTCAACGTGAAGTGACGTCATATAAAATGACGTCATCTCGCACTTCTTAGCAGATTGAAATATGTAGTTTCGCAGATTAAAAGAGAAAACAATTGAAAAAAAGTACTACACACCATTCACAGCAGTGCAATCTTTTGAATAATCAACAATTATACCAACCCCGGACTTGTCCTTTAAGGAAATAAGGTCAACTCCATCTTTTAATGCTATCCCTGCCACTTTAATTAGGGGTGTTTCTAACTTGTACCTACTAATTTGCTATGCAAATTGTAAATGTTTCATTTATCTATCTGTTCCTCTTTTTTACCATTGTAGATTTTTATTATTTAGGGAGAAACTTTACCTACCTACCTATGTATCAGCAAAAAACATTCAAATCATCTGATCGAAAGGGAAAATTTGACAAGTTACCCCTCTGACAACAAGTCCCATTTTGAATTGAAAGCATCTATGAATGACTTACCGTCGACGATTTGCGGCGGCTAGAAAAAGACAATAAAACTGATCAAAACACTTCGAAGAAAATTTCTATAGGATGCAACAGTAGGGAAAATTGCTCTGATCAAACTTCCGATGCGTTCGACGTGCGTTCCATTGGAAGTTTTGGCGTTGTTGTGCAGTGGTGAGAGCGAAAGAGCTCTTGTACATGGCCGGTTTTCATTTCTAACACTCTAAAGAGTTCAAAGAAGAAATGTGGATGAATAAAGCAACTTTCGTAGCAACAGTTTCAAAATGCGGTAGCTTTGTAACTAAGGATGTAATCGTTTGCTTCCCTGTGATGTTTGTGCGCATGGTAAGTACAATTATCCCTGCTATGCTGTAGAATGCCCAAAAATGCTTTCCCCGTTTGTGTGGCTGCTTTGTATACAAAGGATAGGCTTCAACTTGGAGATTGAGATCTTGTTTGAGTTGATTTAGCAAGTGGTTGCTAATCCATAGTGCAGGAAGAACAAAAATGCTGCGTTATGAACAGCTTCACCTTTGTGTCTTTGTGCTCCAAGCAAGTCAGGCTCAAGTAAATTCTAAAGACGGGTTACGGCGTTGCATCTAAATCCTTTTTGCAATTTTGAAATGCTTAGTAGGGTTGTTCATCAACAGATGACAGCATCAACCCATTGAAACAAGCATCAACGTAAGGCCAGATCCCTTCCTTTTGAACTTTACTTAATTCTGCCATGTTTTAAGAAGCAAATTGGAAAATGTTGAAGTACACACACTTTAGCTACTTTGGTGCATTTTATTCACCATTTCACAGGTGATGGGGAATGATTCAGTAATGCTTGCACGATTCAGTAATGCATACAAATGTACTAAGATTTAATATACCTGCCAGTTAACAGTGTCAAATTTCTCTTGAATCCTCTATCAGTTGCACAGGCTCCTATCTCTACATCTCTGTTTTCGTTAGGCCATAAATACAACTGCAACAACACAGCACAATTTATGGCCTAACGAAAACAGAGATGTAGGGATGGGAGTCTATGTAACTGATAGAGAATTCAAGAGAAATCTAACACAGTTAACTACCAGGTATGATTAAGACTGCGTTCACACGATGCCGGCAAATTTTGAAAACGGTGAAAAATTCGACGGATAGGCCTCCTGTTCACACGAAAACGCACATTTTTTACCGGCAGATTTTGAAAACGGTAGATTTTGAAAACGAAACTCTAATCGGCACATTTCGGAAACGGCATCGTGTAAACACTTAAAAATGATGAAAATAGAACATTTTCAAACCCATTTGGAACGAGACTGAACGATTCTTAGGGTTTAGGTACATTTATTTGGCATCAAAGTCTTGCAACGAGCTTTTTACCGGCAAATTTCCGACCGTTTTCAAAATGTACCGGCATCGTGTGAACGCAGTCTAAATCTTAGTACATTTGAATGTATTGCTGAATCGTGCAAGTATTACTGAACCATTCTCCGCCACCTGTGACCATTTTGCCCATTTTGAAACATTTTCCTATGGATCACGAACCCTGGAAAAATTTTCCGATAAACGCTTTACGTTCTCTTAAGGCGGATCTCCACGGGACGATTTTTGTGACGATCGTCATTAAGATTCGCAACGATTTTGTAAGCGATCTCCACTAGACGATTGTTTTGGAGGTATTTTTTCCAACACAACAAATAAAATCTGTAATGGCGGTGATAAATAAAAGATATATCCTGTATCTGCTGCTTCGTACAGGTACATGTACCCCAAAAACTAAGGTACCCCAAAAACCACAAGGTCAGTTGAAAGGCAATATCTATAGAAGATCAACATACAACATAAAACTCTTACTGATCAATGATGCTTAGGTAACTGGGCTACCTAAAAATGTAGGTTTGCCATGAATAAATTGGATTAAAAAAAATTATAAGGTGTAAACGCAAAAATTTGAACTTGAAATTTTACAGATTATTTCTATGAACGAGTAGCAAGTCGCAAATTCTTACTATAAGTTTGCAAACAAATGTTTTTCAGTATCTTTCATGTGTCCTCTTGCCAGAAAAGCACAATGGTTACCTTGCAATATAGTGAACCTATCGAATGGGCATCCTGACTTTTGTGATTTTTTGTGTGGTTTTGGGGTAAATTTCACTGAAACATGGAAAACACAAGTACAGGGTGTGGGTGTGCCACAGAGAAACCAAATGAAATGATGTATTTCAGCAAAATCACATCTATATTTATATATCATTAACACTCTCTGAAAGCAATTAACATAAGGTATTTGTCCACATAACAAAATATCTTCTGAAAGTCAAGGTTTGGTCAAGTTTTTAACAAAATTAACAAAATAACAAATATTTCCTGAAAGTCTGTAAACAAACAGCAAGTAAATATTCCATTTTCAGCAAAATAACGAACACATCTTCAAGACAATCAACATACAGTTGGTAAAATGGTATATGTTTTAACAAAATAATAAACATTTTATGCAATTCAATTAACAGACAGTTAATTAAAATTGCCCATATTTTAACACAGTAACAAAAATATCTTTCTAAAAGTCAATCAACATAGGTATTTGCTGTCCAGATATCATTAACTAACCAATCACTTTAGAAGACTTCTGTTAATTTTGGATACCACTGGAAAGTTACTCTCATTTGAGGTTACTCTCATTTGAGGTTACTTTGAGGTTAAACCATTTGAGGTTACTCTCAAACATTTTGGGGGTGATAAATGAAACCTCTGAGGTGGTTATAAGTCTGGTAGACTCTGAAATGAATGCAGTTGTGAAATTAAAAGCAAAGAAAATTTATCCATGGAATAGAAACATCAAAACTTTTCATTATTTATGAAAAAATTACCAGGAACATTGATATTCTCAAATATTTTGATACTTTATACTTGGAAAAAGCATGCACTTTGTAATTGCTGGTAAATGAATAACACAGTTCCTCTCTGTTAGGTCAGATTGTCAGCAGATTTCAAAATATATGCAGAATCAAGAAAAATAATGCTTTTGAAGATTGATATGCTGCAAACGGCTTTATAAGTGAAAAACTGATGTGGTTTTTGGGGTACACCCCATGTGGGTTTTGTGGTACATTAGATACTTCCACTGAAAATAAGTTTGCAGCTATACTTTCTATCCATTACTGATTTATAATGATGACTTCTTCCCAAATATCACAGTGATAGGTGCATCAGCTGTAATCTTTTGCGTGTTTTTGCTTTTGTGGTTTTTGGGGTACATATAGTGAAAAACAAGAAACTTTGTAACATCAGTACTCGGTCAATCTTAGGTAAAAAATAATAATACCCAACGGGAAGACCTCGTTTTCTGCAGCCCTTCATTGACACAAAACCATTTTTGAAATCAACTAGTAGGAAAAAAATTATATCCACACGCTTTTTTTGTGGCTTTTGGGGTACATGTACCTGTAGAAGATGTATTTTTCTTTATTATCAACGTCAAAGAATGCTTAAGCAAAACAATGAAACCAGGAAAAAGAAACTTCCTTCGTTGTTGGCAGCCATGTTGAAATTATAAATGCGCTGTGTCTGTGTCGGTTCGGAAATCTGATTGGCTAAAAACTGACGATCGCAAAGCGCACGACGAAAAGTCAAAACTGTTTTAACTTTTCTTCAGAAGCAAAATCGTCAAAAGTTTCGTCAGAAAAAAACGCTTTTAGTAACTGCGCATGTGTCGTCGCGAGTTTTTGTGACGATCGTCACAAAAATCGTCCCGTGGAGGTCCACCTTTATAACGGCTATTACAGTGACCAAGTTCTTCACGTGAAACTTGCTATGGTGCAGAAGTACTCATGCAAAGAACTTCAGTTGTTGCTATTCGCGGGTATTTTCATTATAAATGTAATTCGAGACAGACTAGAAGTTATCTGCTATAAGTTTGACATCATGGGTCGCAGTATGAGCGATCTCGCTCTGATTTTAGTCTCTTTTTGATGAGCGATAACAGGGACTAATCGTAATCAGTCTGAAGCAGTTACATAATTGCAGAGTTATAGAATGTGATGATTTACCTGCTTGTCTCTTCTTCTTCACACAGAACACAACTGTGAAAAGGACAATAATAGCAACAAGACCTCCGAGACCAATGCCAACAATAGCTACGAATGGTAATCCTCCTGCAATGCTCAATTGAAGAAAAAGCAAACTAGTGAGAAGATCAATCGGGAAACATTTGGCAAAAACATCAACAAAATGTAAATGATTCCTCTAAAATCTTTCAAAAGCAAGGATTGGTTCCAACCTGGTTCCTAGGGCCAGCTGGCTATCGATGAATTATAGCAAGACAATGGAAGAGATTTAGTTGAAGCATGAGTCATTAGTGAGGATATGAAACTTTTATATTTATTCTGAAAAGAATCGGTATCTTGTTACATGTTGCAGAATTTTCGAATGTTGACATAAGTTGAAAGTAGGAGAAATAGAAGTAGAAGGTCTAACGCCATTTGATAGAAACCTCGCGAATAAAATGTATGAAATTAACGCTCAATCAAGGCTCTTTTGAGAATTGCTGAAACGTTAATTGAATAGCGTCAGCCCAAGCACAAATCCTTGCGGAACTCCTTGCATCATTCTACCAAGGATACTGCAGTAAGAGTCACTAGGATGTTACCTAATGTCGGCCATCTTACCTTGTATCTTTACCTTAGGACGACGGGTTTTAAATGTTGTTTCCTTGACTGTTCCTTGTCCAGCCGAATTGTAGGCCCATATTGATACCATGTAATAAGTATCACTCTGTAGATGGGAAAAGGTGTACTCGAGCAAAGTGTTTGCCGTTGGTGTTAGAAAGCTTAGTACATCCACACTTCCATTTGGATGTTGGTTTCGAAGACGGTATACAAGAATCTTGGATCTTCCGATATCTCTTGGAGCAGTCCATCGGAACTTGATGGATGTGTATGTGATTCTGATCGCCTCAACTATCGCAGGAGGCCCTGGTTTATCTGCAAGACACGAAAATGAAGCACGTACATTTTAACATACTTATAAAAGAAACGGAGAATTTTAGCCTGTACTGAACGCTTCTTAGAATTATCAGATTTTAAGAACTCAGAGTTTCTTACGAGTTTCTTAAAGGCTTCATTGGGGCTTCATTACAATCTTTATGTTAATCAGTTACATTTGTCCTCCTGAAAATTCCAAAACACAGCCTTTTCAATGTTAATGGCTTTGGAGCACCATTACAAGTCTTTCTGATAAGAAACTATGATCAGGCCATAGTACTAAAAGTTTCTTAATTTGACATGAAATTAAGTCCATTTTAGTATCAAAAGTCTCTTAACTGGTTTCTTATTTTTGAATGCAGAAATATAATTGTGGTCGCTAACACTGCCGCAGATAATGTTTCTTGACATTTAAAACATCATACAGGAATAAACAGTGTTCTGTTAAGCTGAAAACACAAATGTTTAGTTAATATTGCTCAAAAGTAAAGGTTCAGCGATATATTTGCTATGATATCCGTGCTTTTAACTTTTTAAAGTTTCTTAGTACTGCTAAGACATAGTACCAGAGTTTCTTAAAATTTTGGCCATCTTATTACTAGCTTCTTATAAACCAGTTTCTTATAAAAAACGTGTAATATGATAGAGGAAACAAGTAGAAATGAGGTAAAGAAATGATGAGCCTTTCCGTTTCAAAAGGAGTGGTAAAGTTATATCTTCCTAGGACTGGAGTTCTTTTCTTAATATTTTGGAGATTTGAGAGATGAGTTTTATGTCGTATAAGCACGCAAAAATACGTGTACAAAGTGATTCGAAATGTGTTATGTTGAAAATGTGTTACAATTCTGAAAAACAACTAATTGTATCATTATCTTTCTGTGTAGTTGAGAAATACAGCTTCAGACAATGATTATTGCTCAAAGAGTTTTACATTTGAGCAAAATTTTGAAATTACCATTTGAGCAAGATACCATACCATTCCTGTTATAAATCCCGCAGGTTTCATTATTTGACTTGAAAAGGTAGACTTATGCTTTTCGTCCCTTGTTTCCCTGCGTTCTTTGATTTGCTGATATCACTTAGTCAATAGGGACTCATGATATTACGCTTATATAATGGGCCCACTTTTTCAAAATGGCCTAAACAGGTGGGCGTTCTCGTACACTCAACAAAATCGCTTCAAAATCTGGTTTAAAGAGCTCGAACATTGAAAAGCGAAGTTTCAGTACAAAGAATGATGTTGTGTTGACCTACAAAGCGCAAAATGCATACGTTTCAGGCAGTAATCTTCCTCTGTAGAAGCAAAATAGATCCATCGAAGCTGCGAGAACTCCAGACTGCTTCAACCGTTCTTTTAGGGCAACAACAACAACATCCTGAATAGTGGCCCCTGATTGGTTAAAAACTGAATTCTAGCGATTTGATTGGTGAATAAGGAACCACCCCACGCGGGCCTAAAGTGTGCCCACTATTTAAGAGTAATGTTATTAGTCCCTCTTGACCAAGGAACGCAGGAAAACAAGGGACGAAAAGGCATCAGTCTATTGAAAAGGTACAATCAAGAATACACAAGCCTTAGCCGATTTTGTCAGATTGCAATAGCCTGCGTGCAGACTCTACTGATTTCTTTTCAGAGAGGTTCTCCTACACCTGTCTGGAAAGGAATCAGTAGAGTCTGCACGCAAGCCCCGGGTGGAGTACTTGACCTAAATTTGTACGGGGATGTGCCCACAAAAAAAAAATTTCACCCTGCTCTAGAATTTTTGCCTTCAAATGATACCCTGTTCTAGAAAAAATCGCTGAAAAGTATACTCAAAACACAAAAATTGGGCTAAAAATTAGCCCGTTGTAACAAAATTTCCTCTTTTGACATGTTTTGACAACCTGCTCCAGAAAATTTGCCTTCTTTTGATACCCTGTTCTAGAAAAGATAGGTGAAAACGATACCCTGAAAAACGGCACATCCCCGTAGGGCAAATATAAAATATACTAAGTACCCCCCCGGGACGAAGGCTAGATTGCAAGGGCCAGAACTCCTTGAAACAGTGATTTGTCTCAACTTCTAAACTCATATACCAAAGATCTGGAGAGCAGCATTCTTTGAAAAATTTGGGAAATTTCAAGCTGTTTTTGTCCTGGTTGCGTTACATGAAGATCTGTAAGAATATGCAAAATCTTCATGGATTTCCTTTGTCTTCTTGGCTTATTTATGGCCTGCATTAAGACTTTTCCCAAGGAAAGGTATATATATAGTCTGCGCAATGCCGCTAACTTCTGTGTATTGCTTGCTTCAGCATTTATTTGATAACAAAGAAAGCTTATTGTTGTAGCAACCAATAACATCGTTTTTCTTGGAAATGAGGAAGCAATCAGAATTTTGGACAGCTATCATTTGAACGAATCTCAGGTTTTGCTCTATTCTCTAGTGAACTTAATTAACAAGACAATACTCCGGAATTTTAACTACCCAAAGCAGACAGTAAAATACTCTAAAGAGAACGGTCCTTCAAACTGTTGTTGAAATTAAAATGCTGCTGCATCCAATGCATGAAATTGAGTGGCGTTGCGCAGACTATGCCATCTCCTTGGGAAATTTTTTGCACACAAGATACTTATTCACTGTCTTATTGGTCCGTGAAAATGAGGCTTTGGAGGTTTCGGCCAGGGATCTCCATGTTTTTGGCCATGGACCACGAGCAAAATCGGCTAATGCACTTGAATCTTATCTTGGTGTTATCATGACAGAATTGTATTTGATAAAAATGAACACTTACAGTCAACCACAATATCCCTCCAAATCTTAGTCTTGGGAGTGTAAGCTCCATCTATTTCACATACGACTTTAGTTACAGTTCTGCGGATAAGATAAAACTCCAAGCGTTTCCAGTTTTCATCTGTAAAGTTTCTTATTTTTTTGCTGGTTATTTGATTATTGTCTACCTTGCCAAATACATTCAACAAATAACACTGTAGATAGGGTTTTGGATCTCCATATACGATACATGTTGAACTGAACGTTTCACCTTCTTTCACTTCGAAGAAGTCTATATTTAAGAATCCTGTCTCTATACACTTGATTATTCTTGGAGGGTCTACAAGAGCAAATAAATGATCAATTATTATTGCATTTGCAGGAATGCTAGCAATAGACCTTTTAGCTATTCTTCAAAAGAACCTGGATCGAGCGTTATTTTGACACATTTTTGAGGCTCAATACACCACTTTAATGAAAAGCCTCGTTTTGAAAATTATTCAAAATTCTTTCATATGAAATTTTAGACGCCAAATTCAGATTTAGCACCCAAACTCTAGTCTAACCACAAGTTTTCATGTTGCTAGCGGTTGTAGTGTTAATTTTATGGCGATGTAAAGTTTGAAAATCTACAAGGGATTTGACCGTGAAAATGACTTGGGGTGTAAAGTTTCACCCCGAACAACTTTTCACGGTCAAATTCCTTATAAATCTTTGAACTTTACATTGTCATAAAATCAACATCGCAATTGTCAGCAGTTTAAAAATATGTAACCAGACTAAAGTTTGGGTGTTAAATCCGAATCTGGGCTCAAAATTTTCATATTAACAATAGGAAGAGGTTTTGACAAATTTCCAAAACGAGGCTGCTTAATTAAAGTGGTGTATAGAGTGGCGTTAAGGATGGTTTTCATATGTCGTATTTCATTGCATTTCATTGCAATTTGTCGGAAGTCCATAATTGCGATTGTCAATTCATACGAGAATGAAGGATCGTAATTCATCGGATTTCCTCCTATTTCATCGAAGAAAATATAATTTTTTGATTCGCTGAGATCAGTTACGACGAATCAAATGAATTGAGACGAATTACGATGAATTAGGACATGGAGCACCGCGGACACCTTTAATTTGAACGAAATGTTTATTCGATACTGCCACAGGTACCTTGATTTTTGGTCAATGCTACTACCTTAACTGCTAGCGAAGAGAGCAGCCTCTCCGGCTAGTAGGTAGTAGCATTGACCAAAAATCAAGGTATTCGTTCAAATTAAAGGTATCCGCGGTGCTCCATGGTACAACTGAAATGAAAATCATTATATCCCTAAACACACGCGTAAAGCACGGCACATAACAAGGGCAGATTTTGTAATACAATAGCATCAGTCGCTTTGGGTCACACCTCAATTCAAAGCGATTAGCGAATGCAGACAAAAGAAATTCCCTCAAGCAGAAATTGAAAACAAACGAAGCCGCAAAGTTGTACTGAAACCAGTACGACAAACTCTCGTTTGGTGCGGGCGAAGGGAGGTTTTTAAGAGAAGGTATGTGCTTATAACGAAAGAAGATGGATAAATCTAAGGTTCTGTCTCGCGGATTTTGTTTATTTGATTCAGGAGCTGAGGAGTGACTGCGTACGTCTGAGCAATAAATATGCAAAAATTGTAATGCCCTCTGCTCGGTTTCTGAATCAAACAAACAAAATCCGCGAGACAGAACTTCAGATTTACCCTTCTTCTTTTGTTATAAGCACATACCTTCTCTTAAAAACCTCCCTTATATGGCACGCGAAAATCACCACAATTAGATAAACCAGGTTTTTCTCAGATAAACCTAGTTTTTCTCCAGATAAACCTGGTTTATCTGCAGAAACCTCACTTTTCTGGAGAAAAACCTGGTTTATCTGAGATTTTTGAACGCGAAAATCACCACAATTTGATAAACCAGGTTTTTCTCAGATAAACCTAGTTTTTCTCCAGATAAACCTGGTTTTTCTCCAGAAGGGACGAAGGCATCAGATAAACCAGGTTTTTCTGACTGAAAGCGAGGGTTATCAGAAAAACCAGGTTTTTCTGCAGATAAACTAGGTTTTTCTACAGAAAAACCAAGTTTTTCTAACAGGAAGCGAGGCTCTTCAGAAAAACCAGGTTTATCAAACTGAAAAAGAGGTCGACAGACAAACTTGATTAGAGAATCCATATCATTTTCTGCAAAAGCCGATTCTAATTTTCAAAACTATAAAGTTCAGATCATAGTCGGACAACAAAATTTCATGCGGTACTAAAGTGAAACTTTGTGGGGTTAAGTTCATCTCGTAAGGCTTTTCTCTGACACTTCGCACCCACCACAATTTCAGAGAAAGCTTCCAAATCTAAAATATAGGTGATCTTGAAATTCTTTCGAAGCGTGTCCCGCAGATCATCTAGGAGCTTATCACTTTCCAAGGTCTCGTACACCTTTTGCAAATAAATCTTTTGTTTTCAAGCAAATCCAATGAAAACCCCCTGAGACCTTATTGTCTTCATAACTCTCGTAGGCTTTCTTGAAAGACTGTATGGTACGCGAAAATCACCAGAATCAGATAAACCAGGTTTTTCTCAGATAAACCTAGTTTTTCTGGAGAAAAACCTGGTTTATCTGAAACATGTGACTCTCTAGCAGATAATCCTAGTTTATCTGTGAAAAACTAGGTTTTTTTAAAAACAAAAGCTTCCAGAAAAACTAGGTTTTTCTGAACGAAAGCGAGGCTCATCAGATAAACTAGGTTTTTCTCCAGATAAACTAGGTTTTTCAAAAACCATTCTTTTCAATGGGAAATCAATCCATAAAAACTTGGTTTTTCAAAAACTAGCATTTTCTGGAGAAAAACCAAGTTTTTCTCAGAAAAACCAGGTTTATCTGGAGAAAAACTTGGTTTATCTGAGAAAAACCTGGTTTATCTAATTGTGGTGATTTTCGCGTGCCATACCCTTAGCCCGCACCAAACGAGAGTTTGCCGTACTGGTTTCAGGACAACTTTGTGGCTTCGTTTGTTTTCAATTTCTACTTGAGGGAATTTCTTTTGTCTGCATTCGCTAATCGCTTTGAATTGAGGTGTGAACCAAAGCGGCTGATGCTATTGTATTACAAAATCTGCCCTTGTTACGGCACATTCATTTCTAAGTAGCCGCAACTCTATGTACCATAAAGAGTACTTACCATAAACTCTCAGATTATAATGTCCACTCTGATACGTAAATCCGCTATATGAAAGAATGCACTGAAGAAAATCCCTTGAGTCCGTCAACTGCAAATTCTTCCTCCTGATAGTAAGGGATTCACCAATGGCGTCACGAACAACCCAAGCTCTTCCTACCCAAGACTTATAGATGAAAGGGAACCTCGTTCTAATTTTCTGAATTATGAAATCGTGTCCGCTGTGAAGGTTTCCCAGATAGCCACAGGTTATGCTTTCAATCTGGTATATGTCTGGAACTTTGTATTTGAATGTGAAGTCGATATTGCCTAACCTAGGAGCACGTCTATTAATATTCAAGGGAAATACAGGAGTGCTGAAGTGTTGTGCACCTGAAATGATAGAACAAAAAACTTAATTGTGTGCTTCATTCAATTAAAAAGTCGGAAAAAGGGTTGCTTTACAATGGAGAATGTCTCATGCTCAGTGCTGACTATCAATGTGCTACTTGATTCTTATCTATGTATATAAGGCAGGTAAACGATTATCCAATTAGCTTTGTTCTTTTGTTTTCCATTGTGAATTTAACAATAGAGACAAAAGGAAGACAAAGACAGCATTCGATGTAATGACAAAAGGACCATTCGATGTATGTCCTTGTTTAATAATCTTTTGATTGGTTCTAACAACAACAGCTTTGGGGCTCACCACGGCTTACGATGTCATGCGCTTCCGCGCTATTGCTTCTTGCACTTGCTCTCAATAGCCACTCTAATTTGCATATTACATCCCTGAAGTAAATCGTAAATGCGCATGCGATGTGGTGCCTTTTGGGGATTCCTTGAAGGTCATCAAAGGTCACAACTTTCCATGTCGTGTCCCAAGCGAATGTCGAGCAAATGGCTGCCAAGTGCTGCCCAGAAGATCAATGCTACGTCGGCCTTTTTAGCAGGCCTAACTCAGATGAGAGCATTATCAGATCAGAAGAAATTCGTTAACATTGCAGATTAATCTATCTAACGGTATACTGAAAGCCTTCTAAAGGTAATGTTAGCAAACATTTTCAAAAGACATGCTGGAATTTTTAACAGTAATTCACAGAAAATTAAGAATATTCATAAGAATTCTCTCAAGGCAAAAGAATTATGATACTGCGCACCTGCCTTGGTATTCCTTTTGTAACACTTATATATATATATATAGATTTCAAGAACGTGCATCACAAAGAGCTTTATTCTATGCCTGGTGCAGCAAAATGAAATCAATTAAAGTAGTTGTATCAAACTGTTCAATCGAAAGAAAAACAAAACAACGATGCTATGTAAGCTGATTTTGTTGTGATTCAAAAAAAATTTTCTAGCCTGGCAGTAATTAGCTGATACTACCAATGATTTATTGTCAAAATGCAAAAAATTGTTCACTTGGCCAAATGAGCAGTTTTTCTATTTTCTTGTTTTTTCAACGTACACCACAGAAAGACTGCATGCAGGCTAGCGCAGGCCTGGCATTGCTGATCTTAATAGGCTGATGGGCAGTTGAGGTGAATCACTCTGGGTGTGAAAATATGGCAAGAAAATATTTTTGCTTTGTGAATGAACTTAATAACATGAAGTTAATTTTACAAACAGGAGGGGCTGTCACAATCTATACCTGCTTAACAACAGACTGCACAAAACTTTCCACTTTAGCACTTTGATGGGATTCTATCAACAACCACAACTACTTATCAATGCACTGCTGTGGTGGATACACCATAGGCGGGGTATTATGCTAATGTGGTGGGGTATTATGCTTGATGTGGTGGATACGCCATACGGAGGCGGGTTATTATGCTAGCGTGATGGGGTATTATGCTTGATGTGGTGGATACGCCATCCGAATGCAGGGTATTATGCTAACGTGGTGGGGTACTATGCTTGATGTGGTGGATACGCCATACGGAGGCGGGTTATTATGCTAACGTGATGGGGTATTATGCTTGATGTGGTGGATACGCCATGCGGAGGCGGGTTATCATGCTAACGTGGTGGGGTATTATGCTTGATGTGGTGGATACACCATACGGAGGCGGGTTATTCTGCTAGCGTGATGGGGTATTATGCTTGATGTGGTTGATACGTTCTACAGAGTTTACTTGTATTATGCTTACTTGGTTGGGGCATTATGCTCCGCCTCTGTATGCCGTATCCACCGCATCAAGCATAATACCCCACCAAGTTAGCATGTATGCCTTGCCTTCGTATGGCGTATCCACCACATCAAGCATGCTACCCCACCACGTTAGCATAATACCCTACCACATCAAGCATAATACCCCACCACGTTAGCATAATACCCCGCCTCTGTATGGCGTATCCACCACATCAAGCCTAATACCCCATTAGACTTATTACATGAGCCCTTGTTTTCGCTCCATTTACCCCAACGATACCCCCAACAATACCCATTCCGCTTCAACGAAGGACTCATAATCAAACATACATTATTTTGAGACTAACTTCTGCGAGGGCGCTCCTCTGGGCGAAAAGGTGGAATCCAGAATGGGACGAGTTAAAAGCCGGAATGCCTGGAATTGGACAATCCATTCGACGCAGTGCACTTACTACATTCATCATAGTTTCATTCTTTGAGGGACTAACTGCATAAACAAAGTTTTACCGTCATCCAATTCAATGGATGAAGCAGAAATAGGGACTGAAGTAAAAAGCGTTTTTGGCCAAACGAAAACATGATGTCGACGATCACATCACAACACAGCAAACTGTGTTACTTTTGTCAAAGAGACTGATCTGCTGCTGCTTTGGTCTTTGGCTACTGACGTTGATTATCAGGTAAGTGAAATGGCACCCTTCAGTATCTATCTCTTTCGTAGGTACTTCCTTTGGGACTCGTCAGAGTCTGGAACTATCGGGCCTAAATTCATTCAAAGAAATAATGAAGAATCACCACATTCACGAAGGATAGCCTAACCCTATACAGTAGATACCCTGGTAGATACCCGCATAAAAGAACCTATTTTTGTAAGAACCTTGAGGCTGAAATTCAATATTTCAAACCCCTAAATAAGAACCTCGCAGAGGTTGTTTACTGTATATAACAAGTCTCATGTCTTCAGAATTATAATTGTTGTGAGTAGTTTAACATTGGAGTATTTGTATGTGGTGGAATTTAAAATAGAAATGAACTGAACTGAAATGAACTGAACAGAATTCCTCAGAACTTTCAGGAATTCTTGACATTCCGATCAGAATTCTTCAGTGGTACGAAAGACCAACAGATTTTTAACAATAATTCTAATCAAAATTTGACCTCGGGATTCTCAAGGAATTCTCAAAAAGTTGACATTCCATTTAGATTTCTTGTGCTTAGAACGGTAGTGTGCAAGGTGAGTACTGTATATACAGTAAGAACCTCTTTAAGAACCTTGCAGGCTGGAATTTAGAACAACAGCCACTGGATTAAGAGCCTGTTCAGGCTGCTCAAGAAAAGCCTTTGTTCTTTTATATGGGTTTCTACTGTAATGGGCTGCATAGCAGGCTAAAATAAGAGGTGAACATATGTAGTTGGAGGGGAAACTTGCAGAGAGGTGCCAAATGTAATTAATTTTTGGACTTTATTCTTCCAGTGAAAAATAGGCAATTGTCCCTATCCCCCCTTGATTCAAACCTGCCACTGGCAAGATCACTAAGGCCTAATGTTGCTTTAATATGTAACGTTGCCTTATCAAGAACAGACTTGAAGTAATCTAGGTACCAATTTCTTATGAAGGAACAACATGTTCAGTATGTCATCCTATTGCATAATTTACCATTTTAACAGGTTTCTGTATTTCAATGAAGTATGTGGATGAAGTTCAAGGCTCAAGATCTCTGAACTGTTAATGTGCAGCAGAGGCAAAGATTCTTTGAAAGGGAAGAAAATAAAGAAAATGCTTCATTAGTTCAATATAGAAATAAATTAAAATGGTTTCACATAATATCAAACCTTGTTACTGTACTTTGTCTACTGGGGTAGAATGGATTACAGTATTACCCCGCCGATTAGAAACTCATTTTTTAAAACCAGGCTGCTTGGTTTCTTGCAAATGGAGAAAAAAAGATAAAACAGGTTGAATAATTTCTTATGATTACAGCAAGAAACTAACCAAATGTGCATCAACAGAAACCATGAAATTTGTTTTTATGTGGGTTACATTAAACCAAATGTTTGACAGTGACTATTCAAATTCAGTTACTGTAACTTTAAATTGACAATGCCTACCTTGCGGACAGAGACATAATAAGCTAGACATATAATACAGTAAGTTGTCTATTATGAAATGCTTGAAAAAGACTTTCCAATCAAAATTATTTTTAAGAAACAAAATTTAAAATTTGAGGCTGATTGGTTTCTTATATCAGGGTAGATGTTGGGCCATCTGACAGGCTGCAGTTTCTTTTAAGTCAGTTTCTAAGTGGCGGGGTAATACTGTAAGTGATAGGTAAATGGGCAAGACAAAAATGTGAACAAATTTTGTAAAGCTTTAGATACAAATTTTTTGTCTGTTAGGGTCATCAACTTTCAATCTTTGTAGTTTTTGATGGCACTTGGCCTTGATGGGGTGAAGGGGTCTTACCCTAAGGCTGTTAAGGAAATGAAAAATAGTATGGAAATCTCTTCAAGGGAATTCTTCAGAAAAGGTGTAAATATACTGAAAAATAATTCAAAATGCAGAATAGAACAGTTTTACCATACATTAAACCTGAAAATTTTCGGACTATGAAACTTTTGGGCAAAGAAAGTTTATTTGCCCCATTCTGGTCCGAAAGTCCTTTGTCCAAAGTTGTTTTGCCAAAACTTTTCCGTCCGGAAGTTTTTGATTTAATGTACCTCCCAATATGGCGTATCTTTGGTTGATGTCTAGCCGACGTCCACAAGACCTCCATGTGCTGCTCCCAAACTTTCATTTTGGCTGAAGATTTTAAGCGAGTTGGGGGCACTGTTGGTAGTAGGCTGTTGATGGGGAGGGGGTGGGGGCTGCCATCTTGATGGCCAAATGCCATTAAAAATGTGAAAATCTTTAATTGATGATCCCTCTTTGAAACAATGAATGTTGAATGACCCATCCATGATCTACCATTTCTTGGCAATCAACCCTTACCCATTTTACCCCCCCCCAGTCCTGAAAAACTTGATTAACAAAAAGTTCTTATGGGATTATATATTTAATTGTTGGACACTTGCAATGTTTGATTTTCATCATCAATGTTGAAACAGGAAGAAGAGTATAGGGAGTAGTTTTGTTACGTAGTCCTAACTGCTAATCAAATGCGCACACCAGCGTCAGCACACTCCTCACACTTCAGTCACCGATTGACACAACCATTGACACAACCATTGACAGTCAAGGTAAAGTCCTTTTAATTAAACTGCAAATTGTCAAAAGAAAGCCTTTTCAAGGACACATAACCATCTGAAGTGGGGTTGGAGGATAGAAAATGAATGATAATTACTTGATGTACTGATCATGATCAATGTTCCTTATGACTTTCAAGGTAAGATTTTTCAAAATTTCTCCAAATATTCCTTGATTATTTCTTGATGTAGGTACCAAATTTTATGGTCTGATGTGAACACACTTTATGTTTTTGTTAAAAGAATCTGTCTGTTTGTCAAAAGAATAAGGACAACTCTTTAAAACCAGTTGTGGTACTATACCTTGGGGTTGAGACGGTTGAGAAACAATCTTACAGTTGCAGATATTTGCAGCTTTAACTTTAAACCAAAGTTTTTCAAAGTATTTACCAACTGAAAATTGTAGAGTTCTGAACTTGTAATGAAAGGCTTTTGTAAACAAATTGCTCTCAAACTGAAGAAACTTGGTACCAACCCTGAACCTAACTTTCTTGCAAACAATTAGCTCCAACTGGCAATACATCCTGATGGTTGGTGAACTTGAACTGGTTTTCTTACTAGATCTACAAATAAATTTCACAAACCATGCCATGTCAATGAGATTACCAGGAGTACACACTCTTGAGCCTCGCCAATAAGCTGATCTCGCGGCACTTGCTCCAGCGTAAGACTTTAGAGAGGACAAACGTTTTGAGTTATTAGCTGATAAGATTTGCTTTGATTATCTATCGGCCCTATTCGGCCATAAGGAACGCTCTCCATCCATTCCATGCTGACCAAACTTTCAAAATGGCACCTCTGCAGCGGAGCAAAGCACAGCAAATTTTGCCTAGGAGAAGGTTCATCCCAAAATCTTCGTCTTGCATCAACTTCATGCGCTCCATGCCTCCCAAAACTGTGCAGTTCACCTAAAATTCTTTCTCCACAGCTTCGACATTTTGTCGGCCATTTTCACGTCTCGCCCGCTCAGTGTCATGTCACTCAAGTGTCTTGAAGACAGCGGACCAAAACAAGCTTTTGGTCAATGTTTTGCGATCATTACGTAATTTGACCGTTACAGAAATATTTATTTTTCATCTTCAGCACAATAGCTTCTACGCTATACGGCTACTAACTAAAAAAATAACATAACATGTATGCCGTATAGCTTGTACGCTATACGGCTACTAACTAAAAAAATAACATAACATGTACGCTGGAGAAATGTTCAACCAATCAAATCACGCAAAGGTGAAAAGGAAGCAATCTGATTGGCCGCTCAAGAAGTTGAGCGAAATTCAAAAATTAGTCTCAAAATGATGTATGGAAGATTATGAGACTAAGTTTTAGCGGAATGACTATAACAGTAAAATAAAAATTCAATTCAATGGAGCAAAACTTAGCCGAAAGTCATCAGTCTAATACCCCATCAAGTCCTTATTGTACATTCAAGGTGGATCATCAGATATTCTGTGAAAGCTCTCCGCAGGAGCTAGGAATGTTGAAGCGCGAGCGAAGCGAGCGCTTAACTTCCTAGTAATTATCTAATCAGCGATTAACATATGAAAGGTAATGTCTCCATGTAAATATAGCTGTGTACACACTCTGTCAAAGTGTGCTGACAAGAAGCTGACGAAGAAATTCAAGTAGAGCACTATGATTTGTATGACTTAAACTAATCACTTGCAAACAATGCAAACATGCAATTTAAGAGTCAAATTTCATAACGAGGCTGTCTGCTGTGGCTCAGCTCAGGGGAGGGGGGAGGGGATAGAAAGACTCTCTGCGAATTTTTTGAGTGCACTCTTTGAAATTCTGAAAAAGGCTGAAAATTTTTCGTCCCCTTCTACATTGGGTCTAAAGATTGGAGGGCCTACAAAACGTAATTCAAACAAAGCACAAAGTGTATCAGATTTGTTCTTCGTTTTCAGATAGACAGGGACGGGACATTTTCTGAGAATATAATTCTTTTTGCCATATGACATATACTAACACAAGAATCTCATGCCACCAGCTGCACTCCTAGCTGAATAAAAAAATTTCGATGAGTTTCCAGAGCACATCAATGATCATCACCGATGCAGTAAGACAACTAATTTCTTGTTAAACGGTACATTTGCAATCATCGGCAATCATCGGCATGAATTATTCGATTGAAAGAATACCAGGCTTTAGAGAGCATGCGCACCAGTAAAACGTGCTTATCGCCAACCAAAACAACTGTAGTGGACTTCAAACGTTGCAAGCTTTATAAATAATGTCGAATCGGATCCTCTACTTACCGACTGTAGGAGCCATTGACAATGCAGCAAGTGTTGCAGTCATTAAGATTATTTTGCAGAACGATGAACCCATCTTTATTCCCAAAGTAGTAGAATGCACGTTGTAGGCTTTCATTCTTCCGCCCAGGTAACTAAACTACAGTCTTATGTTTCAAGAATCAATTTGTAGAAAAATCGAACGTGTTCTCTCTTTCGAAAGTTGAGCGAAGAATCGAACTTCGCTTGCGGTAGCTCTGCATTCTGTTCTGCTGAATAGTGAGTTGCTGTTCTGCACAATCACACTCTGCACTCAGAAATAAGTAAATAAGTAAATTTCTTCAATGGTACTCGGCAAATTGAGTTGAGCAAACCATATTTGTATGGTCTAGAGACTAACTACCTCAGTCCCAGTTTCCGCTTCGTTCATTGAATTGGATGCTGCCACTGCGCTTCATCTGCGCTTCATCTTCGCTTCATCTGCGCTTTAGTTATGGCCTTGCGATGGAAAGACAAATGAATTGCAATGTTTCCATCGATGCTTGTGTCACCAGATCTTTCTCAAGACTTTTCCTTGATTTCAGAAAAATAGATTGATTACCGAAAGTATACCCTGGGTACCAGAGCCTATTAAAAATTAAAAAAAAAATAAAAAGAAAAAGAGAGAAGAAAAGGAGGGGCCTCCTTTTCTTCTCTCTTTTTCTTTTTTTCTTTTTATTTTTTTTTTTAATTTTTAATAGGCTCTGGTACCCAGGGTACCGAAACTATTAAAAAAGCAGGTTTTTCACCTACGATTTTGTGAAGTCTATCTAATCGGCAAGGCTTGGTTTCTTGAGATCAAAATTTTCTAATATGTACCCGGTAACCCAAAAACTTCATAAGCTGGAACACAAACTATCTATCTGAAATCAAAAACTGTTAACAACTGCCTCTTTTAGTTGCTCTTCAAGTTATAATTTCCACAGCAAAACTACTTTGTGAAACGCAGGGATGGATTTGAAGGTTCCTGGGGAAATCTATCGTTTGCAAATTGACTGACTTCTTACTCAAATTTCCTGCTTTGAAGCAAATTTAGTACTTGGTGTTTCTCATTTCTTTCGAAACATTTGTGAGCTTTGCAAGGATGCTGATTGCGAAAAGTCGGTGAAGCGTTCTACTTATGAATCTTGTAACTAAAAAGTTCAATTTCTAGACCTTCCTCAAGATCCTGAAAAGATATTGCGTCATCATAACACAAGAAATATCAAACATACATTCGCTACAAATACAATTCTATAGAATTTTACAAAACATACGTCGATAAAATCAAAACCGTTCGTAGCATTACCCAAAGTCCTACATGATTTATTTGAATAAGCTTTGTCATGCAGCTGCAGCGTTATAAGAATCTTGAAAAGAAGCCAATTACTAAGTGATGTGAGCGAGGATACATGTCGATCAAACTGTCGAATCCTTAGAGGCTTGTCAAAGGAACTTCGCTTCTGTCAGGATTGAAAGCTTCTTCTCTCTAAGACCACTCCTGATCTACAACTGAGGAGTCCAACTTTTAGTGAGTATGGGGCATAGATTGTGATGAGACGAGAAGGTCTATTTTTAATTATCAAAGGCTGAGATTTTTTCATGTTATCAAAGCTATGTTCATTCATAACACTTGGAAGCTGGCTACTTCATATCATTGGATTACTTTGCTTTGCCACGATGTGGTTTTTTTGATGATTTTGACTCTTCTTCTCCTGGCTTTTTCACAGTGCGACCGAATACTGTTGCACGAGGTGGGTCAGCTGGCTTCTCTACTTTCTCCCGTCTCCTCTTTCTCCTATTCTCCCCGGTTCCACCAATCGGATGGTTCAATTGCTTCTTCTTATTTCTCTCTGCCTCTCTCCTCTCTCGCTCTCTTTCTCTCTCTCTTGCTCTCTCCTTTTCTTTTTCCCTTTCTCTTTCTCTTTCCCTCTCCTTTTCTTTCTCTTTCTCTTTCTTAGCTCTCTCGTTCTTTTCTCTCTCTCTTGCTCTTTCCTTTTCTTTTTCCCTTTCTCTTTCTCTTTCCTTCTCTTTTTCTTTCTCTTTCTCTTTCTTAGCTCTCTCGTTCTTTTCTCTTTCTCTTTCTCTTTGGTCCTGTGCTGTGCTGCCAGGTCGGTCATCAACTTCGATTTCAACACCCCTGTGCAGAATAAGTATCAGAATATGTATGTATAATACAGTAGTGTAGTAAAAGAAGATACATAATTTGCCCACCATGTATGATTGGAATATACATAGTGGGTGAAATATGCCGCGAAACTTTCTGATGAAATTTATGCTGCAGAATGCAAGGTTAAATGCTTGTTGATATCTCATGACAAGACACAGAGAACAGATAGATATTTGCGTTGTCTCCATTTTTGTGAGTCTCTTTCACATTTGACTTTAGAACTTGCATCGCAATATTTGTAAATAAAAGGACAGACACAGGGTGTCTATTCTGTTTCATCAAAAGCTGCATTCATAGAGTTTCCCAAAAATTCTTTAACCAGTACAAAATCAATAGATTACGTTTTCAAGGTGGCCTGTCGCTGTTCTTATAGTGCCAATTGTAGCGCAAATAATTATGTCACATTTCACGCAGCATATTCGAAGTCACTGCTCCGTGGATATAAAAGCAAATAGTACTGGCAAAAATATTATTCAATGGTAAATATTCTAAAATTAATTTTGAAATTTACTCGAGTAAAATCTGCCCCTTTGCTCGGTAGTTTATGTGCAATTTTCACAAGAAAAGTCTCGTCAAGAGATCTTCAAAGCATGCTAAAAATAGCCTGCGTGCAGACTCTATCGATCCCAATCAGTAGAGTCTGCACGCAGGCTAGCTAAAAATCGCGTACCCTGGTGGGGGTACTTCATTACCGGGTCACATGGGGATGTGCACTCTAAGAATTTCTTTGTCTTGAAGCAATCCCAGAATTTTGGCGGCATTTTGAGACCTAGCCCCAATAATGTGTGGATGTACCGTTGTACCCGACTAGTGTTTGCACTAAAACAATAGGAAACTTGTTAAGTATCCCAAACTTGGGCGTGCATTCCTAGAATTTCAAGCAGAAGTTAGACCCAATTCCACAATATTTCTTTTAAAAGCACATCTCATCCCCAGAATTTCGTTCCAAAATCCATCCAAAAGTGGCGCACATCCGCACATGATCAGATGGTAAAGTTACCCCTTGGGAGCGTATCCCTGTGATAACTAGCCCCTCACTTCCCTCACTTCCTTACTTCCGAAGCAAGTCTTAACAAAGCTATCTGAATAGAAAAAGGATGGATGACTTACCGTCGACGATTTGCTGTGGACAGAAAAAGACGATAAAACCAATTAAAATAATTCTTAGGGAAATTTCTTTGTACAGTATACGTAATTGAGGCATCAAAGACAACGAAACAGAACATAGCTGATGTGGCCTACTCTGGAAAAAAAAGCAATCCAGTGCCGAAAAGGAATGACCAAACGGCAAGAATAAGATAGGTTCATAGCATTGTGCTTGAAGTAAGTCCCATCAACAGTCCACAATTGCCCATAGAGACGCATTCGCAAACTTTGTATATTGACATTGATTGCTTGCTTCAAATGGATACAAAAAGATGTCACTATTCTATAAATCAGTAATCGGAAATTTAAAGGTACCTCCCCAGGGGGAATCCCTATTAGTAAGTGATGGGGGGTCATCATTTTTTAGGTTTGTAAAATGTTGTCTAGTATACCTTTGGGTACGCGATTTTGAGCATAATCGGTATATTTTTGGGGTTGCTGATAAGAAAATTTGACAAGGTGAGTGCTAGGCTGAAATTTTCACCAAAATATTGCAGGGCAGTTGCCGAGAGTGCTATAAAACCTTTAATTTTCATGTACCATGAAGCTATGAGTATATTTTTGGGGTCTACAAATGTCCTAATTTCAGTATATTTTGGGCTGAGTATATTTTTGGGGTCTAAAATTTCCTAAATTTAGTATATTTTTGGGTTTTTCAAAAATATCCTGTGTCTGACCCCCCCGTCACATACCAATAGAAGTCCCCCCCCCCTGGGGGTACCTCAAGAGAAATGTTTCCCAAGAAGACACAACTAGTTTATCAAAATGTCTTAAAAACTGTTCACTTGTTCGAAAGATCATCAATGTAAACTTACTTGCTCTATGATCATCAAATTTAGTTTTTCTTATAGCTACATGGTTGAAGCATTGTTCGTAGTCTTTTAGGGGATTTTCGAGATAGTATTCCAGTGGTAAATTCGAAAGATTTGAGACTGGAGTGTTGCGTAACATACAGAAAATGGCCTAAGGTCGCATAATCAAATGCATCTCGCTCGAGTTGAAAGTGCGTAGCCTGCCAGTCTGATATTCATCAGCGTGCTGGTCATGCTAATTCTCAAAAGGATTTTGAAGGCATTTCAAACGACCTGGAAGATTTAATGGGAACCCTTAGGATAATTCTCGGATGTTTATTATCCTAATAAGACTGATTTCTTAATTCGTATGCAGTTACAAACAGACTGTTACCTTGAAAATTACTAAAGAATTTGGATAATGTCTTCTAGCTACTTGATAGTACATTTCATACAATTATCATGCACCTACTTTTGCTGCAATGATTTTTCGAACAGGGGGACATGAGTCACCCACTTCTTCAGTGGCGGCCTGGCCTTTTTCGTCAGGGGGGGCCAGCAGCAAAATGGCGCCCCTTCAAATCAAACATCGTTATCAAGTCTCTGACTAGATTGGCGATTTTCTTAACCCTATCTGACCTGGGTGATTTGAAACACTCAATGCCTGGGGGGGGGGCGGATTCCGCCCCCCCCCCTGTTTGTCTTTGCTGTTGCTTGAGATATGGCAACCAAATTTGGCACAAAGGTTGTTCATTATATAAACAATGAATTTTTGAAACAATAGTTTAATTAGCATTGTTGTTGTTGTTGCTAGAGCACAATTAACATTATGATGTCATATGACGTCATGAAAATGAAAGTTTGTTAAAAGGTCGTAAAACTTTACTTTTCGCAAAGAAATGAAATATATAGATCAAAATAGATGTAAATTCATAGTTTGGACTTAAACTGGACCAATTAAAAAGGATTAAGAGAGATACAATGTATATTTTGCACAGAGTGTGGCATGAAAACTTGGTTACCATGGAGACAAGGCTAAAAATAGAACACCAGAATTGTTACAGTTTGATTGCTATATGATAGAAAGTTAAACTTGCCAAATCTCAGAGGCACTCAGCAAACACGGCAAAACGTATAAATGAAAATGTACGAGGGGGGCGGAATCCGCCCCCCCCAGGTCAGATAGGGTTAATGGTACTCTTTGACACCTTGACCTGGTCCAGGGTTGAACGTAGACATTTAATTGACTGGGGCAAATGAGGGGGTCTGGGGGAAGCCCCCGGGAAAATTTTTCGTGACCATGCCCTTCAAACTCTTGGAAAACAAGGGCCTTGTCCTTTCAGACGTTTTCTGGTGCAGGAAGACCTTCCTTCGAACGCTGTATATTTTTTGTACTAAGAAACGATAATTTACTTCTGCAAGTATCTTCTCCGACCGTAGTTGTTTCATGGACACCTTAATCTTTTGGATAAAATTGGGTCTAACTCTCGGCCATGGCTTTTGCATCAGAGTCCAAGTTTACGATGTTGTTACGTAGGATCATTGGCAACAGAGTGAAAAGAATCATCGCTAATGTTTGGCACGATAGGAATAACCTGGATTTTATAGTCCTGTAATTTCCTAGGCCAGTTAAAAAATGTTCTGAAATGTCGGAGATATCCGAGCAAGTTTCTCCAACATTTCTCAACTCAGAATTTTTTACTTGGTTCTACAAGCTCTGCTGAAGAAGTCGGAGATATCTGATCTGCAAAAAATGCGTAAGGCTCAGCTGCTTTTGTTGGCAAAAATACAGTAGCAGGCATCACATCGAAATACCAATTCAAGGATCAAAATCATTTTGATCATAACGTACAAGTTCAAGTGTTTTAAAAAAATATAAACGCACAACATTCAGGTCACCAAAAATAGAGAATTTTCCGGCAATTCATAGCATATTTTTGCTTTGTTTTTCATATGTATCTTTTGTTGTCTCATGTATCCAGTTTTATCTTTTGTTGCATTACGACTTGAAAGGTATTTAATCGTTCTCAAATTTTAGAGAGGATGCAAAACCTGGCTTTCTATAAAGCAAAATATAAGAGTAAAAATAGGCGATGGCTTACCAATGAAAAAAGAGACAGAAGTTTATTTATTAGATGTAAGGCATGCCTTTCTTTCTTAAAGAAACTGAAATTGAATCTAAAATTTTCGCAGATAAGACATCTGCGACATCTAGCAGAGTACATGGGGCTAAATGAAAAAGTAGGGGGTCGAGAAATGTCAGAGAAACTTGCCCCGACATCTCCGAGTTTCCTACCTGACCTAAATTTCTCTATCCACATGAAAGCTGTGGCTACTGGAATAACACTTTGTGTCAGCTTTACGAAACTTAGCATGGATTCGCAATGATTTGTCTGTGACAATGACTGATGCATTTGCATCAGATGCATCTGTATGGAATGCCCGTGTAACCTGCTACGTGGTGCTGGAAAAACGTGATCGAGCCATCAAACTTCATAAAGTTTTTGGCGCCCCTCGTAAACTTTGGCGCCCCTTCGAAAAAGTCCGCTGGGGGGGCCATGGCCCCCCTGGCCCCCCTGCCAGGCCGCCACTGCACTTCTTCATTGTAAGGCAAAGCTGACCACCCCAGTCCTAAAGCTAACCCTATTTGTGCTTGTGTATAGCCAGTCTACGACTTATCGTAGTCACATCACAATGTAATTTAATCTACCTGTTTGTCTCTTCTTCTTCACAATGCACGCAGTTGTTACAATAATAACGAGGACAACAAAACCTCCAGCACCAAAGCCAATGATCTTTACCAAGGATAATCCGGTATTTGGAGCTGAAGAAAAAAGCAAATTCGCGAGGAGAGGAAAATGGAGTGCAAATGTCAAAACTGAGCAATCCTTTTGGAATTATTCGTAGCACTCCGCCTTCCAATTGTGTGTTTGATTGACGATTCTGAATCTACCAAATTCTAAAATCCGGAGATGAAAAACTTTTTTCCAATCAAAGGCAAACACACTTAAGTAATGTAGGGCTGGCCAGCGCTGGGACGCAAAGACGAGACTCGATCATAAAGTTGACAGACAGTCTTCAATGTCTACCAAACCCTAGGCCTGGGAAGTCTACGGTGCACAGTATTTTCAACAAAATTTACTCCCAACTTTGTGAAAATGGAATCCAAATCAATCAGACATTTGCCAGTGGGGTCAAAGTTTCTGCAAAAATTCCAGGTAAGGATTCTGCCTTTGCGTCTTGCCAAAAGAAACTGGCTTTATGCAGGACAGGTAGTAAATTGTAACGTTTATTCCAGGACAGAGTCATGACATTTGTGTCTTGCAGGAACATCTCTTGTTTTGTTTCCCTCCGAGGCAGATCTCCAGGTTTGAAACTGATGTTCTTTCATGTATGCCTGTCTGTCATCATGCTCGAAGGAGCGTTTTTCAGATGGGACGGGGGGCAGGCAGTACAAATCTGAGCCGCAGAGGTAAAGCCAAAGGACAACGGAAAAACTTTTCTCGCTACACCCTCTTTGCTTTTGGCAACGCCCTTCTGTGAATTGCTGAAAGGGCATTTAGGGCAAAAAGAAACACCTGTTTGGAGAGTTATTTCATAATTGGTTCAATCAGTTTTCTACGTTATTAAAATGATTAAGACAAGCAAATTTTGGAAATTATTTGGAGGGTCAACGCCCGACGGGTCTCAGTAGCTGTTATGGGCCTCAGTAGCTGCTACGGGCCTACTTTATCATTGGCTGTCAGACACCGCAGGTATACTTACATTGACATGACTTCCTGCTATGATGGCGTATTTTCTGTTTCATATCCTTCAAGATCTGCATGTTGAGCCCTGAGAGGAGCACCAACTGTTTGTTTGCCGCCATTTTGAAAATTTGTAATTTATGTTGCTGCTACGGAGGAGATACCGAAGAGAGTCCCACGTTAACTCCTCTTCAGAACTATAAAAATTATTCTTCCAATGCTACAAATTAGTTGCTGCTCATCTCCTTTAGAAGCAGATCTGCAGTGTCTAATTACCCATGCTATCATCTTACCTTTGAGTGTTTTGAAGGTTGCATTCTTATCTTGTCCTTGTCCAGCATTGTTGTAGGCAGATACTAATATTTGGTAAGAAGTGTCTTCCTGCAGATTGTAAAAGGTACTCTCGAGCACCTTTGGTGTTCTGAATTTTTGTACTCTTCTAGATCCATTTGGATGTTTAGCTAGAAGGCGGTAAGCAAAAATCTCGGATCTTCCAGTATCATTTGGGGCAGTCCATCGAAACTTGATGGATTTGTGTGTGATTTTGATTGCTTCGATTTTTGCAGGAGGCCCTGGTTTATCTGCAAGACACAAAGAAAAAATACATAGGCTACTAGGAGATTTAAAACGTTTCTAAGCTGAAATGTGTTAAAATTCTGAACAGCAATTATTAACATCAACATTACGAAGTAACAGTAACATTACGAAGTTAAGCGCTAGCTTCACTCGCGCTTCAACATTCCCAGCTCCTTCAAAGAGCTTTCCAAAATATCTAGGAATTCACCTAGAATTTACAGTAACAGGCTCTATATGAGGAGGAAACCTCATTAGCTGGTTGTGGATAGAATGCTAAAACTTCTGGTCATGCACTCATAAAGATGCTACAGCGCAAAGTTTGTGCGGTCTTTTATTGCGTAGCATGATTATAACATATCGAAAAAGTATTACTTGTTCAGCTGTTTCAAAGTTTTCGTGGCTGCCAAAGACTTTATACTTATCAATAAGATCCATGGATGAGATGTAGTCATCCACTACGATAGGTAAATCATTAATATTTCATCTCCAGGTCCATCGAATAATGAACACTTCCAGCAACCTCGTTGCCATGGTGTTCCTACGTCATACACTGATCACGAAGCCGAATGAACACTCTGGTACACTTCGATCAAATTTGCCCATAAGGCAGGCAAATTTGGAAGCCATTATGGATTTCACCGTTGGCTAGGCAACGCCAATCAAAGGAGAAATTGAAAACAAACACTTTGAGGACCTTATTCGAACCTTTTTATAGGTATCTAAACAATAATCTGGGGGTCAGCAAGTGTGTTAGATTTGAAAATAAGCTCTGTTTGTTTGGAGCGAAAATGGGCCTAAGTTACAAACTCGGGAAACTTCAAAAATAAAAATAAAATGGCTCGTTATTCTTCGAATTTCGGAAAAAAGTTGCAACTGATTGTCGGATTAGGTAAGGAACGTGGTTTTACGTCGAATTTTGGCATGCCGAGTTCGTTTACACCGCACAAATCGGAGTTACGGCCGAAAATGGCGAACAGTCAATCAGATTGCCGAGCAGCCTCTTGTATCCCAGATTAGAGGTAAAGCAACGAACTCACTCTGGGGACGAGATTGTGGTAGATCTCGATCAAATCTGCCCAGAAAATTGAACCCATTATGGATTTGCAGTTTGCTAGGCAACGCCAGGCGACGGAAAATGCCCCGTTGCTCTAGCGCTATTTCTGCAATAGATGAATTGAAATACTAAAGCAAATAATTTGGAGACTTTATTCAATCTTTTTAAAGGTACTCGAAGTACCCTCCTCTGCGAGGTTTTAACCCTATTTCACATGGGGTATTTTTTCGATATTTTGGCATGGGGGGGGCGTTTTTCGCCCCCCCTCTTTTTCTCTGAAACTACAAAAGATATAACAATGAAACTTTCCTCCATTGTTCTTTGGACAATAAGCTTTCCAAATATAACAATGGTAATTGATTATTCACGTGATTTGTTGCTAGGCAACCAAAAAACAAAGGAAAACTGGCCAATTTATAGCTGCTTCGCAAGAAAAATTCTATTTAAATGAATACTCAACGGATTTTAATGAGAGTAGTCTTAAATGATAGGAAATACATTTTACAATTAAAATATGTACTTTTAAGCAATCTGAAGTGTCTAATTATAGACCAATTAGCGCTTAATTAGCTCTTTGTTCCTTTCTACTTACTGTCACTGCAGTTTTCCGTAGTTTTCTTGCTATTTCTGACATAGATCGACTTAATATGCATGAAACAAACAAGATTAAGCTAAATTGCAACAAAAATCGTAATTAATACATTAATTTATTCGAAAAATGACGTCATAAATATAAATGACGTCATAGATGTTAAATTTTGCTGATGTCAGCAAATTAGCAAAAATTATATATCAAATGAAAGCTCTCATCAAGAACAATCGAATGATACATGTTGCAAGTAATTCGGACGAGAAACAAGAAACTTATGGATGTTCAAAGCCGTTTTTTGTCAACTACTCTCCAAATATGGTGCTATTGTGGTCACGTGATCAAATCTAGAACAATGAGACATTTAAATTTTGTTTGCCAATTAAATTTGAGTAAAAGTCACAAAGTTTGGTCATCATATCTTGTGTCGTTTCGGCGCAGTGTAGAAAAGTTTGGTTGGGGGGGGGGGCGAAAAACGCCCCCCCCATGTGAAATAGGGTTAACGGAACCACGGACCACCAAACTACAGAAACCTCGCGGAGGAGGGTATATTTGAACAATAATCTGGGCTTCGCAACTGTTTTTAACGTGACAGAAATGAATTTCATAAACACTTACAGACAACCACTACAGCTGCCGAATACATAGTCTTGCCTGCGTAGTATCCACCATCTATTTCACACTCGACTTTTGTTACAGTTCTACGGACATTATGAAACTCCAATTGTTTTCCAGTTTCTTTCGTGAAGTTTCTTTTTGCTTTGCTGGTTATTTGACCATTGTCTACTTTGCCATTTTTATTCAATAAATAGCATTGCAGAAAAGGCTTTGGAACTCCATAGACGATACATGCTGTTCTCAGTGTTTCACTCTCTATCAAGTCGAAGTAGTTTTTCCTAACGATGTCCGATATTCCATCAATCATACACTCAACTATTCGTGGAGGCTCTACAACAGTAAGTCAATAATCGATTATTGCAGCATGGGTGGTCAGACACTGCAGTTGTGCTTCATTGCCCCTTTGTTCTTTTGAGGGAGGGAGGATGAAATTAGCTGCTGAGGATGAACTTTCCGATACCTCCTCCGCATGAAAAATTTCCTCGACAGCAGCACATACACTCAGACATAACTGCAGTGTCTAACTACCCATGATTGTAGTTGTAGTAGTGCTTGCAATTTGGCTGAGAGAAGAAGGCTCAAAGGGCTTCATTTTATGAGGGACAGCGAAAAAAACTTGTCCTTTAGAATCTGTGATTTTCTGTGATCAAATTGCTTCAATCCATTGGCACAGTGATTCTTTCTATGTAGCCAGCGCACAGACCGATTGCCGAATGGTCCAAAGAAGAAAGGTTCTGTGCAAACTGCAAGGCAAAGCTAGTGGCTCATTCTAGATTTCTGGAATCTAATTTGTGCAGCACCATAAAAGATCACGTAATTATGCAACTGCAAGAAACACAGGTGAAAGATAGGAATTAAGTGTTTTAGCTAAAATTTGCTCATGGCCTATGGCCTGGAAAACCTTGAAAGCCTCACTTTCACGGACCAATCAGACGGCGAATAAGCGAAAGCTGATTCCGAGAAGATTTTTCTAAATTGACCTTCCTCTATAAAACGCAACCAGGGCACAATAGTCTTGGAAATTTTCCCAATGTTTTGAAGCTATCTACTCGCTAGATGCTTTAGTATCCAAGTTAGGATGCCTGTCTAAATTGATGGAAAGGTTCAGTAACCAACAATTATTTATTGTATAGATGTGAGAATGCAACAGAGAATTGGAAATGCAAGAAAACGGGTATTCGTTAGATGTGAGAATGCATCCAAAAATCTTGAATGCCCAAAAAAATCTATTACAAAGACCTGTTAAATTGATGGGAAATCCATTAACCATAGGTGATGCATTGAATTGATGAGGGAATGGAACAGAGAATTGCTGATGCAAAAAACGTGTACGCGTCTATGTTAGATGTGAGAATGCATCCAAAAGTCAGGGATGCCCAAACACAGCCATTACCAAGACCAGTTAAATCGATGAAGAGGTCAATTAACCAACAAACAACATTTGAACCGATTTTGTCGATTAGAATCGCTATATCTCCAAGAAACCGTGAGGTATTTCAACCAGCATCCCAACCTGGATACCCAAACATCTGGCAAGTAGATTTCTTCAAACATGTTTAAGAAATTTCTAGCTGTTTTTTTTGTCCTTGCAGCGTTTTATGACGGTAGGCAGAAGCTAGTTCAGTCTTCGCAAGTTAAGGGCCACGGGTAAAAATTGGCTGAAACATTCTCAGCAAAAATTTCAAATAAACCCCGTCTCTATTTAGCCCCCTCACTTATATCAAACTAGGAAGTTAAGCGCTCGCTTCGCTCGCGCTTCAACATTCCTAGCTCCTGCGGAGAGCTTTCTGACAACATCTGATAATTTACATCGAAGTACAGTAACTGAGGCGCTATAGGAAAAGGACATGTCATAACTTTAAAGACGGTAGTTGTGGATAGAATGCCAAAACTTCTTATCATGCAGCCATAAAAATGCTACAGCATAAAGTTTTCTTCAATCTGTTATTGAGCATGATTATAATACCCCTTCTGTTTTTAAAGTCACTTTTATGCTTGCTGATTCAGAAAGTAGCAATATTTTCTTGCTACATTGCACATCGGAACTGGTTTGATTCACCTTAACCGTCAATCAGCATATGAACATAAGCAATACCAGACCTCTGCACATTATCATACTTTTGATATCTTGAGATCATTCTTATGGATGTTACGAAACTTCAGTACTGGCCCAAATTCTTAGTTTCTTATAAACAATACGTGTATGCGAAGGCCCATGATATTGGGGACCGGGGACGGAGCTCCCAAGAAAATTGTAGGGACAACGCCCTAATTTAAAAGAGAACTCATGGATACAACGAGCCTTGTTCCGAAAGCCAATTTCGTAGACACATTTAGGTGCATGAGGATGAGTTTGGGAAATGACAAAATGTGCTCTTAATTTGCAACAAATCTGAGTTTGAATCCTCCTCATCTGAAAACATTTGATAACCTAGTCTTTCTTAACAGTCCTCACGTATCTAATTTTCAGACTTGTGGCCTGCCATTACGTCATTTTAATGTCTGGCTACCGGCCAAACTTGGCCTGCGTGAACACCCTGCGGTCTGTGCGGAGGAGCAATGAGGAAAAGAAAGCTTTCTTCTTCTTCCGCACTGACTGCAGCACTGCGCGCAGGCCAAGAAGCGTTCTCTGTTGCGATATTCTTTTAAACCGGACCCTACGACCCCGGAGCATAGGACCATATACGACCCTGAACCCACCAAGTATAGATTTTCAGCTGACAAGTCTTTATCAGCACAAGCGTATGAGGCAGGGGGGCCGGGGGCGCTGGCCCCCCATTTTGGAAAAGTTTTCAAAAAATGTTAGTAAACAATGGACTTCGCGTCGGGCAGCGCCCTACATTTTTTCTTCCCGTACCCTTATGTTTATCAGCACTTACGGTTGATTGGTGAACGTGCTGGACTTGCTACAAGTCTCTCTCTTGTCATCACAAGACATAGAGGAGAAACAGGGAGACATCACATCACATTTTGCCCTTCCATCTCGCCCTTCCATTTCCCTCGCCCTCACATTTTGCAACTTAAAATATATGCTGACAATAGAGAGAGACTTGTAGCAAGTCCATGAACGTGCAAGACATCAGATGTGCCAAAGTTACCTGGCCAGGCACAATTCGATGTATTCGTACAGAGCAAAGAACAGCACCAGACTTCAGAAACCCAGTCTTGTAAGCAAATACTGTCCCCTCGCTGAATGAAAATGAAATCGAGAAATATCTATGTCAAACATCCACAAATATATGGTTCATTGTTTGATTCCAATCATAAAATTAAATTTATCCGTGTATATGTTTAAGGCCATGAATATAACAAAAGACAGGAGGAGATTACAGTGCGGCAGAGCATGATAGTAAACGTTTCGATCGTTGGTGTTGCGCTTTGCAACATTGTTCGTAGCCCGTTCAAATTGCTTGGGAAAACAGCAAAGAAGGAAAAAATCTACATCTTGAATAAAAATATATCTTCATTCTCATCCAGATCCTCAGTCAGTGAGAAAATATCTGAATCACAGCAAAAACAATTCATTATGATAATGTTTAAATATATCATTACAAAGTCTTGCCCCATGAATATATTAAGCTTGGGTCCTGGTCGTATGGTCGTATGGTCTGGGGTCCGGGGTTCGTAGGGTCGTACGGTCCAGTCAAAAGAACATCCCTTCCCTGTTTGTGCTCAGTAATGCTTTGAATGAAATTCGTCTGACTTGTCCTGTATATTCCTTTTCAAAGCACTACAAAAGTGGCATGTTTTAATAACAGAAGAGCCTTTCATGCTGTCTTTGCAATTATTGTCTTTTAATAAGCAGTAGAACAATCATTCAAGATCAAAGCGATGTTCTTGACGACTACTCTCTATTTCAATAGTTTATTTTAGGTAGATGCTCTGTTTGGATCAAAGCTATAAAAGGTTGTTACCATAGAAATAGTAGCAAACTGGTTTGATCCAGCTTTTTGGCACTTTGTCAGGTTCTACCAATGAAGGAGACATATTTTTATGATGTGATAGGAAAAAGTATTGAATTAGGAAAGAAAAGCTTAGAAATATTTGATTGGCATTCCTATGCAAATTTTGAAGATTCAAAAGCAGGAAAATCTTTTCAAAAATTAAAGACTTAAGAATTAATGTTTTTTCCTGTCAATGCCTCATTTACTTGCAAGTAGAGAGGAGTGCAATCAAAACTGGGCAGAAATGAAGAGAAATGCAAAAGGGTGAAGTTGGAGGTTTGTTGTTTCATTTTCATTGTATCCAAAAATATTTATACAGTATGACAATTTAGCTTCTCTTTCAAGACAGTTCCACAATTAAGCCCCCAATAGGAAAACTCCTTTTGACCCTTCGGAGTTTTCAGTGAAAGTATCTTGAGATCAGTTTTGGAAGATGGAAGTTGTTGCTACCGTAAAAGATCTATTTAGCCTCCTCTCTAATAAGCCCCCTCTTAGGCAAAATTTTAGATAGCCCCCTTCTCTAATAAGCCCCCTCTTAGACAAAATTTTAGATAGCCCCCTTCTCTATTAAGCCCCCCCGCTTTAATCAGATTCAAGAAATTACCAAAGAAGTTCAATTTGTTTAGCTCAAACAGTGCTGCATTTTGATGATTAGTTTGATGATATTTGGTATAAACTCTGTGCCGAATTTATGCATTTATCCGTAGAATTGCATGTTGAAGCTGGAAAATATGGAGTAAAGAACTGAAAAGCTATCATTTGTATCCATGTCATTTGATTTTCCGAAGGGAAATAAGGCCCCAACTTTAATTTTGCAATATAGAGCTTTTACGGCAGTTCACTAACCTGGAGTAACAGTGGGACAGTGGAATCTCCATTAATGGACACCGTCTGAGGACATACATCGATTGTGCAGTTACAATTTTGCTGAAAGTTTTTACAGTTTCTTATTTTGCAATATTTTTCCATATTGTTCCGTTTGTCAGATCTGACGTGCAGGGAATAATTTGGCCGGTGCGAAGAATAGTCTCGCGATTGAAAGATCGTATCGATTTTCAATGGAAGGTTGTTAGGGCTGGTTCCAGCTGATATCCGTACCCCCCTATGGGAGAACAACTCATCAGGTCGAAGGCCCCGGATTTTCCTTGATAAGGTACCAGTCACTATTAACGCTTGGTACGGAGCTGGAAGATATTGAGAGGGGCCACATAAAATTTAGGGCATTTGAAGGGGGGCCACTGAAAACCTCGAGTGTAAAATAAGGGGCCATGAAAACTAAACGAATCGGATCTCGGCTATCTGAAAATCAAACGTTATCCATCTATGAACTTTGTTAAGCCTTGCGCGTATTTCTTCAATGTATCATATTTTTCATAAAGTCTCCAGGTGCTATGCCACTTTCTGCCCTTGGAAGCTTTTCTATGTCCTTTTTGCGTCACTTGCAATCAGAAAATATGATTTGTTGCTCGGGTTTGTGTCATCGAATTCGATACAGAGAGGGGCCACAAAACATGAACAATTTTGATCATCGATGAAAGAACGTCCAGCCCCCTCCCCGTATTAATGATAACTGATCCCTAAAATGTGGTGGGAAGATCCGGATTTTGCCTCTAAAAGTACAGGAATGTCCGGATTTGTCAATTTTACAGACAATTTACCCCTAGGTTGCCCTTATGGTAAGTTTTGCCAGCAAAGATTGAGGGTGTGGATTTTTCCTGATTTTTATTACTCCCCCAGGATTTTTGCAGCTTGGCGGCTGCATGCATGCCCCTGGATTTTCGGGGATTTGTGCATACATCCGGATTTTCTCTTCCATAGGGGGGGGGGGTACTGATATTAACTTGGACCAGATTTTTTCTTCCATAGGGGGGTACTGATATTAACTTGAGCCACCCTACGGGATGTGTGTGGGTGGAGGGGTATTTATAAGAAAGTGTGATGGATGTTTTGTATGAAAGAATCGATTTGTCTGCAGCCCTCAAGAAGGGGTGGCATCGATGGCGGTGCCAAATGAATTTAGGGCACTACTTTCGGCTTTCTCAACATTGATAATTGCCTTCATGTGAATCATTTTCAGGCTAGTGTTTGCAGTCCATGTGAAAAGATTGGGGGGGGGGGGATTTTGCCCATGGGGCATAAAGTTTTGGCAAAATCCTTTTATTTTCTAGAATAATCCATCAAAAATAAGAAGAAATCCTTTCATTGTGGAAAATCTCAAAGGCTTCTCCGAATGAGTGAAGTGCCCCTCGATATCGCTGGTACAACATGTTTGCAATTTAGTCACCTTTTAGTCACATTAACATGGATAAAATTGATAGAAAAAGACCTATCCATGCTCAACATCAAATTAGACATTGAGACGAACACTGCCGAAAAAACAATGAATAGTTTAGGAGAGTTAACAGCAAGCAGAAAGGACTGGAAACGAATTGTTAAAGACATAATGGCGGAAAACCGCTGACCATGTAGTTTAGTTTTTTTTTAGTCACATTTAGGTAGGAAGAAGTGCTGCAATTGAAATTCAATAGGCGGAAAAACTTTAGAATTGCATGGGCGGAAAATTTATTGTTCTCACATATAGGAAGAAGTGCTTCAACGGAAATTCAATAGGAGGAAGAACTTTCAGAAAGTATTGATTCAAATAGGGCAAAAGGGCAGGATTGCGATTTTTGGACTGAGCACCCAAGGCCAAAGTCGGCACCCAGGGAAAGCCATAGAATTCAATTCCTGGACATACATCCAATAGACTCATTGTTCAAATACAATTGCTTATTGTTATTTTACAAAGGAGGATTCTTCAATTCACAATGGTTAACAAAGGAAGAAAGCTAATTGGATAATCGTTTACCTGCCTTATATATATAGATTCCACAAACTATGGTGTGCAAGAACTGAAGTCCTATTATGTATATCCTTGCCATTTGATTTTGTGAATAAGCCCCTTCTCCATTAAGCCTCTTCAATTTCAAGCCCCAATCTGGGGGTCAATATAAGTTTTACCGTAACTGATTCTGACTGAAAATGGCAATTTAATGCTTCAGTTGACACCAGTATTTGATTGAGTATGATCAATGTCCTAGTCATAACAAGGGTGTTAGGACACGGATGTTTTGCTTGATTATTTATTTACCTTGTTGCTTTGCAGTTTTAAAACCTTTCTTGTGCGAAGGCGCACTAAGACACAGAAATACGAGGGAGCTCTATTCGAACAACTTGAGAGCGGTTGTGCCTAACCACTAACCACACTCAGTTGAAGACGAAGCAGAACAGAAAAGAAGACAACACAACAAGACACAGGGATCAAAACAAGGTAAATAAATAATCAAGCAAAACATTCGTGTCCTAACACCTTTGGTCATAATACCGGGTGTCCCAGAAGAAGGGTAACAGATTTGATCAGGACTAGCACTAAGAATTTGGCTCGAATCAGTTGGAAATAACGATTAAACTAATCCTCGACAGTTGAATTGAAGACAGATACCTTGTTTGTTGATCTTGGAGCATTGGAAGTAGAAATTTTAGTCTTGAAAGTCTAGATTTGCCTCTATCTCCAAACCAGAGTTGTTGGGTTTTGGCCTAAGCTGTCAACGCGCTTGTTGTGGAATCTCCTGAATCATAGCCAGGACTAGCCAGGTACACACAAGAAGCCTCGTGCTTCGGAAAAATTCTTGATAGAAATCCAAATCGAACCTGACAATCAAACTCAAGAATTTTTCCCCAAAGGGATATCTCTGTTCATTTTATGTAAGCTGTGAATTACCGCTGCAAAATAAGAGTTACCCTGCAGGGAAATGATTCCCTTGAGTGTGGAAAAATTTTCCTTGTTCGAATAAAATGCATTTTTTGATCATTGAAATTATTACGAAACAAGAATTCGTAGCGTATACCCAAAGGATTAAATATCCCACGAGGGTAAGATCCTTGAAGGCGCTCCCCTCGTGCGTAAGTTGTTTCTTTTTTGTAAATTCATTTCATTCTGGCTGAGTAAAAGATATTTCTTAGTGACTTTTTCAGTTTTCACTTTTTGCATTTGTACTCAAATGTGCATGCACAAAGCAAAGCAAAGGTCCTTCCTCAGACTTTTTGTGCCTATCCATGTGGAAATTCCCCACAACAGCGCGGTTGTAGTTTAGGCCAAAGCCTAAAAGCTCTGGTTTGGAGGTGAACGCAAATCTGGACTTTCATGATAAAAATGTTTTCCCTCAATGCTCCAATATCAACAAACAAGGTGTCTATCTTCAAGTAAACTATCGAGGATTAGTTTAAAGGTTATTTCCGATTGATTGGAGTCAAATCCTTAGCGCTAGCCCTAATCAAATCTGTTACCTTTTTTTTGGGACACCCGGTAGCTGTTTTGTGATTATCAATGAGTTGCCATTTTTTCATTTTTTCAAGCTCAGAATGTGGTCAAGTGCGTTGCAAAACCCTGAGCTGCTCTCACTTAACGTTGTTAGCAAGTTAGTAAACAATTTTCTTATAAAAAAGAAGTGTATGTGCAGCACTTACCATAAACTTTCAAATTGTGAAATCCACTATAATACATAAGTCCGCTATAGGCAAGCATACACTGCAAAAAATTCCTTGTATCTTTCAACTTCAAATTCTTCAACCTGATAGTAATGGATATACCAGTCAGGTCTTTAACTATTTCAGCTTTTCCTGCATACTTTGCATATATGTAAGCGGGTCGTGTTCTTATTTTCCGTACTATATAATCGTGACTTTGTTGATATCCGCAAGTGATGCTTCCAATCTGGTTTTTATTTGGAACTACGTACGCGAAAATGAAGTCGGCATGGCTTAGCCGAGAAGCGTGCCTGTCAAGGTTGTTAGGAAATCGAGGGTATGTGAAGAATTGTGCATCTGAAAAGAAAGACAAAAGTCATTGCTGTAATTTGTGCTTCATTGACTTAAAAAAGTCAGGAAAAGGGTTGTTTCAATGTGCAGAATGTCTCATGCTCAGTGGATTATGCTTGATTCGACGCTATGAATTCAGTGATTAGAAGAGATGTGAATGGCAAAGAATACGACCTTATGCTAGCATTTACTAATTTCCAAAATAGCATATTTCATGGCCATAACTCATTTCAGTTTCAGATACTTAACTCCTCTTCTGGAAGACTGATACTTTGTGAAGGATATTTGTTTTATTTTATTGATATATCATTAAGGAGTGATATTTTATTGAATGAGCATTAGAGTGTTTTTGATTGGTGCCAATTCTGAAAACGGTAAACTCGGAATCTGTGTTGATTGACTACCAAATTCAGAAAAGGGTAGGTTTGGCAGGTTTGGAAGGCCTGCCGAGCCTTCTGCTCCAACAGGCGAAAGGTTTGGCAGACTTTGGAGAGGTTCTCGTTTTCATTTCCGGAACTGTAAAAACGAGGCGAATTTGCTCGTACTGTCATGGTAATTGAGTCAGTTCAATCTTTGTTGTCGAGCAAATGAATCGTCTTCGTGTATTTCAACTGGAAACCTCGTTTTCGCTAGGACGAATCTGAAACCTGCTGTATTGAAGAACAGCAGTTTGTGTTTGATTGGGCACTGTGTTTCCGTCTCTGCAAAGTCTACCGTTTTCAGGATATGGTAGGTTTAGAACTATCAGTCAAACACGCCCCAAATCTTCAAGAAAGCCTTAGCAATGACTTGCACATCGTCAGTTTTCTGGACAAGTGCAGCTTAGCTTGCAGCGTTAAGTGTTATTATTCTTTCTACATATATTGAACTGAACCTTGACTCTAACTCTTACCCGAAAAAAATCCCTGACTCTAACTAGCCCTGATGTACCCTGTGTAAAACCCTAAGAAACCCTAGCTAACCAACTCAAACTTCTGTAACTAATCCTAACTAACTGTAACTTATGTTAACTTACCCTAACTTCCCACAACTGACCCTTACTAATCTTTACTTGCTCTACTTAGCCATAAATAGCCCTCACTGACCCGAAATACCCCTAAAGACTCTTTTTGAAACCCCTTCTAAAACTATCCTTAATCCTATACCGTCTGATATGCCACAACACAACATTCCAAAGACTCGGTAAGCTGCACTCCAGCCGTTGCTGCTGTTTGCAAGCACTTTGGACAAACGCTCTTGTCACTGACCAAAACAAACATAGCGGACGTCGGCCACTACAAGCTTTAGTAAGACTGATGTCGCATTAGCTCCTATACTTACCGACTGTGAGAATTACGGACAATGCAGCAAGTGTTGCGGTCGTTAGGGTTATGTTGCGGGATGATGAACCCATCTTTATTCAAGAGCAGATAAATACACGTTCACGTTGAGGGCTTTCTTTCTTCCGTCCATATATCTACATTACAGCCTAATGTTTCAGGAATAAATCTGTAGAAAAATCGAGCGTCTTCTTTTCCATCGAAAGTCGAACGAGGAATCGAATATGACTCATAGGGCAGCTTTACATTCTGTTAGTTCGGCCGAGGAACAAGTTGCTGTTAGTTGCTGTTTTGAACAAAGACACTCCTCAATCAGAAATCAGTTATTTTCTCTCAAAAGCATTCTTCCTATCGAACAGGCAGTCAGTTGTAAACTTCTGCATAGCCTTGACAATCGAGCGTTTCAAGACACTGCATCGTTTCATCAATGCTGTCTTTACCAAATCTTTTGAAAACTATTCCTCGATTTCAGAAAAGTGAATTCATTGCCAAAACTAATCAAAGCAAGTTATTCAATCATCTATAACCTTGCTAGGCTTGAGAGGAAGAGCTAGACTAGACTCTCTAGAATCAAAATTTTATATACATGGTGAGTACAAAATGTACAGCACGACAACTTCATAGTGGCTTTATAATTTGGACAGCGAGCAGTTAACTGCCCGATAGATTGCGGGCAGCAACATTTTTCGAAAGGTTTATTGTTTATGAGCCCATCACTGACGCTTACGAGTGAAATCGAAAGTCAAAATCCCCATGATACTGTTTCAAACAATATACAATTTAATTGCAGCGTAGCTGCATTACATTTCTAAACAATCATCAAGTGCGATATCTGCCGCTCTTTCTGTCTTTCTTTCTTTCTTGCTTACTATACTGTCGACTTGTGGTAACATTGCATTTGACGAATATGGAGGACCAAGGCCAAGTAGGTCGATGGAGGACGTGAGAGATTTCTCATGCAAATTTGGGATCTTTTCATGGTGCAAGAGATTTTCTATTTTCAAGAACTGAAGTTGTACTGATTCCCTACTGATTGGAGTCGATATGGTTATCAAAGGGTACTTGAAATTTATGTGACTATTAACACATATCATAGTGACGTCAATTGCCACAATAAGCAATAATTAAGAAAAGGCTCTGAGGCAGTTTTAAGCAATGGTTACTGTCCGAAAAGCAGTTTTCAAAAAGTAAAACAGGTAACGCACAAGTACAGTTAAAGTCGTCAAAGGAAATCTACCAGGTGTCGTAAAAAAACTATGCGGATTTCGTCGACCCTAGAGATAAGAATATAGCGTGAATCAATCCGAAATGATTTTCAAACTATATCTCGATAGCTAACTTGAACATAGATACCTTGTTTGTTGATATCGAGTAGGTGGTATCGTTTGTTGATATAGCGTGTTGATGCTAACGGGAGTACTTTCACCGATGAATAGTAGATGTGAAATAAATTTTCGATATTGAGATGAATGTAGCTGATTTCGGAGCTCCCTTGACGATTAGGTCTCACGTAAACTGTATTTTGGAAAACACATCTGTTGTGCTGTCTTCAAATTTTGTTGATTTTATTCACTGTGCTTCAAGAATTTGCTTAGGCCGAAACGTCAAAGCTCTGGTTTGGAGATGGAGGTAAATTTCTCCGTTGAAGATTAACATCTTCACTCTCAACGCACCGATATCAACAAACGAGGTATCTATGCTCAAGATAGCTATCGAGGTATGTTTTGAAAATCATTTCGGATTGATTCACGCTATGTTTTAGTCCCTAGGGTCGATCAAATCTGTATACTTTCCCTTGGGACACCCGGTATTGATTTCAAAATAACCGATCTCTCGCTACTCCTCATTGAAATTTCGTCCTCTAATGAAGCAAATGAGGAATTTGGTTTTGTCTCTTCTTTTAAAGGAGATATGAAGCCAAAATTTTTAATGATGCACATGAATGACACAGTCGAATGATACCGAATCCTTTTAAAACTTCTTTGATGTCTCATTTCGTTTTCAACTTATCCACTGACGTAATTTTGTTTGCAGGTTGCTAAAGTGATATATTGAAACATCGCTTTATCTGATTTTTGAACGGTTACAGTTGAAGGAGACATTTAAGTTGAACTGAATATCATTCATTTGCTGATATGATGTTTAGAAAGGCATGTCAGTTGAAGAAAAGTTCCTTGAGTCAATTTCCTTTTGGAAGCATAGTCAGCCTCGTGTATACTTTCTTTACTTTTTGGAAACAAAATGACATCATCAGCCAATCATACAGAATAGTGGATAACTCGAAGATGAAACAAAGTGTCAAAAAATTGTAAAAAACATTCTTTGACATTCAAAAGTGCTATTCATTCTCACCAATGAAAATTTTCGCTTCAGATCACCAGTAAAATATGAGCTGGAGAAGAATGTGCAAATCAAAGCAATAAATTGGTTTCCAAGGAAGTATAATTGTAGCTTAAACTTACAAAACAGCGTCTCAAAAAATAGCTACGCCTTACAGCTACATGCTAATACTTTATTTATGTTCATAACTTTTTCTTTCAGGAAGAGCTGCTCTAGATGGTGAAGCTCTTCAGGTCACCCGTTATTTCCACTCACTTTTCTGGAAGAAACGATCATCCAGTTGTCAACATGTGCGAACTTTGCGAGGATGCTGATTAAAAAAGGAAGGTGAAACGCTTTATTTATGAATCTTTGATATGAAAGCCTTTATTTCTCAATCTCTCTCAAGAGTCTAAATATGATTTCGCTTCCTCCTTCCAATAAGGTTTCCTCTGTGTGTGGCTAGTTTGTGCCACTATGGTGAATAAGTCTATTTATTCAGAAAATGTTCAGTCTTAATGCTTAGAAGCTGACTGTTTCTTTACATTGGATTGCCACCAGACGGCGGTGGTGGTGGTGCTGACTGTGCTGCTTTGCCACCAGAGGGTTTCTTTTTAGTTGATGATTCTTGATCTTCTGGCTTTCTCACAGTGCGGCCGAATACTGTTGCGCGAGGTGGGTCAGCTGGCTTATCTACCTTGTCTCGGTCCCTCTTTCTTCTGTTCTCTCCGGTGCCACCAATCGGATGATTCAATTGCTTCTTTTTCTTCCTCTCTGCCTCTCTCCTCTCTCGCTCTCTTTCCATTTCTTTTGCTCTTTCTCTTGCTTTTTCTCTCTCTTTTTCTCTTTCTCTCTCTCGTTCTCTTTCCCTTTCTTTTTCTTTCTCTCTTTCTTTCTTCTCTTTCTCCTTCTTCTCTTTCTCTTTTTTCTCCCTCTCCCTCTCCTTTTCCCTTTCTCTTTCTCTTTCTATTTCTCTCTTACGTTCCCGTTCTATTTCTCTCTCCCTTTCCCTTTCCCTTTCCCTTTCCTTCTCTCTTTCTTCTTTCTCTTTCTTCTCTTTTTCTTTCTTCTCTTTCTCTCTCTTCTCTTTTTCTTTCTTCTCCTTCTCTTTTTCCCTTTCTATTTCTCTCTGACGTTCTCGTTCCATTTCTCTCTCCCTTTCCCTTTCTCTTTCCCTTTCCTTCTCTCTTTCTTCTCTCTCTTTCTTCTCTTTTTCTTTCTTCTCTTTCTCTCTTTTCTCTTTCTCTTTCTCTTTCCTCTCCTTCTCTTTCTCCCTCTCTCGCTCTTTTTGCCTTTGCCTTTCTCTTTCTCTTTCCTGCTCTTTCTCTCTTTCTTTCTTTTCTTTCTCTCTTTTTCTTTCCATTTCTTTCTCCTTCTCTATCTCTATGTCTCTAAGTTTCTTTGCATTGGCACCAGATGGGTCTTGTGCTGAGCTGCAAGCTATCTTTTCAACATTCCTATGAAGAATAAGTATTGCAACATACATAATCGGCCAAAATTTACCCTCAATTGTGGACCATGTGGTGAAACTATCTGACTGCAAAGTTTCCATGGAATTTATGCTTTTACGGTTGTTCAGTACAAAGGTGAAGGGACTGAGAGCCTTAATCAGGACTTGGAAAAATTGCATCTTTGGGCTTTGCAATGGAAGATGCAGTTTGATTGTGATAAAACAGATGTGATCTTCTCAGTTAGAAGGTCCAATATCGAGCAGCCAGACTTAAATCTTTGGTTTGATGAAGTTACGAGGAAAGACGAAAGAAAGAATAATGGACTGATTCTTGGTTCTAAATAGGACTTTAAAGTCATATTAGACAGGCTACATTGAAAGCGAGGCGGGGAATGGGAATGATCAAATATCTATTTAAATTTATGTACCTATAATCTATACAGTCGCTCCCATCTGGATCATAATGGTAGCATTTATCACAGGTGTGATTCTGGTGCTAAATTTCACAAAACAATCGAAAACAAACTCAGTTCTCAGCAACTCTAGCTATTTCAGGTGTCTGGAGAGGAACCAACAGACAAAAGCTCTATGATGAACTTGGTTGGGAAAGTGTATCTTAAGGATGGTTCAGAAGGTTTAGTCCCTTTGCAACCTAGAGAAGCGGGTACTCCTCTTTATCTTTCTGCAGAATTGCCAAGTGAAAGAGCAGTTCATCATGGTCTTAGAGGCAAACATAACTACGACATAACCTTCAGTCAGGGCAGTGGGAAGCAGCTGCTGATTGGGAGGGTAATTGTTCTCAAAAGAATGGAGAATAATTCATCTTATTAATGCTTGTGACGTAGCACCGTAGTGTTCAAAATTATGGGGAGCTTGAGCCCTGCCTGTCCCCCGCTTCCTACGGGCCTGTTTAAATCCATACTGCAACTTCTTCATGAATGAAACATTCTGCGACAACCGCTGAGTTCAAATATAGATTGCTTACTTCAATGAGACCGTTAAAGATGCCTTCTTGTTTGGAGAATTCGATATCTTTGGTAGAAAAGGACTGACAATTCCTTAGACTTGAATGTAGCCTGTTAAATTAGCATAAATTCCGAAATAATATTCAGTTCTTGAGTCTAATGTGTGATTGAAGTGCTGGAATTGAAGATAATTTGCACGTCTTCCTGCACTGCTCTTTGTTTGTTCTCATCTGCAATGATCTCCTTGGCCAACTTAGCCCTGCTACAGCTAGCCAATCACTACCCTACTTCGGTTGCGGCTCTGATCAAAGCTATTCAAGTATAGGGAACAAGAATGAAAGACTTACGCCTGACGACTTGCTGCAGCTGAAAAAAGAGGATAAAAGCAATTAAGACAATTCATAGAGAAGATTCTACGTTTTATACATATCATCCAGCCAATTCAGTGAGATATCACGAAAAATGATGCAAAGATTTTATGTATCCATATAAAAAACTTACAATAGATGCTACATCTACAAAGTTGCCCCAAAACCAGTGGGGCAAACTCTCGCCTTGTGCATGCGAAAGGTGGCTTTTAAGAGAAATAATGTGCTTATAATGAAAGAAGCAGGGTAAATGTAAAGTTCTGTCTCGCAGATTTTGTTTGTTTGATTTAGGAGCTGTGTCGCAAATGTTTCATTCAAGCCATAGATACCCGAGAATTATAATACCTACAGCTCGGCTTCTCAATCAAAGAACCATAGCCATAATCCGGGAGACAGAGCTTTAGATTTACACGTCTTCTTTCGTTATAAGCGCATAATTTCTCTTAAAAACTACCTTTCGCTTACACGAGGCAAGAGTTTGCCCTAACGGTTTTAGGCAAGTTTTGTGGCCGTACTTGTTTTGATCTATGGATTTCACCAATCGCTTTGAATTGAGATATCAATTAAAGCAAATTTTGCTATCGTATTACAAAATCTGTCCTTGTTCTATAGAGAGGTGTCTGCTGTATGGAGGTGTCATCTTTTGCCATACTCTATTTGGGACGAACAAGTGTGCATTAATGAAGATTCCATTGTAATTAAAAACCATTTAGGAATACAGGCTGTAGGAGGGAACTGCTACTTCCATCTAGGGCAACTTTTGTTGCTTGCCGGTTTCGTTTACGAGGTGACTTGGCCGACCAGGCATAGAATGCCCTTTGGTGGCAATCACAAATCACCTTGCACAGGGGTGTCGACTAAAAGGAGTGGATACTGATGTATGATTATCTTTCTTGGTCGTGCAGCCCCAGAGCATAGGTTCCAAATCTTTAAATCGGTGCGAAAAGGCGGGTGTAAAATTCAATGACCTATGCCTATAAATGAATGACTTGAGAGAAAATTTAGCCAATTTTCTATGATTCTACCGTTGGAATTGTCAGAAATCTGTATATATAAGGCAGGTAAACGATTATCCAATTAGCTTTCTTCTTTTGTTTTCCATCGTGAATTTAACAATCAACACAATAGGAAGACAAAGGGGGCATTCGATGTAATGACAAAGGGACCATTCGATGTATGTCCTTGTTTATTCACTTTTTGATTGGTTCTAAAAACGATAGCTTTGGGGCTCACCAGGGCTCAAGCTGTCATGCGCTTCCGCGCTATTGTTTCTTGCACTTGTTCTCAATAGCCATTCTAATTTGCATATTACGTCAGTGAAGTAATTCGTAAATGCGCATGCGATGTGGAGCCTTTTGGGGATTCCTGGAAGGTCACCAAAGGTCACAACTTTCCGTATCGTGTTCCAAGCAAATGACGAGCAAGATGACGGGGCAAATGGCTGCCAAGTGCTGCCCAGATGATCACTGCTACGTCGGCCTTTTTAGCAGGCCTAACTCAGATGAGAGCATTATCAGATCAGAAGAAATTCATAAACATTGCAGATTAAAGGTATATGTTAGCCAACATTTTCATAGCTTTGAATCCTCATTTGCTTAGCTTATCCTACTAGGCCTAGCCTAGGCCCATGCTATCTTATTTGCTTGGAGTTGAAGCCTCATTTTTCATTGTCCTTATGACATGGTGGGGCCTCAAAGCAGTGGTGGCGTGGCGCCAGGGGAGGGCCAGAGGGAGCTACAGCCCCCTGTCGGAAGCCACTTACCCCCCAGTGTCGGAGGAAATTTCGGGTTTCTGTTGGGAGGAAATTTGGCAAAATGATGTACAAAAACTGCATTTTTCCAGGAGGGTGCCCGCGCCCCGGCCAGTGGCCGGGGCATGGCCGGGGCTACTGGCCGGGGCATTTCCAGAACTTTTCCATTTATTTTGCCGACCCCGGCCAGCCCCGGCCATCTTCTAGTGTATTTATGATCTAATTTGCCACAGTTGCTTAATTCAGCATATCTCTGGAGAGGTAAAAAGCTTACGTATTCTTTAAGGCAGAAAGAATAAGGGATTTGGATCAACTGCTCCCTCCCAGTGTGATCAAAGTTGGAAAATCTACCAAACAAGAAAAAGGAGGTGGCCGGGGCATTTCCAGAACTTTTCCGTTTATTTTGCCAGCCCCGGCCAGCCCCGGCCAGCCCCGGCCAGCCCCGGCCATCTACGATTGGGCCCCAGCCATCAGAACTTTTCCATTTATTTTGACAGTCCCGGCCGGCCCCGGCCAGTGGCCGGGGCGCGGGCGCCCTCCTATTTTTCCCATTTCATTTTTCCCATTTCAGCCCCCCTGTCAGAAGCTCCTGCCCTCCGTCTGAAGATTTCTGGCGCCACCCCTGCCTCAAGGTAGATTTATCCCTAAAATTTCAAGAAGTGTTTACAACACAGGTTGCTCATGGAAATTTCAAACAAAGCTGTAGATGGTATGGTATTCCCATGCATGGTATCATAAAATTGTTCTAAAATTTTTTACCAAAAAAATGCATATGCAATGGTTGGTGAAAAACAAATTGAAGGTGTAAGCTGCAAGTAAACTTTTAAAGGCTGTAAGAGTAAGCATAGATCCTCTGTTAATACATGCAAGAGCATATTGTCGTAGTGGCAAGCTGCAAAAAGTTGTACACATTAATGGAAGTTTTCCAACCTGGCCTGGAGTATTGGTTTCATTTTCAAAAGATTAAGATTAGGTTGTTTGATGAAACATAGTCTTTTGATGGCAAAGGTATTATGCGGGGATATTGCAACATTGCAAACATCTTGATTCTACAAATGGGGTGCAGCTGATAAACAAACAGTTATTATTGAGATAGGATGTGTGGTGGCTGTCAGGAGATCATAGGTCCATCGTCACTATCAATTTCTACATGGGGTCTTGGCAGTCCAATGTGAAAGCACCATTTGCAGTTTATGCCATATGTAATGTAACAATGTATTGTGCTTCTCAATGATAAAGGAAAATTGGTGTGAAAAGTAATGTTCCATACAGTGCTTCCTTCCGTTCAATGTTGAAATTTATGGAACAAATATTTCAAGATCAGTCTAACAAAAACATGTTGCAAAGGTTTACATGCTCTATATCCTGTGTATTTAGGATTTTCTTTTCATTTCCTTCAGGTTCCTGGAGACCAGATTGCAGTGCATGCATGATTTGGCCTCAGTGTAGTGGTGAATGAAAGAAAGTGAAAGATGCAAGCGCAATTAAAGTCTAAAGGTGGTGAGGGTAAAAATAGATCCTTAGCAGATGCAAAGAACCTTTTGTTGTAAGCTGCAAGCTGCAAAAGTTTTACACCTTATGAATGCAAGTTTTCTAAGCTGGCAAGCAGAGCAAACTGTTACCAACTTGCCAAACGTTTCATGGCACCCAATCTTGAGACTCTTTGATATAAGAAACTTTAAGGAACATTGGGTTCTATCTTTCAAAAGATTAACATGGGATCATTTAATGCAAAATAAAGTATTTTGGTGACAAAAGCATTATGTGGGGCTTATTGTTATTGAATTAGCAAGATTTTCATGTTCAAAATAAGGTTGAGATGACAAACAAGCTATTATCACTGAGAAGGGGCTACCACAAGCACATTGATCAACTTGATTGTCAAAAAATCTTTCAATTCTTAATTTTTTTCAAAAATCCTCCACTTTCTGATGGAATTCTTCGGTCAAACGGGAAAGACATGCTGGAACGTTTAACAGGAATCTTCACAGGAAATTAAGAAATTCATAAGAATTCTCTCAAGGCAAAAGAATTGTGATACTGCGCACCTGCCTATGGTCTTTCTTTTGTAAAATTTAAAGAACTGGACAGGTGCATCACAAAGAGGTTTGTTTTATGCCTAATGCAGCAAAATGAAATCAAAGTAATCTGTTGTATCAAACTGTTCAAATCCATACAAACACAAAATTCCACTTTAGCACTTTCATGGGTGAATAACAAGAAGTTTTAGCATTCTATCCACAACCACAACTACTTATTGTACATTCAAGGTGAATCATCAGATATTATTTGAGAGCTCTCCGCAGGAGCTAGGAATGTTGAAGCGCGAGCGAAGCGAGCGCTTAACTTCCTAGTCTTGAATATTTGTCGAAATTACAGCCAATTTTATATTTCAGCTCATTTTATGACAGGGGCGGCTGGGACTAAAAATATTTAGGTATTCAAAATTAGGAAAGGGAGCCTTCCCAGGACAGGGGTCCGGAGCATACTCCCCTAGTAAAAAAATGTTTTCAAAGCATTCTGAAGCGTTGCAGAGTGCCCTTCATAACTTGTTCATGAGAAAAATCATCTTCAGCAATCATCATACAACAGATATTAATAACGTGTCAAATGTCAAAAGTTGTTAAAATCTTCTAAGACATCTAACCCTTCAAAGTTTGGAAAAGACTAGTAAAATCCTTGTATCTGTGAATCCCAGTAGCTGCTAGTGCACAAGAGGAAGAGAAAGGGCCTTGGGCTTAAACCGTGAGGGTTACCGTTATCGTCAAAGATCAGATTGCAATCAAAACTCGCGGAGACTTGCCGCCTCCAAAAAGCCACCAAAAGGGCAAGGTATTGAGATGTAGACTTGAATACCACGGCCTCTCAGAAGGACCTCATCTTCTCATAAATGCGTTCGCATCTGCATTCTGAAGGTCGCTGAAACATTCCTTGGTACTAGTAAATGTTTTACAAAGTAAATCGCGTAGAATCAGAAAGTTTTTTTTAATCAAGATGTTAGAAATTTGAATTAAATCAAGGACCCCTTTATCGATGGGCATTTCAATCCCAAAAGTCCGTATATCTTTAAGAAAATTATTTTGTTTTCAAGGGAAATTCCTCAAAACCCGTAAAAATCATTTGTTTTAAGAAAAGATCTTGCACGCTTTTCCGAATGAGTGACATTGCACCCTCGCCCTTTGTAACTTACAGGATAGCCATAGAGTACACTCTGAAACATGGCTTCTACAAGGTTAAAAGACACCTTCTAAAACTTACCTGGACGCTGCTCGAGAGTGAACTGATTTCTTTATTTTGATCAAGAAAAGGTTGTTGAAACACCCCAACGATACTCATTTCCCAAAACCCAATCCTTCATGCACAATGTCAGTCGAAAGTGAAGACACAAGGAAACCTCACCGTGGTATTCAGAATGAGAACTGAATATGTTCAGTTCAGAAAACCTTTGTTGTCTTGCTGAAAGTTCAATGGCAGTCAACGTCACAAAGGGCCATGGAAACAAAGACTTAGTATTCAGGATGGCCTCTGAATACCTCACGGCCAACGGGGCCGTAATAATCCCAGATATCAATATCCACTATTGACAAAATTCCTCAATGGATTAGCGATCTATTATCCACTTTCTTTGAGACAAAAAGGATGGTAAATATAGTCTGTGCATCATTTCCGACATCACAAAAGGGTCTTTTCATCAAACCCGGCATCTCCTGGAGAGAGGTTTTCTTGTTGGAAAACTTAAAGGGGGCTGTTTGTAACCACGAAACCACGAAATCACGAAACGAAATAGCGAAATAGCGAAACGACATACATTTTTTTGGAAATATGTATTTTTAAGTACGAAATAGTTGTTTATATGAATAAATCGAGGCCTAAGTAAGAAAGACTGACCCGTTGAAAGTAACTGCTGTCCTTATTTTCCGTAAAAGTTTTAGAAACGTTTGGGGGCATTCCCCTTTCTGACCTGGACTTTCCACTTTGGCCTTTTGGGAAGCAGTTGCATCATACTCCGAGAAATGCTGTTTTGTTATATGCTCTGGTTATTGCGATAATTTAGTTGTATTCAGCAATACATTTGAGGGACTCATACTCATATACTTAACAACCACACAACGAGGGTCATAATACAGGGGAATTTTTTATTGCACCATTCCTGTGCCTGTTGATCCGGGGCTTTATATGCTGATATTATTCAGCGCACCATCCGAGGGGCATTTCACCCTAAAATAGCCCTTTTGCTTTCAAATTCAAGAAAAAATCTATCAGAAATCTGTAGAAATACTTTTGTTCTGAAAAATTCTCGAACAATTTTTCGAATGAATGAAACCATGTTTATGTGAAACGCCCCTCTCGTTGCCATGCGCCTGAGATTCACAAAATCCAACAAATATACCATCAACCATGATCATAAGCGAATCGAAATATCAAAGACTATTTGTTCATCACAAAAGCTAGTGCATAAAAAGATTGACCGATTTGATGACCCCAGATGACCAATGATAAAGAATTCTATCATGCCGAAATCAATCATTTCGCAATGTTGTTCTGCTCCATGAAACTGAAAGGTCAAATGGGGGAATGCCCCCGAAGGTTTCTGAAGTTTCTACGGAAAATAAGGACAGCAGTTGCTATCATCAACTTTCACCAGGTCAGTTTTTCTTACATGGGCCTCGATTTATTCATGTAAACAACTACTTTATATTTCAAATATATATTTTGGGAAAAAGTATGTCGTTTCGCTATTTCGCTATTTCGTTTCGTGATTTCGTGGTTTCGTGGTTTACAAACAGCCCTTAAAGGGTCTGTTTCATCCAGCATTCCTTGCACGTGTCGTCTCTTGGTTTCCCTTTGTTGTCGCCATTTTCATGGGCCATGAAAATGGCGGCAAACAAAGGTTAGCCAAGAGACGACACGTGCACGGAATGCTGGATGAAACAGACCCTTTAATTTCGAGGGTCAGAAAAATATAAGAATTTTTTTGCAAAAAAAATAGGTATTCAGTGAATACCTTGAATACCCCTCAGCGCCGCCCCTGTTTTATGATGTGATGTCATCAAATTGCTAAATCACAAACCAAGATTTGCTTTATACAAACCAAGATTTGCAAGATTTGCGAGAGTTTTGCTTGATACCATATTGTAGGCATCCATAAACTATGGTTTTCTTGAAAATTAGTTGATCTTTCATCGACAGGTTTAGAAATTACGGTAGTTTTAAGTTTCTTTCAGAAAATTTTCTTGAATTCTTAAAAAGAAGAAAAACACTGGAATTCTGAAAAGATTGGAGATCTCAGAAAAGTCCAACATGGCAGATTTACTGTAAAATAGTTCAAGTTCCTTTGAGGCCGTTCAGTTCAAAGAAATAGGTCATAGAAATTTACGCCCAGCTTTTTAAAGATTTGAAACCTACGCTCAGCCCCAGAGGGAGATGCACTCCCACAATTGACCTGATAGGATGTGCTGCTCAACAGGGATTATTTTTGCGATAAAGATGATGGGACAGGGCAATATAATTGCTAAGAAATTATGGGACATGGTATTAAAAAGAAAAGAATTCTTAAAGCTCTCCTGGAACAATTGAGTATGTGTACTTCCAGGAAAATTCTTATGCAACGAGGTATGCATGTGGGAAATTTTTATGCGACAGGGTACCGAGTGTTGAGAGGTTTTCCACACAACCCCCGTACTGCTCTAGTCAAATACCACTCCCCCTGGTGTGTAGCTACTTTATGACTAATCGTTGTCACATCAGTCTAAAGAACAGTTACGGAATGCATTGATTTACCTGCTTGTCTCTTCTTTTTCACATAGACTGCAATTGTGAAAAGGCCAATAATGGCAATTAGACCTCCAATACCCATGCCACCAATTACTACCATGGATAACCCAGTTCCAGTATTCGAAACTGAAGAAAAAAAAGCAAATTCATATGGAGGGGAACGTGGACAACAAAAGCAAAACAGCATCGAAATATCAAGCTCTCCTGTAGGATGTCAGTCATCTTACCTTTTACCTTTAGAGATGTTTGAAAAGTTGCCTTCTTGACTTCCCCTTGCCCAAATTTATTGAAGGCAGATACAGATATCTGATAAGAGATATCTTTCTGCAGATTGAAAAAAGTGTGCTCGAGTAAATCATTTCCCGTTTGTGTCGTATAGTCTCGTACGCTTCTTGTTCCATTGGGGTGTTCGGCTAGCAGGCGATATGCACTAATCCTGGATCTTCCAGTATCTCTTGGGGCAGTCCATCGGAACTTGATGGATGTGTATGTGATCTCAATTGCCTCAATTTTCGCAGGAGGCCCTGGTTTATCTGCAAAAAACAAAGCACAGAATAGGGCTCAAATATTTAAAAGGGTGAGAGTAAAATTCCATTCTATTTATCTCTCGATTAAAAAGCTTGAAGGAACCTTTGGTAATTTGCTGTAAATCTGCCATGGCAATTTTTGATTCCTTGATTAGTTTCAAAATCGCGGCATTTATTAATTTGGAGGCTGTGACGTCATCAAATTTATAAATCCAAAACTAGAAGAGCAAGAGACCTCTGCTTACTACCACATGATAGACCTACATAAATTACGGTTTTCTTGAAGATTGTATCAATTTTACTCGTGCTATTTAAGATTAACAATGATTTTAATTTTTTCACGATTTTCGATGAATCTTGACAAAAACAATCGGAATGACACCATTTTGAAAATAATCAAGATATCAAAAAATTGCCACGGCAGATTTACAGAAAATTATCCAAAGTTCCTTGCAAGTCATTGAATTCATAGCACAATGTGATAGATTTTTAACCCACCTTTCTAAAGATTTGAAAGATTTGAGCCCTATGCTTCAAAACACATATCACAGAGACCCCAGGAAATTGTATAACCTCTCCCCCAATGATAAAGAGGCTTTCCTCTGAGCCTCCTTCGCGATTGCAAAGCCATGGCGATTGCGTCATTGATTCGCAATCGCAAAGGAGGCTTCTTAAAGCATTACATCATGGCTTCGCAATCGCAAAGGAGGCTCAGGGGAAGGCCTCTTCATCATTGGGGGGAGGGGTTATACAATTTCCTGGGGTCCCTGTACATATATTCAACGTTATTTGTTGAAGTTGTGTTAAAGTTCTGAAAAACAACGAGTCGTAGTCTTATCTTCCTGTGCAGTTAACAAATTCACCTAAGAAGTTTGATTTATAGACACTGATTATTGTACAAATGTTTTACGTTGAATCAAAATCTTGAAATTCATGTGAGCCATATTTATTCCTGTATGGCTGGAATTTTGAGGCGGGAAAATTCAGGATGTTTTAATTCACCGAATAAAAACATTTTAGTTCAACATTGCATGTCTTTTCATATTGGCCATGCAGTAGTCATTGCCATTCGCTCCTCATAGTATCATCCCTGTAGTGTTGTATAGTGATTAGGAACGTGTTGTAGAATGCAAGACACATTGTGTCATTCTTGTACGCATAAGAAAGCAAGTCGTCTTGGTTGTAAAGACGCACTCGAGAGAATATTACGCTTGTTTGAAGTTTGATTAAACGGATAACACATCAAAATCTTATGAAAACATAATTTTTCGAAAAGTTATGTACTTATCACCTAAGTTCATTAGCTATATAACGTAATTAATGATGTCACATGAAGAGGAGATAAGTATTTCCCATAGTTTCTTACTGATTGCATAGAAAATTTCATTCAGTTATTCTATTTTTGTCAAGGATTAGTAGGGTTTGACGGTAAAACAAGCAAGAAAATAAGACTGCTCTTTGCAAGAATTATCAAATTTTTAAAATACATGAGATATCTTGGTAAAAATTTGGATGGAAGATAGATAGTCCTAGCAATTAGCAAAACAAGTTACACAGGCAAAGCTGGTAACAAGACTTAACAAGATTTAAATCCGCCCTTTCGTGAAGTTCAAAGTGGAACGTTGCATACATTTTTCCCCTTGCCCCAAGCCAGGATTGATACATTATTCTGCATCAAGATAATGTTATCAGTACTACTATAATTGGAATGAATTTGAAAAAAACTTACAGTCAACCACTACGCCCGCCCAATAGATGATCTTGCGAGCGTAAGATCCACCATCTATTTCACATTCAATTTTTGTAACAGTTCTACGGACATTGTGAAACCGCAGCCGTTTCTCGATTGATTCGGTGAAGTTCCTTTTTTCTTTGCTGGTTATTTGACCATTGTCTACTCCGCCATATTTATTCAATAAATAGCACTGAAGATAGGGTTTCGGATCTCCAGAAACGATGCATGTTGTACTCAGTGTTTCACCTTCCATCAACACGAAAGATTTTTTCCCTGTATCATGCATTACGCCCATCATACACCGGACTATTTTTGGAGGCTCTGCAAAAGTAAGTAAATAATTAATTATTTAAGTTGCAGAAATGCTTGCAGTTTGGTAGAATGAAGGTTCCTCAAAGTGCGTCATTCTTTTAAGGTATCATGTATGATGAAATTAGTTGTCACGACTTGGAATAGACCTTTTTGCAATTTTGAGAAGGGGACCAGGGAGAGGGCGGCCCATTCTTGCAATTTCCTTGGCAACAGCAGGAAATATGGGGCGTCACCTCCTTGCTGCTCGGCTGTCTTCCCTCCAAACTTGAGTTGTTTTAGGGTTGTTTTTCGATCTATTTGCGCCCTTAAAGAGCTACACGATAGTTGTTTGGACCTGCAAGCATTTTCTCTGGATTATTTAGCTATCTGCTCATCCTTTTCCCTATTGGTGAATGTATTTTGAGCCATTTTAATGCAGGTATCTGACCTCGTCTTTGAAGCAGCTCAGATTAGGCCCAAACGATCAACAGATCTATCTTTAAACTTGAGTCAGAAGCAATGAAGTGCCTCAAAATAAACTCACAAATGGATGGAAGGATGGCAAAACGCTTATATAATCTAGAGGAAACCCTTACCATACCAAGCAAGTATCATGCAACTCTTGAAAGTGCAAATAAATCTGAAATAACTCGAGACTCCTACCGCTGCCAAGGCTGTCAGAATGGGCGAAATACCATCAATAGTACTTACCATATACTTTCAAATTATACTTTCCACTATAATACGCGAGTCCGCTATACGACAGTTGACATTGTAGGTAATCCTTCGAGTCCTTCATCTTCAAATTTTTCAACCTGATAGTAAGGGATATACCAGTCTTGTCACTAACAACTTCAGCTTTTCCTGCATACTTTGGATATACGTAAGCGGGTCGTGTTCTTCTTTTCTGTACTATATAATCATAATTTTCTTCATAGCCACAAGTTATGGTTCCAATCTGGTATTTATTTGGAACTTTGTAAGTAAATGTGAAGTCGACATGGCTTAACAGAGAAGCATGCTTGAGAACATTGTTAGGAAATCGAGGGTATGTGAAGTATTGTGCATCTGAAACGAAGAGAAAAGTCATCATTGTAACTGGTGCTTCATTCGCGTAATAAGTCAGAGAAAGTATTCCTTTCACAATGGTGAGTATCTAATGCTCAATATGGACAATCAACAGAGGATTGCACTAAAGATGGCGGCGAGGAATTTTTTACCGAGATGCATTGCGCTCGAATTACAAATCTTTAGAGAGCGATTCTATAGGAATTCGATTATAGAACGCAGTGCATCTCGGTTAAGAATTCCTCGCTGTCATCTTGAGGATACCTATTCGATACTTGATTCGACCCTATTTAAGTCATTCAGGACGACGAAAGGTTTAGAAGACAAAGAAGATGATCTTTATCCATGGGCAGATCGGACACTGTTGTTGTGATTCCCGAACTGTCCATGATATTTCAGAGTAATGAGATGATTTACTTAAAGGTCAAGCCCAATATTGTTCAATTGTTTCTTTGCCAAGCCTTTGCAAAAACGTGGGTTTAGGCCCAAAGGTCAGACTCTGAATGGTTGAGCAGCAACAACATTCCGCCTCCCACTACTTTCCCTGCTCTTCCCTGGGTTCATCACAGCGCTGGTAGTTTGTTTGGGTTAGTTTGGGAGGCGGAATTATTGCTGCTCAGCCATTCAAAATCTGATCTTTGGGCCTAAATCCACGTCTTAGCAAGGAAACAAATAGACAAGCAACATTTGGCTTGGTAAGTGGTAAGTAAATCATCTCATTACTTTGCTACACCATGGACAGTTCGGGAATTACAGGAATTACAACAACAGTGTCCGATCTGCCCATGCTTTATGTTAATGTTTTATTATTTCTGAGGTATTAAATTTCATACTCATAGGCCTGCATAACTCGTTTCAAAACAACTAGGGCACTGACGGGATATTTGAGGCAGTGGGATATAGCAAGCAAACGCAGCTTTCAACTGCCAGAAACACGACTTTAAAATGTCAAAATCGAGATTTCAAAAACTGATAAATTCAGACAGTGTACGAAATTCACCTCCACGACCGGTCAAAGTGCTTTGCTCCAAACACTTTCGGTTTGTGAAAAGCTGGATCGACAGGCAGCAGAAACTTTGTGAAGAATGTTTCAGCTACCTATGGTTATGAAATATCTTTGGTCACCGTGACTGAACTGATATTGGATTTTGATTGATAAGTTTACAAACCTCATCTGCCTGATAAATTCCGCCAGTTCTACCCTAGTGGATGTCGGCCTTTACGAGCTTTAAGACCGATGTCGAATTGTATCATCTACTTACCGACTGTGAGAATCACTGACATTGCAGCAAATGTACCAGTCGCTAAGGTTACTTTGAAGGATGATGAAACCATCTTTATTCCCAGAGTAAAGCAATTGAATGCAAGTTAGGGGCCTTCTTCCTTCCGTCCAGATAACTAAATTACAGTCTAATGTTTTAAGAAGTAATCAGTAGAAAAATAGAACGTCTTCTTTTTCTTTCGAAAGTCGAACTAAGAATCGAATTACACAGGAGAGCTATACATTCTGTTCCGCTGAGCAGCAAGTTGCTGTTTTGAATAGCCCACACGCACTCCTTTCTCAGACTGTGTTCGTTTTGAAAACGGTGAAAGATGTGACTGATAAGCCTCCCGTTCACGCTAAAACGGCACAATTTTTGCCGGCAAATTTTGAAAGGGCCATCGCGTAAACGCTTGCTTAAAGTTTGCTAACGTCACATTTTTACATTCTTCACCGCTATCAAAATGTGCCGGCATCGTGTGAACATAGTCTCAAAAATCAGTTAATTTCTCCACTACTATTCTTCCCATAGAACAAGCGGTAAATTGACGTGTTGTACATTGTTTTGATATTAGAAAGTTATTAGAAACTGCTTCTTTTTATCAAGTCAGGCTTCAACTTAGAATTTAAGGTCTCGTTTTAGCCAACATGCAAGTGGTTGCTAATTTAGGGCACACTAAATTCAAAGCATTGATTGCTCAAGAGTTAATCGTGTCGTCTTAAAGATACACAACAGAAAAATTTATAAAAAACAATTGCTTTAAGCTTTCTTTCAAAATCTGCTCCATTTTGACATTGCTTGAGAACAAGAGAAGTGCTGCTTTTGAAGCGATGTCTTTTTTGACTTTTGAGTGCCATAAATTAGCAACCACTTTTCAGATCAGCTAAAACAAGGTCTCAAGATCCAAATTGAAAGATTTTCTATGCATCTGTGCACAGGTAGCGGGGGAAATTAGTGTATAATGGAATTAGCAAAATCAACACCTCTCTTTCTTGGTTCAATTTCTGAAAAGTTCGTCTGCCATCACAACAGTAGGCCAACTGCCATTTCGTGCATGCAACTACTTCCAGTCTCCAAAAGAATGAACACGGCCAAACAATATTAATTCTTTTGGAGACTGGAACTAGTTGCAAGCAAGAAATGGCGGTTGTCCTACTGTTGTGATGGCAGACGAACTTGACAGAAATTGAACCAAGAAAGAGAGGTATTTGTATTGATTTTACACTAATTCCATTATACACTAATTTCCCCCGCTACCTGTGATATGTGTAAAGAATAAGTGGAAAAACTGAAGTAACAGCTCCTCCATAACACTAATCAAACGGTGCATCATGTTTTTGGGACACCCTGTGCAGCATAGGTTGCAAATCTTTAAATCTACGAAAACAGGCGGGCGTAAAACTCAATGACCTATTTCTTTAAACTGAATGTCTTGAAAGAAACTTTAGCCATTTCTCTACCGTTGGATTTTTTTTAGAAATCTTGAATATTTGTCGAAAGTGCAGCCTACTTTCTATTTCAGCTTATTTTCTGATGTGAAGTCATCAAATTTCTAAATCGCAAACCAGAAAAGTGAAAGAGTTTTGCCCGATACCACATTGTAAGCATCCATAAAGTATGGTTTTCTTGAAAATTTTTTGATCTTTCGTCAACAGGTTTAGAAATTACGATAGTTTTAAGTTTTTTTTCAAAATTCTCTTGAATTCTTAAAAAAGAAGAAAATAGTGTAATTCTGAAAATATTGAAGATTTCAGAGAAGTCCAACGGCAGATTTACTGTAAAAAAGTTTCTTTGAAGCCGTTCAGTTCAAAGAAATAGGTCATAGAATTTTACACCCAGCTTTTTAAATATTTGAAACCTATGCTACCCTGTGCAACCTTTTCAGGTTTGAGCGGAAAAGCTGGGCTAGATTTTCCGAAATCGAAATTTTATTGATGCTGCATGACCAATAAGCCTACAAGGTAAAACGTAACTAGTGACTTATGCCTATTCGTCCCTTGCTTCCCTGCGCTCCTTGATTTCCTGATATCACTTGTTTGTTAGAGACTCATGATATTGCTCTTAGTGAACCCACGTTAGGCCCACCCAGAGTGGTTCAGTATTCACCAATCAAATTGCTAGAATTTAGTCTTCAACCAATCAGGAGGTGTTATTCCAGACAGTTGTTGTTGTTACATACAAAAGAAGGTCGATGAGACTTAGAGTTCTCGCACCTTTGATGGATCTAATTTGTTTCAACGGGGTAGGACTGCTGTCTGAAAGGTAAGCGTTCTGTGATTCGTAGGTCAAGACAACATTATTCTTTGTACTAAAAGTTTCCTTTTCAATTGTCAAGCTCTTTAGTCCAGACTTCGAAGCAATCTGGATGAGTGTATAGGAACTCCCGCTGGTTTTTAGGCCATTTTGAAAAAGTTGACCCACTTTTTAAGAGAGATATCATGAGTCCCATACTGAATTAATTTGCTGTGATACCCATGTCTCGCAATCGAGGCAGGCATCAAAATGATATGTATCGAGAAAAAACCACGATGGCAGGCTGTGCGTTGGATCTTCCTTGAATGAAAGATGCTTGCAGCGAAGAACGAGTGAAAATATTTGAAGACGGGAACACCACAATACAACGCGTAAGAAATGACAACTATTATTTTGATTAAATATTGATTATATGAGAGCTGATATTTCGCCTCGGCATACGAGGCTTCCTCAGAGCTATACTAATGTCATCACAAATGTACAATAATTTGAATAAGGTAAACTGAAACATGATTGGCTAAGTTCAGTGGCGTAACGCACGGTGTGCACCATTAAGCACAAAACTAATGTCCCCCTTAGCCAATCATGTTTCAGTTTACCTTATTCAAATTATTGTACATTTGTGATAACGTTAGTTTAGCTCTGAGGAAGCCTCGTATGCCGAGGCAAAATATCAGCTCTCATATAATCAATATTTAATCAAAATAATAGTTGTCATTTCTTACGCGTTGTATTGTGGTGTTCCCGTCTTCAAATATCAAAATGATACCGGCAAGAAGATGATGTCTAAAGCACTGTTCTTTAAAAACGCATTGTTTTCCTTGCCAGCATAGCTAATCATGGTGTGATCGAGCATCTGAACGAGAATTAAGAACTATTTGTATTCAAGTTATAATCTTCTTACTTCTTTGTTGCTTTTCGAACAAATTAGTAAAGGCTTGCCGCAGCTAGTTAATTCTTAGTTCACATGAAAAATTTGTGTCTTGAAATAATGGAAATTGACACATGCACTGGCCAAGTGTACAAAGCATGCATGCTAAGTATCATTTGCTGTATTTATACCCTGGAAGCATTGGCTCCCGCGCACCTTTTCATAAATATTTTAAGCGAAACTATGCATGTCTTTATCACTAGAAACCAGGTCTGACCTAATTTGCATGAAGGGAAGCAACCATCGGCTCCCTCTTTTGAATTTCCTGGTTACATCCCTGGTTCCAAGACAGATGTATCTCTCTGTAGCATTATGGAGCATGTGTAGTCGGCAATTATAGAGCTATTGTCACCCAAGGCCCATTGCATGCTGTAATTTCAGACAATTTGACAAAATCGAATTGGACCTATTAGCGGAGATATTTATCCACTCTAGAGTAGAAAACTGATGAAAGTCATTTAAAAGCACACTGTCGTGGCGCTGATTGGGTAAATAAGACAATAAAAAAGAATAGAATTAGGCAAGCTTCAGTAATTTCGCTGTACACTGGAATTCATGAAGACGATAACGATCTGACTGCCTTTTTTCTCGAAGCAAAGTATGACCATAGGGCATAAAGGCTTGGTAATTGTTCAGAGGCCGAGTCTTGTGTTGGTTTTGTTCAGGCTAAGGAAACGCCTGCTGGCGCTGTCTGCGATGTGATATGCGACCTCGTTTCCATTGACATAGCAACGGAGCAATTAAGAAGAGCGAAAAATGTATTTGCCATGCGCGAAGCGCGCACAGGGGATCAATGATAACAAGCATGATTTCTGATTTCACGCGAGCAGAGCTGTGGTGGTGTGGCCTAAGTTATTTCATGCGATGTGAACTAAGATGTCTTTATGCGAGCACAACTTCTTCTGAAAAAAGTTTTGGGGATCACTGTTCTGTTTACTGTCTCATCAATTGTTGAAACCAGGCTATGGATGCAAGCTGATGACATACATACAGATTGATTTTTTCGTCGTTTAAATGGAGCTCAACGTATGGTTTCTTTGGCTGCTGCACAGTAAAGAACACTCCTCTACTTTCGGAAGATCTCACGCAAGAACTTGTAATTAAATGTGAATACCTGCTAGCAAAAATTGCTCGATATACGAAAACTGTCGTACGATATGGATGAAAAGTTGGCAATGAAACATGCATATCTAAATGTTTTATTTTGGCTCTTTTGTACCATTGTTTGAAGCCTGGCCCAAGCAAGCATTAAAGAATCATGTCTGGGAACAACAAAACTGAATCTGTTAGATTTAATCTTATTTTGACAACATGAACTGCAGGAAGAAGATGGTTCAGTTTTCAAGTGCCTGAAAGATTCATGACATTTTTTAAGAAGTTGTATGAAGTACAGAAGAGGAAAAACTGGTTGTTATGTCAAAATTAGAAACAATGATTTGATGATGAACCTAGAGATGTCAAACAGTCTTCGCGGGGGGCATGACTTATAGATGGGGGTCTGCCACCCAACTTTCATAGCAGTACCCTTTTCTAATTACTGAAACTTGCTTTCAGGGCCACTTTTATGATTATTAGCCATTTCAAACCATTTTTTGACGAGTTTGACCCAAACCCATCAATGTTTAAGGAACATCTGTCTAAGGATGTATCAAAATTATTTTCATGAGTCTTCATCATACATGTTTGGGCTGAATAAAAAAATTATTTTGGTCATAATGGGTTGGGCCCAACAGCTCATTCTTCCACTTGAAAAAACCACTAGATTTTTAGCGGATTTTCTTTTGCCATATGCCTACCACCAAAAATTCTTCTTTCAGCCCATTATGTCTCTTGGGTCAGACAGACATATGCCCATGGTAACTTTATCATCCGCATAGCAACATGAAAATTTGTAGTTCACAGCTGAAAAATTACCTCCTCAAAGTTGATCACGAAATTCCCTATTTTAATTTGATTTTAATTTTCAACAACACACTGAACTCCCCACTTGCCTATTAAGAAACCAATTATGTAAATTGTGATGGAAATTATGCCACTAAACCCATCTTACTCATTTGGACTACCATCTTACATACAGTACAGAGCTACTGTATGGTAAAGGCATTGAATCATGATAAATAGACCTGCTTTACCACATATGATGTGACCCTGGTGTTAAACATCAATTATCACTTCCAACAAAGAAAAGGACTTAGTGTTGCACAATCCATTACATCTGATCAGTGTGATCAGCCAATGAGATGTGCGATCAAGAAACATGAGTCAGCAGATTCTTGAAGTTTGGGTACACACAGTCCACTTAACATGAATCAATGCCATTAGCCATCAAAACTTTTGTTTACACTGTTAAAACTTTTTACAGCCCCTCTTGCTTGTATTTAACAAAAAAGTAGGCCACATGAAGTTGAAGTGATTGATGTGACTGCTAGAGACTGCTTCATTTCATCTTTCTTGTTGCAATTCATATGTGATATTACTTCAATATTAGTAGCTAGAGTGCAAAATGTCCACAAGAGCAGAGAGAATTCCAGGAAAAAAGATATCAGTTTGATATCATTTCAATTGATAGATTTCAGAGCTATCAAATAACAGTAAACACAGAGAGTGAAAAGTTTTGGATGGCTGGACTAAAGATGCATACCAGGTGACCCAAAAAAACTGGCTTAGCTATCTTTTGAGATGCCGCATGGTCATTTTAAGAAATGATCACCATCCGAAAAACCAGATTAAAGGAAAATTTTGAATCCAGGATTCCTCATTTTGAGTGAAATAATTGCCATCACTTTCCAGTCAATATTTTGTGAAAACTCAACATAGCGATGAATTAGAAATCGCATTGGGAAATTTTTTGTTTTCAAAATGATTGACTTCTGTTCCTCATTCACATTTCATGCTCCAAAGCACAGTTGGAATTCAGCGTTTTTCGCATTTTCTAAGAAATGGACTGGAAAGCGAAGGGATGGTCCAAGAAATGGATGAATTGCCATATTTTTTAATTGTTTTTTCGGACAGTAGGCATATCTTAAACTGACCAAGCAATGTATCAAAAGATAGAGGAGCCTTTCAGCTACATGCTGATACCCTGTTTGTCTCCATAACATTTTTCTTCAAGGAAATATCTGCAATCTAGCTAGTGAAGTTTTTTTGGGTCACCCGGTACTCTAGAGAACATGAAATTCCTTTGTTCTATCAAAAACCTGATTACAAAGACATGCATTTTCTTTCACAAAAATTCACCCTTACTGATCACAAAGTTACAGTTGTGACATCCCCACCAAAAAAATGAACATCTGCTAAACCCACTCACAAACTTATGAGAAACTTCAATGCTCAGAATAAGAATATTCCTGTGCTAGATAAATTTCTTAGTTTCTTTCAACATAATGTTTTTTAAATGTATGATAAGTACTGTGTGTATAAAGAAACATTTCAATTTTTGTCCTTCAAACAAATCTTCAATGAACAAACTACAAACAGTTGATAACTGCTTAAGAGCTACTTTCATTCAGAGATATTTTATGCAAGAGAGCAATATACTGTAGTTTTTCTGGAACTGGCATACTGCAAGTCCTTGTTTATGTAGTTCAACTTCAATTGCTAGGAGTACCAGACTTTGCCCTAACAGCCATCATATGAAGCCACTGCAGTCTGTATGGTGTGAATCCCTTGCTCCATCAAATTTGAAAGTTTACTTATTCTATGATGAAAATACGACAATTATCAGTGATATAAAGTGACTTGAGGATTCTGTCTGTACTAGACATGTCTGTTCTCTTACTTTTCAGGAGACACAAAAATTTCACTATATCCGACATGCATAAACATCCTTCTAGAAGCATGTATTTTGTAGTTTTGAATAATTTATTTGGTAAAATTAACTACTTTTTTAAAAATTCTCCCTAAATTATGCGGTATTTCTAGCTAGGCCAATAAGGGGCTTTTATTGGGTGTCTGTGTTGGGCATTTCTGTTCCCTTATTTTCGTGAGACGCAGTAATTTCATCATATCAGACATGCATAAATATCCTCCTAGAAGCATGTATTTTGCAGTTTTGAATAATTTGTTTTGTAACATTAACTACTTTTTTAAAAATTCCCCCTAAATTATGCAGTATTTCTAGCTAGGCCAATAAGGGGCTTTTATTGGGTGTCTGTGTTGGGCATTTCTGTTCCACTATTTTCGTGAGACGCAGTAATTTCACGATATCAGACATGCATAAATATCCTTCTAGAAGCATGTATTTTGTAGTTTTGAATAATTTGTTTTGTAACATTAACTACTTTTTTGACAATTCCTCCTAAATTACACAGTACTTGCAGCTAGGCCAATAAGGGGCTTTTATTGGGTGTCTGTGTAGGGCATTTCTGTTCCCTTATTTTCGTGAGACGCAGTAATTTCATCATATCAGACATGCATAAATATCCTCCTAGAAGCATGTATTTTGCAGTTTTGAATAATTTGTTTTGTAACATTAACTACTTTTTTAAAAATTCCCCCTAAATTATGCAGTATTTCTAGCTAGGCCAATAAGGGGCTTTTATTGGGTGTCTGCGTAGGGCATTTCTGTTCCCTTATTTTCGTGAGACGCAGTAATTTCATCATATCAGACATGCATAAATATCCTCCTAGAAGCATGTATTTTGCAGTTTTGAATAATTTGTTTTGTAACATTAACTACTTTTTTAAAAATTCCCCCTAAATTATGCAGTATTTCTAGCTAGGCCAATAAGGGGCTTTAATCGGGTGTCTGTGTTGGGCATTTCTGTTCCACTATTTTCGTGAGACGCAGTAATTTCACGATATCAGACATGCATAAATATCCTTCTAGAAGCATTTATTTTGTAGTTTTGAATAATTTGTTTTGTAACATTAACTACTTTTTTAACAATTCCCCCTAAATTATGCAGTATTTCTAGCTAGGCCAATAAGGGGCTTTTATTGGGTGTCTGTGTAGGGCATTTCTGTTCCATTATTTTCGTGAGACGCAGTAATTTCATCATATCAGACATGCATAAATATCCTCCTAGAAGCATGTATTTTGCAGTTTTGAATAATTTGTTTTGTAACATTAACTACTTTTATAAAAATTCCCCCTAAATTATGCAGTATTTCTAGCTAGGCCAATAAGGGGCTTTTATTGGGTGTCTGTGTAGGGCATTTCTGTTCCCTTATTTTCGTGAGACGCAGTAATTTCATCATATCAGACATGCATAAATATCCTCCTAGAAGCATGTATTTTGCAGTTTTGAATAATTTGTTTTGTAACATTAACTACTTTTTTAAAAATTCCCCCTAAATTATGCAGTATTTCTAGCTAGGCCAATAAGGGGCTTTAATCAGGTGTCTGTGTTGGGCATTTCTGTTCCCTTATTTTCGTGAGACGCAGTAATTTCATCATATCAGACATGCATAAATATCCTCCTAGAAGCATGTATTTTGCAGTTTTGAATAATTTGTTTTGTAACATTAACTACTTTTTTAAAAATTCCCCCTAAATTATGCAGTATTTCTAGCTAGGCCAATAAGGGGCTTTAATTGGGTGTCTGTGTTGGGCATTTCTGTTCCACTATTTTCGTGAGACGCAGTAATTTCACGATATCAGACATGCATAAATATCCTTCTAGAAGCATGTATTTTGTAGTTTTGAATAATTTGTTTTGTAACATTAACTACTTTTTTGACAATTCCTCCTAAATTACACAGTACTTGCAGCTAGGCCAATAAGGGGCTTTTATTGGGTGTCTGTGTAGGGCATTTCTGTTCCCTTATTTTCGTGAGACGCAGTAATTTCATCATATCAGACATGCATAAATATCCTCCTAGAAGCATGTATTTTGCAGTTTTGAATAATTTGTTTTGTAACATTAACTACTTTTTTAAAAATTCCCCCTAAATTATGCAGTATTTCTAGCTAGGCCAATAAGGGGCTTTAATCAGGTGTCTGTGTTGGGCATTTCTGTTCCCTTATTTTCGTGAGACGCAGTAATTTCATCATATCAGACATGCATAAATATCCTCCTAGAAGCATGTATTTTGCAGTTTTGAATAATTTGTTTTGTAACATTAACTACTTTTTTAAAAATTCCCCCTAAATTATGCAGTATTTCTAGCTAGGCCAATAAGGGGCTTTAATTGGGTGTCTGTGTTGGGCATTTCTGTTCCACTATTTTCGTGAGACGCAGTAATTTCACGATATCAGACATGCATAAATATCCTTCTAGAAGCATGTATTTTGTAGTTTTGAATAATTTGTTTTGTAACATTAACTACTTTTTTAACAATTCCCCCTAAATTATGCAGTATTTCTAGCTAGGCCAATAAGGGGCTTTTATTGGGTGTCTGTGTAGGGCATTTCTGTTCCATTATTTTCGTGAGACGCAGTAATTTCACCATATCAGACATGCATAAATATCCTCCTAGAAGCATGTATTTTGCAGTTTTGAATAATTTGTTTTGTAACATTAACTACTTTTTTAAAAATTCCCCCTAAATTATGCAGTATTTCTAGCTAGGCCAATAAGGGACTTTTATTGGGTGTCTGTGTAGGGCATTTCTGTTCCCTTATTTTCGTGAGACGCAGTAATTTCATCATATCAGACATGCATAAATATCCTCCTAGAAGCATGTATTTTGCAGTTTTGAATAATTTGTTTTGTAACATTAACTACTTTTTTAAAACTTCCCCCTAAATTATGCAGTATTTCTAGCTAGGCCAATAAGGGGCTTTAATCGGGTGTCTGTGTTGGGCATTTCTGTTCCACTATTTTCGTGAGACGCAGTAATTTCACGATATCAGACATGCATAAATATCCTTCTAGAAGCATTTATTTTGTAGTTTTGAATAATTTGTTTTGTAACATTAACTACTTTTTTAACAATTCCCCCTAAATTATGCAGTATTTCTAGCTAGGCCAATAAGGGGCTTTTATTGGGTGTCTGTGTAGGGCATTTCTGTTCCATTATTTTCGTGAGACGCAGTAATTTCACCATATCAGACATGCATAAATATCCTCCTAGAAGCATGTATTTTGCAGTTTTGAATAATTTGTTTTGTAACATTAACTACTTTTTTAACAATTCCCCCTAAATTATGCAGTATTTCTAGCTAGGCCAATAAGGGGCTTTTATAAATTTATTGGGTGTCTGTGTAGGGCATTTCTGTTCCATTATTTTCGTGAGACGCAGTAATTTCACGATATCAGACATGCATAAATATCCTTGTAGAAGCATCTATTTTGCAGGTTTGAATAGTTTGTTTTGTAACATTAACTAGTTTTTTAACAGTTTCCCCTAGATTATGTAGGACTTGCTGTTATTCCAATTGGGCAGTTGGATATAGGCCTAAACATACAGCCTGACTTTGACCCGAAATCTTAGTGTTGGAAGTCTGTTTTCATCTATTTTTTTAAAGAATTATTGCATTATAACTTTTCAAATAAAATTCAATGTATACTTAGCTTCTACTTGAGTTGATCGGGTCCAGTAGCGTTTTACTTCGTTGAATACTTCCATCACGTGCGTACCAACCATTTCTGTAACTTTGAGATTTCCTCGAAGTTGCGGCGCGGCGCGTGTGGTGCCCGCGTTGCGAATCGGCCATGACCAGCGGCATACAATTTTCGCTCTTCTTGGAGCAATTAAGATAGGGGAAATTTGCATTGCACATGCGCAGGAGTCCCACAGGGGTACAAGGTGAAATTCGAATGCGGGGATGGAAAATTGAGTGGCAGCAAGACAGGAAAACAAATCTAGCAAAGGTTGGTCTACCCAGCATACTTATGTCGTTAATCGATATTCTCATGTGATTATTAAATCTGCGCTACTCTCGGTGCTCGTTATTATGAAGGAATGCCAAACATCGATGGCCTACTATCTTATTATAGGCCTCTTGTTGACGTTTGTGCTTATTTTTAGTTAGGCCCTTTTTCGTCTTGATCTTTGCATCTGTTTTAGACCCAGCAGTAAAATTATCTTTTGAGAAAGCAAGCTGAATGTCATTCTTTGAAAGTACAGTTGATCTATAGGCCAGAATGCATATTCAAGCCAAGAGTTATTCAAGTGGTATTAAGTAAAGAAGGAACACTTTAAGTAAGGTCTCAAAAAAAATGACCATTGCTGCTTTAGGGCGATGTTTAGTTGGGCAGTAATGATGGAGGAAGGGGGAGGTGGGTATAAAACAAAATCTAGATGTTGTTGGCCCCAAACAGTGTTCGCAAAGGACAAGAGATCCCACACCAATGAATGAAACATGAAGAAACATCGCCAAAACTGAAGAAAATTTCTGATAAATTTAAGAATTTTGTTCCCACTGTTTTTCTTACTGTCCCCTTAATTCAGTTGTAAATTTGAGAGTTCCTTTTTTCAGTTTTCCAGGACCAGTTGTGATTATTCTGAGAAGATGTCCATTGATGGTCCATGTCCAACAAGGAACTTCATGCACAAGATCAACAATCAACAATCGAGTCTGTGGACATTCCTGTAACTGATGATGTAATGTATCTGTCCACTTGTGTAAGAGGTCCCTTCCACAACGTTGTCAGCCATTAAAGCAAAAACTCTGGGGATACACACAGCATGACATGTTGAGGTTATGGGCAAGTAAACCCATGTGGGTGGCATCTGGGCCAAAAATTTTGAAAGCAAGGGTCATGTTTGGCAGATTATTCTTAGAGATGGGTGGGTTTGGCCAAAACTGAAAAAATGATTTCAAAATGGTTTCCACCAAAATTAATTAAATAAGTGGGCACAAAGGCTCATTTTGGCAGTTAGATGTGAGTAGCTTTGGGGTGGTGTATCTCTGTCCATCCACAAGTCATGTACAGTACCTCCATGTGTAAAAACTACCATGAAACAGGTGGCACCATAGATGGGGGATTAGGGGACCTATCCCAAAGTCTGGCAAAAATTTTCAAAGAACAATTTCATGTCAATAAGTTGGGTGCACCTTTAGACTGAAAAATTATGTCAAAATCCCTTCCCCCACTTTGTTTGGATTTTTCAGAGCTGGCACCACTACTGTCATGAAACAATGAAAATAGGAACATCTAAAGTATACTAACTGTATATAAATATAGGGCTAAAGTTGATACTGCTGCCAGTTGCAAATCATTATGATTTCCAGCGTTATACACGTTGCTTGATGATCTTACAGTTTTAAGTTATGCTTGATGATTATACAGTTTTAAATACTGTACAATTTCATTTCAAGATATATGTCATGTCATGTCCTAGCATTTAAGATCAGGCCTGTTTGTAGCACCTAGCTTTGTAGTACCATTGTAGATAATTGTTGATTTCAAAAAGATAAAATATATACTGAATTCAAATTAGAAAGTTGGATTGTTCATTCTGAAAACATAAAGTTCATTTTGGCACACCTGTTGCTTAAATAGCAACACAATAATGCATTAAATCATGTCTGGACATTGTCAAATGTACTGGCCACGTTTTGCTGTGTAATGAGTACAGTAGGTTGACCACCTTTGTTTATAGTCATCTTTCCTCAAGCAGGGCAGGATTTTATTCATATTTTTCAGGTCAAAATTTTTCAACATTTTATATTTTATATTTTGCAGTGCATTAGTTTGATGTGACTGATTGTCATTCAGCATGCTCATTTTGAAATTGTTGATCATACTTTGTCATTTATGCTCTATATACAAAATCAGACCATGGATGGATAGCCTGCCATCAAAATATTTGACCATGTCTTGACTATGGGTCAACTACAAATTTCAAACCCAAACATGATCAAAACCTGGTCATTTTATTGTCAAAACATGGTAAAACATGGTAATTCAGCCATCATCCTTTTTCACAACTGAGCCTGATTTTTATAGAATCAAGTACACATTAGCCTTGCAGTAATGCAAAACCTGATGCAAAGTGATGCAAAAACTGTAAGCCTTGACTCAGAAGGAACCATTAGGAATTACTTATATCTGACTGGGAGGGATCTGACCAGGAGTTGCCAGATCCACCTATTACCCTGGATTCCTCCTAACCAAAATTTCATTTTTCAGGATACTTTTCAATGGGGTGTAAAACATGAAATTCTTGCAGAATTCTCAAAAAGCACAATTTTCAAATCCTTGTAACTAGTGAACCGCAATTTTGCCAAAGTACCCCTTTATATCAGATGAAAGCCCAGAACTTCCTCTACAAACCCATATAAAGGATGTTGTGCGGCAAGCCTATTTTCTGAACTAAAAATGTATTTTTCAACTAGTTCTCAAAGGGGTCTGGAAATAGGAAATTCTTAGCATTCTTGCAGAATTCTCAAAAAGCACAATTTTCAAATCCTTGTAACTTGTGAACCGCAATTTTGCCAAAGTACCCCTTTATATCAGATGAAAGCCCAGAATTTCCTCTACAAACCCACATGAAGGAAGTTGTGCGGCAAGCCTATTTTCTGAACTAAAAATGTATTTTTCAACTAGTTCTCAAAGGGGTCTGGAAATAAGAAATTCTTAGCATTCTTGCAGAATTCTCAAAAAGCACAATTTTCAAATCCTTGTAACTTGTGAACCGCAATTTTGGCAAAGTACCCCTTTGTATCAGATGAAAGCCCAGAATTTCCTCTACAAACCCATATAAAGGAAGTTGTGCGGCAAGCCTATTTTCTGAACTAAAAATGTATTTTTCAACTAGTTCTCAAAGGGGTCTGGAAATAGGAAATTCTTAGCATTCTTGCAGAATTCTCAAAAAGCACAATTTTCAAATCCTTGTAACTTGTGAACCGCAATTTTGCCAAAGTACCCCTTTATATCAGATGAAAGCCCAGAATTTCCTCTACAAACCCATATGAAGGAAGTTGTGCGGCAAGCCTATTCTCTGAACTAAAAATTTATTTTTCAACTTGTTCTCAAAGGGGTCTGGAAATAGGAAATTCTTAGCATTCTTGCAGAATTCTCAAAAAGCATAATTTTCAAATCCTTGTAACTTGTGAACCGCAATTTTGCCAAAGTATCCCTTGATATCAGATGAAAGCCCAGAATTTCCTCTACAAACCCATACAAAGGAAGTTGTGCGGCAAGCCTATTTTCTGAACTAAAAATTTATTTTTCAACTAGTTCTCCAAGGGGTCTGGAAATAAGAAATTCTTAGCAGTCTTGCAGAATTCTCAAAAAGCACAATTTTCAAATCCTTGTAACTTGTGAACCGCAATTTTGCCAAAGTACCCCTTTATATCAGATGAAAGCCTAGAATTTCCTCTACAAACCCATATAAAGGAAGTTGTGCGGCAAGCCTATTTTCTGAACTAAAAATTTATTTTTCAACTAGTTCTCAAAGGGGTCTGGAAATAGAAATTCTTAGCATTCTTGCAGAATTCTCAAAAAGCACAATTTTCAAATCCTTGTAACTTGTGAACCGCAATTTTGCCAAAGTACCCCTTTATATCAGATGAAAGCCTAGAATTTCCTCTACAAACCCATATAAAGGAAGTTGTGCGGCAAGCCTATTTTCTGAACTAAAAATTTATTTTTCAACTAGTTCTCAATAGGTCTGGAAATAGGAAATTCTTAGCATTCTTGCAGAATTCTCAAAAAGCACAATTTTCAAATCCTTGTAACTTGTGAACCGCAATTTTTCCAAAGTACCCCTTTATATCAGATGAAAGCCCAGAATTTCCTCTACAAACCCACATGAAGGAAGTTGTGCGGCAAGCCTATTTTCTGAACTAAAAATGTATTTTTCAACTAGTTCTCAAAGGGGTCTGGAAATAAGAAATTCTTAGCATTCTTGCAGAATTCTCAAAAAGCACAATTTTCAAATCCTTGTAACTTGTGAACCGCAATTTTGGCAAAGTACCCCTTTGTATCAGATGAAAGCCCAGAATTTCCTCTACAAACCCATATAAAGGAAGTTGTGCGGCAAGCCTATTTTCTGAACTAAATATTTATTTTTCAACTAGTTCTCAAAGGGGTCTGGAAATAAGAAATTCTTAGCATTCTTGCAGAATTCTCAAAAAGCACAATTTTCAAATCCTTGTAACTTGTGAACCGCAATTTTGCCAAAGTACCCCTTTATATCAGATGAAAGCCTAGAATTTCCTCTACAAACCCATATGAAGGAAGTTGTGCGGCAAGCCTATTTTCTGAACTAAAAATCTATTTTTCAACTTGTTCTCAAAGAGGTCTGGAAATAGGAAATTCTTAGCATTCTTGCAGAATTCTCAAAAAGCACAATTTTCAAATCCTTGTAACTTGTGAACCGCAATTTTGCCAAAGTACCCCTTTATATCAGATGAAAGCCCAGACTTTCCTCTACAAACCCATATGAAGGAAGTTGTGCGGCAAGCCTATTTTCTGAACTAAAAATTTATTTTTCAACTAGTTCTCCAAGGGGTCTGGAAATAAGAAATTCTTAGCATTCTTGCAGAATTCTCAAAAAGCACAATTTTCAAATCCTTGTAACTTGTGAACCGCAATTTTGCCTAAGTACCCCTTTGTATCAGATGAAAGCCCAGAATTTCCTCTACAAACCCATATAAAGGAAGTTGTGCGGCAAGATTTGTATTTGACCTAACTTCATGAATTATTGTACACTTAGGGTACAAAAGTATGGAAACGATGGCCTAAAACATGGCGGCAAAGATGTTCTATGGCCTATGAGCCTCGTAACAAAAGGGAGATTTTCTCTCCAACCCAGACCTCAATTTAAACTCTTACGGCGGGAAAATATTCGCCATCTCGTCTTCTGTTTATCAAACAGACAAGGACAAATTTTAGAAAAAACTTTTTATGAATTTTGAGACGAAAACTTCGAAGTAGTGTTATTGCTTTGAGCTGAACGAAATGGAGAAGATATGAAACTGAAAAGTTGTCAAAACATCAGTTTGCTTCAATGAAGAGTTGGTTGGGATGGCTTCATTTTATGCTGTTTATACTGGACATTTTGATTTTGAATCAAACTTTTGGGAATAATCAAGAAATTTTTAGAATTTTGGCTGCAAACTCAAGGAAAGCTGCTAACAGGTAAGCTTGCAACTTCGATTTCTCTTGTGACCGTTGCAGTTATTGCTTTGTAATGGCTTCACATCAAACCTCCGATGGCTCAGTCAACACGAATAAACCAGAAATAAACAAAATAACATTTCGTTTTCAGATTTCAGCTTCTTAAGGTACTTTCATAAAGATTTGTCTAGCTCGAAAAGAAAAGCATCGCCTGAAAAAATGATGTCACTTACCTGCTCACAACTTGCCTTGAGTTTACAGCCAAAGTCCTGAAAATTTCTAGATTATTCCCAAAAGTTTGTTTCAAAATCAAAATGTCTAGTATAAACAGCATAAAATGAAGCCATTTCAACCAACTCTTCATTGAAGCAAACTGATGTTTTGACAACTTTTCAGTTTCATATCTTCTCCATTTCGTTCAGCTCAAAACAACAACACTACTTCGTAGTTTTCGTCTCAAAATTCATAAAAAGTTTTTCTAAAACTTGTCCTTGTCTGTTTGATAAACAGAAGAGAAGATGGCGAATATTTTCCCGCCATAAGAGTTTAAATTGAGATCTGGTTTGGAGAGAAAACCTCCCTTTTGTTACGAGGCTCATAGGCCATAGGACATCTTTGCCGCCATGTTTTAGGCCATCGTTTCCATACTTTTGTACCCTAAGTGTACTTGCCTTTGTTCATCAACACATGGGCCTAACTTCATTTTCTCCTCAAAAGACATCCACTCAGATTTAAAACCCAACAGTTTTCTGCGACAATCCCAATAGATCTTGATACTGTCATCATTTTTAAACAATATTGACTTCATATTCCGAGTCATTCTACCTTATTTTGCAATTTATGCCTTGATGTTACGACCCCTTTTCGAAGATTTCTAACCTCATGCAAAATTCGCGGCTAAGTGCGCGCGCATTGGATCTGGCGGCCATGACACCTAAATGCAAATTTCCCCTATCTTGGAGCAATTATAACAGACGATTACGCTAAAGATGGCGGCGAGGAACTTTTTACCACGATGCATTGCGCTCGAATTACGAATCATTAACGATTCAATAGGAATTCGATTAAAGAATGCAATGCATCTTGGTAAAAAGTTCCTTGCGCCATCTTTAGCGTAATCGTCTATTAGGTTTTCCTAGCAACGAAATCTTTGCTGTGGAGAACGACCAAGAAGAAGACACAGATGGATTTGGAGTATATTCATTTAAGGTTTCACAGGATTTCAACTTTCCTCACTTTTTCATAAACCGTTCGACTCCCATTCGATTGATCGGAATAACTCGAAATTGCGAAAGTTTCGAATCGGTTGCCGTCTCTGAAAGTCGTTGAAGCGCGAGAATGGGCCTAAAAGCAGAACCGGTGCAAGTACCCCGAAAGAAAACTAAAATAACTCGTGAGTCTCATACTATCTCAGAAAAATTTTTCGCTTGATTTATTGCCAATAGTCATCCAAAAGCATCTTCGATTGCTCAAAGTTGGGCGGGGTTGGGCAGAGTGAAATTTTTATGAGTGCGTGCTTGGAGCGTGACAAAGAGGTTGAAGCGGCCTAAGCTACCGCTGAAGAAACTTAGCCGCTGCAGCTAATTCATGATTTCTAACGGCTAAACGAATCTCACTATCCGAAGATAAAACATTTAAAAGTCACATGAATGTCTAAACTAGCCTAAAATGCTTACCACTGTTGTAGAAATCCAATCCAAAAGCGCGATGCACTTATCCGTCCAAACTTCAGTTTCCACCTTGGTTTCACTGCGAAGTGCGCGATCCGCTGCGAAGGAGGCGCATACCACATCGCAGAATGCAACTCAATGCGCGATTCCTCTCCCGTGTTTAGCTCCCTGGTTTTGTTGGTTTCAACATCACGATTAGCCAATCAAAGCCACAACAGTGTGCCTTTAAGGTAAGATTGTTATCATCAGTTAGACCACTGTAAGGGAAGCTAAAGATGCAGCCTGTACACAAAGCACTCCAGGTGACAATGGCTCCTTAAGGACTCATAATAAGCCTAGAGCAATCAAAAGGATGTCTCAGGTTTGAGAATTATTGCAGGGACCAAAATTCGAATGAATGTTAAAACGTAGCCAGGGGTGAGGGGCAAAATGGTTTCATCAATCATTCTAAAGCTAAGACACGCGTAGGAAATATGTGACATCCTTTATTTAGACTTGCCCTAAGTCTATTTCGTCAAAAAAATATTTGGGAAGGGGAAGATAAGGGGAGGGAAAAGCGTTTCATCGTTCACCGTTTCAGGCAGACTTATTACAGATGAAGAAATAGACTTGAGGCAAGTCTATCCGTTACTAGATTCATGTGTTGAGAACGTAAACAATTGTTTAAGGCTTATTTGAGCTTTATTTGGGGGTACAGGGAAATTATAAACGGTGGAATGCATGACATAGAATATAGCTAACCATTCTTAGATTCTTGAATCATTATGAATGACCATGACTGCTATGACTTCATGCAGAGACGAATGGCGTATAGTTTACACATGTACGACAAAACTCTAATTGTTGGTCATTGAGAGAGTACAGTAACCATAAAAGGCACTTAGCAGGAGCTAGGATTGTTGAAGTGCGAGTGAAGCGAGCGCTTTTACTTCCTAGTTAGATATGTGGCAGTAAAGTTATGTGAGATTCAAAAGCTTCTGATAACGACATTATACAAGCTAGGCTATCAAATGCTCATACTTTTACATATTTTCAAAACTATGTTCAGTTTTAACGTTTGGAAGCTGGCTAATTCTTCTATGAGTAGCAGGAGACTACTGTTATCCTCCACCAAGATATCGTCAATAGCTACTTCAAAATATTCACTTGATTTACAATACTGTGTATTACCAATGTTCATGTTCATTTTCTTTGTGCATGGCAAGTTCCATTCTATGCCTGTTCGCTCCATCTTGCATGGAGTGACTCTGCACGTCGGAATAAGATTTTAGGAAACACCACGCAACGAAAAAAGGAGGAAAACGAGTAGTTTGGAAGACTAAAGAGAATGTAATTCTTGATGGTATCGTAGGTGGCCAAGAAATTAGTCTCCTGCTACTCATGATTCTTCATACAGGATTGTCACCGGGCGGCGGGGGTGATGGTGCTGGCTGCATTGCTTTGCCATCAGATGGTGGAGATGGAGTTGGTTGTAGTTCTGACTGCGTTGTTGCACTACCTCGTGAAGCTGGTGCTGATGCTCGCCTCCTAGCATTGGCACCAAACGACGGTTTTCCTGTTGGAGATCCTTGATCTTCCGACATTCTCATTGTGCGGCTGAAAACTGCTGTGCGAGGTGGGTCATCAGGCTTTTCTACGTGCTCTAGTGTCCTCCTTCTCCTATTATTGTCTAGAAAACCACCAATTGGATAGTTCAACTGCTTCTTTTTATTTCTCTCTGCCTCTCTTCTTGCTCGCTCTCGTACTATTTCTCTTTCTCTTTCTATGTCCTTTTCTCTAGCTCTTTCTCTCTCCTTTTCTCTTTCTCTTTCCCTCTCTTTTTCCTTCTCTCTTTCTTGTTTCCTTTCTCTTTCCCTTTCCCTTTCTCTCTCTCTCTCTTTTTCTCTTTGCCGTTGCCTTTCCCTCTCTCTTTCTTTCTCCTTCTCTTTTTCTTTCCTCTCTTGCTCTCTCTTCTCTTCCTCTTTCTTCTCTCTCTCTTCCCTTTCTTCCTCTCTCCTCTCTTTTTCTTTCTTCTCTTTCTCCTTCCTCTCCTGCTCTTTTCTCTCATTCTCTTTCCTCTCTTTCTCTTTCCTTTCTTCCTCTTTCTTCTCTTTTTCTTTTCTCTCTTTCTCTTTCCTTTCTTCCTCTCTTCTCTCTTTCTCTCTCCTTTCTTCCTCTTTCCTCTCTTCCTCTTTCCTCTCTCTATCTTTCCTTTCTTTTTCCCTCCTCTCTTCCTCCTTCCTCTCTTTTTCTTTTTTCTCTTTTTCTTTCCTCTGTTTTTCTTTCCTTTCTTCCTCTTTCCTCTCTTCTTCTCTCCTTTCTTCCTCTTTCCTCTCTTCTTCTTTCCTCTCTCTCTCTTTCCTTTCTTTTTCCCTCCTCTCTTCCTCCTTCCTCTCTTTCTCTTTTTTCTCTTGTTCTTTCCTCTCTTTCTCTTTCCTTTCTTCCTCTTTCCTCTCTTCTTCTCTCCTTTCTTCCTCTTTCCTCTCTCTCTCTTTCCTTTCTTTTTCCTTCCTCTCTTCCTCCTTCCTCTCTTTCTCTTTCTTCTCTTTTTCTTTCCTCTCTTTCTCTTTCCTTTCTTTTTCCCTCCTCCCTTCCTCTATCCTCTCTTTCTCTTTCTTCTCTTTTTCTTTCCTCTCTTTCTCTTTCTTCTCTTTTTCGTTCCTCTCTTTCTCTTTCCTTTCTTCCTCTTTCCTTTCTTCCTCTTTCCTATCTTCTTCTCTCCCCTCCCCCACTTTCTTTTCTGTTTCCTTCCTTTCTTCATCTTTCCACTTTTTCTCCTTCCTCTTCTCCTCTTTTCTCTCTTTCTCTTTATTCTTGTTCTTCTTCCGTTCTTCTTCTTTCCTCTCCTCCTCTTTTCTCTCTTTCTCTTTCTTCCCTTCCTCTTTTCCTTCTCTCTCGTTCCTCTCTTTAACTTTCCTCTCTCTCTCCTTCTTCTTCCTCCCTCCCTTCTCTTTCCCTCCCTCCTTCTCTGTTTCATTCTCGTTTTCTCTTCCTCTCTCTCTTTCTTTCTCTATCTCTTCCTCCTCACGTTTCTTTGCATCAGCATCGGTTGGGTCTTGTGCTATGCTGCCAGGTCGGCTGTTAGATACGTTTCCAAAACCCCTACGAAGAATAAGTATCAAAATATACATGGTGGGTCAAGAAATTCCCTTATGCGTAAAACAGGTTGTGAAGCTTTCTGCTTGGAAAGTTTCGATGGAACTTCTGCTTTTGTGGCTGCCTTTGGACAAATATGAAGCTACTTAGGGAAACGGACTTTGCTATAATTTTAGACACAGATGTTACTACAACATACACTTCAGTAAGACAAGGTGCTCTTCAAATACATAATTCGTTGTTACGCATACGAAATTCTGAGACAATAGCCGAGTTCAAATATGAATTGCTAAGACGTTAAACGATTCTTTGGTTGGAGCATTGAATATCTTTGGCGCAAAACGACTGAAAATGCTTAGAATTGAAGTTAACACGTCCAATGACAAAGAATCCAGACATAATTTTCAGTTGCCGAGTCCACTGCGTGCTTGCAGTGCTGAAGCTGAAGATAACGTACACACTTTTTTTGCATCACGGTAAGAGGTATATTTTGTGTTTAACTATGAGTAGTTAGACACCGCAGTTATGTTATAGTGTATATGCTGCTACGGATAAAAAATTATATGTTTCTGCGGAGGAGGTTTCAAGTTATTGTAATGGTCTCTTACGCTAGCTTCTTTGTAGTAGCAAATAGATTTATCCTCCGCAAAAGAACAAAGCAGCGCGGCAATGAAGCACAACTGCGGCGTTTAACCACCCATGTTTCAACCAACCGTTTTGATTCAATGCCTTTGTTTACATCTTCGAGATTAACCAATCACAGTACCGTAAAAGCTCTATCAAGCTCTATCTGTTAAACTACAAGCTTGCCAAAATTTTACCGTCTCGGATTTTGATATTCAACTTAGCTCAACAGAAATCTTACTGATTCTTAGGTTCAACAGAAAGATATTACTTACTCTAGATGACTTGTTGTGCCAATTGCTGTGTCAAGAAAAAGTAATAACATCAATTAAAACTATGTAGAGAAGATTTATATTAATGATCTAGGTAATTTAGTGAGACGTAACGGAAAATAATGCAAAGTTAACCCTATTACTGTAGGGTCACACGGTAGCTCACATTCCTGTAGGGGGGGGGGATTTTTTCCCCACAGTGAATAATGCCTCTAATTCAATAAATTTTTGGATATTTGCAAAGTTATTGATTAAATACGTCACATGTAGTTGAAATATTAGTACTATGTGGACTTTATCTCATTTTTAACCACATTTTTCGCATGTTTTCAATGACGTCATGATTCAGTCACACATGACAAAAATGGACTTAACTCCCGTAAAAACAGCTGCTGAGGCTAAATTTGTAGCTTATCTTAGTCCTCTTTCTATTATCTTTCGAATGCTATACCACACAACGGAATTAAACAAAATTTTTTTTTCCAAAAATTTGGTCACATGAGTGATGACGTCATATTTATGTCACGTGTCAAAAAATTTTTTCTTCTAACCATAATAATGAGGACCGATAAATTTTAGTCACTTATCTATGAGGATTTATCAATAAAAATTGCCTTGTATATCAAAACTTTAAAAGTTTTGAGGGTGGGGAAAAATTCCCCCCCCCTACAGGAATAGGGTTAACAAGCTCCAACTTGAAAAAAGAGTGAAAAGGACGTGAAATTCTTTTCATAGTACTGAGAATCATGTATTTCGAAGGCAACCATGTGCATTGGGAGCAATTGACCAAATCCTTATTCAATCTGATAAGCAGCAGTCATTGGGATTCGTGAGCTGTTGCACCACGATATTAAGTTGCTTCACTGCAACGAACTTGTTGTTTCCTGGAGGTACTCAAACATGAGCGACAGGACACCCAGTGCGTAGCAGTTTAAATTCTATATTCAATGGTGAATCACATGAACTTAGTGTATTTGTGCTCATCTTTTCTTGGTGTAAAACCCCTTTCACTGTTTTGTAATTTTGAACCTTTTGGTAGTGAGTCATCGTAAGTACGAATCCACCCTGAGAGCTCTACAATTACGATTAGAGATTTTACGAAACCAGGACGGCAACGCCAGCCAAAACGTCGTCTGATATTCTGCAAAGGAAGCATTGTTTCCGTACGCCACCTTTAACGAATCATCTATAACTCAGAACTGCCTGAAGACTATCTTCTTTCTCTGACAACAAACATTTGAAAAGACTGAGTTTTACTTTAGAGGCCTAGACCTGCAGTACAGAATGCCAGAAATAGGGTTTCCTAGTTGTGAAATTAAAAATGACAACTTCAGAGACTCTCAAGGGAAGCAAATTCGAACAGAGCACAAGGAATCTTTTGAATCTAAAGCTCTGAGACAAAAGCAACGTTGCGTTGCAGTTGCCATTGCCGTCGTGGTTTCGTAAACTCTCTATTAAGGAGATCACTGGGACTCAATGTAGAAATTAAAGCTAGAGGCTGTTCTTTAACGAACTTGACAATCAATAGAGCCATGCTTTCATCAAAAATTCAATTTTGATGTGAAAGTTACACGGGACTTTTTATTTTTTCTGACATTTGGATTCGTTTGGTACTTGATTTTCAATCAGAAATGGGGGTTACTCATGTAAATTATCTTGCCTCAGATTTTTAGAATGTAACCATTTACCTGCTTGTCTCTTCTTCTTCACAAAGAACACAGTGGTGAAAATAGCAATAATAGCAACTAGACCTCCAATAATAAGGACAGAAATTAGTGCTATGGGTGATGATGTGGTTCCAGTGATCGCAGCAGCTGAAGAAAAAGTAATTGCATGAGTAGAGGAAAGAGAAACACAAAATAGCAAGCATATTTTGTAGTACTGATCTAGACTTATTAGAATCGTTGTAGTTTGGCTCCTTTATCGGATAATCGCAGCAACTACGACTCATAATAAAAAAAATCGAAAATTCGGCCAGAAGTTGATGTTGGACACCAAAAGTTTAGGCCCTCTATACTCGATCACGACGCAAAAATTCTAGGATGCCTCAAATTGGGGTTTATTGTTGTTGTTAAGGGAAGCAAACACACAAGCATCAAGGTAAAGTGATTAATTCTTCTGTGTATTGCTTAAGGATTCTCTCAATTTGACAGGAGAGATCTGCGTTAACCTTAATCCGGATTGAGAGATGGGTGTTTTCTACCCCTGTCGAGGTTTCTCTTGCTGCGTTCATCAACATCAACGATGTTTCCCAAACCTCTTTGACTTTTGCTGATTATCAATTGCCAAATTTTGACAGAAAAATTTCAAAAAATGGAGAGCTAACTAAAGTCTTGTGACATTTTTTTCGAGGCAGGTAGCGGAAAAATCATTACTTTTGATGATTTCGAAACATGAATGGATTGAATTGTGAGGTATTATATACCAAATTAATCAGTAAATGAAGGGTTTTAATTTGATACCAGAATTTTTGGAATTTCAAGACATCAACATTTTTTTGATACTGACATGATTTTGGCCGCCATTTTGGGCTAATCAGCAATCTTTTTCAATTTGTTCGACAATTTTCAATCGAAGACGCTCCAATGATACGTTTGTTGCAGGGTACCACCATTTTGCAGCTTCTATTTGTCTATTTTCACAAATAACAAATTGAAAGCACAGATGGCGTCATTAGAATTTCGTCATTAGATAGGGAATTTCTGGCAAAATATCACTCCAAACTATCAACTTCAACAAAATGATATTCTTATATTAGATTCGTAGCTAGATCGAATCAAAACCGCAAGAAATTCATTCAAAACACTCTTTAAATTAGAATTGAACTTAGAAGCTTGATCTTCATAGATCTTCAACTTAATGACGTCATTAATACGCCCTTTGGCGTTGCAGCCACACCAAAATTACGCTACATGCCAAATATTAGTTGCTCTGTAAGAGTTTTAAGTTGTATTGAATTCTAATGAGTCTAAGGCAGTTTTCAGAGGGGGGATGGAATGAACCCTCCCCCCCCCCAATCAGGAAGCGCCGAATATCCAGGGCAGGTATTATCCAGGGCAGGTTTTAAGTTTTAAAACGTTTATTAAAGGACTGAATCGTGATATTTATCCCAGGAAGAACGTCCCTTGTTTGGCTCTTCAAACCCCCCAGGTTTCAAACTAGTATTTTACTACAATTTGTCAGTCACCATACCTGCTCTTCTGAGAGATGTTATAAAAATTGCCTGCCTGATCGTCCCTTGCCCAGCTTTATTGAAACCAGATACTGATATCTTGTAATAGGTGTCTCTCTCCAGATTGTAAAAGGTGTGCTCGAGCAAAGCAGATTCATTTGGTGTTGAGTAGTCTCGTACAATTCTTGTTCCATTTGGATGTTGGGCTTGAAGACGATATAAAAAGATCTTGGATTTTCCAGGATCTCTAGGGGCAATCCATCTGATCTTTATGGAATTTCGTGTGATCTCAATGGCCTGAATTCTTCCAGGAGGCCCTGGTCTATCTGCAAGAGACAAATAAAAAGCTCATACTAGGCGAGTCAATCGTTCTCATGTTCAATTCTTTTGATTCTGAAAGGCAATCAATCGTAACTTTATCTTCCTTTATAGCATAGACGTAGGAACCGGGGGGAACTGGGGGCACGTGCCCCTCCAAGCTTTTGGAATAAACAAAGAAGTGCCCTTTTCATTTTTAGAGAATGCCCCCTTTTTCTTAAGGAAAAAGGTGCCCTTGAAGTGCCGTGCCCCTCCAAGGTTGAGATGCTTCCTACGTCCCTGCTTTATATTTAATGAATACAGTTAAGTTCACTGACTTTTGCAAACAGTTAGTTAACATCCGAAAAATCTTTGAATCTGTGTGAGCCAGATACTATTCCCGTTAGGCTGAAGTGAGTGTACATGGGGTCAAAAAATTAACCCCTCCTCGCAGCCTCGCATTTAACGCCTTTAGGACTCATCGCAAATATGTTTTTCTAAATTTCTAAAATTACTAAGTTGACTCCTCACTCCTCGATTTCAGAACAAAACAAATCTAACAACTCAAAGAAATACTAATTGTTTGTGCTGAGTGGGAAGATTTCAAAATAAGATACAAAAGACCTTTTTCAAGCATTTGACTAGATCACATGTAATTTTGCAGCCAAGGCATAAATGTTGTGTAAACACAAACAGGAGGGTCAGACTGGAGCTATTTTGGAAGGAACTGTCCGTCTGATGTAAGTAATATAACCTCTGACTAACGGCTACCTTCTAAGAGCTGTGTTTCATTTTTGATTACAAAGTCCAACTTTGTAATCTAAGGGGGGACTCGATGTCAGTAAGAAAGTAAGAAAGAAAGAAAGAAAGAAAGGAAGTAAGTCACGCTCGTTAAAGCAATTGATTAACGTTTTATCTCTGCTAATTGGCACTGAAATAAAGAAAGCGCACATAAAGCGCATACAAGACAGAAGTTTCCCGCGATCCTATAGCAACATTTGACGTCGGCTTATTTCATGTTAGACAGATTTGACACCATAAGATGGATAAATTACTAGGATGTTTACCCTGGCACAGCAACAAATTCACCCAGAATTGGCACGCTCTTGACTTCATTAGCAGCTTAATTATGTCAAAACAATCGTTTTCTAGGACGAACGAATCATTAGCCACTTATTGATAGTACTCATTATGCAAATAACTCAACTTTAGAGGATGATGTAACCGGCGGCCTGCACAGAGGCTAGCATTTGCAGCATAACCAAAGGTAGAAGGACCCCTCTCCTACACAGCAACGGATGCAATCATCGCAGGTGAAGTTGAGACGAAAGGTGCAGAATCCCAGCAAGCAATGGCGCCATGGACTGGGGGAAGGGACGTGATCACACTGAACCAAAACATCTTCATGCATATCATTCTGCACAGAGGAATCTTCGTGACTGCTTGTCTCAAATTAGATGCCCGCGAATAGCAACAACTGAAACGTTCTGTAGGGTTCTGCATGGATAATTTTGCGTTATCGTAAATCTCACATGACATCTCATTTGACACAGATGCACCAATAGTTTTGTGCACGAACTATAATCAAACTAGGGGTAATGACTTTTGATTTTTGCGTATCATTCTCGTTTGACATAAAGACCAAAATATTGCCATTGACCTTGAGGTGATTCTTGTCCTTGTACTAGGAGCAACACTCATCTCTCTGACTGTAGCAAAAAACAGAATCAACGATCATTTGGGGTTATGAAGAAATCAATAATCAGATATTCTTATGCTTGTTTAGCTCAGGACGGACTTTGTAATCATCCAACAGGATCTTATGTTCATTTTCATTTTCATTTTAAATTATTTATACAGGGTAAAGTCTACAATAACAATTGATTTACAAACTGCCCTGTTAAAAACCTAATTACAATAGTTACATAAGCAATAAATAAATAAATAGACCCTGAAAATACGTTAATGAAAAGAAAATTAAAATTTGAAAGGAAACGGTTACATGCTGCCAAAGTGGCGTCATAATAAGGCCTGTTTTTCATAATTTGTGCTTGAAAGCCAAAAATGTGCTTGCTCGTCAAAACCACCAGGGACAAAAATAGCATAATTGACGCTTGCGAAAGTATGGCCTATTTTAGATGCTGGAAGGTGATAGTGTTTAATCGCAGTCCTGTTTTCATGAACTAGTACACAAAGTAATTGCTGTCCTAATAACCCGTGTACAGGAAAAGAAAAAAGGGGCTTCTTTCGTTGTGGTGATTTTCAAATTCTAGCGTCTTTTAGCGCTGACCACGGGCGTAACTTGGCCAATAATTTTTAAGGAATGATAAAGGTCCTTACCCTGCAAAATTCCGTGATGCCCAGAAGACAGTGGCATTTTTGTCGACACCAGGGACAAAAATAGCATAATTGACGCTTGCGAAAGTATGGCCTATTTTAGATGCTGGAAGGTGATAGGGCATTTCATAGACGAAAACCCATCCTCGTAAGAGGTTATTTCATTACTATCAGAACTTGGATCTCTTGGGAACTGATTTGGCTTTTTCATCCTCAGTGCATCACCTCAAGTGCTTCCAGGCATGAAATAGTTTGACAAAATTTGTTTCGTAATTTTAACCATAAAAAGGTGTTGATTCTGCTCTTGCAGCATGCTGCATTTCAAATAGGCCATATTTGCGAAATATCAATTGAATGAATAATTCCATCAAAGTATAAAAACTGCATATCAATAGAAAGAACAGAGATTGTACTCTACGGTATGCATTACATGTGCCAAAATTTTATCAATTTTTTAACATTTTGGATCATGGTTGGGTTGCGTTTTCCTGAAATCCTGTGTAGCTATATGAAATGAAAGCTCTTCTACTAGAAAAACCCAATGATATGCTTGACTGTGTATTTTATCTTACTGGGAAGAAAATAACAAAGTATTTACGATTTTCCGTGCGATTTGTCACCGACCAAAGGCTTGCGGAGGTCACGTGACAAAACAATGAAAATTGAAATATGGATGAAAGTGTAGCCAAAAGTCAAGAAGCTTTGAAGTCAAATTTTTCATTGGCAGAGATTCTATCTACAAGCGTCTCAAAGGGGGGGGGGGTCAGAATGCCCCCTCGGGCTGAATAGGGCTAATTCAAGTTATCTTTAACTGTTGCAGCTTGTAAGCAGTAATTCGTATAACGGAAATCAATTTCATCCAAGGGAGTATTTGATTGGTAGTTCCAAACCTACCAATTCAGAAAACAGTAGACTTCGCACTTAGAATGGATGTCTTCTTTCATATCAAAATCTCTATTGAATTCTCACATCTACTAAAATAATTTTCTTCGACATTTGCAAATTTTTGATGACCTCCGACACCTATTCAACCTATTCTTGAATAATAGGCAGTCTAATCAATTTACCTGTTCCTTGTACTAGATGTTTTTGAGAATCATAGATTCTGTGATGACTTCTCAGATCTTTAGAGTGGATGTCTTCTTACATACTCAAATCTCAATCGAATTCTCACATCTATAGAATTGATCTTCTTCTAAATCAGCAAATTTTGATCACCTTCCACACCTATTCAACCTTTATTTCATGAATAATGTATACTATCGTCAAATTAGCTGTTCCTTGTAATAGATGCTTTTTGGCATCCCAGATTCTAGGATGAAATCTCACATCTTTTAAAATGGATATTTTCTTTCACCTACAATTCTCTATTGAATTCTCACATCTATGAAATTTATCTTCTTCGAAATCTGCTAATATTTGATGACCTCTCACACCTATTTTATCTTTAATTCTTTAATAATGTACACTTCCATAAAATTACCTGTTGCTGATCATATGTGTTTTTGAGCATCACAGGTTATGGGATGAATTTTCAAATCTTTAGAATGGATGTCTTCTTGGGTACAAAAATCTCTATTGAATTCTCACATTTAAAAAAATTGTTTTTCTAGGACATCTGCAAATTTTTGATGACCTCCCACACCTATTCAACCTTTATTTCTTGATGAATCGTCAAATTACCTGTTTCTTGTAACAGATGTTTTTGAGCATCACAGATCCTGTGATGAATTCTCACATCTTTTAAAATGGATAGTTTCTTTCATCTACGATTCTCTATTGAATTCTTACATCTATAAAATTGATTTTCTTCGACATCTGCAAATTTTTGATGACCCACACCTATTGTAACAGATGTTTTTGAGCATCGCAGATTCTGTGATGGAATCTCATATCTTTTAAAACTGATATTTTTTTCATCTACGATTCTCTATTGAATTCTCACATCGACAAAATTGATTTTCTTCCACATTTGCAAACTTTTGATGACTTCCCTTACCTATTCAACCTTTATTTCTTGAATAATGGATGCTTCCATCAAATTACCTTTTCCTTGTAATGGATGCTTTTGAGCATTATTGATTCTGTAATGAATTCTCACATCGTTAGAATGGATGTCTACTTGTCTGCAAAAATCTCTATTGAATTCTCACATCTTTAGAATGAATGTCTTCTTTTACACAAAAATCTCTATTGAATTCTCACATCTATAAAATTGACCTTCTTCGACTTCTGCAAATTTTTGATGACCCCTCACACCTAATCAACCTTTATTTCTTGAATAATAGACAGTTCCATCAAATTACTTGCAATAGATGTTTTTGACGATCCCAGATTCTGTAATGAATTCTCAGATGTTTAGAATTGATGTCTTCTTGCATACCCAAGTCGCAATAGAATTCTCACATCTATCAAATTGATCTATTTCGACATCTGCAAGTTTTTAATGACATCCCATAGCTATTTTATCTCTTCTTCCTTAATCATGTACACTTTCATCAAATTACCTGTTCTTTGCAATAGATGTTTTTGAGCATCACAGTTTCTGTGATGAATTCTCACATCTTCAGAATGGATGTCTTCGTGCACATCCAAATCTCAATTGAATTCTCACATCTATCAAATTGATCTATTTCGACATCTGCAAGTTTTTAATGACCTCCTATAGCTATTTTATCTTTTCTTCTTTAATAACGTACACTTTCATCAAATTACCTGTTCCTTGTTATAGATGTTTTTGAGCATCGAAGATTCTGTGATGAATTCTCACACATCTAGAATGGATGTCTCCTTGCGGATCTAAATCTCTATTGAATTCTCACATCTTTAGAATGGATATCTTCTTTTATACTAAAATCTCTGTTGAATTCTCGCATCTTTTTCGTAGAGACGGAAACACGGCTCCCAATCAAACAAAAAGTTCTTTAAAGCGGTAGGCTCTCAAAGTTATCCTGGAGAAGACGAGGTTTCCTGTTGAAAAACACGAAGACGAGTCTGGTGCTTGGCAACAAAGAGTAAAAATACCGATTACCGTGGCAGCGCGAGCAAAGTCTCCTCCTTTTCAGAGTTCTGCAAATAAAATCGAGAATCTCTCCAAAGTCTACCAAGCCTTCTGCTTTTTGGAGAAAAAGGCTCAACAGGCCTGCCAAACCTGTCCAACCCCCAGAGGGGTACATAACATGTTGAGGGTACAGGTATGTGCCGCCCATATGGGCGGGTTTTTGGGCCCCAAATTCTCTAAACAAGGGCCCCTTTTTCGGCAAATTTTCCATAAATAAGGGTGGGTTATCCAGAAATTGGCGAAGAATAGCAAAAAATGGGTGGTTTTCCGCCAAAATTCATCATAAAAGTGGGTATGACCGCAAGTTTCGGTAATTGGGAGAGGGTACCTTTCTGAAAACCGGGCGGCAGACCCCCGTCCATCCGCAAGTCATGTACCCCCCCCCCCGGGGCCCAACCTGCCGTTTTTGGTCAATCAAACACAGTTTCGAGTCTTCCAAGTCTACCTTTTTCAGAATTGGTACCAATCAAACACAACCTAAATAGCTACAACTATGTACAAATCGTTAAATGGCCTCGTCCCAGAGTACCTTTCCAACCTGTTTAGAAAAAATTCGACTCGATATCTTAGAAAACTGAGAAATACTGATACTGATCTTTCGCTTCCATTACGAAAAACAAACAATGGGCAGAGGGCTATTTCTTTTCGTGGACCTAAGCTTTGGAATCAACTTGAACTCGATGCCAAACAGGCACCTTCCCTTGCCACCTTTAAGAGAAGAATCAAAAACAAACTATGATGACCATTCCTATTTTGTAGTATCTATCTTCCTATTTGTAAATTTTTTTGCCACGGCCCCCTGAAAAGCAGTTCCCATGGACTGACGGGGCTACCGTGCCTAAATAAGTAAAAATGAAATGAAATTAAATGAAATAAAGACTTACAATCAACCGCAACTTGTCTCCATCGTTTAGTCTTGCCAGCGTAGTTTCCACCATCTACTTTACATTCAATTTTTGTGACGGTTCTGCGGACATTATAAAACCGCAAGCGTCTTCCGAGGGTGAAGTTTCTTTGTTCATTGCTGGTTATCTGACCATTGTCGACCTTGCCATCTTTATTCAATAAATAACACTGAAGAAAGGGTATTGGATCTCCGTAAACGTAACATATTGTACTCAATGTAAAACCCTCTGTAATCTCAAGAAAGTATCTTCCTTCAAGCGGCAAACAAAAGACTATACTTGGAGGATCTGCAAGAGAAAGTAAGTAATAAATTATTGCAACAATGCTTGAAGTTTAGCTGAGAGAAAGAGGCTCAAAGTGTTTCAGTTTATGAGACATCATCTACTACCGGGTGAGCCAGAAAAAGTTCCTACTTTCGAAAATAGACCTTTTAGCTATTCTACAAAAGTGCCTGGATCGAGCGTTAAGCCTGCCGCACACGGCGAGGAAAATGCTCAGCAAAGTGGCATGAATGTCATTTTGCTCAGCAAAATTCTCGCCGTGTGCGGATGATTTTTGCTGAGAAAATATTCATTTGTGCAGCTGAGGAAAATATCTATCGTGTTTGCTAATTTCTGCCATTCGTGCCAAAATTCTCACCGTCTGCGGTATCACTGAGAATTTTGCTCACTACCTTGGCTGATCACGTGTTCATGTTGCCATGGCATCGACCAAAGGTCACAGGATTAGATCATGGACACGTGATCAGCCAAGGCAGTGAGCAAAATTCTCAGTGATACCGCAGACGGTGAGAATTTTGGCACGAATGGCAGAAATTATCAAACACGATAGATATTTTCCTCAGCTACACAAATGAATATTTTCTCAGCAAAAATCATCCGCACACGGCGAGAATTTTCCTGAGCAAAATGACATTCATGCCACTTTGCTGAGCATTTTCCTCGCCGTGTGCGGCGGGCTTTAGTTTTATACAATTTTATACGCAAGGTTCGATCGAGTGGCGTTAGAGGTTCTATCACTATTGTGCACATTCGAAAATTCTTCAAATTGCATCATAACATCGTTCGATTCAGATTCTTTCCTAGAATAGCGAAAAGGTCTATTCATAACACCAGAGTACATTAATGATCTGAATGATTCAAATTCTAGTTTCAAGCCAACAGATCGAAGCATTTTTACGATTTTTCTCGTCTTCTTACGAGCGCTTGAAATGGTAGGTAAATTCAACTTAGCAACAAGTTCTTACTTGCAAAATGACTGAAAATGGGGCAAAACCATTGATTGAATCTTAAGGATTCTACCCAAACATACAAAATGCACGGGCGTTTCACCACTCTCAAGAGTTATAAAGCTATGTTTTTAGTACAACTTTTAACCTGGGTTCAACCCACTTTTGGTTACTCTACATTGACAAAAAATTACAGTGTAAAAACAAAGTTGGGTTGACTCTGGGCTTGTTCCGCCACGCATGCGCTTCGCAGTGTATGGTGCACAACGGCTGCATTTAAATGGCGAGTGTTAATGAACGTTTCAATGTAGGTCTTTATACTGAAGAATATTGCTTTGTTTATTTACCAAACCTTGAAACTAAGCTATTTCATACGAAGAACACGACAGGAGAGATAGTAAAAGGGATCTGGAAATTGTAGCAAAATCGAATGTTGCTCTTCGTCCACCAGACTTGCCCAGAAGTCAATCAGTGCCATAGATATTTGGTCTCCCTGTAGTTCCCCACTTCTATTCTTTGCTGCTTCTTTCATTCTTCGCAAATTTAGCATTAGATTGACAAGTATACTTCCAGACTACATCTTCCTCGAAGATATCTTTGGTCTCGACCTAGTTTTAGGTGACTCGCGTTGTATGCCCTGAAAAGCACATGCGCATAGCCCAAGCATTAACCTGGGCTCAACCCTAGTTTGCGTTTACATTACATTTTCTAAAATTTTACCCATTAAGCCCAGGTTCAACCCAGGTTAAACCAAGGTTCAACCCAGGTTCAACCAAAATTCAACCCAGGTTCAACCAAGGCTCAACCCAGGTTCAAACCATCTCCGGGCAGTGTTCAAATCGCATGGATGGCAATATTTCCACATTTTTCGATAGATTTCGTACAAATTTCCTTGCAGAGCACAATTTTGTCTGAAGAAACTAAAGGATAGGGTATTTTTTTAGTAAATTTGACTCCGGTACAGGGTATCATTTTCAGGAATTTGACTCTGGACAGGGTATAGCTTTTTAGATTTTCCAGCGGCACCTCCCCGCATGTTCGTAGGCCAAGTAACCCCCCCCCGGAGCTATACTTTTTTTGGGACACCCTGTAGATTTCACCTAACATAACTTAGATACCTAAAATAATTATATCCCTGTACACATGAAACAGGGTGCATTCATTTTCTCCGTGCAGCCAGTGACTCATTTTACAATAAATGGTACTTACTATAAACTTTTAAATTATATTTTCCACTATAATAGGCCATTCTGTCATACAGAAGTAGACACCAAAGACTCCTCGAATCCTTCACCGTCAAATTTTTCAACCTGAATGTAAGGGATGTACCAGTCCTGTCACTAACAATCTCAGCTTTTCCTGCATACTTTTTCAATACGACAGCGGGCCTTAATCTTGTTTTCATCACTACACTATCGCTCAAGTCATAGCCACAACTAATCCTTTCAATCTTGCTATTGAATGGCACCTTGTAAAAGTATGTGAAGTCAATAAGGGCTGACTGAGAAGCATGCCTGTCAATACTGCGACCATACAGGGGGAAAGTGAATTCTTGTGCATCTGAAAAGACAGAGAAAACATTATTAACATAACCTGTGCTTCCTATTGTAATACGGCTAAAATTTGGAGCATTTTATGCAGGGAAGTTTGCGCAATTTAGGCCAGAATACGGATGGTATCTCTGAGTTTCGCATGATACTTTAGGCCGCTAGCCTTAGGCAATTTATCGGTATCGTTGGAATATAGAATACCTTTAGGGCAATGTATTGGTTCTGTGCTATATTGCAGAAAGCCCCATGCATGTGCATCGTTATGTAAGAGATCGTATTCCCAAATTGGACCCTCTTTTCTGTTACGCAACGCTCTTAGGTTACTAAAAGTATTGCATCTGTTTAGTTAGTGGTTATGGCACCTCAGCGTAGCTTTCTCTACAATATGGAATTGTACTAGGGACTAAAATTACCCAAATACCTTTTTCGAGGCATACCCCGTTAATTATATAACTAATAGAGTATTCTAGAAGCTTCTCCGAACAGCTTGTTTAACTGCTAGGGTTCCCCATAGCCTCACTTGTGTAACAATTGGAATTCCCCTTTTCCTTTATAAACTAATTTCAGCAAATTTAAAGAGATTAGATAGAGTGAGAGTGGAAGCGAGTACCATCTCACTGCGTTGTAAAATTACGTATCTGGCGCTTGTAGAAGGCCGTCGTAATAAATGTTGAAGACAAGATATAAGTTTGAAGAAATTGTATCGTTTGTCTGCGTTCATCCTGCCGTGATCTGGGAACAGATTACAATATACCTAAAGCAGAAAAAGGATTGCTTTACCATCGAGAAAGGTTAAAGCTCAGTGTCAAGGAAAGCGTGTTACCCCGTGGCTGCAATTTGCTATTAGGGAGCGGTCATCTTCAATCATGGGTGGCGGGGCGGAGGATTTTTCACAGGGGTATGAAACTTTTCTCCATTATTTTGTGGGGGTAAGAAAATTTTAAGAGCAATTCTTATGGGGTACAAAACCATTTTTCTTGAAAAAATTGTGGATTAAGTCTCCGATCAAGGATTGAAGGAAAAGTTGACAGACATCTGGAAATGATGAATCACTTGACCAGTATGAAAATCGCCTGGGACAACTTGCTATCTGTCCATATATCTATTCTTTGTGCACAAGGACTTCTGGATGGGGAAAGATGATGGGATACGAAAAGTTTTTCTATGTTCATGTTCAAGGCGGGGTATGAAATTCTCTCTAATTGTGCGAAATTATCCTTCGCCCTGGTACTCAATGCCTTTAAGTCAGCGGTAAGAAAAGATCTGGACGTCAAAGAATGTGACCCAATGTTAATGTTATCTCATTTCTAGGATTGCAAACCTCGTGCTCGTTTCAGTTTTAGGTACTAAGCTCTTTTCAGCCTTCTTGAAGACTTATTTCTTGCTGAATTAGCATAATTCTTTAAGACAGACTCTTATACCGCATTCACACTGACACATCTAAATCGGGCTTTATCTAAACTATGTTAGGTTTCAGCCAATCAAATACACTCGGTTCGTTGGATTGTCCAATCAGAAGGCTCCATTCCATAACCTGGTTTAATTTAAAATGGTTTTACTTGCAAGTGTGAATGGGGTATTATACTGCATTGACACTGACACAATTAAACCAGCTTTAATTAAACCAGTTTAAAGTTCAACTAATCAAATGACTGGATTTGCTGCATTGACCAATCAGGAGACCCTATTCGAAAACCTGGCTTAATCTAAGCTGGTTTAAGTTGCATTGTAAATGGGGCATTACAAGACTTATGCCTTTTTGTCCCTTGTTTCCCTGCGTTCTTTGATTTGCTGATATTACTTGGTTAATAGGGACTCATAATATTACGCTTACATAGTGTCCCAACTGTTTCAAAATGGCCTAAACAGGTGAAAGTTCTTGTACACTCATCTAAATTGCTTCAAAATCTGGTTTAAAGGGCTCGAACATTAAAAAGGAAACTTTTAGTAAAAAGAATGATTTTGTCTTGACCTACAAAACGTAAAATGCATACCATCTTAAGCAGTAATATTCCTCGTTAGAAGCCAAATGGATCCATTGAAGCTGCGAGAACTCCAGGCTTCATCAACCGTTCTTTAAGAGCAACAACAACAAAATTCTGAATAGCGTCCCCCGATTGGTTAAAAACTGAATTCTAGTGATTTGATTGGTGAATACGGAACCACCCTACCCGGGCCTTAAGTGGGCCGACTATTTAAGAGTAACGTTAGCAGTCCCTCTTTGACCAAAGTAAGCAGGGAAACAAGGGGCGAAAAGTCATCAATCTAGGGCATTACCTCATTCACAATTACAAATAAAACCAGTTTTGACTAAACCAGCTTATCGAATGGAGCCTTTGAATGGTCAATCCAACAAATCGAGTACATTTGATTGGCTGAAATTTAACCAGGTTTAGATAAACTTGATTTAACTAACTGTGTCAGTGTGAATGGGATATTATCTTCTCGGCAATGACATGCACATCATTAATTTTTCGGACGAGTCTAGTTTAGCTGGCAGCGCTAAGCGCCATTATTCTTTCTGCAGTCATTGAATTGAACCTTGATGTTAACCCTAGGCTAACGTCCTTTATCTACTAGCCAGAAATTATCCTCATTGACCCAAACTAACACCAAAGATGATGTTCTAAGATCTTTGCTAACACTTAATAACCCTGCAAAGTAACCCTGATTTACCTTAATTTACCCTAAGCAAACTAATCCTAACTTACCCAAAAATTGGTTTTCTGACAATAACCATAACTTTGGGATACACAACGACAAAACCGACAAACATTTGAAGGCCGCCCGCGAAAATAAAGTCTAGCGCAAAGATCTCAATATTTAGAAATGCAAAAAACAACACGTTTGTCAAAGCTGCATGCTGTTGTTAGCATGTGCGGCAAGCGTACTTTTTTCAATACAGCACTATACCTATGGTACATGGCTAAAACCTAAACTACTAATAACAATGAAAAGAACTGCAATTAAGGTTTAACATACATATTTTAACAAAAGAAAAAAAAAGTTTAAAGGTAACGATAAAATTTGCAAGTGGCTATGTGGAATGTGGTGCTGCTTCCGTCATTTCTGCTATCATTTTAGTAGCCTCGTTTATGTAATTCGCTAGCGCTGAGATGTGATCTTCTTAACCCTGCAAACTACGACAAGCGCAGCAAGCGTACGTGGCAAGCGGCAAACGCACTGGTCACTGTCCAAACAACTGAATTGGAATGTCAGTATTCCAGGGAGTGCCTCGGCGCTCCCTGTAATATTCCGTCTGCAAATATTTGAACCCTAAACCCAAACCTAAACTGTCGGGAAAATCCCTATGTGCGCTGTAGTTGTAACAACAGACAGTAGATTAATGAATCAGAGCAGAATAGGAAACAAAGCACTTATGGATTTAGAATGTAATGACGCAAGTTTCTTTCAGGTATTATATTTGAAGTTGTTAGAATACAAAGACTGATATGTGGTGGATGATTGTACTCATTGAAGTAAGACGCATTTGCGTAACAACCTTGTTTACTTATTACGAACACAGAAGCTATAGAACCTTACCAATTGGAGAACATCATTTAACCTTAGATAAGAATGATTTATTACATATTTGAGATATATTTAGGGGAGGCTGAATAGAGGGTCACCGTGGGAAAAATGCTGTTGCACAGGTAACAAATACATCCTTTCCTGAGTGTGAATCTTATTGGTTAGATAGAACAATAGACAGACTAGAGTATAAAACTGATGACAAGCAGTCTAAGGGTAGGATAGTTGGATTGCATGTATGATAGCAAGATTGTAAGATTGCTGATGAAGAGGACTGTCCAGAACGAGTACAAGATAGTTGATAGAAGATTGTTGAGTTATATTGTTGAGCAGAACGTGTATTAGTCGGAGGTAATTTCATGAGGATATCAGATAAACGTCAAATAGGCCTAGGTAGTTGTGATCTTATTGAAGTTGAATTCTCTACGGTAAAGACATCTGGCAGAATCAGCGACTGGCAGAGCTTGAGCAGCAAGTTCTGCAACATAAACAAACTCCTGAACCCTAACTTACCCTAACAAACCCTAACAGCCCAAAAACCCTCTTCTGAAAATAACCCAAACCCTTATAACATAACGTAGGCTACCTGCAAACAACATAACATTCGAATGCCACCCGCACTACACTCTTATAAGCCCAGATTAATGTTGAATAGAATCCACTACTTACCGACCGTGAGAATCACTGACAATGAAGCGAAAGAGGCGATCGTCAAGGTTATTTTGCAAGATGATGAGCCCATCTTTCTTCGAAGATTAGAAGAAAAGAGTACACGTTGAGGTCTTTTCTTTCTCCGTCCAGCAGATAACTAAATTACAGTCTAATGTTTCAAGAATCAATCTGTAGAAAAATCGAACATCTTCTTTCATTCGAAAAAGTCAAACGAAGAATCGAATATCACTCATGGGGTAGCTCTAGGCAACACTGAATCCTCGTAATCAATAGGACTCAACTCAGTAAGACTGCGTTCACACGAAAAACCGGCAGATTTTGAAAACAGTAGATTTTGAAAACTGAACTGTAACCAACACATTTTGGAAAGGGCATCGTGTAAACACCTGAAAATGATGAATACAGAACATTTTTTGGCACTTTTGGAACGAGACTGATCGACTCTTAGGATGCAGGCAAGCTTCTTTGGCATCAAAGTGTTGCAACAAGTTTTTGCCGTCTACTGTAAGTTCCAACCGTTTTCAAATTGTTCCGGCATCGTGTGAACGCTAGGCTAGCTCAAATTTTGCAGCCGTCACATTTTTCACCGTTTTCAAAATACGCCGGTATCGCGTGAACGCAGTCTAAATGATCTGCCATTTGGCTTGAAAAGCTGCAAATTAACGATGTATGTCGATGTTACTTGGATCTTACTCCAACGATTACTTGTGAATTTAGATGCTTGAAAAAATGTCTTCAGGGCAATAAATCGTACTTGAACGTTATCAAGACACAGACAGTGGCGATCGGATCTGGAAGAAATCTTAAAAGATCAGTGAAAAAAGTATAGACTCTCCTCTATTTGTGATCGATGACTCCCATGTAGAACTCGTCGACAATATTCAGCATCTCGGTGTCCAAGTTGACAGGTAGGTACCTCGTGGGATGAACAAATCAAATCTGTTCCAGCCAAGGTCTCCCGCTCCTTAGGTTTATCAAAGGACAATTCAGGGGTTGATAAAATTATTTTTAAAAAGCAACCTTACCTACAGTATACTGTATACTGCTGAACACCAGTCGTGAGTTCTTTTCCAAGTTTTCAAGCCTTGAACTTTCATAAATTCGACGATTAATCTTCGTAAGTTAGGGCAAATATCGTCGCCATTTTGCATTTTTTACGAGTGCGTGAAGGCGTGATAAGGAGGCTAGCAATGTGGGTGGTATAATATCAACACATTTGGCAGCCTCGTTCAGGTCAATATGCAGTCTACATTTCGCACTTCTTAGCAGATTGAAATATGTAGTTTCGCAGATTAAAACAGGACAAAATTGAAAACGGTACTACACACCATTCACAACAGTATAATCTCTTGAATAACCAACAATTACACCAACCCCGGACTTGTCCTTTTAAAATATGCAAAGAAGTTGTTTTCAAAAAATATTCTTCGCCAATTATATCGCCAATTATATAGAGGCATTGTAGAGCAACATTTTCGATACTGCTGTTCTGTGTATGGGGAATGGTGCTGAGTCCCGACTAGTTAAGCTTCAAGAACTGCAGAATCATATCGTATGGCTACAATCATCACAAATAGTCGCTATGATGCTCCTGCCAAGACTTGATTAAAGAGTTAAAATGGCCAACAGTATGAAAGATGATTGGATGTGAGACAGCAACAATTGTATTTACGTGTGTTAACAATCTCATGGCAGTAGATCTCATACTTGTTTATCAAATTCTGATCGCAATACTATCAAACTACGATATAACAGAACTGACTTGCTAGTACCATTCACGAAAATTAGCGGTGGGCAGAAAGTGTTCCCATTTCGGTGAGCGAAACCAGGAATGTACTTAGCTCCGAGGCCAACCAAGATCCCTCTATGTCTTCTTTTAAGAACAAGAAAAAGGGTTGATTGTAAATTATGATAGTAATTAGGCTCTTTTCATTACAATTGGCATCAGTAGATCTTTAATTTGTAAAGTTTCTGGCACAATCTCTGAGAATTAATCATTCTAACTGATGGGGCTTCCGTGCATTAATAATTTTAAAATGAAATTTTCTAAGGTTTCTAAGGTACATCTGCATTCTGCTTCGGTAAGCAGGGAGTTGCTGCCTTGAATGAAAACATTCCTCAGTCAGAAATCACTTAATTTCTTGACGAGGACAATATTTTTCCTATAGAAGAAACGGCCAATTGACGGTTTTTTTGCATTACCTTGAAAATCTAAGTTTTAAAAAATTGCATCTTTTCCTTCAAAGCTGGTTACTGAAAATAATTCATCGATTTCGGAAAGGTGGATTTATTGCTAGAACTAATCATTGTAGGGTTTTCAATCTTCGATAACATTGCCAGGCTTGGGAAGGAAAGCTAGGCTAGATTTCTATAATCGAATTTATTGACCAAAAAACTTCAAGAGCTACAGTATGCGGTGTCTCGAAAACATTTCCACCGTTTGAATCAGGGGCGGATCCAGCCCGAAGTTGAAGGTGAGAGGCAACTTGCAGAGGGGGCCGAGTAAGAGCACCAGGGGCGCGCATAAATCTTTGAACGATTTCCACCTTAAACACAACGCGCTCCGTTCTCTATTCATTCTTCATTGCTCCTTCGCAGATGTCACTGGCGAAGGACACATTTCGTCTGGTTTTCGCTACTTTTTAAGGGGGCTCCCTGTGCCTTAAACACAGAGCCACCTAAGGTAGCTTTGCACTTAAGGTGGCTCACTACCGAAAAATTTCAAAATAGCGAAACAGTGAAAGGTGACTGTATACGAAGTGAAAACAAGTTCAAAACAAAACAGACTCTAAGTTCACCAAGTTTAGGTGGCGCGCTTCAGATATGAATTTTAAACTGTTACACACTGAGTATCTTATCGCACGTGGTTTCTGTTTATAACATCTGCTTCTAGGAAGGGCCATAGTTGTTGAAGTTTTTTGGATCGAGGCGTTCATCCATTCTAAAGATGTGCGAGCTTCTCAAGGATGCAAATTACAAAAAGTCAGCGAAGAGTTTTATCCATGAATCTGTAATATAAAGGCTATATTTCTCAATCTTTCTCAAGATTTTAAAACACTCTGGTATCATTACAACACACAAGCTGCATATTTTCATTCTTAAGAAACAGTTGATTCAATTTAACGTAAAAATCTTGTGATAAATGAACCACTTCATAGAATGATAGAATGATATACTTCAACCTATCCCAGATCATCAAAACCGTTTGTAGAGAGCAAAAGCCCTACATGATCTATTTTTCTACAAAATTGGTTATGTGGTTGTAACGACTATGCGAGATTTAAAAGTTTCTGATTACAGGGACAGCGGAGCAAGGTAAGCTGGGCATAGCCCACACAGTTTTTGGCAAAGAATGACTTTATTTTTGTTGGCAAAATTTTGAAAATTATTAGCACTTAGTCGGCTGAAAGAGAAGCTGAAATTTGAACCGTTAAAAAGACGAATTCAGAATGATACGGGGTGACCCAATAAAAACTTCACGAGCTAGATGGCAAATATTTTCTTGAAAGCAAATGTTATGTTAAGACAAACAAGGTATCAGCGTGTAGCTAAAAGGCTCCGCTATCTTTTGAGATGTTGCTTGGTCAGTTTAAGATATAAGTACTGTCCGAAAAAACAGTTTCAAAAATTTGGAAATTCATTCATTTCTCGGACCATTCCCTCGCTTTCCAGTCTTTTTGGAAACTGCGACGAAACCTGAATTCCAAATTTGCTTTGGAGCACGAAATTCAGAGGTCAATCATTTTGCAAACAAAAACTTTCCCCTGACGACTTCTAATCCATCACTATGTCGAGTTTTCACAAAACGTTGATTTGAAAATGATGGCAATTATTTTACTCTAAATCAAGAATCCTAGATTCGAAATTTTCTTTGAATTTGACTTTTCGGATGGTAATAATTGCTTGAAATGACCATGCAGCATCTCAGAAGATAACCAAGCCTTTCAGCTAAACTGCGATAGAAAGCACTTAGCAATAGCTGTTGATTACAGGGAGCCAGCTATGATCTAGCTCGTGAAGTTTTTTTTAAGTCACCCGGTAAATTACAATCCCTTCCTCAGGACCAGTTTTTGGATCGCTCCGTGGTCCTTGGATAACGACGTTATGCAAGTGAGTCTATCAAATGCTAATACTTTTACATATTCTTAGAACCATGTTCAGTTTATCTTGTTCACGCTGGCTACTTCTGCTATGAGTAGCAGGAGACTGCAGTGCTTTCCTCCACCAAGATATAATCGAGAATCACCTCAATATCTTCGCTTAACTTACAATGTTGTGTATTACCCTTCTTCGCGTTTGTTGTCTTTGCGCATGGCAAGTTTCATTCTACGTGTTTTTAACTCCATCTTTACTTGAGTGACTCTGTGCGTCGAAATGAGTTATTTGGGAACCCCACGCAACGAAAAAGGAGGAAGACGAGGGAAAATGTAATTCTTGATGGTATCGTGGCTGGCCAAGAAGTGAGTCTCCTGCCACTCATGATTCTTCATAATGGATTGTCACCAGACAGCGGTGGTGATGGTGCTGGCTGCATTGCTGTGCCATCAGATGGCGGAGGTGGAATTGGTTGTGGCTCTGACTCCGCTGTTGCACTACCTCGTGAAGCTGGTGTTGATGCTCGCCTCCTAGCATTGGCATCAAAGGATTGTTTTCTTGTTGATGATTCTTTATCTCCTGGCATTCTCGTTGTGCGGCTAAAAACTGCTGAGCGAGGTGGGTCATCAGGCTTTTCTACGTGCTCTAGTGTCCTCCTTCTCCTATTATTGTCTAGAAAGCCACCAATTGGATAGTTCAATTGCTTCTTTCTATTCCTCTCTGCTTCTCTCCTTGCACGCTCTCTTTCTATTTCTCTTACTCTTTCTCTTTCTTTTTCTCTAGCTCTTTCTCTTTCCTTTTCTCTTTCTCGTTCCCTCTCTTTTTCCCTCTCTCTTTCTTTTTTCCGTTCTCTTTCCCTTTCCCTTTCTTTTTCTCTCTCTTTTTCCCTTTGTCTTTGTCTTTCCCTCTCTCTTTCCTTCTCCTTCTCTTTTTCTTTCCTCTCTTGCTCTCGCTTCTCTTCTTCTTTCTTCTCTTTCTCCTTCCTTTCTTCCTCTCTTCTCTCTTTTTCTTTCCTCTCTTTTTCCTTCCTCTCCTGCTCTTTCCTCTCATTCTCTTTCCTCTCTCTCTCTTTCCTCTCTTCCTCTCTTCTCTCTTTCTCTCTCCTCTCTTCCTCTTTCCTTTCGTTCTCTTTCCTCTCCATCTCCTTCCTCTCTTCCTCTTGTTTCTCTTTTTCTTTCCTTTCTTTCTCCTTCCTCTCTTCCTCCCTCTTCTCTCTAACCTTCTTCTCTTTCTCCTTCCTCTCCCCTTCTTTCTTTTCCTTTTCCTTCCTCTCTTCCTCTTTCTTTTCCTTGTCCTTCCTCTCTTTCTCTTTCCTCTCTTCCTCTTTCTTCTCCTTCTCCTTCCTCTCTTTCTCCTTCCTCTCTTCCTCCTTCTTTTCCTTGTCCTTCCTCTCTTTCTCTTTCCTCTCTTCCTCTTTCTTCTCCTTCTCCTTCCTCTCTTTCTCCTTCCTCTCTTCCTCCTTCTTTTCCTTGTCCTTCCTCTCTTTCTCTTTCCTCTCTTCTTCTTTCTTCTCCTTCTCCTTCCTCTCCTTCTCTTTCTTCTCTTCCTCTTTCTTCTCCTTCTCCTTCCTCTCCTTCTCTTTCCTCTCTTTTTCTTTCCTCTCTTCCTCTTTTTTTTCCTTCTCTTGCCTCTCTTTTTCTTTCCTCTCTTCCTTCTTTTTCTCTCTCTCCATCCTTTCTTTCTCTTTCCTCTCACCCTCTTTTCTCTCTTTCTCTATCCGCTCCTTGTCTCTTTTTTCTTGTTCTTTCTTCTCCTTTTCTTTTTTCCGCTTCTCTTTCTCCTCTTCCTCTTTCATCTCTCTCTCTTTCTTCTCCTTCGCTTTCTTCTCTCTCACTGCCTCTCGCTCTCTTTCCTTTTCTCGTTCTTTTTCTACTTCTCTCTCTTTTTCTTTCTTCATCTCTTCCTCCTTACATTTCTTTGCATCAGCATCAGTTGGGTCTTGTGCAATGCTGCCAGGTCGGCTGCCAGCTACATTTCGAAAACCCCTATGAAGAATGAATATCAGAATATACAAGGTGGGCCAAGAACTTCCCTCAAGTGTGAAACAGGCTATGAAGCTTTCTGCTTGGAAAGTTTCGATAGAATTTCTGTTTTACCAGAGTGTCAGGACACTAATTATATGGTGAATTAGATTAGATTCTTTACCTAGCTTGAGATGCCATAAAATTCTCTTCTCATTCTCTTCTCATGTAGTTCACCATATAATTGGTGTCCTGTCACTCATGCTTTTACGGCTGTTTTAGGACAAATATGAAGCTACTGAGAGAAAGACTTTATTATGGTTTTAGACACCAGTGTTACTACAACATACCCTTCGGTAAGATTGGGCGCTCTTTATTATTATCATTGACAGGGCAGAAACTGCGTAAAATGACGTCATCGAGCAATCTTAGATAAGGAAGCGTTTGGATAGATAAGCTTTTTGAAACGATAAATCAAGAGTTGAAGGCCCAAGGAACAAAATATCAAGTGTGCCGAATTTTGGGATCTGTTGTAGGGAGCTAGAGAGACTCAAAGTAACGAGTTTTCGCGCATGCGTGCGCAGTTTCTGCTCTGTCATTGTTATTAGCAATTTATTCATCGTTGGATAATAGGATACGATAGCTAAAATAAAAAAGTAGCTAATTAATTCCAACGTTACAAGATGTATTTACAACATGGCATAAGAAATTAATAGATGAAATATTTACAAGTCATCAAAATATACAATTAAAACCGGATATCTAAAAACAATCATTATAAATAGCCCAGGTTTGGAATAAAGATTCGGCATAATTTACAAGAACAGTTTTCTCCGTACCAATTTTTTATCTCTCTTTTAAATTGACAAAGGGTTTTCATAATTTAAAAGAGAGATAACAAATTGGTCCGGAGAAAACTGTTCTTGTAAATTCTTCAAATATATACTTCACAGTCAAACTTAAGAAATTCTGCAAAAATAGCCGAGTTCAAATATAAGTTGTTAAGACGTTGAATAATTCTTTACTTGGAGCATTGAATGTCCTTGGCGTAAAACAACAGAAGATGCTTAGATTCGAAGTTAAAATATGTCAAATAGCCAGGAATCCCGACATGATTTTCAGTTGACGAGTCCACTGCGTGCTTGCAATGCTGATATTGAAGATATCATGTACTTTTTTTGCATACCATGGGTACCATTCCCCCGCATTAGGCTCTGGTACCCAGGGTATTTTTTGCATAACAAAGGCAGCTATTGTTTTAAACAAACCGTGTTGATTTAGTGTGTTTGTTTACATCTGTGAGGTTAACCAATCACACTATATAATTAATGTCAGGTGACGCAATGTGATTTTAAAATCAGTAGCTGTGGAGATGAGTACCAAAGTACGTTTTTTTATACTCAATTTAAAAATTTTTTACAAAGACGAATTATAAGACACTACTTACAATTACACTTAACTACACTACTAAGACGATATCCCGGGGAGCATAATATCCTGACTACCCCGACGCCATTCAATAAAAAACAGAACTAAACTGAAATTAAATCTACGATTACAAAAAGCCACATACAACAATTTACCGATAACTACTGAAACCTGTTTCGCAGTAGATGTCGACTTAACAAATTCTAAAATTTAGAAAACCAAGGCACTGAGCCAGTGATAGTAAGGTTGGGATCTTGGAGGTCAGCTGTGACGCCTGACATCAACTGCGAATCAGACGTAAATTATCCTAATAAGAGACAAAAAGGACTTTGTGACTTTTACGAAGGACGATTTTGAAAATAGCGAGAGGCAAGTCACTGGTCGAAATTCTAAAATCTTAACCTGTTGAAGATGTGCTCGTTAACTAATGTTCAAAGGTCAGTGGCGGAAATTATGGGGGAGTTGGGGGGCAACTGCCCCCCCCCAATTCAATAAAACTCGGAATTTTTCTGAAGAAGTCGGAAATTTCGAAGGTGGGATCGAAACTGCAGTGAAGAAACGAGTCGCCGTTGAGAAGGAAAGAGTTTCTACTTTGAATGAGCAAAAAAAATGCTCACGCTCTTTCTGCAGCGTGTTTTTAAGTTTTTATGCACTAACATTCCTTTCAAAACGAGAAGAAAGTTGTTGGGTACAGGTTGCGTACAGTATCGATATTTCCGAGAGGCGTTTGAGCGTGATTGGGAGAGGCGTTCTAAGCCAATGTAAAGGCTGTAATTTTCAAAATTTTCCTTGGGACGTTAGCTACGAGACGAACGATCCAAGAATTGTCAAATTTTCCATGTCTATGTTTGGGGCAGGCACTAATTGGAAGGTGAGAAGCGTTCTAAGACAAAGCAGAGGTACTTTACGCAAAATTTGTTTGAGAAGTAGCAACAAATACTCGTCAAATATTCAAGTTTGTCCCTGACCGACAAGGGATCCAAGTGGTGTTCTTAGCAAAAGTAAATTGTGTTTGCTCATGCTCAAAGAATTTCATGGGGCTGTTACTCTACAATTGTTACAAAATTGTCAATATCCAAATTCAATACCGGTAAACATTGGGTCGAGAGATGTATTCTAGGCAAAAGTAAAGGGCGTGTCCTCAAAAATTTTCCTGGGGGCTTCGCCCCCAGATTCCTGAAAGCTATTCGACTTACCCTTATGGCATGTTTTCGTTTTTTTCTATCAACTTTTGCTGAATACAGATAGTTGTGAAATCTGATATACCTATTCCGTTAGCACATTTAAGGACCCTATATACGTCAGGTCTTCCAGCAAAATACGTCAAACAAAAGCATTTCTCCCGACTAGGAAAACTGATGGTCCTTGCCCCCTCCCCACTCAAAAAGCTGAATTTCCGCCACTGTCAAAGGTAATCTTACCAGAAATTTGATTATTTATTTAAATTGATTGATTATTTAAAGTACTTTTCTCCCCCAAAACCTGGCCACGTGCAATTTGATTTTGGCAAAGCATGATAAATATTCTTAAATTTTCTGTTAGACTGTCACGACAGAAATCTTTCTAATATTTTAGGTTTAGCAGATTGACCAACGACTTCAGTCTACTGCATGGAGGCCTTAAAATCCTGATTCGTAGGCAGCATCACATAAATCGCATTAAATTTTCAGTGTTGAGTGACAATCAAGAGAACAGTATCTCCTATGATACCAAAAATGGTATCGTCTTCTCAAACACTTCGGTCACATTCTAAAGGGCGAAATTCTTGAAGCAATCCTAATAAAAAACCTCTACCAATATTGTCAGAAAGAGAATGTCAATGACAAGGTACCCCGAAAGTACTCACCTCACCTGCCCTTGATTTGCTACCGGGTGTCCCAAAAAGTACTCCCATTTGAAAAATCGCCAAAATTTTTCTATCAAGTCTTTTCTAAAATTATCTCTTTGATCCCTTTTATCAATGGCCCAAATATGTTTGGAGATGATAAAATTTCACTTTCGATACTTAAAGAGCATGAAATAAGGCATTGAATAACCTCAATCCCCGGTGGGGGGGGAGGTACATAACATGTTGAGGGTACGGGTATGTGCCACCCATATGGATGGGTTTTTGGGCCCCAAATTCTCTAAACAAGGGTCCCTTTTTCGTCAGATTTTCCTTAATCAAGGGTGGCTCATCCAGAAATTGGCGAAAAATAGCAAAACATGGATGGTTTTCCGCCAAAATTCATCATAAAAGTGGGTATGACCGCAAGTTTCGGTAATTAGAAGAGGGTACTTTTCTGAAAACCGGGCGGCAGAACCCCGTCCATCCGCAAGTCATGTACCCCCCCGGGCCTCAATCTGAGCCATACTCTATGAGAAATGCTGTTAACCTCGTCTTAGAGCTACTATATAGTGATATTTCGATTTCTCTCATGTCAACCATGATATCTAACGTTTTTCTGACATTTATGAACAAACCAGAAGCCTTACGGGCAAAAAGAAATTAATCTGGTAGTCCTCAGTGCTTTTTGCAGTCGCCGTCAAAATCAGGGGTCTCTAAAAAGAGCAAACTTTGCTAATTTCAAAACCAGTCACAAAGTCAGCTATTTCTGGAAGAATAATTTGGTCTTTGATCTACTTGCCAAAAAGCAAATTTTAGATCATCCAACTAAATGAAAATTTGATGATCTTTCAAGCGAGAGTACTTTTTGGGACACCTGGTATGATTAACCATAAGTCCAAAAATCCATAGGCTGCACATGCAAAGGTAGTAAAACTTAGCCAGGAGAGACAAATTACTTCCACAGGCAGCACAATCTTCACCTCGCTAAAGTGTTGATCAAATGCCTGCGAGATTCAAATTCCGAGCTGAAATGGCTCAAAACTGGTTACGTATAAAAAATCAAAATAACATTTGCTTGCATAAACAAGTTGATTTCTAGTCCTTACATAAGTTTTTTAAGCTTAAATAATTGATTATCAAAATCCAAGGCGACAGAATTTTCGGCAAGCATGTAGTCTAGCAGAAAATCTTAGAATAATTATGATTTGTCAAAAATCAAAATGCACGTGGCCAGTTTTTGGGAGAATAAGTATTTTGGCATTCATACCCACAGCTACTGATTCTATACAAAATCATAGTGTCACGTAATGCTAGTTTACGTGGTATGATTTGACAGGTGTAAACAAACACACTGGTTCTTTCACAACAAAATCTGCCCTTCTTATAAGCAGTGATCACCTTGGTGAACGTAGTTCTGCTACAAGCCTCTCTCCTTGTCTCTCCCTTACTTCAGCCACAATTCTTGTAGCTAGCGTGCAGACAATACCCAAGGAAAAGGTATGTCTGCGCAACACCCGCTCAATATCGCATATTTATGAGTCAGCATTTCATTTCAATAGCAATTTCAATGGCCCATTCTTAGCGTCTATGGTTTCAGATTGCAGATTTTCATTCCCAATCAAAAGCCTAGTACATTGTTTTAAATGTATATTTAATACAGCTATTGACGGGTAGATAACAAAACAGAACATAATATCATTAACAACAATACAAAAAAAATAATAATAATAACAAAATGCAGCATTAGACAAAAGTATAAACATAATCAAAATACTGTCATGTTAGGTGACTGCTTCGCTCTATATGACGATTTTAAGCAGTTTTCAATGAATTTATTAATGGCGTGATTTAGTGGTGTATTTGTCTCATTCATTAGGTATATAAATTTGCTCTTTGTGTCCAAACAGTTGAATATTGGTTTCACTGATGATATTACATCAAATAGTTCTCTCCTTTCCTCACTGTTCAAGTTACATGTCATTAGACAATGTATTTCATCCTCCATGGTATTACAAAAGGTACATATTCGTTCTTATGGTTTTTTAGGTGGTCTAAAGTAACGCCCAATTCGATTTCTAAGCGATGATCTGATAACCTAAATTTGCTAACGATGGTTCGCGTTATAATGTTTGCTTCGTGCATTAGGTATGATTCCATCTTTACATTATCTTTAAATAGACAGTATGTGCGCATTTTTGGTTGGTTTTTTAAACTTGTTAAAGTGTTTTGATAGCTACAATCAATAATACGTCGGTGAATAATATTTACAGTGTTCATAGGCATTTCTATGTATTATGTATCGTAGGGTATTTATAAGTCAAGAGCATTGTGTTCTTAACTTAATTTGCTAAGAGAACAGATGAAACCTAAAATTTAATCACATGATAGTCGTTCTCAAACCTGATTGCTTCCTCGTTTTGCAGGAAATCAATATTATTGGCTGCTACAACAACACTTTTCCTTTGTTATCAAATGAATGCTGACTGCACAAAAGTGAGCGGTGTTACGCAGACTATACGTTTTCCTCGGGTATAGTATGCACGCAGGCTACAATTCTTAGCAAAGTTATTCTAACAGGCAACAAGGATGAGTGACTTACCCTTGATGACTTGTTGTGCCAATTGCTGTGTCAAGAAAAAGTAATAATATCAATTACCTGACTGAAGTTTCAAAAACGAGGCAATACAGAACCCCGCCATTCCTATTGGTTACTGGACATTTCCCGCAGGTTTCCCGTAGCCTTGTACAATACGATACAAGGATGCGTTTTTGTCATCACAGCAACTGCTTTGTTTGTTTGTATTCAATTTGTTTTGAGTGGGCTTGTCAGGATTGCTAGCAACATAAAGCTAATTTAGGCCCACTGTGCATGCCGCATCCAGGCATGAGAGCCCTAGTCTAAAGTCCCTTTCGAAGGATGACGAGGTGAGTTGTAAGGTCAGGCCTGCGAGGTCACTCATCCGGACTTTTAACTCACTTGACCGAGCTTCACTTCAGTTACCGGACGAAGACTGCATAAGCCACTCGGCCACTCACCCCGCAAAACTACAGTCAACTCAAACGACATGACTGCAACAAAATGTGTTGTATTAGATGATGCGAGTCAAGATTAGAAGTTATCAGGTAATAAAACTCATACTAACCGGTCTTGTCGTTGTACAGGAATATATGGCCCTCGGTCTTAATGTACAGATCTCGCAAGCTCGGTCCTGTACAACACAAAGCCGGTTGATATGAGCATATCAAAGCTACCGTAAAAGCTCTATTAAGCCCCCTCTCTATTAAGCCCCTCCTCTTTGAGTTAAAATTTGAAATAAGCCCCCTCTCTATTGAGCTCCCCCCACTTATACAAAATTCTAAGTTTTACCAAATATTTTCCATTTATTTAGCTACATAACCTTGCATGTTAATTTCAGTATGGTTTGGGATAAAAGCTGTGTCGAATTTATATACTGATGTTGCTGTGAATCTTCAAAAGTGGGAACTTTTATCTGGCTCACTCGGTAGATACCCTGGGAACCAGAGCCAACCTTTTCATCTTAATTTCGAGGCTCTGGTACCCAGGGTAACTAGGTAGACTTCTGTCTTGCAGAATTTTTTGCTTTCGTCCACGCTTTTAGCTGGGCAGTAATTGTTTTGATTACAACCAGACAAATACGAGAATTGAACCACCTCCCAATTGGCTTCTGCTGTGCGAGATAGCAATATGAGTTTTAAGGCAACTCTTGATGTTTGATCATATTGTTTATAACTTGACCGACCATATCTAATCGCTTTGAAAGCTCGTTTCCAAACAAACAGCCTCTCTGCGACGGAGAGTGAGTCTACTTTGTCATGTAACCAGTCTTGGACTTATCGAAAGAAGTCTGAAGCAGAGTTTTAGAATGTAATCATTTACCTGCTTGTCTCTTTTTCTTCACGAAGAACACAGTGGTGAAAATGGCAAGAACAGCAATTAGACCTCCAATGCTAAGGCCAGAAATTAGTGCTATGGTTGATGTGCTTCCAGTGATCGCAGCAGCTGAAGAAGAAAGTAACTTCATGAGTAGAGGAAAGAGGAACACAAAATATCAACTATTCCCCTTTAGATTTCTTCGTAGCACTGATCTTGACTTATAAGAATTGTCGTAGTTTCGGTCCTTGATGGACTGATAATCACTGAAACTTACGACTCATAATCAAGCTAATCGAAAATTCGGCCAGAAATTGATGATGCTTGCTTTAACACTGGACGCTAAGAGCTTAGGACCACCCTACCGTGCGAGCTAGAAAAAAGTTCCCACTTTTGAAAATTCATAGCTCCAAGAGTACTCACATATCTGAATGATTCAACTGCTAGTTAGAGGCCGAAAGATCGAAGAATTTTTGTGATTTTGCTCTCTGCCTTGCGAGCAGTAGACAAATTGGTAAATTCAACTTCATCAAAATTTCATTCTTGCAAAATGGCTGAAAAAGGGCCTAAAACTTGATCAAACTACAAGGACCCTCTTTACACAGAACAATACGGGATTGGCGTTTCGTCTCTCTCAAGAGCTATGTAAGACATCAATTTTCAAACAAATGCCCAAGATTTTCAGTCGCATGGCAATAAATATGCGGTGGATATCTCTCATCTATGAACAATTGCATTCTCTTTATTGATCTGTACGAGGAGTCCTTTATTGTTTGATCAATGCGCTAGGTCCTTTTCAGTCATTTTGCAACAGTAAATTTTTATAAAGTTGAATCTACCTAGTTTTATAAAGTTGAAAGTACTCGTGAGACAGCAAGAAAGGTCATAAATATACTTTGATAATTTGGCTTCCAACTAGAAATTGAAAAATTTTAATATGTGAAAAATTCTTGATGCTATGAATTTTCGAACGTGGGAACTTTTTTCTGGCTCACATGGTACACGATCACGACCCGACAATTCTAAAACGCTTCATATTCGTCATTCATTGAGGTTGTAAAGAGAACCAAACCCAAAAGCATCAAGGTGAGGTAATTCAGTGTATTGCTTGAAGATTCCTTCACTATGACGCGGAAAACCTGCTTGAGAAGGTCAAACTATTCTTCGGATATCGACAGCAATCCTTGCACGTTTCATCGCTTTTGAAGCATACGCAAGTTTCTGTGGAAGAAAACCCAAAAATTAAAGCAGAGACTCCCAAAAAGGTCAAAGAGGCTGAAGCTCCATTTGCTGAAAAATTGCTGTCGGAAATTCAAGCCAAAAAGGCCGAAGTGGCCTCCTTAAAACAAGATGTAAAGCTCAATCGTGCCCAGTCCCCTGGGGAGGAGAATAAAATGCCAATGCAAGGAAGGGTAAGACCCCCTCGCTAGAATCGTCGGGGATGCAAGGAGTGTTACAAGAAGGGCCTAGGAGATCAGTGTACGCACTGTTGGAAATGTGGGGACAGTAATCATTTTGCGTACAATTGAAAAGAGTCTAATTCTGAGAGTGAGGCTCAAATATTGGTATCTCATTGGTCAGCTTGAACATACTTTTGTTTGAGAACTATTGTTCGGAAATCTGCAATCTCATTGATCTCGCCAGCTTCACAGCGATTTTGGCTAGATTTTCAGGCAGCTTGATTATCAGTCGTAGCGGAATGCCAATAAACAAAGTGAAAACTGCAACTGAAGTAGTCAGTCTAGCATTGATCTGCCTTTCAGGGTTGTGTTTGGTGGACCAAAAGTTCAATTTCTTTGATTGGCTAACGTGCAGGGACACACCTAAAAATTGTTCACACCTTGAAAGCAAGTGCCGTTTGGGAATTTGTGATCACATTTCGGGAAATGCCCCCTGTGGCAGGTTTTGAGCCCTTCCCTCCAAAAATGTCCGGTGTAAAATCTGCAAGAGAATTTCAAAATCTTTTTGCTCGCACGTGTTCAACAAGTCTGCGAAAACCTTTTCCTCGCGAACTTTTCTAATATTCTAAATATTCATGAATTTACACCTGTTTGAAATCGATTCAAGCGTTTTTACGGTTTTAACATAGGCTAAAAACACGGTAAGAAGCAAATATTTCGCAGATAAATGGTAAACTTTACATTCAAGAGCAGCAAGTCATCGATTTCAAAATCCTTGGTAATGTTGGCCTAGTTTGATCTAGGAATGAAGGTGAAGTTTGTGGTACGCTTGACGAAGAATGCAAATGAAAACTTCCTGAGAGCTGCCCCGAATGCTTATCAATCCACTACCGATTTGTTTGTCCGTTGGTTTGGTGATTCTAAGTCTACTAAATTCTGAAAACTTTAGACGTTGCGAAGACTGAAACATATTTCCAGTCAGTCAACGGAAACAACTAAGAAAAATGGTAGGGTTTGACACTCAAAAGGAGCTTTGACATTCGAAAGTCTTGAAAATCTACCAAACCCCAGGGAGTCTTCATAATATATCAACTCCTTTAGGAAATTTTTGCTGCTGTAGTTACGTGTATTGTTTGGATTTCTCTTTTGTCTTGTTTTAACATTGGTAGTTTTAGCTTTTATGTTATGGCTGCAGAATAGACACAGCCTTTTGCTTCTTGCGGTATCGTTCTACTAGTTTCACTCCACAACGACCTTCAAGTTACACTCATCTCATTGAGTTAAGTTGTTGTTGTTATCATCGCTCCACTGAGGGTCTTATTTCCCTTTACCTAGAGGTGTATAAACGCCAAAAAATGTCACTCGGCGACGAGTTTCTATCACCCCGTCGTATACTTGCTAAAGAGACAGTTGTTTTCCAGGACAAGCATTATCTTTTTAAACGTTTTCTTCAGGAACAATATCGTGACATTTTTCCTGGGAAGAAACTGCCTTGTATGATTTGTCCAAGGTAGACGTCCCAGGTTTCAAACTGATATTCTACTACAATAGGCCAATCATAATACCTGCTTTCCTGAGAGATGTTTTAAAAGCTATCTGCCTGATTGTCCCTTGCCCAGCTTTATTGAAACCAGATACTGATATTTCGTAATAGGTATCTTTCTCCAGATTGTAAAAGGTGTGCTCGAGCAAAGTATGTTCCGTTGGTGTTAGAAAGTCTCGTACAATTCTTGTTCCATTTGGATATTGGACTTGAAGACGATATACAAGAATTTTGGATTTTCCAGGATCTCTTGGAGCTATCCATCTGAACTTGATGGAATTGTGTGTGATCTTAATGGGCACAATTCTCAAAGGAGGTCCTGGTCTATCTGCAAGACACGAGTACAAAGCACATACTGGGTGAATCAAACGTTGCTAAGTTGAGTTGGAAATGCGTTAAAATTCTGAAAAGCAATAGAAGGTTGCGCTAAGGATGGTGGCGAGGAATTTTTACCGAGATGCATTGCTTTCGAATAACAAATCTTTAACGATTCTATAGGAATTCGATTAAAGAACGCAGTGCATCTCGGTAAAAAATTACTCGCCACCATCTTTGGCGCAATCGTCTATTAATTAATACTTAATCTTCCTGTGCTGTTAATGATTGAGGCTAAGTTCATTGATTGTTGCAAGAAATTAGTTTACATTTGAAGTTTGAAGTGGGAAAATCAGCAGGTTTGAAGTGACTGAATCCCCCGAAGGGGGCGGGGGTAACTACCATATATACAAGTACCGGATGTTCCATTTTTTGGGTTGCCTTTTTCGAGCAGAAAATAAATTTTGGGGTATCATTTTTGGTAAAATCACAATTTTTCATAAATTTTGCGGTGTCATTTTAGAAAAATAACTCTTTAGGGTATTGATTTTGATCAAATTGCACTTACTTGGTTAAAATTTCGGGTGGCTGTCACAATCTCAGGGTGTACATTTTCAATGGCCTGTAAATTTCGGGGTATCGTTTTCGCAAAGATTTATAAATTTTGGGGTGCGATTTCAGATGCCAAATGGCGCACCCCTGTCACTCGCCTATTGATCCCCGGGGATTGAATAAGAACATTTTTCAAACACTGGCAGATTTGGTTGCATTCAAGGTTGCATAAATTACTGCTGGAGATGGTGTATTCACATAAAAAATTTTGATAAGTCACATCACAGTGGTGTATACATAGTTTTCCGGGTGGCCCGGAAAATGTCCCTATTTTCGAACGAAGCTTTTTGTAATCTTCGTTGCCTTCTTACAAGCAGATGAAACATACAAGGTATCCCAAAAATTGTGCTCCGTTTGTGTGGTAGCTGTCGGGGAGCTGTAAATTGAATCATTGCACTTTTTGAACAGTTTCATAGATCAGGCTTCAACTTACGGTTTCAGACATTGTATGAGTCAATCTGACCAGTGGTTGCTGATTTACGGTAGAGAAAGTGCAAGATAAATATGGTTTGCTTCAAAACAGCACTTCTATTGCCCTCCACTAGTGTCAAAATAAGTAACCTCCAAAGAAAGGGTTCTAGCATCGTATTAGAGTTTTGCCATCCCTTTAAGGGTTTGAAGTGTTGTCCAACTTATAAGAGGGTTTTTTCTACCTTTCAAATAATGCAGTAAAAACTTTTGATACGATGCCAGCAGCCATTCTATGAAAGCTTACTTTATTTTGACATTACTGGAGAACGATAGAAGTGAAAGTTTTGAAGCAATCACGTATTTTGCCTTTTCTCTGCCATAAATCAGTAATCACGTGTCACATTGACTCATACAAGGTCTCAAACTCTAAGTTGAAGCCCGGGCTATACCATTGTGTAAACATCAAGATGATTGAATCCACAACTCCTCCACAGTAGGCACACAAAGGGGGAACGGTTTTTTGGGATACCCTGTAGGTAAATTAAACTTTTACTCAAATTCATCAAACTTATTTTAAGGAATGCTTAGTCTAACATCTCAATATCTCGACAGGCATCAAAAGCTTTAATTCCATTAATCTAATCGTTGCAACTTCCAAGCAATAATTCGTTATAACAGAAAAGAATTTTATCTAAATGGAATACTTACAGTCAACCACTACATGTCTCCAATGCCTATTCCTGCCAGCCCAGTATCCACCATTCATTTGACATTGAATTTTTGTGACAGTTCTGCGGACATTATGAAACCTCAAGCGTCTTCTGAGAGTGAAATTCCTTCTTTCATTGCTGGTTTCCTGCCCATTGTCTACCTTGCCATCTTTATTCAATAATGAACACTTAAGAAGGGGTACTGGATATCCATAAACCATACATGTTGTACTCAGTGTCCGACCTTCTATCACCTCGAGGAAGTTTCTCCCTGCTATCGGTACTTCTGGCATCAAACACAGTCCTACTCTTGGAGGATCTATAAGTGTAAGTAAATAATGAATTTTGCAGCAATGCTTGCCAGTGGCGTGCTGGCAGGGGCAGGGGGGCAAAACTGCCCTCATCCCTGCGAGTACGATATGAGGGGCGCCAAAACGGTAATATCAAACACAGGGGCGCCGAAGGTGCCGTTGTTGAGGTGCTAATCAAATGATATTTCTCCGAGGATTCTTCTTCAAACTTGGAATGTTTTCAGCAATGCACACACAAGTACGCAGGAGGGCCGCCGAGAGGGGGGGGGGGCAGGAGCGGCAGGTTTGCCCCAGGGCCTCATAACTGAAAATTTTTAACATTTTGACTGCAAGAAATGCTCTGAAATGCATTTTTAGCCTGTCTAAATGGCGTGATCGAGGAAGGTTTCTGCTCGCTTCGCTCGTAGGGGCCTCATTTCCCAGTTTTACCCCTGGGGCCTCCTAAGGCTCTGGCGGCCCTGCAGGTACGTGGAGATATCTGGAAGTACCAAACCTTGGGCTCAGAATATGAAAGAGGCAACAGGGTGACTGTTCTTGGTTTGCGAGTGGTTCTTATTTGTTAACTTGACATCAGTTCTTGAGTTCGAGAAAGCATACGACAGATACTTGAGTGACAACGAATTTATAGTCAGTTGAATAGTATGAGAAACTTTAACAGGGCTGCATAGGCTATTTAGCCTTTCATACCCTTAACCCCATACACCACCACATCATCATTAAAAGACTTCAGAATGGGAACGAAACGGGAGATAAAATTTTTTCAGTGTTCAGAAAAGCAAAGAAGAAAAGGGGATCACTTTCTAGAGGGGAGGAAAAGCTAGAAATGTCAATTTAAAACAAAAGCATAGCTCATTTCAGCTTCGTAAATTTGAGCTAAGTTTTTTATAACCTTTGTAGGCAATGTCAGAGACACCTTCCAAGAGCAAAAAAGCTCACAAGTTCTGACCATGTGTTAAGATTTAACTCAAAAACTTCTTGGTGATTCTTAACTGTATAGTAACTGTTATGAAATTGTTAAAACTAAGCTTGTTTTGTCTCATCCACTCTGAATTATTTGTCAGTTCGGTTCTCCAGTCATCGCAAAGTGTCTCTATATGTTCTGCCGAACATGTTACACTGGTATCATCTGCATACATGTTTGGGGAAGACTTAACCAGACACTGAGCAAAGTCATTTACATAAAAGATGAATAAAAGTGGCCCAAGGCACGATCCCTGGGGTATTCCGTGCTTTACAACCTTACGGCTTGACCTTTGACCACCTATTTGGCAATACTATTCCCCCAAAAAATATGTTCACTTTCGAGAATTCATGACAACAAGGGTACTTACGGGATTTGAATGATTCTAGCTCTAGTTGCAAGCCCAAAGATCGAAGTGTTGTTATGATTGTTCTCGTCTTCTTACGAGAGAAGGGAATATAGGTAAGTTCAACTTTATAACAAGTTCCTAGTTGCAAAAAAACCGAATAAGTGCCAAAACTCTTGATCAAATCGTAAGGACTCTCCTCGCACAAAACGATATTCATGGGTGTTTCACCATTTTCAAGAGTTAAATAACATAGATTTCCAAACAAATACTGAAGATTTTCAATCCCATCGCTACCCTGGATTAGAATATTTTAGTTTGATTGGCATTTAATAGGATTTTTGAAAAATCTAAAATGAAAAGAAGATAAAGGAAAGAAGAGAATTCTAAATTTTTTCAAAATTCTGAAAATACTCTGATCCAGGGTATCCCATTACAAATGTGCAGAGGATATCTTCCACTCATGAGAAATTACATTTTCTTTACTGTTCTGTGCTCGGAGTCCTTTATGATTTGATCAAGTACCTTAGGCCTTTTAGTCATTTAGCAAACGTGAAACTTTTGTAAAGTTGAGTTTACCTAAAATTTTCAGTGCTCGTGAAGGGTGAGAAAAGGCTCTGTAGCTTCCCTTAAGCCCAATATTCGAAATTCAAACTCGCCAGTACCTTCTGCATTCGACAAAGTTTATCACGGAAAGCTGAGTCAACCCCGTTAATCTGCGCAATCAAGCTTGCACTTGCAGCTTTTTAGAACGTTTTGTACATTTTGCACTAATGCTTGCAGCTCTGGCTTTGCCCTGAGAGTAAATTCAAAGTTTGTTGATTTCAACTCTGCAACCAAAGTAACCAAAAATTCTGAAAAATATATCAAGATTTAAACTAATCATTGCAGATTTAGAGAAAAATAATTATCTAATCGTTAATTTGAAACAGCTTGTGTCAGAATTTTAAAATCTGTTGCGTTTTTTGGGAAATCCGGTAGATACATAAAAATGAAAATCATTGAATCCCAGCACACATCAAACAGGGCACATTCATTTTCTAAGTAGTGGCAAATGACTCACCTTACCATGAATAAAACTTACCATAAACTTTTAAATTATATTTTCCACTTTCATAGGGTAAACCAAGATACGTAAGCAGGCAAGAAAGACCATCTTTGGCATCTTTCAGTGCCAAATTTTTAAACCTGAAAGTAAGGGATTTGCCAGTCAAGTCACTAACAATTTCAGCTTTTCCTGCATACTTTGGATATACGACAGCGGGCCGTGATCTTTGTTTTTGTACTACAACATCACTCGGAAAGCCACAAGTAATACTTCCAATCCTGTTTGTATCTGGCGCTTCGAAAACGAATCTGCAGTCAATATAGCGTGAACGATTAGCACGAAGATCCTGATTTCTACCAAATCTGGGCTCAGTGAATTCTTGTGCATCTAAAATGATAGAGACAAAGATCATAATCGTAACTTGTCCTTTATTCATTTAAGTAGTAGAAAAAGGATCGCTTTACCATTGAGCATGTCTCAAGCTTCGTATGAATGAAAGTGTGCTACCCCCCGTGGCTACAATATCGACTAACATGGTAGCGACGAGAAATGTTGAAGAACACAAGTAACGAAAACCTCCAGTTGGCATTTGATTCGACACTATTTAAGTCAATGATAAGGATCACAACATCTCACAGAAACTCACAACGTATTAAATGCCCAAAGAGTGTGGGGGTAACATAACATGTTGAGGGTGCGGGTATGTGCCACCCATATGGATGGGTTTTTGGGTCCAGCATTCTCTAAATAAGGGTCCCTATTTCCCTTAAACATGGGCGAGTTTTCCAGAATTTGTGAAAAAAATTGCCAAAAATGGGTAGTTTTCAACCAAAATTCATCATAAATGTTGGTATGACAGCAAGTGTCGGTAATTAGAAAAGGGTGGCTTTCTAAAAACCGGGCGCCAGACCCTCGCCCATCCGCAAGTCATGTACCCCCTGGATTAAACATAACTCACAACACATCACACATGTTCACAACACATTACAATAACTCACAAAACATCACACAATCTCACAACACACGTTGTAAGTTTGTGTGATGTGTAACAGATCATACACTTTCACAAACGTAAGTCACAAAACTCACAACACATTACCCAGGGGCGGATCTAGGCCGGGTTGACAGGTTTGAATAAACCGGTCAGATTTCCAGAGAACAATTCCCCCCTCTTTCAAATGCCGTTCCATTCATGAACATCTATCATACGGAGGCGCAAACCGTGAATTTCTCCTTATGAAAATTGATATCAGCTTTTGCTGAACGATAAGTGAGGATTTCAATCACTCTTTTGTTGTGCTGCATTCAGAAGACAGATCATAATTATCTATCGTCATACCGCATTAGTTTGATAGCATGACTCATGAATTGCGAAATATTACAAAGGTGGAAGGAAAAACCAACCCGGTGGCACATTCATTTTGAGCTCTCAACCCGGTGCCAACCCGCTCCAACCCGAATCTTATTGCGCAAGACAGATGAGAGCTTCAAACTCTCCTACGCAGAGACTATTCTGTCTCGTAAACTCTGTTTGCATTCAGCGTACATGGACTTTGTGCTTCCCTAGACTTGACACGAGATTCGATCGAGTGGTGTAAGAGCTTCTATCATAATTTTGCACATTCGAAAATTCTACAGAATGTAGCAAAGTATCGTTCGATTGAGATTCTTTTTCATTTCACTTCATTTCAAATTCTTTATACTGGGTAAAGTCTACAATAACAATTGATTTACAAACTGCCCTGTTAAAAACCTGATTACGATAGTTACATAAGCAAATAAATACATAGATCGACCCTAAAAATACATTAATGAAAAAGAAAATTAAAATTTCAGAATTATGGAATTCTTCAATTAAAAACAGACTTCCCTAAAAGAAACTAAGGGCGTTGTCCAAAAACTGTACTGAAAAAGGGCGTTCCCTCAAAAATAAATGGGCGTGGCCCTAAAAAATTTTTCCGGGGGCTTCGCCCCCGGACCCCCCTATTACCATTGCGGCTTCGCCGCAATTCAACCCTGTCACAAAATATCCTGGATCCGCCCCTGTTACCCAAACGCACAACACATTACAATAACTCACAACACATTACAATAGCTCACAACACATTACACAAACTCACAACACATTACAATAACTCACAACACATTATGCAAACTCACAACGCGTTACACAAAATTCACAACAGAAGTTACAAACTCACAATGGTGGTCCCAAAACTGAAAACACATTACAAAAAACTCTGGCAGCCCGGGGGCCAGGGTGTAACTAGCATATGTACAGGTGCGGGATGCGCCTTTTTTAGAGGTGCCTTTTCCAGGTTGGAAATAAAGTTTGGAATTTAGTACATGCCAACACAGTTCATACGTTATATGTTGTTCGACAAATGATTTATGTCATGGATTATGGTAAAGAATGTGACCACCTGGTGCACCTAATGTTGATGTTGTCTCATTTCTAAGGTTGCAAATTCCATACTCGTTTCAGTTTCAGGTACTTGGATAATTTTAGCCTTCTGGAAGACTGATATCTTGCTGCGTGAGCATGAGTCTTTAGGACAGACTTACTTGGCAAATAAACTTTGGGGTATCATTTTTGGTAAAATCACAAATGGTCATAAATTTTTGGCTGTCATTTTAGAAAAATAACTTTTTGGGGCATTAATTTTGATCAAATTTCACTAACTTGGTTAAAATTTTGGATGTCTGTCACATTTTTAGGGTGCAGATTTTCAATGGCCTATAAATGTTGGGGTACTTTTTTCGCGAAAATTTATAAATTTTAGAGTGCGATTTCAAACGTCAAATGGCACATCCCCGTCACCCGCCTATTGAAGTTAACCCCCCGGTTTGAGGTAGCCTTTAAAATTAAAAAAGGAGTCCCTTCAACATCTTCAGGACAGAGGCATCTCTATAATCGTAACGTCCAGGATTAAAGAAGAATGGTCAAATAATTTCCTTCGTATAGAGCAATTTGTTATGTTTGATCATGGGCAATTCGGACACTGTTGTTGTGCTTTCTAAACTAACGAAGAAACGATAATTATTCAGTACTCACCCCTGGCAAGCAACGTTTGTATTCCGGTCAAACATCGTGGTCAAACATCGTGGCCTACCCTCCTGCTTCAAATTCTGAAAATTCTAAATCCCAACTGCAACAACATTTCGCCTCCCTAGCTTACCCTAACGAACTGTTGCTGCGAGGGCAGTTTGTTAGGGTAAGCTAGGGAGGCGAAATGTTGTTGCAGTTGGGATTCAGAATTTTCAGAATTTGAAGCAGGAGGGTAGGCCACGATGTTTGACCATGATGTTTGACCGGAATACAAACGTTGCTTGCCAGGGGTGAGTGCTGAATAATTATTGTTTCTTCGTTAGTTTAGAAAGCACAACAACAGTGTCCGAATTGCCCACGGTATGATCGTGCCGTTATGACCTATGAGATCATGAACAGACTCTGCTCAGGAAATCTCTGGAACAAATATCCAAATACTCCAGCTATAACACACGATAGGGATCTTCAGATTCCGATGCATAATCTGGAGCATGTCAAAAAGGATATTACTATTGAGCTTTTAAGGTCTGAAATGAAATCCGAATAAGTATCAGAGAGCTTCCTACCTTTTGCCACTTCAAAGCACAACTAAGGCCCTGTATATATGAGGAAAAACACCTCACCTGCCAGACCCGGGGCTGAGAGGCGAGGTGGAGTAAAGTCTCTCTTCCGTGAAATCAGGATGAACTGACCAATGAGAATCAACGAATAGATTCAATTCACCTCACCATACCGGTGTTGCTTCGTTTATATGGAAAAATTTCACCTCACCTAGGTGAGACTCCACCTCTAGTGAGGTGGGACTTCACTATACCAGTGGTTGTTGTGTTCCTCATGTAAACGCGAAATGAAAGAACAAAGGATTTTATTGGAAGGTGGAATCTCACCTCTCAGCACCGGGCCTGGCAAGTGAGGTGTTTTTCCTCATATAAACAGGCCCTAAAATATATTTGATGAGCTGGAAGGCAATTAAAACACGACTCCCAGGAAGATCAGCAATGCCATTAGCCCTCAGTATTTTTCTTTTTGTATAATATAAATTGATAAAGCTTTCTCATTGTAGTATTTGATTTTAGCTGAAAGAATTTTGTGTATAAGCAATTTAAAATGAGAAAATGAAATGAAAAATTGAATTGAACCTTATAGTAACCCTAATCAAACTTAAACCCTAAACGTTCACTAGCCAGAAATCACCCTAATCAACCTCAACTAAAACTCTAACTCATGTTAAATAACCCTAAATTGCCTTAATTTACCTTAACGAATGCCCCATTCACACTGCAAATTAATCCAGCTTAAACTAAACAAGGTTTTCAAATAAGCCTTCTGATTGGTCAATCCAAAAAATCCAGTCATTTGATTGGTTGAAATTTAAACTGGTTTCGATAAAGCTGGTTTAACTGTAGCCCAAGAAACTGTTTTATGACACTCTAACCATTCCCATGTGAAACAAAACAAAACATTCGAAAGCCACCGGCAAAGCTGGACGCTACAAGTTTATCAATGGTATATGCTGTTGTTAGGATTCGTGGCAAGCTCACTAGATAAAAGCATTGGTCACCGACCAAACAACTGTATTAGAGCGTCGGCGCCTTTACGAGCTTAAATTCATGTCGAATAGGATCCACTACTTACCGACTGTGAGAATCACTGACAATGCAGCAAGTGTGGCTGTTGTCAAGGTTATTGTGCAGGATGATAAATCCATCTTTATTCCCAAAGTAGAAGAAAAGATTTACAAGTTGAAGGCTCTCCTTCTTCCGTTCAAATAACTAAATTATAGTCTAATGTTTCAAGAATCAATCTGTGGAAAAATCGAACATCTTCTGTCTTTCGAAGATCAAAAGAAGAATCGAATACAAGGTAGCTCTCTAGGCTTATTACGCTGAGTCCTCGCAATCAATAGCACTCATCTTAGGGCGTGTTTGATTGGTAATTCCAAACGTACCAAATCCTGAAAACGGTAGACTTGGCAGAGATGGAAACACAGTACCCAATCAAACACAGATTTCAAAGGTCTAAGTGATCTGCCATTCGTCTTGAAAAACTGGAGAGTAAATCCAGTCTACGTAACTCTGGCCCGTAAGGGAGGAGGTATATCATATTATTATTATGTGACCGAAATACGGCAACGCCATTGGTTTATAAGCATATAATTGGAAGATTTATTGGTTTCCCTGTGCCCTATTGAAAGATCTGACTTGTATGCTAAGAAAATGACGGCTGTTTACATCGTTCAAAAAGAGGCAATGATTGTTTTTTCTGGAATTGCCCTAACAGGGAAACTTTCTTGGAACACTCGGTATGTTAGGCTTAGGTCTTAACGCTTAGAAGCTGAGTACTTCTTTGTTTCGGATTGTCACAAGGCAGCAGTGGTCAGGGCGGTATCAGCCGCTAAAAGGATGTCTTGACAGGGAAACAGAACGAAGAAAAAGTGGGGATCTAGGGGGCTGCATATAGGAAACAGTTTAGAACCACGCTTCTTAGAATTTTGGAAAGCGCCCTTTTGCAAGATAGAACATGAGCAATAGGACACCAAGTGTGTAGCAGTTTGAAATTATATCAGAAGCGAGCCACCTTAACTTATTGTTCTCTTGTGTTTTGAACTTATTTTTCCTTTGTATATAACCACCTTAACTGTTTCGTAAGTTTGAAATTTCTCGGTAGTGAGCCACCTTTAAGTGCAGAGAGGTGGTTGGACCTTAGACCCTTCAAATTTCATCCGCCTTCAATTTTGGCTCATTTTGATTTTTGTCCCTTTAATTTTCGCCCCCGTGTGCAGAAGTTTTGCTCTCTTTAATTTTTGCCCCACCCTACAAATTTCAGAGTAGGCCTATTGGCCAAATTCCTTACAGGGTGAAATCACAGCCTCGGATATTAATATGGGTCATATACTTGGTCATATACAGTACACCATAGGTCTCTTTTGCAACTCCATCTTGCAGTACGGGGCATTTTAGGTCGTGGAAGAGACAGCGAATAGAAGATTGCTAATTCCTAAAGGTGAACTTGAAATACCGATTGCTCTAATTGTCAAGAAAAATAAGGCAACAACTTGTGATTACTTTGATTTCTTGTGTGATTAATTTGATTTTTTAACGATTTAAGTGATTAATTTGTGATTATTCTAAGATCAATCACATGTTCCGAAATGCCCACAGCCAAGTTTTCCTATACTTTGAAAATCGCAAGAACTGGGCAAACTAGAACAAGGTGCATAAACCAAAGATAAAATATGACGTGGTTTTCCTAGTGTCTTTGGTAGAACAATGTTCCAGTTTTGCTCCATCGCAGGGTCCTCAGAATCAAGCGATGTTGTGGTGTTCATGTTTTCGAGCATATGTTCGGATATCTGAAAATGCATACACTTGAATTTGGAGAATGGGAGAAATGGACATTCTAGTTCTTTAATATTCTTTTTAATGTAAGCAAATAGACATGGCTAAACATTCACACTTTGTGATTAATGTGACTGTTGATTACTCGTGATTAATGTGATTTTGGTGTGATTAGTGTGATTAATTCATGATTAAAATGTGATTGTTTTCAAAAGCGTACGTGATTTTAAGCATTGATTTGCCCCTCGGCTGATGATGATCTAGAGGAATATGACCTTGACGAAGAGAACACGGTGCAACTAGAACAGCAAAATCATGCCTCAGACACGGGAGAGGACAATATCATTGTTATCGAAGAGGAATGCTAGTCTTGCATTTCGCATTATAATCAAACAAAAGCTCTATTCTAGAAATTAAACTTTTAAATTGCCCTTAAATTTTCTCTTCCCCTCTAATTTTCGCCTCCCCCAAATATCTCCACAATTCGCCCCCCTCCGGGGCGAAAATTTAAGGCAGGAGAAGTTTAGAGGGACTAAGCCATGCCAAGGAAAAATAAGTTCAAAACACAAAAAGCAATGAGTTAAGGTGGTCGCTTCTGATATAAATTTCAAACTGCTACACACTGGGTGTCCTATCGCTCATGGATAGAATAAAATTCGTGTTCATCGTTATTGATTTAACATGATGGACTCTATTTGCAAGCCTAAATTCACTTCACAGTATGAACGAGAAAGGAAAGACGTCAAATTGGAAATCTTTTCAGTATTACCTTCACAAAGGATGAATACGTTTAACATCTAAGAAATAAAGTCCCATATAGTTCGTTGTAAGCTACATAAACCAAACGATTTATCACTGAATTGTTAATAAAGGAAAACGAGAATCGATCTCTGTGAAGCCAAATTGCTGCCCCCCCCCCAACCTTTTTTATCGAATTTGACAAAATTAGAATATCAATCCTCGAAAGAAGTGGGATGGACTTGCCTACCGCTGTCCATCCCGTGGGACCGTCCCTGGTGATGTCGGTTGTGCCACAAGATGGTGGTAGTGGTGGTTCTGACTGCATTGTTTGGCCACCAGGAGCAGGTGGTGTTGGTGCTGACTTTGCTGCTTTGCCATCTTGTGGAGGTGGGGTTGGTTCTGACTGCTTTGTTTTGCCATCTGGTCATGGAAGTCATGGTTCTTACGGAGTTGCTTTGGCACCAGATAGGAGGTTTTGTTGCTGGTGATTCTTCATCTTCTGGCTTTCTTTCAATGCGGCCAAATACTGATGCTCAACTTGGATCAGCTTGCTTCTCTACTTTCTCCAACGTCCTCCTTCTCCTATTCTTTCCAGTGCCACCAACTGGATGGTTCAATTGCTTGTTTTTACATCTCTCTGAGTCTCTCCACTCTCGCTCTCTTTCTTTTCGTCTTGCACTTTTTTTCTCTTTCCTTTTTTTTCCCTTATTCTCTTTCCTCTCTTGCTCTTTTCCTTTCTCTTTCTCTTCGTCCCTTTCTCTTTCTATTTTCCTCCACTTTCTCCAGTGGCGTAGCCGACGGTGGTTACCTTTAGGGCGTATCACTAAGGGCCCCCCACTGATTAGGGGCTCCGAAGGGGCCCCCAACCGTCAAATTACGTCATAGACATAGGTACAAGAGGCCTCAGTCCCCCTTCTTAACTAAGGGCCCCGTGCACCTCCGCTACGTCACTGACTTTCTCCCTCTCTCTCTTTCTTTCCTCTCTTCATCCTTCTTTCTCCCCTTCCTTCTCTTTCCCTTTCCTCTCTCTCCCTCCCTTTTTCTCTGTTTCTTTCTCTCTTTGTTTTTTCTCTTTTTCTGTAGATTTCTCAGCACCTGTGTATCAAGTTAGTCTTTTGCTGAGCTGCCAGGTAGGTTGTCAGCCATATTTTCAACACCCCTATGAAGAATAAGTATTGCAATGTATGGTCGGCCAAGAAATAGCCTTCAAGTGTCAAAAACACTTGTAAAACTACTCTTGTTATCGGAAAAAGACGGAGCCACTGAGAGAAATGACTTTATCATGGTTTTGAGGCACACATGTCTACGATATACCCTAGATTAAGACAAAGCGCTCTTCAAATACATACTTCACTGTCACACATTAGAAACTCACTGGCACATTAGACAATAGCCAAGTTCAAACATAAAATGCTTACTTTTATTCAAAAAATGCCTTACTTTGAGAATTCAACACCTTTGGCTCAAAATTATTGACAATGTCTCGACTCGACTTTAATTTAACACGTTAAATGAGCAGGAACTTCGACATAAAAGAGAGCAAAGGAGTTCATCGCCAGTAAGAAATATTCTAAAATTTGACTCGGGAAATCAGCCCACAAATGATTCGCTCTGCTAAACAGTTTGATTCCTGAAAGTTTGATGGTTATTCCAGCGTGGTGTTTCGAAATTGGACAATATGTTTGAGCCACATGGCATTTCAATCTATATATGGAAAAAGTGGGCTCTTTTCATCTTTTTGCCCACCACTGAGGCCCCGTTCACACGAGAACGGAACGGAACGGAACGATGTGGAACTGTTCCAGAAAACAAAGAAATTTTTGCAGGTGTTCACACGAGAACGACTAGAAACGTTCCGTTCCGTTCCGAAAAGTGGACGGCTCTGAAAAGTGAGCCGTAAAATGGAACGAAACGGAACGAAACGATTTAGCCCTCGTGTGAACACTTTTTTGAAGCGTTCCGTTCCACTTTGCGGACTTTTTTCATGCAATTTATACATGAGGTAATTCTAAGACTCCAAACAATAGGATTGTTTACGCATGAAAATGGAAAAACTTAATGGCGAGCTTAGAAAATTTATATCTCTAGGGAGGAAGATATTAACACTTCAAATCGATCCATTGCCGTGTGAACACCCCTTAAGAAGTTCCGTTCCGTTCCGTTCTGGTCCGTTCCGTTCCGTTCCGTTCCGTTCCGTTCTCGTGTGAACGGGGTCTGAGAATTTTTTAAGATATGCCTTGATGTGCGATGTGTGCGATGTGTGTGATGTGTGCGATGTGTGCGATGTGTGCGATGTCCCCTTGGCCAACGTACCCCTGTGATAATTAGCCACCCACTCCCTACCCTGGGTACCAGAGCCTACTGTTACCAAGGATACCCACTCCCCTTTTTCATCTACAGCTCTCGGTAAAGCCATTCTAATAGGAAACAAGAATGAATGACTTACCCTCGATGATCTTCTATGGCTAGAGAAAGACAATAAAATCCATCAAAATACCTTAGAAAATTCCTAGATACATTGCATTGGGAGCAATTGAGCAAATCGTTAGTCAAGTGGACAAACAGAACCCATAGTGAAGCCACTGTAATACACAAGAATATTGTGCTGTTTCGCACGATCAAGGCGTTGTGATTCCTGGAGTTTTCGACATGCAACATCATTTGCATATTTCCACAGTTGTGATAACTTCAGACCAAAAAATTGATGCAAGGAGCCAGCATTGGATGGGCATGTGTCAACAAAAGAAGAATACATGTAGTTGTCTGCCATAGGGTTTCTATTTTTTTCGGTTCTTGCTCAGAGATGGGCATTAGCTGTTTAAATTACTTGACTCATCTAATATGCTTCTAATAACCAAATAAATAAAACGCCCGAGGAGGAAGTTGAGAAACTTTCCTCTTCTTTCCGTGTAATTACACGCTTGTACTTGGAAGCCATTCCTGGGGTGGGGAATCCACTACGTGCAAGGTAGCCACCTGGGTTTTACTGTTACTCTTGCTGCTTGCTTGTTTTCGTTTGCGAAACTTTAGTCTAGGACTTTTTGAGATCAGTCTAAAGCAGAGTTTTAGATGTAATGATTTACCTGATGTTTGTCTTTTCTTCTTCACGAAGAACGCGATTGTTAAAAGGACAATAATGGCAATTAGACTTCCAATGAGAATGCCGGCAATTGCTGCAGTGGATAATCCGGTCGAAGCTGAAGAAAACCGTAAGTTGATGAGAAGAGGAAATTAGAAAGCAAGATACAAAGATCATCGAAATTAATGGCAAACATTCCTTTAGAATTCGTTGTAGTACTGATCAGTCTTCCAAACGAATGTGGTTGGTTGGTGATTCTAAATCTAGCAAATTCTGAATAAATAACAGGGTGGGTAAAAATATTTAACGCATTTGGCGGGCTGGGAAATAAAAGACATGAGGTAGATATTCAAAAGTGAAACGTCAATTTATCAGTCAAAGGGCAAATTCGATGTAAAAATTTTGTTTGGCAAAATAACTCGTCATTTAGAAGCAGAAACCAGAAAATGGCGGTAAGGGGTATGTGTTAGGAACAAAAGTTCCGCATCTATTCTGATTCATAATTCAATTCTCATTGAAATTGACAATTTGAACTTCGATGCTACATAAGTTATGGACTAGAATGGAACGTAGAATCCTCTATTCCCATACAAACCCCTTACAGGCATTTCTCTAATCGTTGAGTCATAAAGATGTGTGATTTTACCAAACAGAATTTTCCCATCTAAGCCAGCTTTTGACCGATAGATTTGAATAATGGTCACATACTTTCTATTCCATAGCCCGGCAAAAGTGTAAACTCTTTGAATTCACTCTGTTGACTCTGCAGAGATGCAAACATGTTTCCCAATCAAACATGAAACAACTAAACTGTAAGGTTGGGACTCATAAGAGAGACTCGCTAAAGACATTCGAGAGTCTTGAAAGTCTACCAAACCTAGGGGGTCTACTTAATACTTTACTCTCCCTGGAAATGAATGTGTCTTTGGCATGAAGCCCATATGTCTTAAAAGGAACATATTCTGGAATAGACTGATGACGATGAGTCCCTTGTATCCCTGCGGTAAACCTTGCTCAAGAGGGACTCATCGTAGAACAGCAAAAAACTTGGCCCTATTGTCTTCAATCATCAATGGAATTAGGAAAGAATCACGGCTTCGAATCTCTATCCCATGGGAGTATGTTCAATTCTTCAATCGAATCGAAAATTCTATCACATTTATACGTTAACAATAGTAATTCACAAATCTCGCAATCTGATTGTTACTGAAGAAATTGCTCAGTTTGGGCCTAAATAGGGCAAGGTTTTTCATAGTAATACTATGAGTCTCTATTGACCGAAGCGCCATCATCAAGTCAAAGAGCACAGGGAGACAAGAGACTCATCGTCATAAGTCTAATTCTGGAACAGCATACCCTATGCGAAACGGTCGCTTCCTTTGCAAAAAAAAAAAATGAAGCATGGGCTGGGGAAGGATGCCATTGTAAATTATGCCGTTTATTGTAAATATCATAATTTCGTTGTATTTAGGCATAGGTACACATAAGTTTGTTTGGATTGGCCCATTCTTATTATGAGTACGGGGTATTAGTAGCTCCATAACAATTGCAAATACGAATCTTGTCATCGTTATCATTGTGCCTGCCAATAGAGTCACACAGAAGTGTTCATTGAGCTACTTCTTCCATGACAGTACAATTTTGAGGTGACAAAATAAAATGTTTTGCAGCTGGAAGCGGACTAAGCCAGGGCAGGTATGTTCTGGATCGTTTATTCTAGGACAGACTTGTGACATTTTGCCTGGAAGGAACTTCCCTTATTTTGCTTTCTCCAAGCTAGACCCCATGGTTTCAAACTAGACTTGTGACGATACCTTGCTCAACAGTCACTGTTGACCAAAGTACTATCATCAAGTCAAAGAGCACAGGGAAATAAGAGGCTCATCGTTATAAGTCTAGTTTCAAACCAACGTTCTACTACGTCGATCATCTTACCTCTGAGATATGTTTTGAAAGTTGCCTTCTTGACTTCCCCTTGGCCAGCTTTATTGATTGCAGATACTGATACTATGTAAGGAGTATTCTCCTGCAGATTGTAAAAGGTGTACTCTAGCGAAGTATTTCCTGTTGGTGTTGAATAGTCCCGTACGATTCTTGTTCCGTTGGGATGTTCGGCTAAAAGGCGATATACACTAATCCTGGATCTTCCATTATCATTCGGGGCAGTCCATCGGAATCTGATGGAATTGTATGTGATCTTAATGGCTTCAACTTTTGCAGGAGGCCCTGGTTTATCTGCAAGACACAGGGAAAAAGACATTCCAGGTGATTGAAAATGTTTTTAAGTTGATGTTCTAAGTGGGTGAGAAAACATATTTAAACATGGAAGGATTCGGCTCCATCTAATTCTGTATGAATTGCTGAGATAGACTATTCACATGAAAATTGTTGATAGGGAAATGGTAAGGTGGCGTATACATAGTCTATGACATTAGAGAAAGATTTATGCTCTGAATCATGGTCATTAATATGCACATACTAACTGGTTCTGTGTTGTACAGGAAAATATAAAGCCCGAGGTCTTAAAAGTACAGACCGAGCTTGCGAGGTCTGTGCATTAAGACCGAGGGCTTTATATTTTCCTGTACAACACAAAACCGGTTAGTATGAGTTTCATTACCTGACATCTTCTAATCTTGACTCGCATTTCATCAAACACATTTTGTTACAGTCATGTCGTTTGAGTTCACTGCAAATCTCACAGGCCTAGGCCTAAAGCAGTTGCCGTGGCGACGAAAACGCGTCCGTGTATCGTATTATACAAGGCTACTGGAAACCCGCGGGAAATGTGCGATTAGCCAATAGGAATGGCGGGATTCTGTATTGCCTCGTTTTTGAAACTTCAGTCAGGTAATAATGTTCTTTACAAGACTTACAAGACTTAAATCTTTCATTTCATCATGTGAAAACATGAGCGCCTACCTTGTAGACACTCTGTTTATTCCCATTCCTGTCTTCGTGACATAATACTCAGAGAAATTACTGTTCTGGTAATCTGTTTAGTTACGGTGATTTTCAAATTCTAGCCTTTCTTTTCGTTGACCAATAAAAGATTGCGCTGTTTGGTTCCCAAAAAAGGAAGAAGTGCCCTCGAAGCGTCGTGCCCCCCGAGTTTGAGATGCTTCCTACCTCCCTGCTTCCAAGTAGTTATCTATTAAGACAGAAATGATCTTGATATAACTGAACACTTACAGAAAACCACTACATGTTTCCAATGCTTAATCTTGCCAGCGTAAGATCCACCATCTATTTCACATTCAATTTTTGTGACGGTTTTGCGGACATTATGAAATCGCAAGCGTTTTCCGATTCCATTAGTGAAGTTCCTTCTTTCTTTGCTGGTTATTTGACCACTGTCTACTTTACCCTTTTTATTCAATAAATAACATTGTAGAAAGGGTTTTGGATCTCCATGAACGGTGCATGTTGTGCTTAGTGTTTCACCTTCCATCAATTCGAAATAGTTTCTCCTTAAGATGTCTGGTATTCCATAAGTAATACAATGAATTATTCTTGGAGGCTCTGCAACAGTAAGTAAGTGATCAATTACACAAATTATCTTTATAAGATGCCAAGAGTTAGGTTCAGTAGTAAGAGTCTATTAGGATTGTCAGATTTCGTGTACTCGGAGTTTCTGCCGACTTTCTTAAAGGTTCCATAACGATCTTCCCGTTCACTACCTGTGTCCTCGCAAACATTTCAAAACAAAGTTTTTTGAAGCCCTTCCTATATTTAGACATCCCTCAAGTAGCTTTCAAGTAATATCATACAGGGAACAAAACAAGTGAAAATAGGTAAAAACATGCCAACGATTTCCTACGTCAAAATGAATAGTTTCTTAAGTTATGTTCTTCCTGTACTGGAATTTCTTAACTTTCTGACGATTTGAGAGTTAACTTTCTTATAATCAGATTCTGATAAGAAATACGTGTATTGCAGTAATGCTGGTTGCAGTAAGATGACGAGTCATCTTATGGGTATCATCCATTATAAAAATCCCTTGTCGAAACTTGGAATGTAAGAACCGTGTTAGTTATATGAATAAAGCTTATTTATATTTCTTAACTGCACTCTTTTGATATAGACCAGGCGAAGAATATGGTAAGGGTAACAACTCTTTGAACTTTGCTCAACAATGATTTTTCGCTACCTATACCCTCTGGTAACAAGGAATTTTTGGTGAATGGCGAAAATCTGCAGTATTTACAAAAATATGGGCCTTTTACAAAATGAGAATGCACAACGCCATCTCGGATGCTCAGAAACATCTACATTACAAACTTGTTAAGCTGAAAAAGATTATCGACTACTGCATAATAAATTGGACAATTCAACGGAGCATTGAAATTTTTTCAAACGTCAATTCCATTTAAGTGAGACTTCAGCAGAGTGTTGAAGTTGCAACAAAGCGCCTATTCTCTAGATGTGAGAATTCATCACGGAGTTTGGGATGCTAAAAAGCAATTATTTCAAACGATTCTTAAACTCAAGAAAAAGATTATTGGCAATTTTATAATACAGCTGCCAATTCAACAGAACCTTAAGATCGTTTTCAAATATCTATTCCATCGACGTGAGACTTCAACAGAGACTTTGAGATGCAATAAGACGTCTATTCATCAGATGTGAGAAATCATCACAGAATCTTGGATGCTCAAAAATATCTACATCACACACCTGTTAAACTGAAGGTAACGATTATTGACAACTGCAAAATAAATATGAAAATTCAACTGAACACTTAAATCGTCTACAATATCTATTCCGTCGACGTGTGACTTCAATAGAGAGTTCAACATAAAACAAAGTGTCTATTCACTAGATGTGAGAATTCATCACAGGATCTGGGATGCTCAAAATATCTACTTCATACACTTGTCACGCTAAAGATAAAGACTATTGATAGCTGCATAATAAATGTGACCTTTCAAAAAAAAACTGTTAAATAATTTCAAAAATCTATTATTTCTATGTTTGACGTCAGCAGAGTGTTTAAGTTGCAACAAAAAGTCTATTAACTAGATCTGAGAATTCATCACACAATCAGGGATCTTCAAAAACATCTACTGCACAAAATAGTTGTACAGAAGTTAACGATTATTGACAACTGGATAATAAATGCGACAATCAAACAACACGTTTGAATAGTCTAAAAGATATAATCCATCGACATAAGACTTTAACACATGCAACAAAATTTATATACACTAGATGAGAGAATTCATCACAGAATCGGTGGTGCTCAAAAATATCTACTTTATACACTTGTTACACTGAAGATAAAGACTATTGACAGCAGCATAACAAATTTTGCAATTCAGCAGAATGTCAAAATCATTTGAAACATCTTTTACATCAACGTGAGACTTCAACAGGGAGTTTAAGTTGCAACAAAACGTCCATTCACTAGATGTGAGAATTCATCACAGAATCTGTGATGATCAAAAACATGTACTTTACGCACTTGTTAAACTGAAGAAAAGGATTATTTAAATTTAAATAACAAATTTGGGAATTCAGATAAACGTTTAAATCGTCTAAAAGATCTATTCCATCAACTTGATACCTCAACAGAGAGTTTAAGTTGCAACAGAACTTATATAGACTAGATGTGAGAATTCATCACAGAATCTGTGATGCTCAAAAACATGTACTTCATGCACTTGTTAAACTGAAGAAAAGGATTATTTGAAACTAGATAACAAATTTGAGAATTCAGATTAACGTTTAAATCGTCTAAAAGATCTGTTCCATCAACTTGAGACCTCAACAGAGAGTTTAAGTTGCAACAGGACTTATATAGACTAGATGTGAGAATTCATCACAGAATCTGTGATTCTAAAAAACATCTACTTTATACACTTGTTACACTGAAGATAAAGACGATTGACAGCTCAATAACAAATTCTGCAATTTAGCAGAACGTTTACATTGTTTTAAACATCTTTTGCATCGACTTGCGCATTCGATAGTGAGTTTAAGTTGCAACATAACGTCCATTTACTAGATGTGAGAATTCATCACAAAATCTGTGATGCTCAAAAACATGTACTTAAGGCACTTGTTAAACTGAAGGAAAAGATTATTGAAAGCTAAATAACAATTTTGGGTATTCAGCAGAACGTTAAAGTCGTGTAAAAGATCTATTTCATCCGCGTGAGACCACAAAAGAAAGCTTAAATTGGAACAGAACTATATACACTAGATGTGAGAATTCATCAGAGAATCTGTGATGCTGAAAAGCATCTAAGTTATACATTTGTTACACTAAATGTAAAGACTATTTACAGCTCCATAAGAAATTTTGCAATTCAGCAGAATGTTTAAATCATTTCAAACATCATAAACACTAGATGTGAGAATTTTTCATCACAGAATCTGTGATGCTCAAAAACATCTACTTTAAATACACTTGTTTCACTGAAGTTACAGACCATTGACAGCTGCATATCAAGTTGTGCAATTTTAAGATAATGTTTAAATCATTTCAAACATGTTTCGCATCGACGTGAGACTTCAACAGGGGGTTTAAATTGCAACAAATCTTCTGTTCACTAGGTGTGAAAATTCATCACAAAGTCTGTGATGCTCAAAAACATGTACATCATGCACTTTTTACACTAAAGATAAAGACTATTGAGAGCTGCATAACAAATTTTGCAATTCAGCAGAACGTTTAAATCGTCTAAAAGATCTATTTCATCAACTTGAGACCTCAACAGAGAGTTTAGGTTGCAACAGAACTTATATAGACTAGATGTGAGAATTCATCACAGAATCTGTGGTGCTCAAAAACATTTACTTCACGCACTTGTTAAACTGAAGAAAGACCTTATTGAGAACTGGATAGAATATTTGACACTTCTAGAAAATGTTTAAATGTTATCAAAGAACTATTCCACCAAAGATAGACTTCAGCAGAATTTTGAAGTTGCCTCAAAATGTCTGTTGTCTACATGTGAGAATTGATCACAGAATCTTGGATGCTCAAAAACATCAACTTCACACACTTGTTAAACTGAAGATAAAGACTATTGACAGCTGCATAGTAACTGTGGCCATTCAACAAAGCGTTTAAATCATTTCAAACATTTATTATTTCTATGTTTGACGTCAGCTGAGAGTCTAGGCTGCAACAAAACGTCTCTTCACTAGATCTGAGAATTTATTACACAATCAGAGATGCTCAAAAGCATCTACTGCACACACAAGTCATACAGAAGTTAACGATTATTGACAACTGGATGATAAATTTTACAATCAAACACAAGGTTTGAATCGTCTAAAAAATATACTCCATTGACGTGAGACTTCAACACAGAGTTTAAGTTGCAACAAAACGTCTATTCACTAGATGTGAGAATTCATCACAGAATCTCTGATGCTCAAAAACATCTACTTTCCACACTTGTTAAACTGAAGAAAAGGATTATTGAAAACTAAATAATAAATTTGACAATTCAGCAGAAGGCTTAAATCGTCTAAAACATCTATTCTATCGACGTAAGACGTTAACGGAGACCCGCAATGAATTTTTTTCAATAGATGTGAGAATTCCTCACAGAATCTGGGATGTTAAAAAAGATCTACTTCATACACTTCCTAAACTGATGATAAAGACTATTGACGACTGCATAATAAATGTGGTCATTCTACAAAACGTTTAAATCATTTCAAACATCTGTTGCATACATGTGAGACTTCAGCAGAGAGCTTAAGTTGCAACAAATTCCATCACACAATCAGGGATGCTCAAATACATGTACTTCATACATTTGTTGAACTAAAGTTAGCGATTATTGAACACTGTATAATAGAATAAATGTGACAATTAAATATAACGTTTAAATCTTCTAAAAGATCTATTGCATCAACTTGAGACTTCGACAGAGAATTTAAGTTGCAACGACACATCTACTCACTAGATGTGAGAATTCATCACAGAATCTTGGATGCTCAAGACATCAACTTCACACGCTCGTACAGAAGAAGAAATAGATTATTGACAACTTAGCAATAAATGTGCCAATTAAAAAGAACGTTTATATCGTCTAAAACATCTCTTCTATCTGAGTGAGACTTCAGCAGAGAGTTGAATTTGCAGGAAAGCGACTCTTCACTTGTTGTGAGAATTCATGACAGAATGTTGGATCCTCAAAAATATCTACTTTACACAGTTGTTAAACTGAAGTTAACGATTGTTGAGAACTTTATAATATAGCTGCCAATTCAACAGAACGTTTAAATCGTTTCAAACATAAGCGTAGGGGGAAATGAAATTTAAGGGGGCTGCCCGATAAAAGATCCATTGTTTGCGAAAATTTTGCCCGACTCTAGGCCGATTTTCTGCCCGATTACGGCTGATTTTTGCAAGTTTTTTCAACGTTGGGAGGGCTGCAGCCCCCCAGCCCCCTGTCTCCTACGCCTATGGTTTCAAACATCTATTCAGTCGAAGTGAGACTTATGAAAAAAGTTTCAGGCGCAGCAAAATGACTTTTCACAACATGGACAACTAATGACAGAAACTGGGATGCTCAAAAACATCTACTTCACACACTTGCTAAACGTAGTTAACGATTATTGACAAGTGAATATTAAATGTGACAATTAAACTGAACGTAGACATCTATTCCATTGACGTGAGACTTCAACAGAGAGTTTAAGTTGCAATGAAACTATTCACTAGATGTGAGAATATAATCGAAGAATCTGGGATGCCCAAAAACATCTATATCTCACACTTGTTGAACTTATCATTCAACTCCTTACCATAACTTACCAGAACTTACCATAAACTTTCAAATTATATTTTCCACTATAATGGATATTTCCGCCATACACAAGTAGACACTGAAGATTGTTTTTTGAATCCTTCAGAGTCAAATTTTTGAGCCTGAATGTAAGGGATATACCAGTCTGGTCACTAACAATTTCTGCTTTTCCTGCATACTTTGCATATATTACAGCGGGCTGTGTTGTTTTTTTCTGTACCACATAATCATAGTCGCTGCCATCTTTACCTTCATAGCCACAATTTATGCTTCCAATCTGGTTTCTATCTGGAACTACGTAAGTGAACGTGAAGTCGACATGGCCTGACCGAGAAGCATTCTTGTCGATGCTATTATGATATCGGGGAGAAGTGAATTGCTGTGCGTCTGAGAAAGTAGAGAAAAAATCATTAATGTAACTTGTGCTTTGTGCGTTTAAAAATCAGAAAAAGGGCTCCTTTACCATTGAATTAGAATGTCTCACGCTTAGCATGCATGAAAGGGTGCTACCCCAGCTGCTATTGGCGACCTAGCAGTGACGAGGAAAGTTGAAGAACACAAACAACGAATACCGTAAATATGACATTTGATTCAACCAACGGTTAGGGTTGACAAGGAGCGATTTGGTTGGCAAGGTTGACAACGACTATTTCCTGATGTGTAACAGTGTCTCGTCTAACATCGCAAATTTTATACTCGTGACTTTTTCAATTTTAGATACTTGGCTCGCTGCAGTCTTTTGGAAGACTGATATTTATTGAATGAGCAAATATCTGCAAGAAAGACTTTGCAATGACCTGCAAATCATCAATTTTCTCAACTGATGCGCTACTTGATAATCTTAACAGGGATAGCATAACCGGAAGGCATTAGGGCGTAGGAGCCCGGAACGAATTCACTGATTCCCCGTCAGCATTTATCGGCTAGTCTGCACTTTAGCGGACCAGCTTTCAAAATCGGCACACTATGTGTCATGGTGTAAGGGTTAGGGTCAGAGTTAGGCTTTGGAAATGGGGATTAGGGTTAGCTAGGGTTAGTTTAGGGTTAGTTAGGGTTAGTTTAGGGTTAGTTTAAGGTTAGAGTTAGTTAGGATAAGTTAGGGTTAAGTTAGGGTTAAGTTAGGGTTAGTAGGGTTAGGTTAGGGTTAGTTCCTGAGAGATATGACATAAAGCTGGTCCGCTAAAGTGCAGTCGTCCCCATTTATCATTTTGAAAATTTCTAGGAACAAGCGCAGCTTAGCGGGCGACATTGTCATGACACTTGATGCTCCCTGATGAAGACAGTATGAAAAATAAAAAGTTGTTATGATTTTATATTCTTGATAAAGTTTTGAAGGAAAATAAATGTTCAGACAGATCACGGATCATTTTATTGAACAGTTCCGCAAACATTGAACTGAACCCTTACTCTATCCCTAAGCACAAACCTCAAATGAGCCCGTACCCTTAACTTACCGTAACTTACCCTTACTGGCCCTAACTTACCCTAATTAACAGTTACTGACCCAAAAATCCTCACTAACCCCTAATCCTTACAGTATGATGTACAACAACATAACATTCGAATGCCACCCACTAAGCAGCACTCTAGCCAATTTCTATGCAATTTTGGGCTTGCATTACTTGCTTGTTGGCCTTGTTGGGTTTTAAGGAAGTGTTGTGGCAATTTTCAAATCTGAAGGGTGCTGTCGTAAGAATTTTCTCTTTTAGTTACAATCGGCACTTGGACAGCTTCTTTGTCCCCCAGCATTTCTTCCCAAGTAGCTTTGCTGAGAGCAAGCAAACTAAGCAAATACGTTAATCGCTAAGCAAAAACTACTACAGGGCCGGATTTCAGCCCTTGCAAGCTTTAAGAATGATGACAAATTAGATCCTCTACTCACCAACTCTGAGAACTACTGAAAATGCAGCAAGTGTTGTGATCGTTAATGCTATTTTCCACGATGATGAACCCATCTTTATTCCCAAGAAGTTGTGGAATACACGTTAAGGGCTTTCTTCCATCCACGGTACTAAATTACACCTTTACGTTTTCAAGAATCATCAATCTGTAGAAAAATCGAATGTGTTCTTTCTTTCGAAAGGCGAACGAAGAATCGAACTTCATTTGATTTAGTTTTGCATTCTGCAGAAGCCCACAAGGACAATAGACCTGTAGCTGTTCTACAAAAGAGTCTGGGTTGAGCGATATTTTTGTACAATTTTATACACAAGGCTCGATTGAGAAGCGTTCGAGCACCAATCACTATTGTGTGCACGTTCGAAAATTCTATAAAATTTAGAAAGTGACATTCGATTCAAACGTTGCTGTAGAATAGCTAAAAGGTCTATTGCAGCATTAAGAGCGTATCATGCTTGAAACATACCTGGTGTGCCAGAAAAGAGTTAAGCATGAAGACACCATTTTTCAGTCATTTTAGCCCCCCTGTCGGAAGCTCCAGCCCCTCTGTCGGAAATTTCTGGCGCCACCCATGCCATAATGTCACAAGGTGTCACATAGTGTCCCCACCATGGATGACACTTACAATTCAACCATTAACTGCAAGAAAATATGAAAAAACACAAAACGAAAATAACAAAAAAGAAAAATAAAATCAAAACACAAAACCTAAAGAAATAGCATCACAATAAGAAAACGACACAGAAAATAATTAATTTCCTATTAAATTATGTGTAAGCAGAGTGTATGACTTTTACTTTGGAAAGAATGCCAAAGGTGCTCAAATCTTATAAAAGTTTTCATGAACTTTTGGAAGTTTTTTAAAGGATTCTAATCATAAAAGACTTTGTGGCAAAGTAAATGTTTTGAGATTTTTACCAACATTTCTGGAACGTCTAGTTTTCCTCAAGCAATAGGTCAATCCAGGGAGAGCAGTAGGCTGAGGAAAGAGTGCCAAAGGCAGGACAGGACGTTACTGTGCAGGCTACCCTCGGTACCAGAGCCTCAGAGTTTTTCTTTCTTCTTTTACTTTTTTTGAGGCTCTGGTACCCAGGGTACATGCATGCTAACGGTGAAAGGTAGTTCTTCCATATCAAAAGCATCTGGGGAGGGGTGCTCCACTCCCAAGAGCTTACTTTATCAGACCTCTAGTCTGGCCAAGGAAGCACTTTTTGAAAATTTCAATCTAGGCGAAATAAAAGTTTGGGTCCTTGGCAGAATTTTCAAATTTTCGGACATTGCTGAAAAACACCCTAATTTGTTCTCACCAACATTCTAGGATTTGGTATGAAAACCTCCCCGCTATATCAGGTCATAGCTGAAATCCTGCAGACTTTACTTTTCCACTATGAAAGAGAGTCGTATTTAAATTGAAGGCTGTTTTATTTGCAGTAGCTTGATCAACTGCAGCAGAGTTGACAAACGCAGCAGACTGGAAAAATGCAACACTTAACTGCAGCAGCTTTATTTGAAATCCAGCAGAACTGCAAGGTGCAGAAAGCTTTCTTTTAACATGCAGCGTTCCTTTTTAAATGAAGCACAATTGAAAGTGCAGCAGGTTTGTTTTTAATAAGGATTGCTCAAACGAAAACAAGGCTGTCGTAATGTTTCTTGCCTCTGGATCGTTGCTGGCCTCTTTATCATTCGCTCATGCAAGAAAATTGCTACACGGCGACCAGATTAGGCCTTATTTTTCAAATTTTTCGAGACACTGAAGGCCGTCGGGAAGCTCGAAATTTCAAATAAAGGTACGTATTTGCGTCAGTAGCTGGTAAGCTTGCGTTGTAGCGTGAATCATAGAGCCCCGGAACTGTCCTCTTAAATGCAGCATGATTCCATTGCTAGTATAATAGAGGATTGTGCCAAAGATAGCGGCGAGGAATTTTTTACCGAGATGCATTCCTTTCGAATTGGCAGTCGATTAAAAAGTGCAGTGGATCTCGGTAAAAAATTCCTCGCCGCCATCTTTAGCGCAATCTAAAGCTCGTTAAATTGTAATTAGATAGAAATAAGAAAATACAAGGCTTAATTTCAACAATAATTTTGATATTTTTTATTGCTGCTCAAATTTACATGCATTGCGAGTGAGTAATAGAAAGGGAAGCTTAGCGTGAACTAATTTCGTCAGCTTCCAAATAGAAATATTCTGGTTTGCCGGTTTCGCGTAACTTTGGAGTTACCCAACGGCATGCGTCTCTTGGGTTGTTAGGGACGTGCATAAAGACCCAAGAGACAAAGACTCGGAGTTTAATTCCGTTGTCTTTTGTGTTTTCTGCACGACCGTAATGACCCAAACGACTTGTATGAACCAGGCTTTAGATTTAGAAACTGAGTGTTTTGCTTGCAGCAATGAAATTGACTTCCTTTTGGGAATGCAGGCTACACCTCGAATTGAACCTACTTTTTGATATTTGATGCCAAAAATGTCATGAACATAATTTCAGTTCTATTTGGGCCCAAAAATATCACTTTTGGCAATATTCTTTCCAAAGAACATCGGACTTACCTCCCCGTATGTACATGTGCTGAGTGCCTCCCCCCTGGGGGTAGGCTCTGAATAGACCTTTTTACTTCTGAAAGGAGGTAATGAAGTGTTCTCGGTATAATGAAACTCGCTGTGAAAAAGAGTTGCTTCGCAGATTTCAGAACACTTTTCAAAGAGTAACTCAACGATCACTGTGCTCAAAGCAACTTATGGATGATCTAGTTCATACATTGGAAATTTTCTCTGATTTCTGGCCTTTTTCTCGGTGTTTTCGTTCATTGTTTGCAGCTTAAAAGTGAGAGTAATGCAAGGGTTTCATTCGTTAGGCCATGAATAGTGTTATTCAATACAACTGCAACAACACAACACAATTTATGGCCTAGCGACAATCTGTGTAGGTGATAGAGGATTCAAGAAAAATGCAACTCAGTTAAATAGCAGGTATGATTAAATCTTAGTATATTTGTATGTATTACTGAATCGCGCAAGTATTTAAAATAACTAAAACAAAGCACGCAGACCAACCACTTTCATCTGTGGAAATTGAATCGTTGCTAGCTCACTTTACGCAAATTTGTCGATAATAAACTCTCTGCTAAGAGTTCTGAAATCCGAAGCAACTTCTTGTCAAAACTATAATCCTCGCCATAACCCTTGTCACAAAACGGAAAAAAGTAGATCTGAAGAGAAAATGACCCCCTTTACTCCCCATGTTTATGTTGTTGATTTCTATGACTCGGAAAAAAAATCATGCACCACGTCTCCTGAGTTAAGACAAACAACATTGACTTAAGGGGAAGGGGGGTTTATAGAATATTGCAGTTGAATTAGTAGGCACGGTGATTTTTGTCGAAAAATGCTGAAAATTTTTGTTTGTGACAATAGGTTTGGCAAGGATTGTAGTTTCATTGTTCCGAGCACGTGGGTCACGCTTTTGCTTTCCCTAAAAAGTTTACCAGAATTGGACACTCGATCTAAACCTCTTTTTTTAAGAAGTAAAAAGGTTTATGATGCAGTGTCATTTATGGGCTACCGTAGATTTCTCAATCTACTTCAAGATCCTAAGACAGCTTTGCATCATCAAAACACACAATTTACAAAAAATACCGGGTGAGTCAAAAAAAACTTTAGGCGTTTGGCAAGCTGTGGAATGAAAAGTATGTGACTGATATTCAAAATCGAACTGTTAATCTATCACTCAAAGGCTAACTTAGATGACAAAAGTTTGTTTGGTAAAATCAAACCTCTTTTAGACACAAGATACGGGGTAAGTGGCCGAGTGGCTTATACAGTCTTCGTCAGGTGACTGAAGTTAAGCTTGGTCGAGTGAGGTCAGACTCCGGATGGGTGACCACGGAGACCTGACCTCGCAACTCACCTCGTCGTCCTTCGGAAGGGACGTTAAACTAGGGGTCCCATGCCTGGATGCGGCATGCAACGTGGGCCTAAATTAGCTTTCAGTAGCTAGAAATCCTGACAAGCCCACTCAAAACAAATTGAAAACAAAAACAAACAAACAAACAAACACAACAATAATCTAAATGCTTGTAAGGGATTTGCATGGGAATCGAGAATTCCACATTCCATTCTGGTCTATGATTCATAAGACATTAAAGTTTACATTGCCAGTTTGAGATGGTGAATTTGAATTTCAATAGAAGGTAAATCGTGAACCAGAATGGAATGTGGAATTTTTGTTCTAAAACATGCCCTTTACCAGCATTTTCCTAATTTCTGGGTCTGTAAGATGAGGAATACTACCAAACAAAATTTTCTCATCTAAGTTGACCCTTAAAAGATAAATGAATATTTCAGTTTTGAATATCGGTGACATAATTTTTATTCCACAGCCCGTCAAACGCCGAAACTTGCTATTTGACTCACCCGGTAGAGGGATGTCGCTCTGATTGAGGGTATTTCACGTTGGTAGAATATTCCTGTTGAATGAAAAAATTTTCAGAACGAAATTTACCATGAACACCTTCGTAAACTCTTCACTGTTGTTGATATAGAATATATTTGTCGTTGGTGATGCTGTCTGTAAGAGCGAGCTACTCGAGAACAGAGTAGTCGAGAGGGCCTAAATTTCCAACGTCGCCCTGGTTGAGGGTATCCAAATTTTCACATGGTTTCAAGGTGCAGTGATGACCAATTTGTGCAGTGATGAATCGAAAATGTGCAATGATGAATTCAATATTGTGCAGTGATGAATTTGTTACTTTTAAGTTTGAAATACTACTATTCTGGTTGTTTTCAAAATGACCATTGACCAATGAATATTCTTTTGCAAGGACAGTCAGCTTGATCAGCCTTCCTTGACAAGAGTTTTGGCCCCCGCTCCCCCTTAATGAAACAAATTTATCTTTCTTTCGTTTTTTCAAAACAAATGTCGTATAAGTATATAATTCAGATGTTGTATAATGGAAAAACGAGTCGATTTTCCCAACCAGCTTGGCAGGGAGTTGAACTTGAATAAGAAGCGAATCTACTCAAGATATTATAAGTTAGTAACACCATACAAAGAAGTTCAAAAGCTTCAGTGTGGAAAGATTCAGTAATGATTTGGCTTCCCATACTTTTGTTCTTACTTCATTTCATAACAGGAAAAGGGCTTCGAAACAGATTCAGGTCAGGATTGTTGAGTTACAGCCTCTAAATTCGGGCTTTCGTTCAGCAAAAAACCAAAGAATTTTATAACCAGCAGCCTGAAATTTTTGCGCGCCTACGGCGAGCTTCTTTGTCCCCCTGTAATTTTAACACCCTATCAGTAAGATGCCCCACTCAAAATCTAGCTGATCCTCCTCTAGTAGAGCAGAAAAATTCTGGATGCTTACCATCATCTACAACAGAATATCAATGACTTATATTCAATGATCCCTGGGTGTCTGTTTCTTGCTCATATTTCAGCATATCAGCTGTGTGACAAACTGACATGAAAAAATGAGAACTAAGTGCATCCTGAGCATTCTACAAATCATATTTACAAAATTTTTCCAGGGATACACGCCCCTGGACCCATAAAATTGTACACTTCTGGCATTTACCGGTGGTTTTGCCACCTAGTATACAACCCCCAACTAATTAATATTGCTCGGCAATTGATTAACAAATCCTATCCGGTGCACGAAAAACTCTTAACCCTTCCTCCAGCTTCTGGCCACAAGAAACTATGCCGCACCCATTGCCACACCCTTTTGCCACACCCTATCAAGCAGAAAAGCTTCAATTTGCTCTATTTTGCTCAGTGATGAAAAATCCTTAAATTAATGACTGGGTTTCAGGTAAATTCAAGATAACTTGATGCGAAAATTAGCAGCATATCAAGGATTAAAGAGTTTTTGTTGTTATCAAATGTTTTCTGATTGTGCTTGCTGTGTTTCGTTATCCTGAACACTGACCTTTGTTGCCGCTTTCTTTTAAAGACTTTTCAAGCAAGCTGACATCAAGTTTTCCTCCTTCGGTGAATTGAACAATGCTTAAATCAATTTATGATTAAAGAAAAAAATAGTTTTTACAGTCCACTGATAGAACAAACCTGTTTTTGCCCCATAATATGTCCTTTTACAGCAAATAGTAGTCGCCTGTCATGCGTTGACAATGCAGATTTCGTTTAAGAACCGGAAGATACCACAGTACCCTCAACCAGGGCGACTTTAGGCCAATCAGACGGGGTGCAAAAAGTAGCCCGTCGTGGCGGAAGCGGATGCCATATCTCTGAATTTACGTTAAGTACTTATTCTGGACAAGCGGAGCTTGGCAAGAGGCCATTTGTTTGCTGTGAAAGTTTTAACAACGTCAAGAAACCAAGCAAAGAGAAAATTGTGCTACAAATTGTGAAAGGAAAAATGGCGGATGCTTTAGGTTACATCTTAGGTGAGCTTCTTTGTGCACTTCTCCCTCTGTTTGTGGACGGAGTTTTAAGAAACACAAACAAAGAGATGTTAAGCAAATGGAATCACCAAAATGTTTTTGAAAACTTTTTGGTTTTAACTAGGCCCAAACGCCTGTTATTCAGCTATTCAGCAACAAACGCAAGAGAGTTAAAATCGGTCAAAACGCGTTTGGCCTCAACCAGGGCGATACCCCTCTACATTCTTAACATACAGTTGATACAATTTTATGTCAAAATTTTTGCAAAAAGAAGATCCAATAGGATGATACACCCTAACCTGTACCAAAGCATGAAAACGGTCCGAAGCTTGCTTAAATTCTGATGTATAATTTATTTGAATGAAATAGGTCACATGGCTGCAGCATTAAGCGAGTATTGAAAAGATGCTGATTGCGACATTATGTGAGGGAGGACAAGTTTTGATAAAACCTTATGAACTCACAGAGGCTTGCAAATGAACTTTGCTTTTGTCAGGTAAAAAAGATTCTTCTCTTTTAAGAACTGTGTTTTGGCATAATCTAGGAGTCCTATTATTAGCGATACAGGGCGTAGATTGTGGTGAATAAGCCTATTTAGGTTATGAAATGCACAAATTTTCACATATTTGCAGAATTATGTTTAGTTTTAACGCTTCGAAGCTGGCCTTTTCTTCACACTGGATTGTATTGCTTCGCCACCAGGTGACGAAGACTGTCGATCTGACTCCTTTTCTTTGCCACCAGGTGATGGAGATGGTGGTTCTGACTGTTCTACTTTACCACCTTGTGGCGGAGGTATTGGTTCTGACATCATTGTGGTGTCACCAGATGACGGAGGTGGAGGTTCTGACTGCGTTGTTTTCCCATCAGCTGGAGGTGGTGGCGTTGCTGATTTCGTTGCTTTGCCACCAGATTTTGGTTTTCGTTTCTTCTTTGATTCGTCATCGTCTTCTGTCTTTTTCACTGTGCGACCGAATACGGTTGCACGAGGTGGATCAGCTGGTTTCTCTACAAAATCCCGTATCTTCCTTCGTCTGTTCTCTCCAGTGCGAGCAATCGGATGGTTCAATTGCCTCATCTTCTTCCTTTTCTCTTTAGCTGCCTTTTCTTCTCTCCTTTTTCGGCTATCAACTTGCTTTTTTCGAGTACGCCTAGGAAGAATAAGCATTGCTATAAGTGTGGTGAGCCAAAGACTTACCCTGAAATTTTGTGAAGCTTTCTTATCACTCGGTGTAGATGAAGTTTATGCTTAGTAAGGTAGATGTGAATACTTGGCAACCTGTTGAAATTAACTGTCTTACGATGTGGACAACTAGTCTTCTGGGGAAGAGTTGAAAGCAAGTTACTGCCTACTGGTGGACCAGAAGAAGCAACCCTTGATAGAAGACTTCTCGAAAACAATCGTATCCATTTAAGATGGTATGATATTTACCTGGCAAACAGTGCAACATAGAATATACCATCTCTCTCTTTCTTCTCCTTCTCTTTCTTCTCTCTCTCTTTCATTTCCTTCTCTTTCTTCTCTCTCTCTTTCCTTTCCTTCTCTTTCTTCTCTCTCTCTTTCCTTTCCCTCTCTTTCTCTCTCTCTCGTTCTTCCTCTCTTTTTCTTTCCCTTTCCCTCTCTTTTTCCATCTCTCTTTCCCTCTCTCTCTCCCTCTCTCTTTCCCTTTCCCTTTCCCTTTCCTTTTCCCTTTCTCTTTCTCTTTCTCTTTCCTTCTCTTTCTCTCTCCTTCTTTCCATCTCCTTCTCTTTTTCTTTCTCTTTCTCCATAAACATCCTTGCTTCTTCACCAAGTTGGTCTTGTGCTGTGCTGTTAGGTTGGTTGTTCACTTCATTTTCAGCTTCCCTTTGAAGAATAAGTATCAAAATATATATTCATGGTGCAGATGAGGCCAAAGGCTTCATAGTTGCAGTTAGTGGGCCTGCTTAAAATCTAGCGCAAGGTGCATACTGACCGCATCTTTGTGGAGTAGTGACGTATGTAGTATCGTATACTTAAGTGTGTCACGTGACACACGTTGCCACTTATAAATCTCTTTTACCTACAACGGCATAGAAATGATACATCCTGAATATCTTCTCTGCATAATATTCATTTCCTTCATTTTTCACTATGTAGACAAAATTGGGAGAGTGGGAAATTTGTCACACTCACAAGTGGAACCCAAAGAGAAGCCAGGGAAAACTTTACCAATGCATTTTCTGTGCCACTGTCATAAACTGTCTTCAAATATATGGGCAAAAGCCAAAGCATTTGCTTGAAAACAAGAGTGTGACAACATACCCTTGTGCCAACTCGCCCTTCAGTCCCCTACTTCATCTGCGGGCCTCAACCAAACTATTTGAATAGAAAGGAAGGATGAATGACTTACGCTTGACGCTTTGCTTTGGCTAGGAGAAAATAAAACCAATTGACACAATTCATAGAAAGATTTCGATTGAAAAACTAGGTAATAGACCTTTTAGCTATTCTAAAGAGAATCTGAAGCTCGAACGTCACTCAATCGAACCTCATGTATAAAAATGTATAAAAATATCGCTCGATCCTAGCCTACGTGTAGACCCCTCTACACGTAGGCTATTCGATCCAGACTCCTTTTTAACATAGCTAAGAGGTCTATTATGTAAGAGATCAAGGACAATAGCGCCCCACATTAGACGATTCTGCAAAAAGGTGAAATTTCCTCAAGTTCTTTGTGTTGGAAATTTTGGGGAAACGCACACTTTCCTAACAGTTTCCTAAGAGGGAAATGGAAGTTTCCGTTTTCCTTCAATTTAAAAGAGAAAACTGTCCGTTTCCCCTAAATTTCCATGCAAAAATATTGGGAAATTTAGATATTTCTTGCTTTTGGAAAGGATGATGTTGGTGGGTATTTGTCCAAGATATGCTGCGGTCTATTATGGAATCAACAGTGATTGCATAGAGGTCCGATCATCGAACTCAAATGTTCCACGACACCATCTTTTCCGTAATCTTCTATTGGTGTGCCTAGTCTACCTGGTGCTCCAAATATTTACAAGCGTTTGAGCAGTTCCTTAGCCTGCGTGCAGGCTAAACCGATTTCTTTTCAGAGAGGTTTCTCCTCTAGTAGAGTCTGCGAATCAGTGACACAAAGAGTCTGCTGATATCAGCATTCATATATCGGGTGAGCCAGAAAGAAAGTTCCCACTTTTGAAAATTCATAGCACCAAGACTACTTCACAAATTTGAAGATGTTTGAAATCTACCTACAAAGTTGGTCTACAGAAATCACATCTGACCACTTTATATCCCTATTCCTTTTGAAATCTCACAACTAAATGGCAATAGATGGGAATGGAAGCTTTTGGAATATTTTTAATAGTAACCAAAATGTCAGCATATCAATGACAATGCGGGTGATATTAAACTTGGTCAAGAGAAATCACATCAAACCATGTTGCATGCCTATTTCTACTTGAAACTTCATCACCTAAATGTCAATATATGAGATTTGAAGCTTACTTGGGATATTTTTGATAGCACTCAAAATGTCAGAATATTGATGACAATGCAGGTGATATTAAAGTTAGTCTGGAGCAATCACGTCAAAACCACTTTATACGCCTATTTCTCTTTGAAATTTCATCAACTGAATGGCAATAGATGTGATTTGAAGCTTACTTGGAATATTTTTGATAGCACCCGAAATGTCAGCATTTTAATGACAATGCGGGTGATATTAAAGTTGGTCTAGAAATTCACGTCAAACCACTTTATATGCCTATTTATTTTATATTTCATGAACTAAATGGCAATGGATGGGATTTGAAGCTTGCTTGGAATATTTTTAATAGGACCCGAAATGTCAGCATATTAATGACAATGCGGGTGATATTAAAATAGGCCTAGAGAAAATCACGTCAAAACCACTTGATTCAAAACGATTTACATACGATACTTCTTCGTTTATACGCAACTTTGAAATAAGGAAGATAGGACCTTGAAATACAGGTTTGGAGGAAAGTCAATGAATTTTTGCAACTCTGACTTATTGCTAAATCTGTCCTGTTTGCTTCTTCTTGCTTGTGAATCCCCCAAAGATTATTTTTGCCGAAAATTATTCATTAAACGAAAGCAAAGGAATCAGGCTTTTAGACGATCATTATCTCATTATGTCAGACCTTTCGTTGCACAGTAATTTAAACTTATCGGCCGGTAATCTGCTTTTGGTACATCCTGTAGAATATGATGATTTACCTGCTTGTCTCTTCTTCTTCTGCACAATGCACACAATGGTGAAAGGGACAATAATAACAATAAAACCTCCAATACCAATGCCAGCAAATGCTACAATGGGTAATCCTCCTGCAGCGCAAAATAGAAGAAAAAAGCAAGTTCACGAGAGGAGCAGTAACACATAACAAAATTGCAACCGTTCATTTACATTTCTATGTAGCACTGATCTGCACACGACCTGAATTAGGAAAAGTTCATGCCTGATACATCGAGTTACTCCTATCCTAATCACAGGAATCCACTGCTAGCTAAGATTGCTCTCTGGAAGTAAAATCCGATCGTTTCGTTCCGTTTTTCGTTTCTTTCGTCAATGATCAGATGATTTTGAAAATTTCCTTTGCTATCACATCGCGCCATCGCAGAGGAAAAACAAAGAAAATTTCAAAATCACTCATATCGTCTGATCATTGACGAAGGAAACGAAAAACGGATTTAAATCTATCTTTTACGAAGGAAATAATCGGATTTTACTTTCAGAGAGCAATCTTAGCAGTCGATTCCCTGTGTCATAATTCATATTTTCGTTCGTGATATGTTGACTTGCTCTCCTTGCACTTCTCCTGCGGAGGTGCTATTTCAATCCCAACCCGTGACCTCAAAGAGGATGTTATGCCACTCAAACAGAAAGTTTACCAGACTTGATTTGCATAATCAATATGAAAATTATTAAATAACTTGTAAAAGACCCTGGGATGATCCAAAGTATTTTGTTTTGGAACGGTTATCATAGTACAGAGTCATGACGTTTTTATTCTGGCTGGATCCCCCCCCCCCCGTTGCTTCTCTCCAAGATCCCCCTCCTCCCGGGTTTCAAAAGGTGTTCCATGACGAATGTGTGTCAACTTACCTTTGAGCGTCTTAAAAGTTGCCTTTGTGACTCTTCCTTCCCCAGCTTTATTGTATGCAGAAACTGATATTTGGTAAGACGTATCTTTCTGCAGATTATGAAAGGTGTACTCAAGCAAGGTATCTGTGGTCATAGTTACGTTATATCGTACGCGCCAAAGTCCATTTGGATGTTTGGTTAGAAGGCGGTATGCAAGAATGTTGGATCTTCCGGTATCTTTCGGAGCAGTCCATCTGAACTTGATGGAGACGTGTGAGATCTTAATGGCCTCAACTTTTGCAGGAGGCCCTGGTTCATCTGCAAGGCACAAAGAAAAGTACATCCTAGATGATTCGAAGCGTTTCCAGACGTGAAATGTTGACCTCTGATCCTTACTGAGCCATAGGGCGAGTGTTTTTCTTTAAATGTCATGGCTCCAACAACAGAACAGTTTCCGGTCCAAATTGTACTGCTACCAGAACCACGCATAGATTTCAAAATAGTTTTTACGAAAAATCACCTTACCTGGAGTCATCAAAGACTTAAAACATTTCCTTTGAAATTTGGCAGTTAATGTTATTTCATCGTTGGCAATATCATTTGGAATGATTTAGCATAGGCTTTTATAAATGCATCATTATTGGGTAGATTACATTTTAAAATGCATCGGTATTCAATACTGAAATTAGCAAATCATTGATATAAAAATTGAAGAGGAGAGGTCCAAGGACAGATCCTTGAGGCAATCCTAAAGTAAATTGCTTCCAGGAGCTAAGAGACTCATTGACTCTGACCCTCTGTCGTCTGTTATGCAAGGAACTATAAATTAGAGCATAGGTACTCTGTCGTCTTCTGACTTAGTTTTACAGAAGAAGATCTTGATATCGAAGCGTATTTTGATAAACAATAATGCCTTACAGCCTTACAGTATTATCGTCACTGTCATCATTTTTATTATTGTTATTATGACAAAATGACATTGATACAAATTGGCACTTACAATAAACCACTACATCCCTCCCATACGTAGTCTTGCGACCGTATCCACCATCAATTTCACATTCAACTTTTGTAACAGTCCTACTGACATTGTGAAACTTTAAGCGCTTTCCAATTGGTTTTGAAAAGCTTCTTCTTTCTTTGCTGGTTACTTGACCATTGTCTATCGTGCCATTTTTGTTCAACAAGTAACACTGTAGAAAGGGTTTTGGATTTCCATCAACGATACATGTCGTATTCAGTGTTTCACCTTCCATCAAATCGAAATAGTTTCTCCATATGCTGTTTAGTGTTCCTGCCATCAGACACTCGATTATTCTTGGAGGCTCTACAAGAGAAAGTTATGTTATTAGTGTACCGGATGAGCCATAAAAAGGTTCCCACTTTTGAAAATTCATAGCACTAAGAGTTCTGAACTGATTTAAAAGATTTTAATTCTAGTTAGAAGCCGAAAGATTGATGTATTTTTGTGATTTTTCTCGCTTTCTCGCCAGCACTACCGTAGAAGCATCGGTAAAGTTAACTTTATAAAAATTTCATAAGTACAAACTGACGGACAAAGGGCCTAAAACATTGGCTGCGGTCACACTAGGCGGTTTTTCCTGTTGTTTCCTTTCGAAACTACGGGCTTATAACGCTGTTGTTGTGACCGCTCTTCTCGTTCACATACAACGCTATCAAAACGCTTCGTTCTTGGGGCAAGGGTCTTTAAACAACCATAGTATCCATAATAACGGGATAAACAAGGTGCCGACCTACATTTCAGCGTTGTTTAAGCAAAGTTAACCAATCATGATTTACCAAAGTAATCACGTGATGATTACTTTCGCGCCAAAATAATTGGACATAGCAGAGGCAACTTTGCAGAAGACGTGACAGGCTCAGTGTGACCGGGTGTCGTTGTATCGTTATAATGCCGTATTCTTTCATATCGAAGATGAATTTCAAGAAAGTGAAACAATTCAGAGTATAACGGGACTAGATTCTAGTGTGACCACAGCCATTGATCAAATTGCAAGGTCTCTCCTTACACGGGACAATACACAATTGGCGTTTCACGTCTCTCAAGAGTTAATACCACATCAGTTTTCAAACAAATACCAAAAAGTTTCAGTCCCATGGTAATAAACGTGCAGTGCATATCTCTAACCAACAGAAAATTGCATTTTCTTTATTGATCTGTGCGAAGAGTCCATTATGATTATGATATGAACAACGTTGACCAATTTTTAGTCATTTTGCAACCATGAAGTTCTCGTAAGGTTCACTAATTTGTATGAGTGAAAATAAAACATCAGATTGAAAATAATGAGCGAATACAAGGAATCACGTCGTCCGTCTACCAATTTACCACAAATACTACTTACCATAAACTTTCAAGTTATAATATCCACTATAATACGTAAGTCCACTATAAACAAGCATACACTGAAGAAAATTCCTTGAATCTTTCAGTTTCAAATTCTTCAACCTGATAGTGAGGGATGTACCAGTCTTGTCGCTAACAATTTCTGCCTTTCCTGCATAATTTTTGTATATGATAGCGGGTCGTGTTCTTCTCTTCTGTGCTATAAAATCATATCCCTTGCGATTTGTTGTCTCATAGCCACAAGTTATGCTTCGAATCTGGTTTTTATTCGGAACCATGTACGCGAAGAGGAAGTCGACATGGCCTGACGGAGAAGCATGTCTTTCAATATTTCTAGAAGACTGGGGATAGGTGAAGTGTTGTGCATCTAAAAAGGAAATAACAAAATTCATTATTGAATCTTTAGCTTCATTCGCTTAAAAAGTCAGAAAATGGGTTGCTTTACACTGGAGAATGTTTCATGCTTAATGCGGGCTGGACTGGACATGAGACTTTCTTTTTGGTCATTGTGACAAAAAAAAGGAAGAAGAGCTGTAGTAAGTCCAAGTGTGGACAAAAGTATTGTAACCCCATGCTGTCTTGACTAGCTTAAAGACTCATTGCTAGCCATGATCCTTTGTGTGCCGAATGAAAAGCAAGACAAAGGGAATTTAGGCCAAAAAGAACTTTCAGATAATATACGAAGGTCGGCGTTGGCGCCACGAGGAATCATGGTTAGCAGTGGATCTTTAACAATCGAAAGTTCATGAGCATAAACAACGAATACCATAAATTTTTGTTATTCGAGGGGATTCGAACCTATTCATATCAGTGACGAAGGGAGGGTTGGGAGATGGCTATTGAATCTCTAGATAGCAAATTTCATACACATATTTTCTTTATAAGAAACTAAGAATTTAGGCCAGTATGAAAAGTGTCTCAAAATCATCACATTTTGAGCATTCGGAGTTTCTTATTTGTTTCTTAATGGTTCCACAACAATCTTCATGCTCACTACCCGAGCCTCTTGAACATTTCCCAACAATGTTTTTTGACGCTTGCCGAAACTTAGATAGCACTCAAGTAGCTTCCAAGCAATGTGCCAATGTGTTAAAGGAAGCAAGTGAACATTAAAGTAAAGATATGTTTAGGATTTTCTTTGTCAAAATAAATTGCTTATCAAGTTCCATTTTCCCAGAATTGGGGTTTCTTGATTTTTGGCGATCTAACAATTGAGTTTCTTACAAGTAGTTCCTTCCAAAAAATAATCGTACTTATCATTCCATTCAGGTCTGAATTCTGCAAATCATTGTGAAAAATTTATATTTTGTTGAATGAGCAAAAATGTTGCAAGACAGCGCCGGCTATGACCTGCACATCATCAATTTTCCTAATAGATTGGACTATCTACAGAACTACATCAAAAACGGTTTTGTTCCTCAATACCTCAGCATGCAACAGATTTTTTCGACGACCAGCGCGTTCGTCTACAGCGCATGCTGCCGCCAGAAAACATGCGCACTATACAAACATGCTGCAATCCTGGACAAAAGTTATGAGACAACAGAGCGATTTGACGCTTTCATGGGTTCAAAGTGCCCCCCTCCCCCCGTATCAATGTTGTTTGATGTAAGAACGCGTCTATCGTGACCAACATGCATTTGGGAATCATCGTTGAACAACATTGATGCGGGGGGAGGGGGGCCGCAAAATTCAAATCCTTTTTATTATTGACAATGCAGTTCAACAGCTGAAAACGACATTAGTCTCATAACCTTTTGTCCAGGATTGTGGTCACCGGCAAAAACTGCTGCAGTAAACGTCAACCTTTTTGAACATAAAATGGGTTCCGTCTCTAAAGTTTCTTCGAAACGATGATCTGCAGCTTTCTTAAAGACGCTGCGCTAACCGGCATCCTCTGCACAATGAAACTATCCCATACTGCAATTCCAGAACGTCCACTTGTTTACAAATATATTTGGAGTCTTCACCTTATCAACTAATCTTGTTATTCCAATTGAACTAAAATTTAATCCTGACAATAAATCTCTTTCTTCAAATTTCAAAGGGATCTTTGCAACCTGCATACCTTGCAATGCCCTCTGGGAAAAGAAAAGATTTATTTTGTTTTGCAAAGAATGCGCACAAAGGCTGCTGGTTAGCACAGAGTCTTTAAGGTAACATCAAACAGGCCCATCATCTTCTTTCCAACATGAAAGTGTTATTTTGAAAAAAGACTCGCTTTACTCCACAGAAGAACTGACGTTCAAATCTTTTATGAACACTCCGATATGGCTGGACCTTACCCTGCCATATTTCGATTGCTTGGGTGAAGCTGAGCGACTGCATGCCTGCCATATCTCTTGGGTGAAGCTGAGCTTTATGCCATATCTCTCAGGAACTAACACTAACACTAACCGACATAACCCTACTAACCCTTACTTAGCCCTACCTTACCATAGATTGCCTCAACAAACCCTACCGTAGCTTACCCTACCTGGTGATTTTTACAAATTTGAAATGATGGTCTTTGCGGATTTGTGTAGAGGCTGACGACAGAGCTCCTTTATGATAAATGTCGAAATGAATCCTATACTTACCGACTGTGAGGATCATTGACAATGCAGCAAGTGTGGCGGTCGTTAAGATTATTGTGCAGGATGATGAAGCCATCTGTATTCCCATAGTAGTAGAATACGTGTTGAAGGCTTCTGTCTTTCGTCCAGATAACTAAGTTACAGTCTAATGTTTCAAGAATCAATCTGTAGAAAAATCGAACAGCTTCTTTCTTTCGAAAGTAAAACGAAGAATCGAATATTATTTAGGTAAGCTCTATTTTCCGTTCTTCTGAGCAGTGGTAATGAGTAGCTGTTTGCTCCTTTTCCACAACGATGTGCCTCACGTCCCCACTCCTCTCGCTCAAAAATCAGTAATTCCTCGAAAACCATAGAAATACTCCATACTCTATAGCTTTGACAATTGGACGATGCATAAACTGCAATGTTTCCATCAGTTTTGACGTCACCAGCTGTTTCTCAAGACTTTTTTTGATTTCAGAAAAGTTGATTTATTTCCAAACTTGTTAAAAGAAGGTTGTTCATTTATGACTTTGCCAAGTCTGAAGGAAAAGCAAGGCTAGATCTCTTGGATTCCAAGTTCTATAGCGAGCTAGACCAAGCATAGCTCCCTTAAAATTTAAGCTATTGACGAGTACCTTTTTGAGATGCTGCATGGTCATTTTGAGCTATGATTACAAAACGAATGCTAGTTTTTTAAAGGGTAGTTGCGGCTTGAACAGGCCTAACAACATAGTAAGTTAGAGGGGCCCATTAGCTATGGACGAAGAACGCTGGTACATGACATAGCTGAGCGACAAAGGTTAATTTCCATTGCAAACTTTGAAAAGCATATGATGACCTTACATATGGCTGTGCAGCGCATTTTACTCATTCGAAAAACGTACGAGATTTTTGCAGAAGAATGGAATATTTACGGACTTGTGATGGATTTCTCTTGAAAAAAGGATCATTGCTAAAGGTGTACGACATTTTCTGGGAATAAGGTGCCCCTCGTAAGATTTATGCAGCTCAGGCTTTCTGGTTGAGAGAAAATAACTTCTTCACAGCTGCAGCAATACCAATGGTATTTATTCAAAAAGTGCTGGTTTTCAAGGCACCTGTCATCAAATTCTAATGTACCAGTGAAATTATAAGTTGATGATATATCAGCGAAGGGCAAAATCCGTTCACCTTCGTTCTCCGCCTAAGTGAAAACATGCTCCACTGCTCCAATGGATTTAGGAGCGGAACGGTACTTTTGACACTGGCTCAAGGATAACATTTACCGTACCGTTTCGTTGCCTGCGTTGTCGTTATTTTTCGCAGTTGGTGTTGCAAGAAAACTATCATTCATTGCATTTGTTTTTAATCACGGGTCCAATGTTAGAAGTTTTACTTTGACTCACTGCCAACCCACTGCACTAACTATGACATCTGCGATGAGACTGAAAGCTTTTGTATAGTTACTAAACTAGAAGGCAACGTCTTTGATCTGTTCATTGGCAAATGCAATATGACTAACTAACAGTTTGCACATGAATTGCAATTAAGACTGCGTTCACACGATGCCGGCACATTTTGAAAACGGTGAAAAATGTGACGGCAGCAAAATTTGAGCTAGCGTTCACACGATGCCGGAACAATTTGAAAACGGTAGGAAAATTGACAGTAAAAACTCGTTCCTGGACTTTCATGCTAAAGAAAAGTACCTACACCCTAAGAATCGACCAGTCTCGATCCAAAAGCGTTGAAAAATGATCTGTTTACGATGTTGTTTCAAATTTATACCGGTTAGGGTTCCGTTTTCAAAATCTACCATCTTCGAAATCTTCCGGCAAAAAATGTGCCGTTTTCGTGTGAACAGGAGGCCTATCCGTCACATTTTTCACCGTTTTCAATATCTGCCGGCATCGTGTGAACGCAGTCTAAATTTACAATGATTAGCTTTGTGAAAAATAATATGCTTTTTCAATAGGAGGATGAATCTCAACATACCTCACTGCTCACAGACCGTAGGAATTTTTTACCGAGATGCATTGCGTTTGAGTTAAAATCTTTAACGATTCTATAGGAGTTCGATTAAAGAGCGCAGTGCATCTCGGTAAAAAAATCCTCGCCGCAATCTTAAGTGCAATCCTCTATTGTCACTAGACTCAATTGAACATTTCATATAAAAATCTGTAAAATTTGGTGAGATACAGACTCTTTCGTAGACTTATTACGATGAGTCCCTTGTATCCCTGCGGTAAACCTTTCTCAACAGGGACTCATAATGAAAAAGAAAAAAAAGCTAATCCTATTCTTATCATTCATCAATCGAATTGTGATGGAATCATGGCTTCGAAACTCGAATCCCGTGGGAATGTTATTCCGAGTTCTTCAATCGAATATATGGTTAACAAATTTGCCATAACCAGAATAATTCACAAATCTCTTAATCTGATTGGTACTGTAGGAAGCTCAGAGTTTAGGCCTAAATATGGTCAGGATTTTCAGAGTAATGTTATGAGTCTCTGTTGGCCGAAGTGCCATCACCAAGTCAAAGGAGCACAGGAAAACAAGGGACTGCAGATCGCAAGTCTAACTCTTTTGTAGAATAGCAAAACGTCTTTTGCCAAACATTTCTTCACAACCAACAGTTGAAATACTTGTAGATCTTCATTCTTTTTGTATACGAAGATCCAGTTGGGTGATACACCTTAATCTGTACAAGGCCAACAAAACAGTTCATAGCTTGCCAAAATTCAACATGATTTATTTGAATAAAATTGTCCATGTGGCTTCGACAGAGCTGAAACTGCATAAAATAAAGTCATCGACCAATCAGAGATAAAAAAGTATTTGAATAGATAAGCTTTTTGAAATGATAAATCAACAGTTTAAGACCCTGGGAGGAAAATATTAATTGTTGCTAAATTTCGGGACCTGTTGTAGGGAGCTAGGGGGGCTCAAAGTTACGAATTTTTCGTGCATGCGTGCGCAGTTTATGCTCTGTCTGTGGCTCCCAAATTATGAGAGTTTTGAAATGAGGCTGATTACGACAAATACGATGTTCTTTCTCATTTCTAAAGTCAGTTTTGATCCATAACGTAGGAGTCTCAATTCCATTGAGAATTGAGTTAAGGTGATGGTTGGCAAACAAAGCTCAAGTTTTTACAGATTTTTGGAGCTATGTTCAGCCCTAATGCTTTGAAGCTATGGCTAACCCTTCAAACTGGATAGCATTGCTTTGAGACCAGATGGCTGTGATGGTGGTGCTGACTACATTCCTTTGCCACCAGGCGGTGCTTTTGGTCTTGGTGATTCTTTGTCTTCTGGCTCTCTCACTGTGCGGCCAAATACTGTTGCGCGAGGTGGGTCAGCTGGCTTCTCTACTTTCTCCCTTCTCTTCTTTTTCCTCTTTTCTCCTGTGCCACCAGTCGGATGGTCTATTTGTTTCTTTCTATTTCTCTTTTTCGATCTCCCCTCTCCATCTCTTTCTCTTTCCCTTACCATTTCTCTTTCACTTTCACTTTCATTTTCAATTTCTATTTCCATTTCCCTTTTCTTCTCTCTCGTTCTCTCTCTTTCTCTCACTTTCTCTAAGGATTTTGCTGCATCGAAGACAGATAGGTTTTCAACTGGCTTCTTTGTGAAGTTGGAAGTCATAGCTGTGCTGCCAGGTCGGTTGTCAGCTTTGTCGTCAACTCCCCTATGTAAAACAAGTATTACAATATACATGGTGGGATAGTGGCACAAAAATTAGCCTCTGGTGTCATACATGTCATGAAATGATCTGATTACAAAGTTCTGATGAAATCTATGCTGCATAAGGCAAGGATGAATGTTTGTCAGTTTTCTTGCTACACGACGCGGAGATCAGATAGATACCTGTGATGTCTTCGCTTTTTTGTGAGTCTTCTCCACATTTTGATAGGGCTAAAGCGAAATGGATTTCATATGACTTTCAAAACTCTTTCATCAAAAATTTTATGGGAAATGACTCGCCTTTATATTCATTTTGCAGTGGTGGTAGAGAGTTGGGCGGTATGCTATAGCGGTAGCTTGTGACAACCTCAAATGGAACGCAAAGACATGAAGACGTTTCCAATGTCATTTTCTTCGCAACTACGATGCACTTCCTTCAAATGCATTAGCAAAACCAAACATTCGAGCGAAAGTGAAAATGTGACAACGTCCCCCTGTGCCCATTACTCCCCTAAATCAGCTGCACCTCTCAATTTAGCTATCTAAATGGAAAAACGAGGATGCCTTACTTACTCTCGAAGCTTTGCTTTGGCTGGAAGAGAATAAAAGGAATTAAAACAATTCGTGACGAAATGTTTCTGCACGAATAATCAAAGTTAAACATCTTTTGTTATGTTAATTAATGTGCTCTTTGTAGATTTAAAGAAGACAGTCGGGATATTTCACAGGAATTGTTCGGGATACTGCGAACTCCCCCTTTTGTAAATCACAAAGGAAATGACGTTAACTCTCATTGGCTCGCTGATCAATGGGACGAGCGAAGCGTTTTGGGGCATGCGTAGACTGATGACGATGAGTCCCTTGTATCCCTGCGGTAAACCTTGCTCAAGAGAGACTCATCATGAAACAGTAAACAACTTGGCCCTATTTTCTCCAATCATCAATGGAATTACGAAGAATCACGGCTTCGAATCTCTATCCCATGGGAGTGTTTTCAATTCTTCAATCGAATCGAAAATTCTATCACATTTACACCTTAACAATAGTAATTCACAAATCTCGCAATCTGATTGGTACTGAAGAAATTGCTCAGTTTGGGCCTAAATAGGGCCAGGTTTTTCATAGTAATACTATGAGTCTCTATTGACCGAAGCGCCATCATCAAGTCAAAGAGCACAGGGAAACAAGAGACTCATCGTCATAAGTCTAGGGCATGCGCAATTTCACAAAGGAAGGATGAAGGGCGATGACCCTGAGATCGATACTGCGCAGACTCCAAAGCGCTTCGATCGGCGTCTGGCTCTTCTGGGGAAAACCCGAAAGACTTTCACTGATAGTATCCCGAACAAAGCCCAGAGTCTTTTGCTCGCTAAAAATGATTAACTAAAATAATGAATGAAATGATAATGAATGAATGAATGATAATGAAAAAAAATAAAGTGATTAATAGCTAAAAATGCCAGAAGGCAGCAAATTCCTCCCCAAGCAATTACTCGGTACGATGGCAGGCCAGCTCTGCGCAGCAGGAGCAGCAAGGCAGGCTTGGTCATTTCTAAAACTGGACAAGCGAAGGCTGAATGTGAAAAGTAGCTAATTTAATGAAGGCATATAACGAATGAAAGCAAACAGCTGACCTATACGGATTCAAAACTCCTCTTTTAAAGGAAAATGAGCGCAAATTGACACTGATAAGATGATAACCTTGACAAGATGTCTTGCTTTATTTAACATCATTTAGCATGAAAGTAAAAGTGCACGCTTCGCTCGCGCTATAGCTCCTGGCTGGCTTCTGTCGAGAGCTTTTCACCATTTTTTTGTGCCCATTGAATGCATAAGTGGCTTTCTTTGAAGAGGTATACGTGGTTTTGTTGTGGATATTAAGGAATACAGAAACTTGTCGTTTTCTTGCACTCACAATAAAAGGGATGGTCAAAACAGCCTTGTGTTCAGTCCCTGCTACGTAATAGAGAGTTTACGAAACCAAGACGGCAACGCCAGCCAGAACGTAATCTGAAATTCCGGAAAGCAGGCCTTGTTTCCGTACGCTACCTTTAATATATCATCCAAAAGGCCAAAAATTTGGCCCCCTATAACTCAGAGATGCCTGAAAACGATATTTTTACTCTTAAGACAAACATTTGAAACGACTGAGGTTTACTTCGCAGGCCTAGATCTGCAGTACAGAACGCCAGAAATGCGGTTTCCAAGTTGTGAAATTGAAGAGGACAACTTCAGAGTCTCTCATGGGAAGCAAATTCGAACGAAAAGCAAGTAATCTTTTGAATCTAAAGTTCTGAAACAAAAGCAACTTGGCGTTGCAGTCGCCGTTGCCGTCGTGGTTTCGTAAACTCCCTAATATTGCAATGAACAGAACTTGAAAACGCACCTAAATCTTCAAAAATTGCCTAAGAGTCCTAAATGCCATGCTCTGTGTTAAGTGTTAACAGGAATGTTAAGAAAGGGGTAGAAACTATCAATAAGCTTGGCTAGGTGCTACAATATCCTATCCTCTTTCATGAAATGTTCTTATGGAGATACATTGACATGAAGTTACTTATTGCAAAGCATCAAAGTTTTCTTGACACGTTGATGTACAGTTAGAGCTGTTTGTGATGATGTTTCGTCATCTTCAATGGTTTCGTAATGTGACCAAGTCATGTTAAGAGTCTATGCATAGCCAAACAGAAAGAGCCTGCTGACTCATGTTTTTTGAAGGCGTATCTGATGGGCGAAGCTCAAATGAAGAAGGAGACGTCTAGATTTATCTTTAGTCTTCAAAAGGTTCATATTTGTACTTAAAGTCATTTCTGGAAGCCGCAACTTGAGATGTAGCTATCCGTGTTTCAGGGCAACTATTGTGATTTGCTTGAATTTGTTTATGAATTGGCAGACCGGCTCTCCTCTTTGTCTGCACTCACTTCTCCCTTTGCACTTGAGTTTCAATCAAAAGGAATGGATGCGGATCACATCATAACAATTTCTATCCTTGCCTGTGTAGCCTATCTAGAACTTATACCGTGGTCGGTCTAAAGCAGAGTTTTAGGGTGTGTTTGACGGGAACCAATTCTGAAAACGGTAGACTTGGCAGACTCGAAACTTGCGTTTGATTGACTCCCAAATTCTAGAATCGGTAGATTTTGCAGGTTTGGAGAGCCTGCTTGAGCCTTTTGCTATAAAAGGCAGAGGGCTTGACAGATTTTGGAGGGAAACCTCGTCTTCACCAGCATGAATCTGAAACCAGCTGTTGTGAGTAATTGTTGTGTTTGGTTGAGAGATATGTTTGCGTCTGTTTTCAGAATTTGGTAGTTTTTGGACTTACCAATCAAAGACACTCTTTGAATGCAATGAATTACCTGCTTGTCTCATCTTCTTTCTCATCCTCCTCTTCCTCTCTTCCTCCGCCCTCTTCCTCCTCTTCTTCTTCTCCTTCTTCTTCTTCCTGACACAGCACACAATGGTGATAAGGATAACAAGGGCAACAAAGCCGCCAGCACCAATGGCAATGATTTCTACAAAGGACAATCCAAATCCAATGCCTGGAACTGAAGAAAGGAACAACAATTCAACAGAAGAGGACAGTAAAAAGCAGAAGGCAAAGCATCATCGAGCTACACTTTTTCTTAACCTATTACTGTGCATCAGGAGATCCTCATTTTTGACGCTAATTAGCTTCCATGAACTTCACCGCAGCAATGAGAACTTCCAACCGTCGAGGGTTGCTTGCCTCTCTTCTGAGACCACACCTTAGCCTCCTTCCAGAGCACACACCTAAATGTATTCATTTTCATCTCAAACTTTTTGTATGAAAGTCCATAAGTCCCAGTTGGAGCAAAAATAGAAACCGTTGTTGTTGTTGCCAATGGTGATGCTGTTGCTGTTGTTGTTTTTGTGATAACTGGAACCATATCATGATTCTAGGGCGAAGCATCTTTCGGGTCTTTATAAAACAGATTCATAAAACATCTGTTTGCTTCTTTGACATATCTGATGCGATGAAAACTTGTGCCATGGACTAATGAGATTATTTGTTTGCCGATTCAAGGGAAGCAATCCAATACAACTGGTTCAATCGAGCGACTGTGATGGGTATACCCTAAGGGGTATTCCGATGCGACTGATTTTATATTCTGAACGAGACAATGTTTGGATGGAGCCAGAGCCTCATTTCCTTCCCTCTTTCACTTTACTCATTTTATTTCGTAATTATGCAGGTTCTGGCACACAGGGCTCAAGAAGTCTGACTTACAGCCATTATTCAAATATGCCTTAGAACGAGTTAGGAGAAATCATTTTGGGAATAGTAGAAAAACTAACAAAGTGTTTTGCAAATGCACAAGATGACCTCGGGACTAAATAGCTTCAGCTGATTTCAAATCCTGGTCTACTTGATACCTTGATTCTTGAGCATTCGAGGATGTGCCTGCAAATTTTCTTCTGAAATTTCTGGAAATGATTATAACTTTGTATCTTTATGCCAGCCTAAGAATGTCTACCAACGCTACTGATTTTTGGAAATATCAAATTTGACGTTAGCAAATTATAATGAATTGCAAAAGAGACATAGCAAGTACTATGCGTCGAAAAGCTTATTCCAGGAAAGAGTCATCACATCTTTCCTGGCAGAAATAACCCCGGCTCTTATAAATTATGATGCTCTATAACTTTTTTCCATCATCTTACCTTTTGCCTTAGGTCCAAGACGAGATGTCTTGAAAATTGCTTTCTTGACTTCTCCTTGTCCAGCTTTATTGTAGGCAGATACTGATATTTGGTAATGAGTGTTGCTCTGCAAATTGTAAAAGGTGTGCTTGAGCAAGGCATTTGTCGATGGATTGAAATTACTGCTTCGTTCACTTCTTGATCCATTTAGCTGTAATATTATCAGGCGGTAGGCAGTAATCTTGGACCTTCCAGTATCTCTTGGATAGGTCCAACGGAACCCAATGGATGTGGATGTGATACTAATTGCCTCAACTTTATCAGGAGCGGATGGTTTGTCTGCAAAATACAAAGGCAGTACTCACAATAGGCACCTGAAAACATTGCTAAGTTTAAAAGTGCATTAACATTTTTAAAAACAACTGCTTGTAACACTGTTTCCCTGTGGAGCTGATAAATGTAACTTGGATTTTGCTAAGCGTGCTCTGGAATCCTTTAACGTGTTGCAGTTTGCCTGGACTGCAGGGACGTAGGAAACATCCCAAACTTGGGGGAGGGGCACGACAATTCGAGGGAGCTTTTTTCCTTAAGAAAAAGGGGGCACGCTCTAAAAATCAAATAGGCACTTCTTTGTTTATTACAATATCTTGGGGAGCACGTGCCCTTAGTGCCCTCGGTTCCTACGTCTATGCTGGACTGTGTTGAAGATTACTTCGAGGGGTGGCTGAGAAGCTGGAAGTGCCCTAGGTTGATGTGAATTGAAAAGTTGCGATCTTCAGGAGTACAGACTTTTGCCAGCCTCGGTTATGTCGAGAAAATTGTCTTTCCGCCTCCAGGCTACAGCGAAGTGAAACGACAAAATTGTTTATTGTGCTCAAGCAGCTCTTAATCCGTCGTTTTCTTTGTGGAATGTTTTGGAATTTGGAACCGAGTAATTTCAATTGTCGTCATTAAAATGACTTTCTGTGTAATTGAACTCGTCAGTTACAGATGAACACTTAGTATTAAAGGGGCCTGTGCAAGATAAAGCCTTTGCGAGCGTGCATGGAATCCAAACAAACATTTGGATATTTGGTATGGTGAACACGAAGCAATTTCGTTCCTTTCAGCTGAGCAAAATTAAACGGATTTCGATAATGGTTAAGCTTATTGTCGTTATTGATTTAATTTGAGTAATTTGCACAATCACTTATGGAAGCCCTTTTCTGACCACATAAGCGGAGCCAAAATGAGTGACGAGATAAAAGTCCAAAATTCTCCGACTGGGGTGGGGTAAAAGGGTATATTTTATTGCACTTTTCAATTACAAAGTTACTCAGATTTTTGAAAGTAGGGGTGTATTTACCCCCTCATACCTTCCCGTGGCTCCGCCACTGACAGTTCGACAATTGAAATCAGACATATAGACAGTCCACACAGAGTTTGTTGACCCCCCACCCCCCCCCCCGCCCCAAGTAGCCTTGTAGCAGAAATACTCCTGTTGAGTCCAAGTCAAAAGAAGTTGCATATCAGAAGCGGTAGACCTGTTATGCATCTTTCAATTCGATGAGTAGTTGTTGCTTGTTTTCATTTACAAGACTATGGCAGAAATAAATTTGATGCAAGTAAACACTTACAGTAAACCATAACATTTTGATCAACAGATTTCTTGCGAGCCACGTGCCCACCGTCTAATACACATTGAATTCTAACCACACGTCTGTGGATACCTTTAAACACGATGGGATTCGATGCGGTGAAATTTCGTTGTGCTCTTTTGGTCATTTGACCCCTGTTCTTATCTTTGTTCAGCAAAAAGCACTGAATAAAGGGAAGCGGACTTCCACCAGCAATGCATGTTGAAGTCAGTTTTCCACCTTCAATCACCTCGAACATGTTTTTTGACGTCTTTCCAGAATTCAAGCAATCAATCATTTTTATAGGATCTACAAGAGTAATTTATGAATTATCACAGGAGAGCTCTTAAGCGAAGGAGATTCAAAGTACAGTCGTGGCCAAAAGTTTAAGACCACATTTTGCTAAAAACTTTTCTTCGGGTAACAAAATGGAACCATGGTACTCTGCCTGATTTACTCGCTTAGAGTTGCTTTAGGTCAACTTTCCATGTAGATTCCGAATTTCGACGCTTTCTTGGAATTTCTGCACAATTTTGCTGTGACGTCACGATGAAATCTCTATGGAAATTCTCAGGAATTGTAGTGGTTCCGCCGATATGGTGTATAATCCAAATTTGTCATACTCAGATAGATTTTGCATTAATCTGTGTACAATTCATTTCCATTACTTGGTTGCAAAATATCGAAAACTTACGAAAAATATTGCTAGTCCAAAGTTTTGGCCAAAAGTTAAAGACCACCCTTGGAAAAGCGTGAAAACATTCTGTGATTATGATTTAGCAACCTTTGGTTCAGATTATGATCTATTCAATAATTATGATGAAATTATAATGAAACTAACGTCAACAAAGATTTCTCCCAATCGAGAATCTATTTTTCTTGCTAATTGGTCATAATGGATGAAATTACTCTTGAAACCTTGCTTAAAAGTCCGAGACAAATGCACTCCAGCAGGCCAGCCTCATGTCATACTAGGCATTCAATGTGTCGCCTGTGGTGCTGCATTGTCCCACCGTTGCACTTGGCATTCATTATGGGAGATAAAGATCCCGGGGGGAGGGGGTAACTTAACTTATCCATAGTACGGGGTTGTGTCATTTTTTAGGGTACCTTTTTCATGATAGATTCCGGATTTATGGGTATGGTTTTCAAACATTTTTAGCATTTTCCGGATTTATGGGTATAGTTTTTTTGTAAAAATTTATATATCGGGGAACTATTTTGGCATTTCCGGATTTAAGGGTATGATTTTCAGCAAATTCTCCAGATTTATGGGTATACATTTGAGAAATCTCTCCTGATTTATGGGTGGTACTTTTACGATTTGAATGGCACAACCCCGTATCTTGGAAACTCAAGTTACCCCCCGGGATAAGGATATATCATTCTATTTATTTGATATACCATTCTACTGCTCTAACTCCATTATACATTGTACTTGAAAGAACATTGGTGTAGATGGACTTGCTACAAGTCTCTCTCGCGGCAACGGGAGGAGGAATGAAAGCGAGAGAGACTTGTAATACTTGGCAGCCTGGGTCGTTGGCTGGACAGGATTCTGTCCAATCGGCATTCTTTAACAGAAACCCAATATCCAATCATATGCTTAGAAAGGACAATGATATAACAGAGCGAGGCTCTGCGATGTTATTTGACAATGGCCGACTCAAGCTTCGATGAAACGGTTGACAACAACCCCGTCATTTTGAAAATGGACGCAAGGGTCGGTAGCTCATGAACATTAATGAGCATGCCAAGTATTACAAGTCTCTCTCGCTTTGTTCCTTCTTCCGTATTTGCCGCGACAGAGACTTGTTGCAAGTCCATGGTGTAAAGGGACACAACAAGTACAATAAGGGAACATCTTTGAACAGCAAAGCCAAGATTGATACCCCCAGCAAGAAAGAGATTTACCGTAATAGCTTCTGGAAAAATACTTCATTCTATCCTTGATTCAAAACGGACGTGTTACACCATCAAGCAACCAAGTTGAAACTCAGCTCATGCTGTCTCATGCAAATGCCTTCTTGGTGTATATCATGTTAAGATCTTTCAGAAAAATATTTTACCAAATACCCTACTTGCCCACAGGTAATCTACCTCACACTGGTATTTGTGGTTTTTGCTGATTTTTCCCCACACCATGTGACACCCTGAGCTATTTTGATATGTTGCACAATTTTACGTATGAAATGCAACAGTGTCAATTTCTCAGATTATTTAAATTCATCAAAATTCATTCAATAACCTTTTGAGATAGGGGGGCTCCCTCCTCGATTAGCTTACCTATTGAGGGGGCTCCTCCTTAAGTAATTCCCTGCATGCAATTCATTTTTTCCTCAGTTAGTATTTGCATGTTGTATTAATTTCCTATCCAATGTATTGATTTTTCTGTAACATGTTTTGTATCTTTGTAGTCTAGTTCTTTTTGTATGTATTGTTAATATTTTTGAGTTGCATGTTGTAGAAGTTCAAATATAAACTGAACTGAACTTCCTATAACCCAATTTTTAAGATTTAACCGTGACCTTATCCCTTACCTCATGTCTCAAAATGTAAGGATTTTTAAAGCTTGTATGGCATTGTGCAGAATAGCCAGACTAAATACTTCAGTCTTAGTTCTTGCTTTGTTTGTTGAATTGGATGATGGCACTCCGCTTCAAGTGGGATTGATTATCAAACTCTCTGAAAATCCGGCCAAATTCGCAGTGAAACTGGTGCGACCAATGAGGTTCCAAATAATTCCAAACAATAATTGACTTTGTTCAAACTGACCAATAGGATATCAACAGTTCAAACTCATTCCAAGAATTAGCCTCCGTTTAATCTCGAGGCTTCAAAAGTGATGAAACGTGAAAGGATTGCTGTCGATTGCTGATGTGAAGTCTGAAGAATGATTTGGCCTTTAAAAGCAGGTTTCTCATGCCATAGTGAAGGAATCTTCAAGCAGTACACGGAAGAAGTACTCATCTTGATTCAGGTTGGTTCGGTTTTCTTTACAACCTCAATGAAATAGGAATTTCAGGCATTTTAGAATTGGTGAGTTGTTATCGTGTAGAATGGGCCTAAGCTCTTGGCTTCTGGCATCAAAGAGGTTCATCAATTTCTGGCTAAATCTTCGAATCGATTAATTTGATTATGGGTCGTAGTTATAGCGATTATCGGCCTATCAAGGAGCGAAACTACGACGATTTTCATCATTATAGAATACAGAATAGCCTCAGAACATACCAGAAACTTTCAAGTGATATTTTCCACTAAAATATGCATATCCACTATACACAAGTAAACACTGAACGGGACGCCTTGACTCCCCCAGGTGAATCAAACTGAAAATCAAAGATGAACCAGTGATATCTTTTTCAACTTTTGCTCTTGTTGTCAGTACGACGGCAGGCCTTACTCTTTTTTTTGATACTAAGTCAGTACCTCCTTCAAAGCCACAAGCTACATTTCTTATCTGGTTTATATCTGGAACAGTATAAGTGAACCTCAGTACGATCCTCGATGACAGAGGAGCGTAGACGTTGTCTTCCGTCCCATATTGGGGTTGAACGAAGCGTTGTGCATCTGAAAAAATAAAACGAGTATCATTATTGCAACTTTTCTATTTTTTTCACCTTAAATGAAAAACGAGTTTCTTTCAAAAGCAGAATCACCGATACTCAGTAAGTCTAGGGTGGGCAAAGAGCCCACCATCCCCCCCCCCACCGCCTGCTTCCCTTGTCTAACTTGACAGTGAGTAGCAAAGGTGAAGAAAACAAACCAATAATATACCTTCAGTTTGATATTGTATTCAACTAATTTCCTGATATTGACAATGTCTCATTTGTAAGCAGAGGCGCCGGAAGGAATACGAAGCGGCGGGGGGCAGCCAGTCAAAAAAGGCACTGCAAATTGGAGAACTGACACATAACTCTCCCATTCCCAGTCACTTTCCAGCATTTCTCGGGAAAGTTCTTATCCTACCAATCTGGCGAATACTCATTAAGTCTGTCTACTTGTTTTTATAAAAGGAACCCCGAAAACCACCTTTTGATAGATATGGATGGCATTTGCAGAAGTTCAACTGGTCAAAGCTTTCAGATGTAGCAGATAAACGAGAAAGGTTTGTTTGAAAGGGCACTTCCGTACCCAGTTCCATTAGCTTCCCCCGCTGCCTCCGTGCCTCCGGCGCCCTTGTTTATAAAAAAGCAATAGAGGAGGGCTTGGTTGAATTTTAGGCAGTGGCCTGCCGCCAGCATGTTCAAACTTATACAGCTGGCTAGGCAAGATGCTTTGCAATTTGGAAGGAAAGTTTCGGATCTTTAGACCTTCGAGCTTTAACCCTCGAGCAAATACCGACGATACCCTACCCCCTATCACCAAATTAAATGATAGGATATCTCTTGCTATTGTTTAATATAGTAGTCAACAATCACTCATAGTAACAAAATAACTCAATTTGTCTTCTTTCGAAGCTGTATCTTTTGGAGTGCATTTGACCGTTGATATCGAAGAGAAGCCTCAACTTACCGACTATGAGGATCACTGACAGTGCAGCAAATACAGCAGTCGTTGGAACTATTTCGCAGGATGATGAAACCATCTGTATCTCCAAACTAGTTGAATGCGTGTTGAGGCTTTCTTTCTTCATTCTCGATAACTCAACTAGAGTCTAATACTTCATGAGTCAATCTGTAGAAAAATCGACCGTCTTCTTTCCGTCGACGCTCGAACAGTGAATCGAATGTCAAGAAGGGTAGTTTTGCAATCTGCTCTGCTGGGCGGCGGGTTGCTACTCTTCCACACCACACACTCACTCAGAATTCCACACTCAGAAATCTGTTAATTCTCGAATACCATTCGGCCTATCAAACAAGTGGCAAAAAGAATGTTTTTTTGCCTTGACCACAGTAAGTTCTATGACATTGAGAAGCAAAGATAGCTATATAAATTGCAATGTTCCAATAAATGACGGCTTTATAACTTTCCTGAAGTAAGGGAATAGATCATCCAGTGATCCTGGTATCAAAGTGAATGAACCTAAACATCTTCGTATTATCTTGGACTCAAAAATCCTTTTCTCAGCTCATATTAAAGCTGCCATCTCTAAAACGAGAAAAGGCATTGGTTTCCCGAAGTAGCTCTCCAAGTATCTACCAAAGCATACCCTTAGTGAGTCATAGAAACTCTATGTTCGAATTCACCTGGACTACAGCGATGTTATATATCACTTTCAAGCTAAAAGAAACATGGAGAAATTATAATCTGGTTAATGTTGTACTTCTCTTGCTGTAGCAGGAACATGATGGAGAGCATTACGAGAAGCGAAGAGCAGTATGCAGCGCGTGACCCCAGGAAAAGCCCTCAGAACATGCGCACTTTAAGGCATTCTATTTTCAGAAACCTGAGCATGAACATGACATATCATGAAACAATGTAGATTAAGGTCAGAACTTTTTCCAAAGAAGCCAAATATATCAATTGAACAATATTTGACGCCAGAAAATATCATGAACATAATTTCAGTTTTATCTGGACCTGAAAATATCATTGTTGGCAACTTTCTAACCCAAAAGCATCAGACTTACCTCTCCGTATTTGCACGTGCTGAGTGCCCCCTTGGGATTTTTAAAACGGGATGCTCACTCCGGGTACCTAGACTCATGAAGACGATAACAAGCTGACTCCCGCAGTAATCTGCAAAATCATAAGGGCTTGGTAATTATTTAAAGGCCAGATCTTCTGTCAGTGATTTCTACATGACAACTAGCTAGTCACATTCATGAAAGCGGGCCTTTGAGCAAATTTGGAATTGGTTTTCTCAACTCTGTCAATGTATGAGCAGGAAACGGACGAGAGCCTTCAAGAAATGAATTAATTGTTGCCACATATTTGAAACTGCTTTTGCAGATTTTGATTATAGCTTAAACTTAGACTTACGACATGATTCCTTGTATTCGTTCAACGTTTTCAATCTTATGTTTCAATCTTCACTCCTACAAAGACTTACGACCAAACACATTCTCAACACGGACTAAAACCTTGTCAAGGATCTGGGGAAACGTCGAACGGCCCGCCACCCAAGGACAACCAGCGCCATCACCGCATGCCCCACCCCTGCGCTTTTCACTGAACAGACTTTTGAAACTGAAAGAAAAGTCAGGCATCGTTTGAACGCTACTTCGAGCGTCTCTTCTCTTCGAGAAGTCAAAATTTGAACTGCTGAGCCAGTCAAACGCTACGAAGGGACGCGTGGGTTGACCTTATTAAGAAAGCATTGATTTGATTGGTTGCACCATGAATGCAGTGCACTTGACCTAAATTAGTCCTTGTTTTGAAGCTGTATTGTCATGAGTCTCAGTGTGAAGCCAACAACTTCACCAAATTCAATGCGAAAAATGAGACTGTTGTAATCAGTCTAGCTTAAACCTACCAACAATATCTCAATGTCTTCAATCTTTCTAGATGAGTGCTGATCTTGTTTCTGTTCATAATATCAGCTTCCAGGACGCAGGCTACAATCGCGGACAAAACTCTTGACACGCTTCGTATTTTGGAGGAAATTTCGAGTTGAGATCCCACCCCATCCCCCATTGCAATGTTGAACGCTGTTGAAAATGTCATAGATGAGTTGACAGGTATGTCGTCTTCAAGCAACCAATATTGCAATGGGGGAGGGGGGCATTAGCAGTGGAAGGTAGTGGTTTACGTGCAGGAAAGGCCTCTTTTAACGCAAAACTCATCTGTCCTTACGAGTTTTGTCCACGATTGTAGGTTCTAGATATAGAAGCACTTTGGGCCACTTGTTATTTAGACTAACTACCTCAGTCCCAGCTTCCGCTTCGTTCATTGAATTTGATGCCGCCACTGCGCTTCATCTGGGCCTGATAATCAAACTAACTGAAAATCCAGCCAAAATCGCCGCAAAAATGGCGCGACCAATCAGATCGCAGGACCTTCTACATGTGATCTGATTCGTCGAGAGAGGATCAGCGTTGCGACCTATGCTATACGAAAAGTCGATTCCACAAAATGATTCTGTTTTGCGAGCCCATAATGAATGCATGGCAGTATGCCATCAAGACACGGGAGCACTTCGAAGTTATCTGGCAATGAAAGAACAACAACACAGATCTAAAGACATGCTTGATAATTTGCCGACCATGAACACCCGCTTTATGTGTATTCTGCGGAACAGGAATTATCATTACGAGGCTGGCCTCATCTAGCCTCAACTGGCCGATTTTTCGAATAGCTTGATCATGAGTCGTAGTTGCAGCGATTATCAGCCTATCAAGGAGCGAAATTACGACATGTAATCAGTCTAACGCCCAATTCACACAGCAAGTTAAACCAGCTTAAATCAAACCAGATTTTCGAATAGGGCCTTCTGATTGGTCAATCCAACGAATCCAGTCATTTGATTGGTTGAAATTTAAACTGTTTTGAATAAAGCCGGTTTAACTGTGTCAGTATGAATGCAGTATAACTTGTTATTACCATTTGGCATCCTTAACGAGGCGCTTCTCCTGTTGTAATGATGTGTAAGTACCGTAAAACCTCTTATTAAGTCCCAGGGGGGGGGGCTTATTTAATCCTTGGACCTTCCAGAACTTTGCATAAGTGGGGGGCTTAATAAAGAGGGGGGGCTTATTTAGAATTTTGACTAAGAGGGGAAGGGCTTATGAGAGAGGGGGACTTAATTGAGCTTTTATGTTATTGCAAGGGTGCTGATTGCAAAAGGTTGGTGAAACGTTTTGCTTGTAAATCTGCATATAAAAGCTAAACCTCGGAACCTTCCCGAAGATTCTAAAATCATTTTGCGTCATTATAACACACAAATTACAAAAACTATATTCTTGACAAACAATTGAAATAATTTAATGTCTAAATGCTCGACAAGCAAAGATCCAGGGATGATACATCTTAATCTGTACCAGAGAATCAAAACCATTCATACAGTAGGTCCCGGCATAAAAGAACCTAGTTTGGAGAGAGAGGCTTAAATAGATTCTTATTTCAAAGGCAATAAGAATAATTTTTCAAGGTATAGAGGCTCTTATTTCAAGGGTACCTTGTTTAGGCTCTATCAGAGTCATACAAATATGTTCAATCCCATTATTTGCTTTGGAATGGTTTTCATGGACCTAATAGCAAATTTTAGCAACCCACTGGCATCAAAATAAACTCTAAATAATCATATTCAAAGATCGCATTGCTACCCTAGCAATAACAACTTATGTTTCATCGAACTGAAACAGGTTATTCAATAAAAGGAGCGTAATTTAGGAAAAACAGCCTCTAGGCTCTTAGTTTTATAGGATCTTATATGCGGGGATTTACTGCAGCTGGCCAAATTTTGGCATTCTTTATTGGGACGACATTCGTCACGTGTATCGTTGTTCGAACTTTGAAAAGATGTACCGGGTGAGCCAGAGAAAAGTTCCCACTTTTGAAACTTCATAACACCAAGGCTACTCCATGGATTTGAATCATACAAATTGTAATTAAAAGTCGAAAGATCAAATTATTTTTGTGATTTTTCTCGCTGTCCTACCAGCACTACAAATATGGGTAAATTCAACTTTACAAAAATTTTATGGTTGATTGATTACTGAAAAATGGCCCAAAACATCGATCAATTCATAAATGACCTCTCGCACAGAATAATGAAGGAAATGCAACTTCTAATGGGTGAGAGATATCCTCTAGGCATTAATTTCCTTGGCATTGAAAATCTTTCATATTTGTTTGAAAATCGATGTCTTATAACTCTTGAAGGAGGTGAAACGCCCATGGCCTATTGTTCGATTTGAATAGAATCCTTACGATTTGATCAATGTTTTAGGCCCTGTTTCCGTGATTTTGCAACCATGAAATTTTTATAAAGTTGAATTTACCAATATTTGTAGTGCTGGTAGGACAGCGAAAAAAATCACCAAAATACTTTGATTTTTCGACTTTTAATTACAATTTGTATGATTCAAATCCGTGTAGTAGTCTTGGTGTTATGAATTTTCAAAAGTGGGAACTTTTTTCTGGCTCACCCGGTATATCACGACATTATGTGAGCGAAGACAAGTTTTGATGAATCCGCTTCAATTTTCAGAGGTTTTACAAAGTATTTTGCTTCTGGAGAGATAAAAGCATCTTCTCTCTTCTAAGAGAGTAGTTTTCAGCTATGACTTGAAAGTTCTAATTCTGTTTGGCAAGGGCCTAAGATGGTGGTGACCTCTGGCTTTTAAGTGCCCACATTTCACATATTTTCAGAACTATGCAAAATTTGACAAAAGTTGTGGTGCTTACTGCTTTGCTTTGCCCCTAGATTATGGCTTTGATTTTGGTGATTCTTTGTCTTCTGGCTTTCTCACTGTGCGGCAGAATACTGTTGCACGAGGAGGGTCAGCTGGTTTCTCTGCCTTTTCCCGTTCCCTCTTCCTTCTGTTCTCTCCGGTGCCACCAATGGGATGATTCAATTGCTTCTTTCTACTTCTCTCTTTTGCTTTCCTTTCTCTCTCTCGTTCTCTTTCCTTCTCTTTTTCTCTCTCTCTTTCTTTTTCTCTCTCTCTTTCACGTTCCCTCTCTTTTTGCCTTTCTTTCTCCTCCTCTTTCTCTCTCCTCTCTTTTTCTTTTCTCTCTTTTTCCTTCTTCTCTTTCTCTTTGTCTTTCCTCTCCTTTGCTTTCTCCCTTTCTCTTTCTTTTTCCCTTTCCCTTTCTCTCTCCTTCTCTTTCTCTCTCTCCCTCTTTCTCAGTTTTTCTCTCTCTTTCTCTCTCTCCTTCTCTTCAGATTTCTTTACATTGATACCTAGTGGGTCTTCAAATGGCTTCTTTTCCACGTTCGAGGACTTAGCTGTGCTACCAGGTCGTTTGCCTGCTCTGTTTTCACCCCTATGTAGAATAGAATAAGCGTTTGAATATAGCTAGTGACATGATGGTGCAAATATCAATCTGTGGTGTTACACATGGCGACAGCCTTTTGATTACAAAGTTTTGCTAAAATCGATGCTTCATAAAGCAAATGTTTATACAGGGCGTCTCAAAAATGCTTGTGCTCTGTTTGTTTAGCTACCGTAAAGAAGCTGTAGTTTTAATTATCTAGATTTTTACACAGTTGCAGAGGTCATGCTTCAACTTAGAGGTTGAGACCTTGTTTAAGTCAATAGGAAAAGCGGTTGCTGATTTATGGCAGAGAAAATGCAAAATGCAGCCCTTTTATTGTTTTCCAGCAACGTTTAAAGCAGTTTCCAAGAAGGGACTATGGCATCGTGTTAAAAATTTTCATCACAAATTTTAAAGAAATAATATTCTCTCTTATGAATAGAAAACACTGCCAACCCTTTAAAGTGATTAGCAAAAATTTTAATACGATGCCAGAACCATTTCTTTGGAAACAGACTTGGACTGCGTTCACAGGATGCCGGCACATTTTGAAAACGATGAAAAATGTGACGGTAGCAAAATTTGAGCTAGCGTTCACACGATGCCGGAACAATTTGAAAACGGTTGGAAATTTGCTGGTAAAAAGCTCGTTGCAAGACTTTGATGCCGAAGAATTGTACCTAAACCCTAAGAATCGTTCAGTCTCGTTCCAAACGCGTCTGAAAATGTTCTATTTTCATCATTTTAAAGTGTTAACACGATGCCGTTTCCAAAATGTGCCGATTAGAGTTCCGTTTTCAAATTCTACCGTTTTCAAAATCTGCCGGCAAAAAATGCGCCGTTTTCGTGTGAACAGGAGGCCTATCCGTCGAATTTTTCACCGTTTTTAAAATGTGCCGGCATCGTGTGAACGCAGTCTTGATTTTGACATTGTTTGAGAGCAACAGAAGTGCTGTTGTTGAAGCAACCACTTACTTTGCCTTTTCTCAACCACAAATTAGCAACCACATGTCAGATTGACTCACACAACGTCTCAAATTCTACATTGAAGCCTGACCTATGTAACTGTGCAAAAACCGAGATAATCAAATTTACAGTTCTTCTACAGTAGCCAAGCAAACAGGGCACAATTAGTTTGGGACGTCCTGTAGTAAGGTACCGGTGTCTCAAAAAAAGTACCCCCTTTTGACTGGAAATAGGAACGAAGCAATAAGATATCATTACTCTCCGAGTAGTTAGCTAAATTTATCAATTTTCAACTTAGATTCACATACCTTGCATTTAAGAATCGTCCACCAAACACCAGAGATACAAGCTTGCAAAGACAAAATTTACGGTGCACCCAAAACCAGAGGTTTTGTGAAAGGGCCTAGCCATGATTTGTATCATGGATCTTTTCCAAAGCACCTATGAACTTTAACTTTTCAGTTTTTTGCTTTTGAAAAGAATAAAAAAGATTCGTGGAAATCGCCCTGATTAAACAAATATAACAAAAATGTGGTAAGGAAGAATGATAAAGTCGTGCAACATCTCCCAAATGAGCATGCATGTGTTCCTTTTCTTCTTCTTTGACACTTGGAGTGGAATGCAATGCACGGATTGATTCCTCGAAGGAATAACTATTTGTAGAACAATTGAAGCATTTCAAAGTATAATTCTTTTCAACGGAGAAAGCTAAAGGTCAAAGTCGAAGTTCCTGTGCTACAAAACCTCTGGTTTCGGGTGCACTGTAAATTTTGACTTTGCAAGCTTGTGTCTCCAGTGTTTGGTGGCCAGTTTTTAAATGCAAGGTATGTGGATCTAAGTTGAAGATTGATAAATTTAGCTGTCCACTCGGAGAGTAATGATATCTTATCATTTCGTTCCTATTTCCAGTCAAAAGGGGGTACTTTTTTTGAGACACCCGGTATATGAGTTTAAAATGTTTGCCGATTCTTTTGAAAAATGACACAGAGAGAGATAGATATGTTTGATGCCCAGTCTGTTTGGAGTCTGTGTCCCGTTGATGAGGATGGTTGAAAATTTATAAAACACAGACTTACAATATTTTAAACCAATATTATTATGACCTAAAGCAGACCTAAGAACGTAGATGCATTGCATTGATGGTGTTGACTCTTACGGTGGATTAATGGCATAAGAGCAACTGCTGTCGTTCTTGTTCTCTCTTCGAGGGTTCCCATTGTTCAGTATCATGCACTTATGCTCTCTTATCATGCAATTGGAAGCACATTACGGAATTTGTGAGTATATAGCTAGTTTACTCTCTTAGTATTCATTTACATCTTTATCTTGGTTAACAAGGGCAGATATTGTAATGCGATAGCATCAGTCACTTTGGTTCACACCTCAAAACAAAGCGATAAGCGAATGCAGACAAAAGAAATTCTCTCAGGTAGAATTTCAAAACAAACGAAGCCGCAAAGTGGCCCTGAAACCAGTACGGCGAACTCTCGTTTGGTGCGGGCGAAGGGAGGTTTTTAAGAGAAGGTATGTGCTAATAACGACAGAAGAAGGGTAAATCTAAAGTTCTGTCCCGCGGATTTTGTTTATTTGATTCAGGAGCTGAGGAGTGACTGCGTGCATCTGAGCAACAAATATGCAAAAATTGTAATGCCTTCTGCTCGGTTTCTGAATCAAATAAACAAAATCCGCGAGACAGAACTTTAGATTTACCCTTCTTCTGTCGTTATAAGCACATACCTTCTCTTAGAAACCTCCCTTCGCCCGCACCAAACGAGAGTTCGCCGTACTGGTTTCAGGGCAACTTTGCGGCTTCGTTTGCTTTCAATTTCTGCTCCAGAGAATTTCTTTTGTCTGCATTCGCTTATCGCTTTGTATTGAGGTGTGAACCAAAGCGACTGATGCTATTGTATTACAAAATCTGCCCTTGTTACCATGGGCAGGTCTTTGTGTTTTGCTTCTTGTCCTATTTCCTCTGTAGCATTGTAAAATGACACATACATGGCAGAATGCAAGGGTTAGAATCCACCGTTTATGATAATATTGTAAATGACTAAAGACGAGGACCGATAGATATTGTACTACGATTTAAAGGAATGGTCTTCTCAGGAACACTTGTGTAAGCAGTTGAATTTCATTTGTGGGGAAAGATATAGAAATTCAGTTGTTGTCTTACTGATCTCTTGCATAATTAATTCACTATCTCATGAGTGATCTCTCCTATTGCAGTTGAGCACACAAAATCTATGGGTCATATTTTCAAGGTTACCTGTCTTTGTTCTTACAGTGCCTGAAGATAAGGGGTTTGTCCGCAACACTTTATCTTTCTATTTGCAATTCTTATTTTCATTTTGCAGTAGGAAGAATGGCGGGGATTCACCACATCATGATTACAAGCAGGGCTAACTTGCCACACTATCAAATGGAAAGCAAAGACCAACCTACGAAAACTTAGTCAATGACATTTTTGGTTGATAATGAGCATCATGAGATACTTGTTTCAAATGTATTAGAAAAAATTAGGGCGTGTTTGATTGGTAATTCTAAACCTACCAAATTCTGAAAACGGTAGACTTCGCAGAGACCGAAACACAATGCCCAATCAAACACAAAATTCTTCAAAACAGCAAGTTTCAGATTCATCCTGGCGAAAACGAGGTTTCTAGTTGAAATACACGAAAACGAGTCCGGTGCTTGGCAACAAAGGCCGAACTGACTCAATTACCATGGCAGCAGGAGCAAATTCACCTCGTTTTCAGAGTTTCCTAAATCAAAACGAGAATCTCTCCAAAGTCTGCCAAACCTTCTGCCTGTTGGAGCAGAAGGTTTGGCAGGCCTTCCAAATCTGCCACACCTGCCGTTTTCGGAATTTGGAAGTCAATCAAACACAAATTCCGAGTCTTCCAAGTCTACCGTTTTCACAATTGGCACCAATCAAACACACCCTTAAAGAATTCGATTGAAAACGAGATTGCAAGAACATACGCCAGTGACACCTAATCCCTTACTCCCCTACTTCTGCTACAGGCCTCCAAAATGCCATTTGAATAGTAATTAAGGATAATAGATGACTTACTCTTGAAGATTTGATGTGCCTAGAAAGTAAGAGATTCCGTTGAAACAATTAATTTGAAGAAGTTTACCGGTTGAGCCAGAAAAATGTTCCCACTTTTCAAAATTCTTGGCATTAAGAGTACTTCAAATGTTTGAATGATTCAAATCCTCGGTAAAAGTCGAAAATTCAAAATATTTTTGTGGTTTTTCTTATTACCTAGCGAGTACTAGAAACAAAAGTAGATTCAACTTTATAAAAGTTGAAAAATCTTAGTATTTATTAGGAAGTTAATTTGTATAACTCTTGGCAGAGGTGAAGCTCCCACTATGTTTCACGTAAAGATCAATGATTTAGGCCATTTTGTCAGCCATTTTTCAACCATGAAATGTTTAAATAGTTAAATTTAGATGCTTTCAGTGCATGCAAGAGAGCGAGAAAAATTGCAAAAATATTTTAATGTTTTGGCTTTTAACTGATATTTGAATCATTCCAAATCTTGGCCTTATGAATAAAAATTGAGAACTTTTCCCTAGCTTGGCAGATATATATGGATAACAAAGCTTAAATCATCTGTTCTATAATTAGATACACGAAGGCGTGAGGATGAAAATTCAGTCAGCATTGTCAGGTGAAAGCAAAGGATTGACCACTGCAGAATGCGGATTCGAGAGCAACATTAATAAGAAATTGGACTCAAATCTATGCAGAAAATTTATCTGAACGCCAGGAAAATTTTCTTTAAAGGGATTGTGTAATGGCATTAGACTCATGACGTAATGAAAAATCTGCAGGGGGAGCGAAACAAGAGAATTTTGGAATGAGTTTATAATGGCATACGAGGTGTTTCAGAAGAAACGGAACCCGGCTTTAACTGAAAATCTTGAAAAGATGTGGCAGAGTTTCAGAAAATGCAATGAAACCCGTCTAAAAGTGGAACATTTTTCCTCCCCTTATAATTTGCAGTTTGTATACATTAATGAAATTATTTATCAGTTAATTAATATTTTATCAAGTATGCCAAATCCAAAATAAGATGCTGCCAGGACAAACTAAACACTCTATTTGTGGCAAAAAGCTGCGAAAACATTTCAGGCTTAGAAGCACTTGAGGTGATACTCTAAGGCGCGAAAATAGAAAAAACTAGGCTTGCCGCGCGTCGCCTGCGGCGCCGCGCCGGCCCGCCGTCGTACTTTTCTTTCCTAACGATTACGAAAGGAATGAGAAACTCTGCTCAGTCCTGCCCTATAACGTTCCTTGCCTAATAAACCCCATCCTTTTCAAGGCATACTTATAGATATGCCCATTCTATTTACTCCTTCCACTCATATGAAACACAAAACGTTATAAACCATCGTCCTAAATGTTTCCCATGATTGTAACTTGGGTACCAGACTCCCTAAGAGATAGAGTCTGGTACCCAGGGTAACATTTATTGAACTAAAATGATGTCGATCTTGATGTTCATATAATCATACCACGCTCGATTAGTGTTTTTAATTCCGGAGGATATACGGTAAAGTAAAAGAAGCAAATGCTATCATTCTTAGCATTGACAACTGACTCAATGGATGAGGTCCTTCTGTAGAAATTCCGCTCCATTTCAAGCCTCGTTCCGTAGCCTTGGAGATGAAATGGGCCTCCTGGGGAAGAGGACTTAATGGGATCTTGACATTATATTATCTGTGTTTGTCTTTTTGTTTCTGTAATGCACTGTTCTTTACAAAACAGTGATTCAAAGGATTGCATTACAGTGTAGAAATGCTTTTAGCAGGAAAGGGAAAGGTTGATACTTTCCTATTCAAAGATATTTAAATTTATGCATCAACCAAGTTTTTTGGCATATCAAATTCATCCGCTCGCCAAGTAAAGTTTGTAAAAACTGTTCGGATCATTGTAAAAGAATTCACTACAACCCATGGGTTAAAGGGAAAACTCAAGTAGGATCTACGACTTCGAAGCATATACTAAGTAAAAAACCAATGCAGTCTTTGTAACATTTACCTATTTACATGCCTCTTCCCATTGTGCTTGTTACATTTCCAAACTCAACATAAACCTTTCTTGCCGATTTTTGGTTGTTCTTGACCTTCATTTTATTAGTACTTTTTTATATTTCATACTGTAGCTGTCCTTCAAATTGCAACATTTCTTGCGCAAAAAGTGCTACAATCACTAAAGTCAAATGAATTTTTCTCTGTAGGTATTCTACGATGCCACTTTCAAGAACCCTTTCATTCTCCTTTTGTTTCATCTATCTCAGAAAGCGATCCCTGGGAAGCAGAATTTTAAGTGTTATCTACCTCAGAAACTTAACTATCGCAACGTTTTTAATATTTCTTCTCATGTTGCACTCACTGTTAATTGAATCATTTCCTTTTCCTTCTGTCCTCCTCATACAACAGTTTTAAAATCACTCTGTTCCCTCTCAGTTTCAGAGGGATTGTATTCTGCGAGTTGCGAGTTGCGAGTTGCACGTTGCAAGTTGGTTTTCCATCATATCAATTAATTCTATACTTTTGTTCTAATTTTAGATTCTAGCCAAAGTTTCTTATGATTTTCTTAAATGAATTACTACTTCCTTAAATGAAGAAATGTCCAAAATACTTTTGTCTGATCAAGGGGCCTTCAAGGTACTTAGGAAGATTTCTCTCAAACGGTGTCAAAACATTTGTCGGCATCAGGAAAAAACCATAGGCATTTGAGACATAGGGTCTTGGAGGGCTGCATCATACCTAATCTAGCAAACTTTATCGCATTTCAGGCTCACTTTGGGCAAGATCCATTCTAAGCCCTTCCCCCCAAGCACTGAGCATACCCAACATAAGTGGAGGAAACCCCTTTCTGATCTGAGATCTCAAAATTCTCTCTAAATAAATATTAGTACAAAGAAGAAGGTTCCTAAAGGGTGCACCTCAGTCCCGTTCTGCTCCCAGTGGTATTGTACATGAAATCTTATTTATAGTCGGTGATCAAATCATAGGACCAACAGGAAAACCTCATTCCTTGAGTGTGACTTTAGCAAATCCAGATCTCACTTTCCCCTTGCAGTGCCCTTGAAAGGAAAGACAGTCGACGCAAACTTTGAAATTACTTTAGCAACGGGCTGTACCGAAGAAGAAACATTCAACTAAAATCTTAGTCCCAAAATATAACCCTTTTCCTTCAAGAGAAGTAGAAATTCATCAAAGAAACTCATAAGAAGCTTTGGCTAGAATCTAGAATTGGAACGAAAGAATAAACTGAATTGATATGATGGAAAACCAACTCGCAACTTGCAACTCGCAACTCGCAAAATAAAAGTAAAAACCAACTCGCAACTGACAACTCGCAACTCGCGAAGTATCATATCTCTCAGTTTCAGGTATCTAACCAAGGCTCTGACTTTGCTCAATTGGAGCCCCGTTCTGTTTTCTTTTACTTATAGCCACCGTTTGGATAGGTCTTGTTCCGAGATAACTTCATACTATTCCCGATTCCAGCCTCTCCTTCTATTGCTCGATTACCCCTTTTATAATCTCAAATGTAGTTGCTAGCATAAATCCGATTAATTGAATTGTACTATATGTAGTCATTGATCACTACCCCGTTAAAAGGCAAGTGGATTTTTCATGCTTGATGCTTTCCGTTATGGGAACCATTCCAGCACATGATCCATTTAAATTGCATATAGGTCACATTGCAGCTTTCAATTGATATAAATAGTAATTTAGCTTTTTCTGACGTGTTTCTCCCTTTTCTTCCATGTACTTTACAGTTATTTTCCTCCCTTGGTCGCTTTTACTATTACATGAATTTAGTGGCGTCTCCTGCGTCTCCTAACACTTGCAGCAATCTATTGAGGCACATAAGAATGTTACCATTTACATCAAGAAATTGCCTAAATTTGCCTGTAAATATCTACGCTCTTTACCTTCTAAAACCACAGACCCTAATCCCTCTATTGCCATGCTTCTCGTTTCTTCGTTTATTTATTGAACAGAGATCCAAACATTAACAAAGCCTCTTCTAAAGACCCTTTCTTGTAACTTTCTCCCCAGTCTTACATACTTTTCGCACCACCAACCTGCGTAAAGCAAAGGCAAATTTCACCTTAACTTCATTCTAGGATGTCATTCCAACAATTCCTGTCCTACAAATAATGCTATCACCCTTTCCTGAAGTCTTCGTAATTCATCGACATTCATTTTTATGAAGCAATGCCCACTAACCTCTCAATCTCGGTAGTTGCAGACTTTCCTCCAAAATATAGTCTTGCCATTGCTACTCTGTAAAGATTTGGGAAAAATTTTGTCGAAACATATGAACTTAAGCGATTAACATTGAAATAACACTTTCCTATGAATTTATCCCCTTGATGACAAATATGGTTCTAGAACAACGCGCTACCAAAACTTTGTGAAAAACGATACCCTGAAACCTGACATTAATCGACTCTATTGAATGCATGGACACATATCTTTGAATAGGAAACTATATAAGAAATTCATGAACCCCTTAGATGACCAAACAAATAAGAACCTTTGCACCTGGGGGTTTCAATTGACACTTCTAAGTGGAAATAAGAAATCTGTGGAAAGCCTCCCCATTATGTTTTAAATAAAGAAGCAGTTCTTTCTGACAGGGCCACCGAGAGAGGACAGGGGGCAATTTGCCCCTGGGCCTCAGGGTCTAGGGCCCGGGGGGTACTTGACCAGATTTTGGACGGGGACGTGCCATCGAGGTTTCAAAAACATACCCGTTCCTTATACCAATTTTTCCAAAATGTATACCCGACTTTATACCAATCTTTCAAAAACATATACCCGACTTTATGCCAATTTTCCGAAAATGCATACGCGACCCAATACCAATTGTGAAAATTACAAAATTTGATACCGTTCCTTATACCAAAATCGTAAAAATTGATACCGTTCCTTCTACCAGAATCGTGAGAAGTGCTTTGCGTTTGCCCCAATCTTGGTAGGATGAGAACCTGAATCTGTTGAACTGGGTAGCAATCTAAACTTATTCCCAAAGGCGTACCGATCAAATAGCAGAGTGCACTCATGCTCATGTTGCACAATGCTGAAAAGGCTATTGCAAATTCTGTCCAATCAGATTTAAGGATAAGAGGAAAGCGGGTAATACGCAATACATGTTAATGGCTAGACACCGTTCCTGTCCAATACCCCAACTGTCAAAACAATCAAAAATCGTGTAAGTCCTGGCCAATGACAACTGGAGTCTTTGAAGCATGCGCAGAATTTAGGATTTTATAGACTGATAACCTGATTTAAAGTTGCGCCCCCTGCGCAATAACGGAAAGATTTGGGATTGCTTGTTTGAAGGAGCGACAGCCTTGACTCATAGTAATCAGTCCAGTCCCGGTAAAATCAGAGGATAAACTATTGTTGTAAATAATTACATTTCACAGCTCAATTGGCAAGACTAAATTGGAATTTGTTTTCTTTGCATGCCAAAAATATATATTTAATTAATCCGTTTAATCACTTGGGCTAAATACCTTTGCTGTGAACAAATGCTTATTCAACTGTGTGACACAGCCGTCGTGGCAAGTTATTGTTTGAGGAGGAATTTGCTGCCGTTTATGATTCTTTACAATGAATGAGTCAGTTTCCTGGCCATTCACCGCACAGTTTTTCAGATTACAGAGCAAGGCAAAGAACAATAGAAAGTTTTGTGTTTTGTCTGTCTTTGGAGCGGAAATCCCCTATCGTAGAGGCACGTAAGGTTTTTTTTGTGTTTTGTGTTCTCTCTCTCTTTGGAGTGGAAATCCCGTATGGTTGAGGCACGTAAGGTGTTATCTGGCCCTTGCCCCTTCGTTATGGGGAAACTATGAAGGGAAAGTATCTGGCGGGAAGAAAAATATTTATTTATCTAGAAAGTTTCGTGAGGATTAGTTCAGCAGTATTCAAGTTATCAACCGTTTCCATTATCCCGGTCCTCGCTTTCCTCGTTTTCTGTAGCCTCCATTTCGTAAGGGGAGTCCATCGATCCTTTGACTTTGCCGCTTTGCCCCATTACCCCGCTTTTAGGGTGAAATTGAAAAAACGAAATCTCTATTGCGTTAAGTACGGAGAAGACGAAGATACTTGGAAAGTTTGGCGGGGATTGGTTCAACTGTGCTCGAGTTTTTCGTGCAACAAAATTTGCTTCATAAAATATTAATATAGATTATTCACATAAAATGCATTTTGCTGAGAATGTCAAAATAACTATAACAAAGATGGGTTTTCAGCCGTGTCAATGCCCAATCATTTTTCATTTCTAAGTAGTTAATACTTGCATAAATGTTAGTTTTGGTTGTAAAAATTCAATGAATACGCTGTTTAGACATCGATGGAAAGAAGATGGATTGTACTTTGATGATAGCATGCGTCAAATTGATGAAAACGACCTTTTTTCCGGTGTAATCTCGAATGAAGTTGGGTTGCGTGTTTCTGAAACACCCTGTGAGGGCTTCTCCATAAGTAGAACAAAGAAATACTTAGGCATAGCTTTGTATTTGGCTATCAATTGTTCACAGCATGTGTGGGACATCGATTTGAATAGGTTATTTTTAGATTGTTTTGCTGTTTGCAATTACAAGCTTATGACATTGCACAAACCCTTCGACAAGGAAGAAAAAGTGCTCGCTTCGCTCGCTCATTCCTGGTACTTGAAAGCTTTTTCGTCGCACATGCAATGCCCACCCAATGTAACTGGCTATCTGTAGGAGAGGTTTACATCGCATTTAATGACTTTTGTTTTGGATGCTAGAGAATGTCAAAATTATTGTTTCATTGAACCACAACAAAAGAGCCACAGGGAAGAGTTGCTTCGAGTCCCTTTTTCGTAATATTTCAATGAATGGGGCTTTTAAAGCTCGGTTGAATTTTTAAAAACCGGCAACGTCTCTGTTCATCTATGCTTGCAATGATGTTCCTGTCAATATGCAAATAGCAAGAATGCGAAAAAATGCAAAGAAGCTCTCAAGAAGCTTGGCTTGATTCTTGAATAATTCCTTTGGAAATACATTTTGCGAGACTGATACAATTATGAAACAGGAAAATTCTATTTCATATGTTCATGCATTGGAACATATGCTTGTGATGCATCTTAAATGGTACCTTAATAAGTATCAACTCATGCTAAGCAGTCTGCTTACCGGGTGAGAAAAACAAAGTTTACACATTTGGCTCGCTGTAAAATAGAAAGTATCAGGTTGATATTCAAAATTGAAATTTTAAGCTATCGGCAAAGGCTAACTTTAGATCAGAAAACTTTGTTTGGTAAAGTCACTCGTCATTTAAACACAGAAAATAGGAAAATGCTGGGAAGGAGCATATTTTAGAACAAGGATTCCAAATTTCATTCTGGTCCATAATTTGCTTACTATGGAGATTTTAATTTTACGTCAGTGCCACATGAACCATAAAATGAGATTGATCACATGAAAAGGATTGTACTAGCAGTCTGAATTTTATGCTGGCCTAGCTTTGACGATCGTCTACAGGGAACCAATACCATTGACCACGACTTATCTGCACGAACAACACTTGAATCGAGTCATCCACCTCCATTTGGTCTTTGAGCCTAACAAATGAGATGCCCACGAGTGAAGTTTAGATTTATCTTTCTCCTTGCGAAATAAGTTCATGCTTGCACCTAAAATCATTTCTATAAGACACAACGTACGCCTTCCGTACATAGCTACTAAGGTTTCAAGGCAACTAGTGCGGCTAGTTTGCCATTGTTTGTAACATGACCTACAAGGTATTATTATATCCCTTTCATCTGCAACCTCTAATCTTTCTGTACTTCGGTGTCAGTATGGAGCAGTTCTCGTTCTAATACCATCTTGTCCTTGCTTTAGACCTAGTTCATGACTCAATTTAATCAGTCTAAAACATTGTCACAGAATGCATTGATTTACCTGCTTGCCTCTTCCTATTCCTCTTCTTCTTCGTCACAAAGCACGTTGTGGTGACGATGATAACAAGAACAACAAAGCCTCCAGCACCAAAGGCAATTATTTTCACCATAGATAATCCGGGTCCAGTGCCTGGAACTGAAGAATTAGGCAAAGTCACAACAAGAGGAGCCTTGAAAGCTAACTGCAAAGCATCATCAAACTAGCAAATATTCCTTTAGGATCCTTCGTAGCACTGATTAGCCTTCCAACCGTGTGTTTGGTTGTTAATTCTGAATCTGCCAAGTACTTTCAGGACTACCAATATTTTCAGAACTACTATTCCAAATCTACCAAGTCCTGAAAGTGCTACAATTGGCAAAGACGAGTCGTGATTAGCAAAGATAGCTGACAATTCTGAAGCAGGATGAGCAAGATGATACCTTTCCATAATCATTCTGGCAAAAGAATTTCCACCAAAGCTACTATTTCCAGAACATGCCAAATTTGACGTGAGCAAATTAAAATAATATGTACGATAGACTGGTATAACCCCCAAAGGAGAGGATACATGACTTGTCGATAGACGTTCGTCTGCCAGCGTGTTTTCAAAAGTTATCCTCTTCTAATTACCAAAAGTTTCCTTTGTACTCACTTTCATGAGGAATTTTGGAGAAAAGCTATCGATTTTTTGAACTATCATTTGCATATTTCAGCAACGCCTCCAACTTTTATGGAAAATCTACTGAAATAGGACACTTGTTTCGAGAATTTTGATCCAAGCTCCACCCGGATGGTGATGCATGCCCTTACCTTCTTTGTGTGCCTCTAAAGGGTAGTGTTTATTCCAGGACAGAGCAATGACATTGTTGTTTGTGTAAGGAAAGTCTAAATTGTTTCTCTCCAGTGGAGACGTCCTAGTTTCAAAAGGTTTTCAAACTGATGTTCTATAACGTTGTTTGCTTTGCTTCCAATTTGTTTTGAGTTGGCTTGTAAGCTAAATAGACCCTCTGTGCATGCCTCATCCAGGCATGGGATCCCTAGTTTAACGTCCCTTCCGAAGGACGACGAGGTGAGTTGTGAGGTCAGGCCTCCGACATCACCCATCCGGAGTTTGACCTCACTCAACCGAGCTTAACTTTAGTCACCTGAAGAATGTATAAGCCACTCGGCCACTCACCCCACAATATGTCTGACAGTCATCTTACCTTTTGCCTTGAGCCTGAGAAGAGGTGTCTTAAAAATTGCCGTCCTGACCCCTCCTTGACCAGCTTTATTGTACGCAAATACTGATATTTGGTAGGAAGTATCCATCCGCAGATTGTAGAAGGAGTACTTTAGCACACTATCCGTTGTTGGCGTCATATTATTGCTTCGTTCACTCCTAGTTCCATTCAGTTGTAATATTTTCAGGTGGTAGGAAATAATTTTGGATCTTCCAGTATCTCTTGGAGCAGTCCATTTGAGCATGATAGATGTGTATGTGGTGTTAATAACCTCAACTTTCTCCGGAGCCGATGCCTTGTCTGCAAGATACAAAGAAACAGCTCGTAACATGGGCAATAGGAAATATCAAATTTAGAAGGAAAACTTCCGTTTCATGAATCAATTCATTCCTATCCTTATTTATCATTTCGTGCGCGATATATCGATATATCACTAAGGCTTCAATGGAGTGTGACGCAGAAACTTGTCAGCAGTCTGGCAATTCTTCATGAACACAGAGCTCAAACTCGAACTGACCGTATATACAACTTCTAAATGTTGCGAGAAAATTCATTTTTGATTAGCACAGTAATTTGAGAAAGTTTGTTGATTCAGATTTACAGCTTAATTGTAAATCCGTTGTAAAAATATAGGATGAAAAGCCTTATTCAGACAGTCACCGTCAAACATTAAATTTTTTGACCCATGCTTTAACTTGTTTGCCTCCTTGACGGATATTTGTGGAAGATCAAGAGTGTTTCTGTCAAACTCTTGTCCCTTAGTTTCAAGAAAAACTTCTTTGTTATACCCAATGTAGTTTGTATGCAAATTAATGTCATCTGTTTAAAAAATTTTCTTGATGACCATTAAATGTCTGTCCTCCGTCGCATTTACTGTTCACTTCTTGTCACCGATCTTCTGCTCCGAAAGGATTATTTCCGGCTCCCGCAGATGCACAGACAAGCCCTCTTTTGGATGAAAAGGGCGTTTCCCAACAGCCCTATAGGCGTGGTTCTGAAGAATTTTTCTGGGGGCGCAGTGGTCCCTTGTGTGTCCTTTTGAACATGCAGTGCTTGTGCAAAAATATTTTATCAGAATCTTGGGATTAGCGGATTGAAATTTGGTAACTTATCAAGCATGGCTACCTTTTATTTTGATACTCGTTAGCTTGGATTTTTGTTAAGTCTCTCTGGGGTCTTTGTTAAATTGATAAATGTGACCTAAACTGTAGTGAACATCTCCTAGAGGGGTTGCTGAAAGCTCAAAAGGGGTAAAAACAATTTACATGAACGTGCTTGATTGCAACAATATATGAAGTTATTCATAACTAATATATTGGTCTTTGTTTTTGGGTTTTTTAAAGTCAAACCAGGACAGAATTGAACTTACAGAATTGAATACAAATAAACACTTACAGAAAACCATAACTTTCCCGTAGGCAGATTTTCTGCGAATTGAAGGTCCACCATCTAATACACATCGGATCCTAACTACACGTCTGTCGACACGATGAAACACGATAGGATTTGCTGTGGTGAAATTTCTTTGTGCTCTTTTGCTTACTTTACGAATCTTGTCATTTTTGTTCAACAAAGAACACTGAATAAAGGGAAGTGGAATTCCTGCAGCAATGCATGTTGAAGTCAGTTTCCCACCTTCTATCAACTCGAACATGTTCTTTGCCGTCTTTCCAGAATTTAGACAATCAATTATTCTTATACTATCTAGGAGAGTAAAATAATCAGTTATTGCAGGAGTGCTCGTAATTTGGAAAAGAGAAGAAGTGTTTCAATTCATGGTGTCACCTATGTTGCCAATGATTTTGCGAACTATTGAATTAGATCCTCAAAGAGATTTTTGTTGCTTGCGGAGGAGTGAATTCACATTTGGGTAAGCCATTATGGCTCTCGGAAGGGAGTCTGGCGCCAGTACTGGCTGCATTTGGCTTGAAAGAATGTGATTCAGACTGAAATTGCGAGATAAGCAAACAAAAAGAGAACACAAGTTTTCTTTAGATATTGATTGCAAGCTGAAATAAATCCGTCGTCGATTCATGATGAATGTAGTTAGGCCATTCCAACCATCACCCATCCTACATCCTGGTGCTGATGGTGAAAAGGAACATAGGTGCAATGTGGGAAAATCTTGTAACGGCAAGCTAGGAATTTATACTTTGTTAATGAGAGATACAGTAAGAGCTCGCAAGACAGAAGCGACTTCATTAGATACCCCAAGTTGAGTTCTGTCTCGCAGATTTTATCTATTTGATTTAGGAGCTGAGGAGTGACTGCGTACATCTGAGCAATAAATATGCAAAAATTGTAATGCCCCCTGCTCGGTTTCTGAATCAAATAATTAGAATCCGCGAGACAGAACTTTAGATTTACCCTTCTTCATTTGTTATAAGCACATACCTTCTCATAAAAACCTCCCTTCGCCCGCACCAAACGAGAGTTTGACATACTAGTTTCAGGGCAGCTTTGCGGCTTCCTTTGTTTTGAATTTCTGCTTGAGAGAATTTCTTTTGTCTGCATTCGCTAAACGCTAAACGCTTTGAATCGAGGAGTGAACCAAAGCGACTGATGCCATTGTATTACAAAATCTGTCCTTGTTGCTTTGCCCATTTTTCTACGAATTCACAATACAATCTTACGAGTCAAACAAGTGAATTTAACACAGTTTTAACCAAATCAAAGCTAGCATGCAAATTTGTTTAGCTAAAGAAAAGGAACACGTTTGGTAAAATCCTAGAATTTGAATGGGGGGCTTAATAGAGATGACCACGTATTTGCAACTTTTGGTCCGAGGGAGGGGGCCTATTAGCGAGGGAGATTAATGAAGAGAGGAACGCATGCGTCTTTGTAAGACAAGTAACAGTCTTTACTAACTTTACCCCCAGAGCCGCACCGCCATGCAAGTGCTATTAGTGAGCAAGGGTAAACATTGAGAGAGAAATCATCAAGCACCTCAAGCACCATTCTAATTGAAAATTCTTGGCCAAATCTCGCAGACTGGACGAATTGCGAAGCTTGGGCCTAAATAGGGTCATGTTTTTCAAAGTAATTCTATGAGTCTCTCTGGACCGAAGTGCCATCATCAAGTCAAAGAGCACAGGGAAACAAGAGACTCATCCTCATAAGTCTAGCTTACCATAAACAATCACATTATATTTTCCACTGAAATATGCAAGTCCGCTGTACACAAGCATACAATCAACGGGAGGCTTTGACCGCTTCAGTTGAATCAAGCTGAAAACCAAAGATGAACCAGTGATATCTTCTCCAAGTCTTACTTCCCTTACAATTCGGACAGCTGGCCGTGTTCTCTTTTTGTATACTACATGACTTGTTGCTTCATAGTCACAAACAAGATGCTTAATCTGGTTTACATCTGGAACCTTGTATTTGAATCTTAGCGTGGCAGTCCCTAATGGAGGAACGTACAAGTTTTCTTTCGTCCCATATACGGGTTGGGTGAAGTATGCATCTGAAAAGATAGAACAAGTATCATTATCTAAAGATAAATCATTATTTTAACTGAATCAGCGTAAGGCAAGAGGCTTCTGTGATCACTTTGATTTCAATCTTTGATCTTTTTCTTTACATTTTTACGGTTGTAACTGCCGTTTCCATTGGAATACCTATTCATTTGTTATGCACCCTTGGAGTATTGCTTACGTCCCACGGGACTATTCATACCATCCTTTGGTACAAAAGATTACGTTCCATCCATGTGAAGACAATGGAGAAGGAAATATTCTCATAAGATTGATAAACACTTTTTAAAAATTACAAGTATCAGTTTGTGTGCATTGTTTCTGAACAGCCTCAACAACAACATACCAACACACAATTTCATGTTATCAATACAGAACTAACCTATCAACACCCCTTTCTCTATGATATTCACTGGTAGCAGACTTTGAGAAATAGGATATACCTTGTCTTCTGATGCTAATTCAACTCCCCAACTTTAAATGGAGACTAGGCTGCTTTCAAATGCAGGATGTCTAAAAACCCATTAAGTGCATGGTGGGGAGGAAGTTTGTTACCTGCCCCCTCCCCTCTTTTGCAGTTGGCTTTGGCTAACTTCCACGGTGAGAAGTAAGTTGAAGAGCAAAAGTGACGAATACCCTCAATTTCATATTTGATTGGACCCTTATTTAAGACAATGATAGACACGTATAAGACATGAATTTTCAAGTAGCGTTGACACTGACGTGCACATAATCAATCTAGCTGGTTTGCAGCATGTCTCTTTGTTTGTTTTCGTACCGAGTTTAGATGAAAAATGCATCCATACTTAGATTAAAGATTCCCCAGCACGAGGGGTGTTCTCAGCTAAATTTCGGGTAGTGGTGCCGCCCACAGGTTCAAAATGGCAGGACGAATTGCACTTTGGCGGACACAGCTTTCAAGGAAAACTGAAGTTGAATTGAATTGCTTTGTTACAGCAAGTTGCTGATTGGTTTTCTTAACAATAGTGATAGAAATTTCATCATCTGATTGGATAATGCAGACTTCGAACGTGATTCGACTAATTCGCCCTGGCTTGAGAGCGTCAACATGACCTAACTTTGACCTAAATCTGCAGCAGGGACTGGCAATCAAAATAGTCTTTTGGCTGCCCATATTTGGGGGCTGCCGCCCCCAAGCCCCTGCCAATTCAGTAGATATACTTTGATCTCAGTACTGACGCATTTTCCCTTCAAAAATCGGTACAAAACTCAAACACGGAGAAGTGCTGAAAGTGTGTCCGCTAAAGTGCAAACTAGCCAAAATGGCACCGAAAGCATGCAATAAGCAGTCAATTCTACCAGCAATATGAGCTCAATTCCTTCAAAGCTGTAGGTATCCGCCAGATTTCATTTGACCATAATGTCGAATAGAATCCTCAACTTACCAACAGTGACGATCACTGACAAAACAACAACAACAAGTGTGGCAGTCACTGAGGTTAATTTGCAGTATGATGAAGCCATCTTTGTTCCCAAAATGGTGGAATACACGTTGAAGGGTTCTCTTCTTCCATCCACATAACTACATTAACTCTTATGCGTGCTTCAAGGGTACAAACCAGATGAAGCTTCAAAATTCAATCTGTAGAAAAATCGAACGTCTGCTTTCTTTCGAAACTCGAACAAAGAATCGAATGTCAAAGGAGTGGTGCTACAAACTGTCCTGCTGAGCTTCACAATCACAATCACAAGCCACAAACCAGTTGATTTCTCGAACACTACGGGATGATCCTGAAAAAAGGACTCACTTTTGAAAATTCAGAGCACCAAGGCTACGTCACAGATTTGAATGATTCAATCTTAGGAAGAAGGCATAGGATCGAAGTTTTTATGATTTTTCTCGCTATCTAACCAGCACAAGAATTGTAGGCAAATTTACCTTTAAGAAAATTTCGTTGTTGCAAAATGACTGAAAAAGCGCCTAAAACATTGATCAGATCGTGAGGACTCTCCTATCTCAGAACAATGCACAATGGGTGTTTGATCCCTCTCGTGGATTAAAAGATATAGATGTTCAAACAACCACTAAAGATTTTCAATCCCATGACAATCAATGTGCAGAGGATACCGCTCACCCGTCAGAAATTGCATTTTTATTATTGTTCTGTGCAAGGAGTCCACAATGATTTGATCAATGTTTCAGGCCCTTTTTCAGTCATTTTGCAATCATGAAATTTTAGTGAAGTTGAATTTACCCACGTTTCTAGTGCTTGTAAAACAACGAGAAACATTATGAAAAACTTCAATCTTTGGCTTTCAACTAACGTTTGAATCATTCAAATCTGTGAAGCGATCTTGATGAACATCAAGAGTTGGACTTCTTTCTGTCACACCCGGTATTTGGCCTTCTGCATTGAAATATTTCTGCGGCCTTGGCAATCAATGGATATAGATATTGCAATGTTCCCATCAATGCTGGCTTCACAAATTCATTCTCAAACTTTTCCTTGATTTTCAAAACTTCGAAACTACTCAAAATGCAAAAGCAGGTCGTTTTTATCTACAACTTTGCCAAGTGCAAACTGAAAAGTAAGGGTAGGATTCCTATTGAAACTTATATATCCTGGTTGAATAAAAAAGAACTTTGAGCGCTAGCCACAACTGGCTACCTGAAATCAAAAGTAAATGGGTTTTTCGCTGAAGGCTTCTTTACCATCTTAATCATTTTCTGAAACTTGACGTACAGATCACTGGCTGTAGAAAGATGAAAGAATTGCGTCTTATAAATAGAGTCATTCCTATCCTAATTCACCATTTCGTGCGCGATGTATCGACTTAAACACCAGGACCACGACAAACATCATCTAAGGGGTCACTTCAAAAAAAGGCAAATCAGTATTGCAGTTTATTGAATCTACATTTCCAATAGATTAAGTCAAAACCGGTTGTGATAGATATTAGACTAGCCCATGATTATTTGTTGAACGTTTTGAGACGAGCTCGTCTCATCTTCAGCTGAGTAAAATTTGCACTGTATCGAAGCTACCCGCTCACACTGCTCCGTTTCTGTACAAAAACGGAGAGAAAAACCTCCGGTTTTGTGCTTTCACACTGATCTGCCCGATAACAAAAAAGCAGTGAAAAACATCCGTTTTTGTGCGTTGACATTGCTCCGCTTTTGTGAAACCATTGTTGAATATTGGAGCGTTTTCAAAAACCTCCGTTTTTGCGCGTTCACATTGATCTAGAGCGTTTTCAAAAACCTCCGCGCTTTTGTGGATATCCACTTTTGATAGCGTTTTCGAAAACCTCCGTTTTTGTGGCGTTTTTGTGCGGATCAGTGTGAGCACTTTCACAAAAACGGATATTTTTCTCTTCGTTTTTGTACAAAAACGGAGCATTGTGAACGAGGCCTAAGCCACACTAAATCCTGGAGAGTGTTTTTGGGCAATGCTTTGCTTCATGCATGAAGTGATTCAGATCTTCATCATTTCTATAAATCTACATTTTGAATAACCAGTTTTAAAAATCATTATATTTTTGTTTGTTTGCCATGTATTTCAAAACACTCGCACCTTTGTTTCTTAATTGTTGAAGCTTTCACCTCATTTCTGAGGCCTCATCAGAAACTCAGTTGATGAGGCCTCGAAAGTGAGGCAAAAGTTTCGACAAATAAACAATGTAAGCGCGAGTGTTTTGAAATATATGGCAAACAAACAAAAACATAAGTACAGTCTTGGATTCTACACTCAGGATCAAATTAAAGCTTTAGAAGTTTCTGCTACAAGAAGAAGAGGCATTTTTATTATTTTCGTAAAAATTTATCAATTTGAAAAAATTAATATCAACGTAGATCTTAAATTACTTAAGGAAAGTTGATACAATCTTCAAGAAGTTCAGGAAGGTCTACGATATGGCCGAGGGGAGGGGGCGTTCAGCACATGCACACTCGGGGAGGTAAGTCCGATATTTTGGGGTTAGAACATTGCCAAAAGTGATATTTTTGAGTCCAAAGAAAATTGAAACTATTTTCATGATATCGACATCAAAAATCGTTTAACTGATATTTCCGGGTTCGCTAGGATTTCCATTTGCATTGTTTCGGGATATTTTATGTTCATGTGATGTTTTCGGTTGCAATGAAGCTGAAGTAATATTTGTGGTTACCAGAAGATTTCTTGGACTGATCCATCCGTCCTGAGTGCCCCCCTCCCCACCCTTGAGCAATATGGTGGCAAGCAGGATTCTGCAGCTCTTCTGGTTGAAGATTTTTAGGAGCCTCTTGAATTTTTAGGAGCTTGCCGAGGAAGTTACCCTGAGTCATATTAAGACCTATTTTGATACATGCGTGCAGATTCGATTGGTTTACTGAAATCGAATTGAATTGAATGGAAAATTGAAAAGCCATCTTTGAGAGATAATTAAGGAGTCCTCATCCAAGAGACTATGGGGCTTAGATTCTGGTGAATAAGTCTATTCTCGATATCAAATGTTGAAAGTTATACATTTCTCAAACATTCAGTTTTAACGCTTGGAAGCTTGTTTCTTTGCATCATTAGATTGATTGGCTTTGCCTTTGCCACCCGGTTGCGGAGGTGGTTGTGCTGACTTCTTTCCTTTTCCATCTTTGTCTTCTGGCTGTTTCACTGTGCGACCGAATACTGTTGCGCGAGGTGGGTCAGCTGGCTTCTCTGCTTTTTCTTTTGCTTTCTTCTTCTTCCTCTCCTTCTCTTTCTTCTCTTTCTCTTTCTTCTCTTTCTCTTGTTTTTCTTTCTCTTTTTTCTCTTTCTCTTTCTTCTCTTTCTCTTGTTTTTCTTTCTCTTTTTTCTCATTCTCTTTCTTCTCTTTCTCTTTCTTCTCTTTCTCCTTCATTTCTTTCTCTTTCTTTTCCTTCTCTTTTCTCTCCTTCTCTTTTTTTTCTTTCTCGTTCTTATTCTCTTTCGCTTTCTCTTTCGATTTGACTGCTGTGGCACCACCAGGTGAGTCTGCAACTGGCTGATTTTTCAAGTTGGAAGGCATTGCTGAACTGCCAGGTGCGTTTCCACCTGCTTTTTCAGCATCCCTATGCAAAATAAGCATAACAGTAGACGTGACGGAAGAAAACATTACCCACAAGTGTGAAGCATGTCGTGAAGCTTTCTAAAGTTAATTACAGCATACCGCAGGGGAAAATACTTCTAGATTTCTAATTACTTAACTTCAACCTGCGAAGTGAGAAAAGTGGCATAAAAAACGCACAAGGCACGTATCTCTCGACCTGACAACTCTAAGTGGAGGCTACAATCCTGGCCATAAGGATTGAGAATGTTTGGAAAGTCTCGAATTTTTTCATTTAGCAACCCCCCGCTCCCCCAATTCAATGTTGTTTGTGAAGATATCCTGAAGTCTGACACCTGCCATGACTTCTGATGACAAAAAAACAACATTGAGAAGGGGGGAGGGGGGAAAGTGAACATTTTGACTGTATTTTGGTAGTGAAGTCTAAAGAATAGGGGAAAGTCGATTTTTTCTCAACACCTTATGGCCAGGATTGTAGCCTACACATCGCGCACTATTACAAAATGGCTACATTATTTAGCCTAACTTATGAAAATTTTACGAATCTGGCAGCGATTTGCATCAATCTTTCAATTCGCATCAAAGTGCTTCTATCTTATGTTATTTACTTGTTTATCTTTGTATTGTAGCAATGCATCACGCAGCAAGAAGATTGTTTTGAGCAAGAACCAGTGGTTACAAAATAGGCATCGATCTTTGGGTCTCATGAGGCCAACAGGTCGAGAAAGGCCAAACGTAAGATTCTTACTAATTTTGTTTCAGTTTGTTTTTATTGTTCGGGATACTATCATTTTCTCCAGAGGAGCCAGACGCCTGTTGAAGCGCTTTGGAGTAAGCGCAGTATCGATCTTAGGGTCATATCGCCCTTCATCCTTCTTTTGTGGAATTGCGCATGCCCCAAAACGCTTCGCTCGATCCATTCATCAGGGAGCCAATCAGAGTTAACGTCTATTACTTTGTCATTTACAAAAGGGGGAGTTTGGAGCATCCCGAACAATATAATGCTCAAAACGCCGCATCCGCTGACCAAAGCCGGATCTCCACTAGGTGTAAAATGTCGCACCACAAAAATTAGGACGTATTATTCCTACTATTCGCGGCTCGAAATTTTTCCGTGGCGACAATTTGTTTATCCAATTAAGCCGGATCTCCACTAGGCGGAAAAATGTCGATCTGCGAAAAGTAGAACGTATTCCTACTATTCGCGGCTAGAAACTTTTCCGCGGCGACAATTCGATTAGCCAATTTGATTGCCGGAAATTTCTCCGCATCAACATCTTTCCGCCTAGGGGCCGCAAACATGTCGATTTTTCCCCAACAACGTCGTTTGGACGTTTTTGGGGGGAGGGGTTTCGCTCAAGACGTTTTCAAATTGAGACGTTATATCGAAAAAAGGTCTGATAAAAAAATCACAACCTGTAAAATCTGAACGTTGTCTTTGTTGACTGTCTCTCATTGTCAAAATAAGCCTTCTAATATGCTCTGATCTTAAACTCTTTCATCTTAAAAGTTGGCCTACAAAAAAGACACTCAGACCATAACATAACATAAAGATCTTTTTAAATTCAACTCAACAATGAAACGAAATCAACTTGTAATAGACGATTACGGAAAAGATGGCGGACCTCATTTCACGCAATGCATGATAGGAATATGCCCCCTAGCAACCCATAGCTACTAAAACTTACAACTGCGGCATAAAATCTTGACCACAGCTACGATAGATTTAGGCCGTCGCAACTTCATCGTGAAGTCGACACTCTTCTGAGCCGTCGCTCGCAATAATGTACAGTACAGTTTCCCTACAATTTCAAGATGTAGTGGCCTGCTGTTTTCATCGTTTCATCAAGATATCAAGAAGATTTTTGGCCTTGTTTACATTACTGATTAGAGAGTGAAGAGGTGAATAAAACAGAGATGAATAAAAAGTTGTAAAAACATTCGAAAAAAGAATGAAACATTGCAAATCACCTTCTCTTGAGATTTGCATAACAAGGGTATTGCAATGGCTTCAGTTCACTCGACCGAACACAACATTCGAACTCTTTAACTTTCGTTCAGAAGTCTCATTCTTTTGGGATTTCTCTCCGCCAAGTCTTATGACTCTCTAGTCTACTGTTTGCAGAATTTGCATCCTTTGGATAGCTAAGGTTTTATCTGCGAAGTCTACCGTCTTTAGAAGACTTCGTGTACTTCAGGTGCCCAAAAGAATATGCGTAGATTTCACAATAAAGTTGCGACGGCCTAAGTCTATCGTAGCTCTGGTCAAGATTTTATGCCGCAGTTGTAAGTTTTGGTAGCTATGCGTTGCTAGGGGGCATATTCCTATCATGCATTGCGTGAAATGAGGTCCGCCATCTTTTCCGTAATCGTCTATTGAACTCAGCAATAGTACGATATCAGCTGAATCCTTATCCTGGTGGCTAAGGTACGGCAACGTCGACATTTATGACTTTCACTATTATGTAAAAAGGACTTCCCGTCAATAGTATGCAGGGAACATCCCTCAAATTAGGTTCTATAGGAATTACACCAATCTATGTAGTTTCGCAAGAAATGTCAAAGGCTTGTAAGAAAACTCTTCAGTTACTTTGTATGACAATCCTGGATGCTGTTATTCTTTGATATGCAGAAATTTAAAGTACAGAATGGTTGCGAGTAAGTGTATTTCTCACCTTTTGCAGTTTATTTTACCGTTGTTAGAATTGTTCTTAGCAATGAAATTTGATATGAGCGCAGGGTCAGGCTTCACACTAAGCACTGCAAAATCCAGGCCTATAACATGCATAAATTTCGCTTATATCGATATTTAGGTCATGGACGTTTTGTGGGGGGGGGGTAGGGGGGTCTAAACGAAAACGTCCAAACGACGTTGTTGGGGAGAAAATCGATATGTTAGTCGCCCCTAGTGGAGATCCGGCTTTATATTATTTTTACTATTGTAAAGATTTTATAATGTAAAGAACAACAGATAGAGATATCAACTTCGACAATTCAGTTGCAATTCAGGGCATGTTTGATTGGCAATTCCAAACCTACCAAATTCTGAAAACTGTAGACTTTGCAGAAGCGAAAACACATTTCTTAATCAAGCACAAACTTCTTGAAAGAAGTACGTTTCAATTTCTTCCTGGCCAAGGTGATGTTTCCAGTAGAAAACACGAAAACGAGTCTTGTTCTTGGCAAAGAGTTGGCAGAATGGAAAGTTTGAAATGATTCGATCACCTTAGCACCACGAACATCAAGTTTTCTTAACTTTCCATTAAAAATTTTCACGGAAGAGGGTACGATAAATTACTTGTCCTGTACACTTTCTCTTCCTATTTCTCATTTGTCTCATCTTCACCCTATCTGACCTGGGTGATTTGAAACACTCAATGCCTGTGGGGGCGGATTCCGCCCCCCTGTTTATCTTTGCTGTTGCTTGAGATATGGCAACCAAATTTGGCACAAAGGTTGTTCATTATATAAACAATGAATTTTTGAAACAATAGTTTAATTAGCATTGTTGTTGTTGTTGCTAGAGCACAATTAACATTATGATGTCATATGACGTCATAAAAATGAAAGTGTGTTAAAAGGTCGTAAAACTTTACTTTTCGCAAAGAAATGAAATATATAGATGAAAATAGATGTAAATTCATAGTTTGGACTTAATTGGACCAACTAAAAAGGATTAAGAGAGATACAATGTATATTTTGCACAGAGTGTGGCATGAAAACTTGGTTACCATGGAGACGAGGCTAAAAATAGAACACCAGAATTGTTACAGTTTGATTGCTATATGATAGAAAGTTAAACTTGCTAAATCTCAGAGGCATTCAGCAAACACGGAAAAACGTATAAATGAAAATGTACGAGGGGGGGGGGCGGAATCCGCCCCCCCCAGGTCAGATAGGGTCTTCAAGTACAGGAGGGCGGGAAGAGATGTCGCAGGAGTAGCTTGTTGATCTCTCAAACACAACACACAGAAAATGCGAGGAAAACTTTGTCAAAGGCATTTTCTTGGTGACGGTGACTCATGTCTTTCAAATTTATCATCGAAATCAAATCATCCAGTTGTAAACATGAGTGTGACAAGGTATCCCTGTGAGAGCCAGCCCCTCACCTCCCTACTTCACCTCTCAACAAAGCTATTTCAATAGAAAAACAGGATAAATGACTTACCGTCGAGGATTTGCTGTGGCTAGGAAAGAACAATAAATTAAATTAGAACTTTAGAAAGATGTCTACATGCCCACAGCAAAGCTCTCAAGTATCGTTTCTAAAGCAAACAGTTGACCCTATGTTTTTGAAGCTCATGGATTCAAAGATGTGAATTTATTAGGATATAACTCAATTTTTTGTAGATAGTTCCATTGAAACCTCAAGGAAGATTTCTTGCTTCGTCTAATATCATTTAATCTAAGTAAAAGTGCTCGCTTCGCTCTCACTTCAACATTGTTCCTAGCTCATTCGTAGAGCTTCTTAACCACATTTGTCCAACTGCTCTCTATAGCAGAAGTGTACATCGTAATAATTGAATTTAGGTATGGGTGTCAAGCTTCTTAGTAAAGCTTTTGAGTAAAGCTTCGTAGGGGTGTGGGGCTTCTTAGTAAATTAGGAAAAGCGTTTGCTTCGTTCTCACATCAACATTCCTAGTTCCTACTGAGAGATTTTTCACCATATTTGTCCATACTCCTTAAGTGCAATTGGAGAGGTATACATCGAAATTAATGAGGTTGATTGTGGATGCTAGGGAATGCAAAGCTTAAAGCTGCAGGTCAGAGTTTTGTGTTCTCCCCATTCTCCCTGTTTCGTGATATACATTTGCTTTCGGGTTTCTTTAATAAAAGGAGCTTGGCAAGGCAGTAAAATTTTCAAAGGTGCTAACTTGCACTGAAACTTCTGATAACAAAGCAAAAAACATCATAATAGAAATCTACAAACGAGTTTCCTTCCAGTGATATTTTTACACTTTTTACGAGAGGTTCAATTCAGTTGATTGACGTGAGATCTTTCGATAGACCTTTTAGCTATTCCGAGAAAGAATCTCAATCCAACGATACTTTGCTACATCTTGTAGAATTTTCTAATGTGCACAATAGTGATGGAAGCTCTAACGCCACTCGATCGAATCTCGTGTTTAAGAAAGTACATAAATAACGCTCGATCCAGGCTATCTTTTTGAATAGCTAAGTTATCTATTGCTTGAACCAAATTCAGACTTATGACCTTTAATCCCTTGCGTCTCTGCCTTTCTTTTTATTTTCCGATGTCACTTTGCTCAATAAGGACTGTGAACATTACTCTGAAAAATTGGACACATCCTTCAAAAATTGCTTAAACTTGCAAGAGTTCTCGTACACTCAACAAAATCACTTCAAAATCATGTCAGAAGAACTTGGACATTGAAAAGCACTCTTAGTACAAAAAATGATGCTTTCCTGACCTACTATAGCCGCAAAATATATACCTTTCAAGCAGTAAACTTCCTCTTTATGAACAAAGCAGATCCATCACAGCTACGAAAATTGTAGGCCATAGCAACCTTTGTGTACGCAATAACAGCAACTGTCTAAGTAGTGCCTTCTTATTTACAGAGCACTAAGTTCTAGCAACTTGATTAGAGAAATATGGTACCACTTACGCGGGTCTAAAGTCTGCCTACTTTTTGAATGTAATGTTATGAGTTCATTTGACAAAGTGATATCAGTAAAACCGTGAACCATGAATGCCGGGAAACAAGAGTCAAAAGGCATGAGTTTAGTCCGAATTGCTAACTTGCAACCACTTAAAATCCAGGCTATCAAATTAGTCCAAATTCTGACGCAATGTTTAGCAACGAGTCTCTGCTTTAGTGACGTATCAGCTAAAAAACATTACAGAGATTTTTGTGGTCAGTTTAGGACTTACTTATCGCAGCATGGGCGATGATGCACCGATTTTTTGGGAAAGGAAGGCAAAAATTGCAGAATATCTTACCCATTAGCTGCCTAGTTATCAATTCTGCATGCATAGCTGTTGGTCATTTTCAGTAGAAACGATCAGCATACAGCCTTTTGTCCAATTTTTTGCCCTTCGTTTAAAGCAAATGAACGGAGATATAGCGACATAATCTAAATATAGCACAAAAGAACGGCAGGCACCACTAATCTTCTTATTGTTTTCATAAATCGAAAACATCAAATACAATAGTTTATATTTAGATTACCCATTAAGTTTGCTTTTAACAACGTTGATTTACTTTAAGAAGGAGCTATGCGCTTCAATTCACATGTAGGCCTAAGCAATACAGAGCCAGACAAATCGAAACAATGGGAAAAATATTAAGGACAAATGGTTGTATGCTGATCGTTTCTACTTAAAGTAACCAGCAGCTATGAAGACTTGATAACTAGGCAGCTAATGGGTAAGAAATTCTGTAATTTTGCCTTCCATTCCCAAAAGATCGGTGCATCATCGCCCATGATCGCAGGTGCTCTAACCCAGAGCAGAGTCATAGAATGTACAGAAATGATTTACCTGCCTGTCTCTTCTTCATCACAAAGAACACAATGCCAAAGAGGGCAATAACGGCAACAAGTCCTCCAGCACCAATGCCAATGAAGTTTGTCACCGATTTTCCACTGCCTGAAACTAAAGAAGAAGCAAATTCAAAAGGAGAGGAAAGTGGAAAACCACAACAGCACAAAAAGTAAAATTCCTCTAGGATTCTTCGCTGCACTGATCAGTCTCTGGAGGATTGGTTTGATTGATATTTCTAAGTCTACCAAATCCTGAAGAGATCAGGCTGCGCAAGGTTGCAATCCCACCTTCCAAACAAAAATAAACAACTTATACTGTGGTTTTGAGACTCATCATGGTGACAAATCAATGAAGTCGAGGGTTTTCAAAGGCTACCAAGCCTCTTTCCTTAAGAAACAGAGGGTTCAAGAGGGCCTTTTTCAAGTCTAGCAAGTCCGCTGCTCTCGAATTTCAGGATTAGCCCAAATAGATTTCCAAGTTTACCAACTTCATCGTTTTCAGACTTGGTACAACTCTCTCAGGCAATCATGTTCAGTTTCTTCACTTTACATTTCGGTCACTCAGTTTATTGGGGAAACGAAATCGGCTTTCTTGTGCGAAGAAACTTATGTGTCCCCCCGTGAAGTTGGTTAAAGCTCATGCGCAGTAGCGTTTTGGGGTGGAGCTCTGACCAGTCCAACCTCAAAATGCCACTGCGCATGAGCTTTAACCAACTGCACGGGGGACGGATACGTTTCCTTGTACAAAGCCAATCTTGACCTCCCCAACAACATTAGGATATCAATCACAACACCCAGAGGTGTACTCAAAGAAATATAAGGGGTCCGTCAAGCTCCAGGGACGTAGGCAGGCATCTCAAGCTTTGGGGGCACGACTCCTCGAGGGCACTTTGTCTTAAGGAAAAGGGGTATTTTCTAAAGGTGAAAAGAACACTTCTTTTTTTCTTGCAAAGTTTTTGCAGGGGCACGTACCCCCAGTGCCCCCCCCCCCCCCCCCGGTTTCTAGGTGTATATCCAGCTCCTAACGCTGTTGCCATCATTCGTTGCCATCATGTGTAATGATGTTCATAATTTTATTCATCCTGGGTTCTCGTTGCCTTGATTAACCCTCCATAGGGATAGGAAACAGAAGGCTGACAGGAGTTGCTATCATGTTGGAACGGTTTGCAAACATCGCATATGCTAGGCATAAACCTCGGCCTTAGTAGGACAAAGTTTTCGTAAACAGCAAACGGCTAATTTTTATTAGGCAGCCTTTTTAAGTTTGTCTTTCCCTAAGCTCGTGGAGCCCTTGGTTGTAACAATATTCAAAATATGATGAAAGTGGCTACTAGCCCTAGATCTTAGTAAAATTTAAACTTGGTTTCAACACTCTTACAAAACTATAAGGACTGACATGACTCAATTTCAGATACATTTTGAAATTTTTTCTCCATAGTGCAACTGAACGTAGACTCCTCCCTTGTTGGCATCTATCTTAATCCTATATTGATCGGTGGGGGGGGGGGGTTAAAAGCCCTCCTCCCAGTTTTTTTTAGGTAACTTCTTTTGCTAAATCCTAGGCCAACGATCTATTTGCATCTTCTGTCTACATTTCGTCAAGATATCTCATGTACTTTTTGAAGTGTAATGATTTATTCAGAGAGCACTTTAACCCTATTTGACCTGGGGGGCGGATTCCGCCCCCCTCGTACTTTTTCATTATACGTTTTTCCGTGTTTGCTGAATGCCTCTGAGATTTAGCAAGTTTAACTTTCTATCATATAGCAATCAAACTGTAACAATTCTGGTGTTCTATTTTTAGCCTTGTCTCCATGGTAACCAAGTTTTCATGCCACACTCTGTGCAAAATATACATTGTATCTCTCTTAATCCTTTTTAATTGGTCCAATTAAGTCCAAACTATGAATTTACATCTATTTTCATCTATGTGTTTCATTTCTTTGCGAAAAGTAAAGTTTTACGACCTTTTAACACACTTTCATTTTTATGACACCATATGACATCATAATGTTAATTGTGCTCTAGCAACAACAACAACAACAATGCTAATTAAACTATTGTTTCAAAAATTCATTGTTTATATAATGAACAACCTTTGTGCCAAATTTGGTTGCCATATCTCAAGCAACAGCAAAGATAAACAGGGGGGGCGGAATCCGCCCCCCCCCCCAGGCATTGAGTGTTTCAAATCACCCAGGTCAGATAGGGTTAAATTTCTTTTCTGTTTTACGCTCAAACACATATATGAACATCAAACTACGACAATTCCTGACATAAGTGAGATAGCTGGATGAAACTTTCTGTGCAACAATTAAGCAATTAAACAATTAAACAATAAGGGAATATGAAAAATATCTATCTTTTTGCTTTCTTCTCATATGGCGTCATTCATGACGTCATATATCTAATGAATAAATATAAAGATTACAAATTTCATACATTTTTCAAAATCGTTATGTTCTTATGATATTTTGATGCTTCACCTGTTAACTAAACTTCAAACAAGCGTAATTTATCACTCGAGTGAGTTTTAACAGTCAAATCCATCGGAGAACATTTTTGACCAAAAACAAAGAAAATTGATGGCGTCATCGAAAATAGAACTATTAGAGTGAAATTTAACTTCATTGAATTTGGGACGAAATAAAATATAAGATTGAAAATAATGAACGAATACGAGGAATCACATCGTCAGTCTAAGTGAAATAAACTAACTATTTTGACTTTTCATATCAAGTTACAGAAGACAGTCAATCTTCTTCGTCCTAGCCCTTGTCAGTTCGGAGCTCTGAGGACCCCCCCCCCCCAGCCTGAGGAAGCTCAGAAAAGCCCGGTCCAGATGGGGTTAAAGGTTCAGATTTCCTGTCACCTCCATGCCAGAGTTTGGCGTTTGCCCTGATCATAGTTTCTTGAAGCACAGCGCGGTGAGTCAACCATATACTTGATGAAATTTGAAACTCTTAAGATGTGTTACAGTAAAACTCCGCGAATAAGAACATACTTCTAAAACAGACTGCCAGGTTCTTGGAAACATGCTACTTATGAAATTGTCAGAGAGTGGTTCTTATCGCAAAGACACTTACGACCCTGATGAAGATGAGGCTACACCGTACTTGTTTCATATACATGTAGAGAGATGATTGCATTCCAACTATTTGAGGATACGGTATTTGCTGCTAACAAAGCAATTTATTCCATATAACTTGATCAGATAATATGCTTATCTCTGAAAATTGTCTGAGGTTTTCATTTATGAAAAGTTGGATGTTTTTATACACTGCCATGATAAAGCCTTCGCCATTAAGTGTACCATTTCATAAGAACATTGAAGTAAATCAGTCTGTTGTTGGTTCTTATTTTTGGGTGTAAAATCGGTCTGCAGGTTCTGATGTTTTCATGTTCTTGTTTGTAGGGGTTTATTGTGCATTCTGTCTGCTAGGAGCCATCCAGTCTGCCACCTTTCCATCTTTGTTCTATCTAGGTTTTAAGTTCCAATTTCCTTCAGGAATTTGCTCAAAGGAGGAAACCAAAGCTCTTGTTTGAATACAGAGGCAAATTCGAGCCTTAAGGTTTAATATTTCGGCTTCCAAAGTGCCAGAATCAGGAAGCTATTCTTCAAAAGATCCTGCATCGAGCATTATTTTTATACACTTTTATACGCGAGGTTCTAGAGCTTCTATCACTATTGTCCACATTCGAAAATTGTTCCAAACGCGTCATAACACCGCTCTATTCAGATTTATTCGTAGAATAGCGAAAAGTAAAACAATCAAAGCTAAACTTTCATGTATGGACTCCACCAAATTTGTAAGATTCTTTCCGGGGCTTAAGGTGCAACGCCTTTCGGTCAACGTACCTTTTGCATTTAGAAGAGGATGAGGTGTTTTAAAAATTGCCTTCCTGACTCCTCCTTCCCCAGCTTCATTGAAGGCAGATACTGATATTCGGTAAAAAGTGCCATTCTGCAGACCATAAAATGCGTACTCCAGCAAGGTATTCTTCGCTATAATCAAGATTTTGCTTTGTTCATTCATAGTCCCATTCAGTTGTAATATTTTCAGACGGTAGGAAATAATCTTGGATCTTCCAGTATCTCTTGGGGCAGTCCAGTTGAACATGATGGATGTGTAATTCATTCTAATGGCCATAATTTTTTCAGGAGCCGATGCTCTGTCTGCAAAATACAAAAAAGTACGTTCTATAGATTTGCATCAGGTAAGTCAGAAATTGTTCACATGTTTGGCGGGCAGTTAAATATACATTGTATGGCCAACCTTCAAAACAAAGATGTTATCCTATCAGTTAAATGCCAATTTAGATTCGAAAATTTGTTTCGTAAGATCACTTAAACCTAGAGTTAGAAAATTCCTCCAAGTGCTCCAATTTGGCACCAGAGTTTCATTTTACAATCTTGTCCAGTTTTTATTTGGCAACAAGATATAATTGCGATGCCATTGTCAGTTTCAAAAATTGAATCTTTTTTTTTGATAGCAGATATATTGTGGACCAGAAATGGACCTTTTGGTAAACTGGAGAAAGAGAATAAGGAGAGCGCGGCCCACCATTCTGACAGATTTCGCAGCAATAGGAAAGTTAGGCTAATCTAATCCCCTAGCCCTCCGCTGCGTTGTTGATCACCAGCGTATGGCTTGCGTCTCAGTTGGATCGCCCTGCATAATAGAATTTTGTTCGATTTATTTGCATTGTTTCAAGAGTAGCATGGCACCTTTGTGGCATGGCAAGTGTTTTCTCAGATTTAGTTAGGCGTCTTGCCATCCTTCCGCCCATTTATGAGTGTATTTTGAGCAACTTAATTGCATGTGGTCACTCAAGATGGAACTTAGGCTAGTTGATGATTGGGCCTAAACTGAGCCATTTCAAAGCCGAGGACAATTGCCCGCAATAAGGTGGCTAAAGATACACCAGGGTACGGATATGTGCCGCCCATATGGGTGCCTTTTTGAGTCCAAAATTCTCTAAACAAGGGTCTCTTTTTCGGCAAATTTTCCATAAATATGAGTGGGTTATCCAGAAATTGGCAAAGAATATCCAAAAATGGGTCATTTTCCGCCAAAATTCATCATAAAAGTGGGTATGACAGCGACTGTCGGTAATTGGAGGATACCTTTCGGAAAACTAGGCGGCAGACCCTGGTCCATCCGCAAGTCATGTAGCCCCCCGGAATACGCAGTTGTTTGTTTCGTAATAATTCAAATGATAACTAATTTCTTTTACTCAAACAACGAGGATTGTTTACACCAAAAAGAGTTATTTCGCTTATGAACACATTTACAAAGCAAATGTAATTAATTTGTAGAATGAACGAAGATGTCTCTTCAGGAAAAAATTTGTAAACTTGATTTCAAGTTCGATTGATTTCCAGTCCGACTGGGATTTCTATGATGAATCTTCCTCCCGAAGCACGAGATTTCTTGTGTGTACTTCTCTATGATTCAGGAGATTCCACAACAAACGCATACGCATAATCTGTTTAGGGCAAAAGCAAAAGCTCTCTTGTGAAGGTGGAGGCAAATCTAAACTTTCTTTAGATAAGAATTTCTGCTCTCAGTGCTCCAATATCAACGAGCAAGGTATCTATCTTTAGGTTAAAGGCACACTGTCGTGGCTTTGATTGGCTAAACGTGATGTTGAAATCACCAACAAAAGATATGGCCTCTGAACAATTACCAAGCCTTTATGCTCTTTGGTCATACTTTGTTTCAAGAATAAAGGCTGTCAGATCGTTATCGTCTTCATGAATTTCTCTGTACAGCGAAATTACTGAAGGTTGCCAACTTCTATTCTTTTTAATTGTCTTATTCACCCAATCAGCGCCACGACAGTGTGCCTTTAACTGTCAAGGACTAGTTCCGTTTAAAAGTATTTCCGATTGATCCAGGCTAGCCCTGATCAAATTTGTCACCTTTTTTCAGGGACACTCGGTAGATACTATTACTGTTACATCTTTCTTTGTTTTCTTGAGTGACAAGAATCTGTACAGATAACTTGACCTGAGATAACAATTTCTGGGATCGCTGAAATATTTGAAATAAGTATAAAATGATTGAAGCAAGCAAGGAAGCAAGGAAGCAGCTTTTTTGGTCAACGCAATGGCAGATATACAGCTGATGTGAGCCATGGCTTTGTGCCCTCAGAGTTGCCCTTTGAGTACTGATTTACCGACCTCAAAAGGATGGAGAGCGGAGTTGGCTGCTGGCTTGTGGTCTGTCGTGCCAGCAAATGGATTGGAACCCACACGGGTAGAAATCCCGTAGGATTCGAAACACAGTGCGCTAAACCACTTGGTCAAATTACCAGTGATTGCATGAGGCTGCATAAATAGCAGTTGCAAAAGACCATTCGCATGAACATTCAACGGTCCGTTATGCATCAATGAAATGTTTGTACATTAGGCCTGATTTCCATTAGGCGGAACATTCCGCTCGCAGCGACCTTTTCCTGCCACCTGATTGGCTTGCAGAAAAGGGACGTCGCTCATAAGTAGAAACCCATTCAACTTTCGAGCGGAATCGTGCTTGCAAACAAAGGAAGATCTTTGCGAGAGGAATTTTTCGCCTAATGGAAAGTAGGCTTTAGTCATTGCCCTTTATTGGTATTTACAAGATCATGACAGAAATGTAGACGACATGATTCCTTGTATTCGTTCAACATTTAGAATCTGATGTTTTAATTTCACTCATACAAAGGACTCACGACCAAACGGATTCTAAACAGGGACTAAAATCTTACGGAAAGTCATCAGAAGAAACTTAAGACATCTTCCATCCTAAGAACGTCGAAAGAAAATTCGAACGTCCCTTCGAAGGTCATTTCGAGCGCTGCTTCCCTTCGAGAAGTCGACCTTTGAACTAATGAGCCAAGCAAACGCTACAAATAGGCACGTGGGTTGACCATATTAAGAAAGTAGCGATCTGATTGGTCGTGCCGTGAACGCGACGGACTTGGCCTAATTAGTCCCTGTATTGAAGCGTAAGGACATAAGTCCCTCAACTGAAGCGATAACAACAACAACAACGAGCGTAAGTTAGAGGGACTTATGTAATATGTAATGTAACCTAACAGAAATGAACTTGAAGCAAATAAGTACTTACAGTAAACGACAACTTTCCCATAAATGAACTCCCTGCGATTTACAATATTTGCATCAGTTAATACACATTGGATTCTAACTACACGTCTGTGAACACCATTGAACACGATAGGATTTGATGTGGTGAAATTTCTTTGTGCTTTGCGGCTAATTTGACCTATCCAATTCAACCTGTTCAACAAGGAACACTGAATAAAAGGGATTGGAATTCCACCAGCGATGCATGTCGAAGTCAGTTTTCCCCCTTCAACCAGCTCAAATCTGTTTCTAGGACTCTTTCCAGAATTCAGACAATTAATTACTTTTATAGGATCTGCAAGAGTAAGTAAATAGTCAATTATTATAGGATTGTTGTTCGTTGTTTCACGTGTAAAGAGAATAGGTTTAAGATAGCTTTTAACGAAAGTAAACTAACTTTTTATAAACTAAGGCCCCGTATACACGATACCGTTTTCATTTCATGTCGGATTATTTTCATATCGGATTGGCCTTCTGTTTACACGGCACCTTCTTCATTATATCTGATTGGCCCCCTGTTTACACGAGAACGCACTAATCCTATTACGCTTCATACCGTTTTGCGTTTTCAAATGAAAACGCTCTGAAAGTGACATGAAACCAATCCAATATCGTGTAAACGGTCGAATCCAGCATCAGTTCTAAGGCCCCGTTCACACTGCTCCGTTTTTGTTATGATGCGTTTTTGTTGCATAAAAGCTACACAGGATGAAGAACAGGTAAAGTGGGATCTGATGTTGAAGGAACGGTTTTGGTTGGTGACAGTGGTCGATTGGTTGATGTGGGTGCAGGTCTGACAGAGGCGATGTTGGCAGGGAGAAGTACCAGGCTGTTGTGAAGTAGAAGGTTGGTTCTGACTTGGCAATCCTTTAAGTTCTTGTCTCTGCGAAAGCCATTAGTGGAGGTGTATCGAAGATGTTCTTTGTATTTGTGTCGTTGATGAAAATGTTGAACTTGCTATAAATTACGTCCTTTACGTTGTTGTTAAAAGGGTGATATAGGTCAGTATGAAAGGAATACAGTTGTTGCTGGTTGCGTTGTTGGATAGAAGAAGGGCGTCATCTTGAGAAAGATCCTTAACCCTACTGTACCCAGGCTCATTGGGTCAGACCACTGCCTGGGAGGAGGGGCAAAAAATGCCCCCCAATTATCTCCAAAACCATAATTAATATGCCATTGTAACTTCGTACAATAGTAATAACGTTCATTTGAAGCCTAATGATAGAATCTGGCGCTAATTGGTCACGTGGTTTGTTGGTAGGCAACGAAATAATAGGACCATGTCGCTATAAGCTTCTGTACTGAAGAAGTAACGAGTACTAATTATTGCAGAAAATAAGGCTTGTAATCTGGATAAACTACTTAAAAGTAAAGAAAATATCAGTGTTAATCGATATATGTCACAACTGTGAAGTCTGGTCCTCCTTCATTACAAGTATGCCGTCATCAATTTGAATTATGTCATAGAACTTATAATTTGCTGATGTCAGCATGTATATATAATGTATATCAAACGAAAGCAATTTAACGGGCAATCGTTTGGTACCAAACACATCTCTATCAAAGTTAAAACAAAGAAGTTATGATTGTTTTTGTGATTTTTTGTTGCCACTCTCCAACTATGGATATCTACTGGTCACATGACTTGAATTAAGACAATTAAAAACCTAAAATGCAATTGCCAATTAGAAAAAAAAGTTAAGGATGCTTCAGCTCTCTCTCTTTTTTACTCTATGTTTTATAATCAAAAGTTTGTGTGTGGGGGTATTCCCCCAGGGTACAATAGGGTTAACTTTATTCAATAGACCTTTTCACGGAAAGAAAAGCATGCTGGGAAAATGGGGGAGATTTGGAGATTTCGACACCATGCAGCTTCGAATTTCGCCAGGTTTTGCGGTGCTTATTTTCGCAACAAACCTTTCTCCCTATGCACGAACAAAGATGTTAGATATCTTGTGTACATATCGATAAACTCCTTACACTTCAGAGACAATGAAATAGCAACATGTTTGTGGATCGAATTCCTCTGAATCTTTTTAAGGGACGAGAAAGAAACCCGAGGCAGCTTCGAGAATCACAGAATCATGCCTAGGCCCTTGCGACCAAACGCCACATTTAGGCACATAATTCTGCGATCAATGGAGGAAATCAGCTGAAATTCAAAATGAAAGCACTTCATTTGTGTTTGAAATCGCATTTAAATTGGCAGGCTGTTGCCTGAACGCATATGAACGTAGGGAGGTCAAACAGCTCAGATCACATGTCGTCCTTCCCAATGAAAAGTTTCGACTAACGTATCTTTGCAGAAACCGGGTTCAATTTTCTTACAAAGCGAAAGAAACCCTTTCACTGCTGATTTTTTCATCCAGTGATTGTCGACAGATGTATTTGCTACCTTTTAATTGATATTTCTAGCGACCACCAATTTTGAAGTATCATCTTACCAGAAATTTATTTCAGCTTGAAAATCCAGGTAAGGCGTAGGCCATTTGCTGTCCCTAGACTAAAGGATGAAACCTGCAAGCGCCCATCTAAGATATTTTGTGAGATATTTTGATCATTATCTCTTCATATGCCATTCATGCTAAAAAAATATCTTTGGTATATGATATTTAGGGTTAACGTTTCCTTGAGCTGCATGCCCTTCAGGAGATGAAGATTAATTCTTGAACTCATTTTTGATGCACTTTTTGCTCGCTATTTGTTATCGTCTCGATCTGTTTTCAAAGAGGACTTTTCATTCTCATCGCATCTGTATCGCTTCTTTGTTTCAATGTAGCAACCAAAACAAGACATGATTTATTTCCAACAAGTCGAGAATCGATATTAGATGTAGATAATTAAAGATCTACAAACCTTAACAAACCTTCTTTCTTCCAGTCGTTTCTAGGTATATTTACAGTATGAGTTCTTGCACTCCCAAATCAAAACATTGTTTATACGGGCTGTGAGATAAGCCTAACAAATCAGAAATGACGAAAGAATTATTCTGCCCGTTTTCATGAACTTCGTGAACCTGTATCAACAGCGATTTGCAGCAACAAGCTATGCATCCACTCGAAGCAAATTTAAAGGAAATGCAGCATTTTATTCTTCGTAAAATATTTTCCTGGCTTCTCTTTGCAACTGTTCAAATGAGAATCGATTTGGAAATGGCCTAAAAAGGTGGGAGTTCTCGTACACTCAACAAAATCGCTTCGAAATCTGGTTTAAAGAGCTCGAACGTTGAAAAGGAAACTTTAAGTACAAAGAATGATGTTGTCTTGATCTACAAAACGCAAAATGCATACCTTTCAGACAGTAATCTTCCTTTGTAGAAGCAAAATAGATCCATCGAAGCTGCGAGAACTCCAGGCTGCTTCAACCGTTCTTTAAGAGCAACAACAACAACATTCTGAATAGCGGCCCCTGATTGGTTAAAAACTGAATTCTAGCGATTTGATTGGTGAATACGGAACAACCCTACGCGGGCCTAAAGTGGGCCCACTATTTAAGAGTAATGTTATTAGTCCCTCTTGACCAAGGAACGCAGGGAAGCAAGGGACGAAAAGGCATCAGTCTATCATAGATTAGCTGTTCTTGATCGCCAACAAAGAGGCAGGCATAACTTGGGCCAAAAGTAACACAGTAACATAGTAACACCGCCCATAGTAACACCAGACTTCAGAATATGATATTTACTGTCAAACTAGAAATAACGATTGTCAGCGAGTGCTGAGGATTGTATTGTTCATTCCCTGATTCCGCAGTTTACACTCATTGAATTGTGATGCATTACAAATTGGTATATTGGCTTTGAGTCAATTAAAGGAAATGAATCAGCATAAGTAGCGAAGGTATACCCTATCTGTCAAAATCTGCTGACAACGCATTTGAAAATAAGGATCTTGATTGGCCAGTTCTGTATTGATCACATGAAATTGTGTGTCGTTGTGTTGTTTGCTTTAGTTCAGAAACAATGCAAAGATCAGCTGATACTTACAAAATTCAAAAGGTGTTGGTCAAATCAAATGGGGCTTTTATGCCTCCATTGTCTTTACATACAAGCAATATAATCTCCTGCACGTGAGGATGATAAAAATAGCCCTTCGGGACACAAGTGCAGCTCCAAAGGTGCTTATACAAATTAAAAGGCATTCAAATGGAAACAATATTCACCACTGCAAACATGCACAGATAAAGATCAAAGGTTGAAATCAAAGTGATCACATGAGCTTCTTGTCTTATGCTGATTCAATCCCTTTAACAACAGGAAAACAGAGATATGCCGTAAATGTTCTTTTGTTGCCAATGATATAGAGCGCTTCTATATCATTGTTTGTTGCCAATAAAAGTGAATTCCAACCATTCCGATGCCATTTCAAAAGCCGCTGACCGACGTCACTTTGCAAAATTGTTGAAAAACAGACGGAAAAACATAGAAGTACCGAGAATCGATCACGCCTAGCGAAGCCCACTACGCGGGAATAGGTGGCTGCTTCGCAGCAATGAAAAGGCATTAGTTGTTAGGACCAATTCTGCAAGGTGAAGAAGAATGGTAGCTGAAGGGCTTTGATGACGTCGTTTGTCATAGAAGAACTTTAGTACTTGTGGACCATGGTTGTGGGGAATGCATGTGTATAGTAATTGAACATCGATGGTGAAGAGGTACTTGTTTATTGTACTTGTGAAGAGATACTTGTTGAGATACTCGGAGATAATCTTCAGCATGGATGTTAAATCACTATACACATACATTCCCGTAAAACCGCCATAATATTTCAGAAAAACCGTAAAATCGTCTCAAAATTCAGCTTAACCCTATTGTACCCGGGGGGGGCAAAAAAAGCCCCCCCAAAACAAACTTTTGATGATAAAACAAAGAGTAAAAAAGGAAGAGAGCTGAAACATCCTTGACTTTTCCTATTTTTTAATTGGCAATTAAATTTTAGGTTTTTGATTGTTATGATTTAAAGACAAATGACGGATATATAGCGGCAAGTTTAAAAATAGAACAAAACTTGGGTGCCTGCCATCATTTGTCCAATTGTTTTGATATAATCTCTGGAGATCATCGAATTCAATAATGGAATACAATAGACTATATCTTGATTTCCCAGGGTCCTGATTTAACTTGTCTTAGATTATGTCTTATAACGCCTAGTTTACAAAAAGAGCAAAAGATGGCCGCCTGTCATCATTTGTCCCATTGTTTTGACAATCTTTTGAGATCATAAAATATATAGGAATACAATAGGCTATTTTTAGATTGCCCAGGCCCCTGATTTAAGTCGCCTTATATCTCCGTCATTTGTCTTTAAGTCACGTGACCAGCAGATATCCATATTTGGAGAGTGGTCACAAAAGAAATCACAAAAACAATCATAACTTCTTTGTTTTAACTTTGATTAAGATGTGTTTGGTACCAAACGATTGCCCTTAAAAGGTACTTTCATTTGATATATATATTATCTATATTTGCTGACATCAGCAGACTATGAGCTCTATGACGTAATTCAAATTGATGACGTCATATTTCTAAGGAAGAAGGATAAAATTTCTCAATTTTGATATAAATCGATTGGCAGTGATATTTTCTTCACTTTTAAGTAGTCTGTCTATTCAGGTTACAAACCTTATTCCCTGTAATAATTAGCACTCGTTGCTTTTTAAGTACAGAAGCTTATAGCGACATGGTCCTATAATTTGGTTGCCTGGCAACAAATCACGTGACCAATTAGCACCAGATTCCATATTTAGACTTCAAATAGATGTTATTACCATTGCACCAAGTTAAAATGGCATACCAATTATGGTTTTGGAGATAATTGGGGAGGCATTTTTTGCCCCCCCTGGCAGTGGTCTGACCCAAAGAGCCCGGGAACAATAGGGTTAAAAAGTTTCCACAACTTTCCACGCTTTACTTGCGCCACCTCGGTTGTGTGCTGCAAATGACTGCCTCTTTATCATTTTTTATGATTTCCAAAGCTTTAAATTCTCTGGAAAAGGTGAATATTAGTAGAATTTTCATTAAATTATATCGTACTGGTCGATAATTCTTACCTTTATTTTCAATTTTGTGATAATTTTACTCCTCGAATCATATTTTGCGAAGAAATCTGGAAACCGTTGCGAAAGAGAGGAACCATAAAACCGTCATTTTTACGGCCAAAAACCGTTAAACCGTTCCAAAAACAGCTAGAAACCACAAACTGTCCAGGGGCCTTCCAGCCCCTACGGCTCCCACATTGATGAAAATTTTATCCATTAGGGAGGGATTATCATTGGTTGCCCATCTTGTTGGCTCTAATGTACAGGGCTGTAATGAGGTAGCTACCATGACATTTAGGATCATCTTTTCCATTTCTCGGCAGATTATGATTGAAATCTCCCCATACCATAGCAACTTATTCTCCTTTTTTATCTTATTCAGGGAACTGTCAACAGCGAAGGGGGGCCAGAAGGGATTGGACAGGGTCACCAAAACCATTGGATGAAAAACGTTGCGCTAGCAAACTACTAAAAGTGCAAAATGGGCCATGAAGCTATTTGCATCTGGATCTGTTTCAACATTATACAAATGATTTAAATACTGTCAGCGTTTATTTTGCTGTTCTCTTGAGCACTGGTATTGTTCTCCATCTCAGTTTCTACTATAGTTGTATTTGCAGGTCCTCCCTGCCTTACTAAAACGTTACACCGGATCCCATAAATACGGCATTGACAGCCTGCAGCATGGGTAGAAAATCTAATTGCAAGGAGCACACAGCTTTCCTTGAAGCAGCTTCTCTGAGCAGCAGAGTTCATGCTGAAGCCATTGGGTCACTAAATCATTTGTGCAGATGTTTAGGAGCTATGTCAACGGTTGCTGTTTGTTGCATTGGGCTACATAATGTTACGGCGAACTTTGAGATCCCTTCCGCCCCCCTCTGTTCCATTCTATATGACAGCCCCCGTAAGGTTATTCTTAGGTTATTATTGAATTCATCATTCGATTCTTTAGTTGGATGTCCATAGAATACCCCAATGAGTAAATTTTTTGTAGCTTTGCTTATTATTTCCATCCATTTACTTTGAGGTTCATTATTGTAATCATAAAATTTAAAATCAAGGTCCAAGTAATCATAAAACCCTGAGTACTTACCGTAAACTTTAAAAGTAATTTGTCCACTAAAATATATCAATCCACTATAGACAAGTCTACAATCGAAGGCGGGCTTTGACTCCATCAAATTCTTGAAGCCGATATATATATATGAACCAGTGACTTCTCCGTAGAGCTCTGCTTGTCTAGGATCTGCCATTAAGATCGCGGGTCGTGTTCCCATTTTCAATACTGTATGAGGTCCTCTCTCATGGCCACAAGCTACAGACTCAATCTCGTTTATATTGGGAACGCTGTAAGTGAATTTCATGGAAGTACTCCATCTTCGACCAATGTAGTGGACTCTGTCATTACCACTTCGAGGATGAATGAAGTGTTGCGCATCTGAAAAGATATATCATTATAGAATCTTTTGCTCCATTCACTTTTCTCCATACTTTTGCTCTATTTTGCTCCATGCAGAATGTCACATTCTTAGTAAGTACTAGCCAGCGCATAGAATTTACCCATGTTGCGGAAGCTTCTCCCGTACTCCTCCGAAAAATATTTCCTTTACTCCTCCGCAACATAAGTAAAGTCTGTGCACAGGCTAAGTAAGTACAGGGCGGACAGAAATTATGTTACCCGTGCTTCTGGTGGCTAACATGAAAGTTAGGAGTGCCTTTGATGAACACAAACAGCGGATACATTCTATATGATAACTAATTTGACCTCAAGTCAGAGAAAAAGAGAGATTTGGATATAGGCGTAAGAGCTTGGGCACTGGGGGCATGTGCCCCCACCCCAAGATTTTGCAATAATGAAAGAAGTATCCTTCATTTTTAGAAAATACCCCCTATTTCCCAAGGAAGAAAGTGCCCTTGAATTTTCGTACTCCCCCCCCCCAAGTGTGAGATGCTTCCTTCGTCCCTGGATTTGGACGACAAAGAACATTGGCTTGAGTACAGTTTGGCGAGCGGCAATGAATGTTGTGCTGTTGCTATGTCATACGGTGCTACAGTAAGGGTTAGAGTACCCTGGGTACCAGAGCCTCAAAAAAATGAATAAAAGAAGAAAGAAACATGAGTTTTTTCTTTTCTTTCTTTCACTTTTCTTTCTTCTTTTATTTATTTTTTGAGGCTCTGGTGCCCGGGTAGGGTTAGAGATAGTTTCAGAAAAGGGTTTTTCAGTGTAAAAAAGGGATACCTAGTGTAAGCAAGGGTAAGCTAGGGCTAGTTAGGGTGGCAAATGTGACTAGGGAACTTTTTCCTTAAGAAATAAGGGGTATTTTCTAAAAATAATAGGGTACTTCTTGTTTATTGCAAAACCTTGGGGCACGTGCCCCCAGTGCCCCCAGCTCCTACGTCTGTGTCTAAAACTCTCCTTTTCTCTGACTGAGGGTCAAATCAGTTATCATATTTAATGTATCAGCTGTTTGTGTTTCACCATGCACTAGAATCTGAACAAGAATGCCCTTAGAGAGGCTGTTTATTTCCACAAATGATCATCTTAATACTACCGAAACTCCAGCAGCAAGAAGACTTCGTCGTTGAATATCAAATGAAGGGCAAAACAACAAAATGTACCCCTCACATAGGGTTAACAGGATGCCTAAAATTGTGCTTGAATTAGTGGAAATTTAGTCTGCTGAGACTGCAAGTACGTCGCTAGAATTTTTGTTGGGGTGTGGGGGTGAGGGGTAAAGCCCAGCAATGACCCGAAAGGTAAGCATAGACAGTCTGGAAACATTTATTCAGGTCATTCCCTTCATAAGCTCCGGAAGACACTGATTTCGTCATTTCAGGGTATTCGAAGCTGCCGTGTTCTACATAAGCAGGCACTGTAGCCATAAACATTTGACACAAACAGTTGTAATTATAAGAAGCTCCAGCAAAGCCTTAACAATGAACTAATTATCAGAAACCTGCAAGTGCAATATTAGTAAGGACTCGCATAACATTGTCTCTGGAAAGAAAACCGTAAACGTCTGTGAAACAACACCAAATAAGTTAACCTTTTAGAACAACAGTTAAATCCTACATGGGAAACAAAGAAATTTACCCGTAACCTTGAATGGAGAGAAAATTCTTTCGTGGTAGTATAGGTGAAATAAATTGCGACAAACAGCTTTCTGAAAACGTGTATCAATCAGTTTGATGTCCTAATGCCACAATGTTTTGCTCTTCTTCGAACCAAGGGAGGGGGGGGGTTCTTCATAGTAAAGGTACCTGGGGATGTGCCGCCCGCAAGGGTATACTTCTTCGGACTTTTAGTCAAGCCAAGGGTGTACTTTTTAGCAATTTTAGTTGAGTTAAGTCTAGGCAAGGGTATGCTTTTTGGCAATTTTGGTCAAAGAAATGTCAAAATTCGGTAATCTTTGTAAAAAAACCCAACTTTTTTGAAATTTTGGTCCAGAAAATGTGAAAATTTGGCAAGTTTTGTCTAGAAAACGCCAATTCAGAGCCCTTTTGAAGGGAAAATTAGTCTAGCCAAAGTTATCATCTTCACAAAAATTGGTCTAGCCAACAGTCACATTTTGAAACTGTGGGCGGCACCCCCCTACCCGAAATTTAGCCGAGAGCCCCCCCCCCCCCCGTGCCTCGAACGAACGAAACTGATTAGAATGAGCCAGCACTAAAAATGTGAGGGGTCTGGGGCGTAGCTCCAGGAAAATTTTGCGTGTCCATGCCCTTCAAACACACAGAAAATGCAGGCAACACCGTTTTTGCAAAATTTTGAGTAACTATTTTTCAAGAACATTCATTAGATGTTTTAACTACATGATAAAGATGCTTGATCTGACTGACCCCTCCTGAGAGACCAATTTCGTTGTAATTTTGTACGAATCTCAGAAGCCATCTTTTGAAAACATTGGGGGTTCCCCCTATTCCTCCCTAGGCTCCGCAATTACATGTTTTACAAACCGTATGTTGCTCTCTGTTAAAATTGCCAAATTGCTAATCAATTTTTCTCTGCATTTACTTTTACAGATACCTTACAGGATTTTCTAGTATTTTCTGAAGTTAAGTTACATGTTTCTTTTACAAGCGTAAAAGTTTTCTTTCTACAGGTCATTTTAAATCTCTGTTGTTGCGTCAACTGCAAATTATTTCGGCAAGTTCACTTGTTAAGGCTATTTTGAATTTCTGTATCACAAATTATTCGTCCCAATGTTATGCAGCAAAAAGAGCAGAAGCATTTCTTTTCTCATCAAAGTGCATTGGTCCTAGGTTGAAGGCAAAATGAAAATCTTAAGAAACTTTTCTCGAATTTTGCAGCAGAAGTAGCATCAATGGCTCAAGTCATTGTGCTTGGGTTACCGCATTATGCTATACTGGTAGTTCTTTGGATAGTTTCAACTGACAGCGATTTCAATGGAAAATTTTATTACAAAAGTTCCGTTAACTTTCCGACTGCTGCTTCAAAGCAATACAAATTTCCGACAAATTTTCCGACAATCGTCTTTAAATAGCTGTGGGGGGGAGGGTGGTCACCCCTTGCCCTCTCAGTCTCCAACACTTTGAGACCGATCCTTATTTGGGGAAGATATGAAAGGCCTATTAGGTCATTAATACCAAAGACAGGGTTTGCTGGTGGGCGAATTATTGATAGAAGCCTTGTCTTAAAAACGGCCGCAGATGCTAGCCTGATTTCATGAACAATTTTATTCCATTCAGAGGTGTAGTTAGGATAGAAGCTGGACGGAAACTTTTCTGTTTTTGCCCTTTCTCATCCAATGGCATCCTGATTGCAGAGAGAGTAGCTCGACCGATGAAAGTGGTGCGACTGGCTCCTTTGTGTACAAGGGGGTGAGATTATCTATGATCTTATAGAACAAAGTGAGTCGTCTATTCCATCTGCGAGAACTTTGTAACTCCCAGTCAAGCTCCCTCTATGTCCTTTCCATTAGATTTGGTAAAACGATGTTTTGATTTAGAGCACAATCTTTAGCTGGAATAAGATAGATAAGATTCCCGCAGTCCAGATGGGGTGTTACATAAAACTCTTTAGCTACATAATTCATTCAGAGTATGCCATGGCAGATACTTGGAGAGATATTTTAGCACAGCACTGCCCCTTCTCATCTTAGAGATAGCAGGTTAATATGAGTTTTGAATGAAAGCTTTGAATCCAGGATGATACCCAGACGTTTATTCTCAGTTACTTTTTTACGGGAATCTTATTAAAGAGGACGAAAGGATGATCCATTTCATGCCCTTTCTTCGAAAGAAGTAATTCAACCGAATTCAACAGCTTGTTTCTCGGATCGGGATTAAATGACACCCTCCAATCATGGGCCCATTTGCTTGTCAACTCCAGGTCATGGCTCATGTACTCGGCAGCTGCATTTGGTTGTTCAACAGTCGTAAAAAAGGATGTATCACCTACTAAAAGCTTAGCGTTGCATTTCAAGTCAGCGGTGAGATCGCTTGTAATACACAAGGGAAACAACGGTCCTAATGTAGATACCCCTGGAGCACTACTGCCAAAATATCTCCAATATCCCCAAATATTCCCAATTTGAACACTGACCGTTCAAAACAGTTCACTGATTCTTCTTTAAAGAAAAGAGATTTGCAAACAGCGTCGACATTGCCACGAAGGCCTAATCAATTTTCCCATTCCCTAGGCTACCTACCTATAGGCCTAACCTATCTGTGAAAATGAAACCAAAGCGTTTTCTTACAAGCGTAAAGATTACTGTCGAATTAAATCCTCTACTTACCGACCGTGAGAATCACTGCCAATGCAACAAGTGTGGTGGCGGTCGTTAAGGTTATTTTGCAGGACTGTGAAGGCATCTTTACTTTCAAAGTGGTAGAATACACGTCGAGAGCTTCTTTCTTCAATCCTGAAGTTTTAAAGTCTTCTGTTTCAAGGATCAATCTTTAGAAAAATCGAATGTCTTCTTCCTTTCGAAAATCGAACGAATGATCGAACATCACTTAGATCCTATAGAAAGCCAAGTTATTGAGCTTGGTACGTCGAATCACACGTATCAATGAATCACATAAAGTATAAATTTGTTAAAAATTCGATTTTGTACCAAGGGCGTTAGGACACATATGTTTTGATTGATTATTTATTTACTTTGTTTTGATCCTTGTGTCTTGTTTTGTTGTCTCGTTTTCTGTTCTGTTTCGTCTTCAACTGATGTGCACAACTTAGTGTGACTAGGCCCAACTGCTCTCAAGTTGTTCGAATAGAGCTCCCTTGTATTTCTGTGTCTTAGTGCGCCTTCGCACAAGAATTTTGTGGTTTGAAACATTTGCGAAGGCGCACTAGGACACAGAAATGCAAGGGAGCTCTATTCGAACCACTTCAGAGCGGTTGGGCTTAAGAACGCTCAGATGTGGGAATAGGGAGTCCGGACTCTCACTTTTCAAGGACATTGTCCTCGAGATTTTTCCAAAAATGGAATAAAATTGGTACTTTAGGAAGAGAGAGATGTGGGTAGGCAAATCCATTACACTTTGACGTTATCACTTGGTACTGTTGCTTATACTAAATAATAAGGTTTTGACAGGCCTTGGTGTGCTGGCAAATCTGTCTGGCTTTTTGCGTTCATTTTCTTCTAGTACCTTGACGCCATCAAATATACCCTAATATGACGTTGCCCACCTTTTCCGGGAGTTCAGGGGCATTATCATGCAAAATTTTTAAAGACTCCCTTTCTTCTCAAGGGCTGCCTACTCCTTTGCTTCGATGGAACACAGATAAAGTAATACCCCGTTTACACGGAGCAAAAATACGGGATCGCGATCCCACAAGGATCGAGATCGCGATTCGAGTTGCGTTTACATGGGCGTTAAACGAGAACGGATCAGGATCGCGATCCACTTGCACATGCGTATTGTGCATAGTTACGGAACCTAGAAACACTATCAAGACAATAGCGCTTGTATTTACTGCGCATGCTTAAAGGATTTCGATTGGGATCGCGATCCGAGAAGCGTTTACACGGCACATTTTTCAGGATCGGGATTGCGATCCGGATCGCGATCCACCTCTGAAGTGAGATCGAATTTTAGGGGATCGCGATCGCGATCAAGTGTTTACACGGCAACTTTTATTCAGGATCGGGATTGCGATCTGGATCGCGATCCCGTATTTTTGCTCGAGACAAATTTCTTCTGAAAATATTTCACAATGGAAGCAATGGAGGACTTATTTACGCTCAGCTTAAAAGACATCTTTTTACTAACAAACTACTGATGCAAAATCACAAGCTTTGGAAATCTAACTTGGTCTTTAATCTACTGGTCAAAACAGAAATTTGAAGATATGTAGGCCATGAAATACAACCTTAACGTTTTGACAAACTGGATTACTGTTCCTGGGACATCCAGTAACAATTGAAATTGTCTGCTTGCTGGGTGAGCCAGAAAAGGATTCCTACTTTTGAAAATTCATAGAAAAAGAGTACTTCCCAGATCTTGACGATTCGTATTCTATTACAAAGTGGAAAGATCAACGAATTTTGCAATCTTTCTCGCTGTCTTGCCAGTACTAGAAGTATAGGCAAGTTCAACTTTTTGAAAATTTTTTTTCGTTGTTACAAATTGACTGAAAACTAAAAGAGGCCCAAATCATTGATCAAATCGTAAGGACTCTCCTCGCACACAACCATACGCAATGGGCATTTCATCTCTCAAGAGTTATAAGACATCAATTATCAAACAGATAATAGCGATTTTCAATCCCATGGCAATAAGATATGAAGAGGATATCTCTCACCCATGAGAAACAGCACTTCTTCATTGTTCTGAGGATTCCTTATGATTTGATCAATACTAGGCCCATTTTCAGTAATTCTTGCTAGCATGAAAGTTTTGTAAAATAAAATTTATCTATGTTTCCAGTGCTTGTAAGACAAAGAGAAAAATCACAAAAATACTTCGATCCGTTGGCTTTTAACTAAAAGTTGAATCATTCAGATCTGCGAAGTCCCGGGGGGGGTGCATGACTTGCGGATGGACGGGGGTCTGCCGCCCGGTTTTCAGAAAGGTACCCTCTTCTAATTACCGAAACTTGCTGTCATACCCACTTTTATGATGAATTTTGGCAGAAAACCACCCATTTTTGACTATTTTTCGCCAATTTCTGGAAGACCCACCCATGTTTATGGAAAATCTGCCGAAAAAGGGACCCTTGTCTAGAGAATTTTGGGCCCAAAACCCCACCCATATGGGCGGCACATACCCGTACCCTCAACATGTTATGTACCCCCCCCCCGGGTGCGAAGTACTCTTGATGCAATAAATTTCCAAACTTAAGAGCTCTTTCCTGGCTTTCTCTTTAGTTTGTTCTTACTGTTGAGCGCATGATTTATCATTTAGTTTCCAATCAGATGACAGGAAAAGTGCTCCGTTTTTCGTAGAAGTATGCCCTAATGTCACTCAAGGATAAAAAGTCAACGATATGTTTGCAATTTGACTTTCAAAAGTTTCTTACTTCTTCCACACATAATACTTTAATAATGTTGTTCAATAAATGCAATAATTGGAGTTTCTCAACATAACGCTTGTAACTGTCTCGCACTGCGCATATTATTTTATTCGCTGAGTTACTGGAAAAGATTTTATAATCGAAACGTTTTATTTAAACAGCCGTGTTCCTATGCTTTATTTTCTGTTTATTCTGGATGTGGTGTTAGTTTATTCACTCGCTGTTATTTAGTGTATCGAAAGATAAACGATAGATAAAACATTTGCCTCGTCTTCCATCTGAGCCTCAGGATTGTATTGTCTTTGCTTCTAAACACAAAGCTAAGTCTAACGCAAGATGTGACATTTAGCCATACAATTTTAAGGAGCATCTTCTGCGGCTGCATTTGTGTGGATATGTGGCTGAAGATCTCCGCTTCGTTTGCAATTGCCCAGAATTGGTTCACACTGCGTGATGAACTGTCGTTGTTTTCAACATGGCGAATTCTTAAATTTCTTTAAATGAGACGAGCGTTTATTTTCTAATGAGAGTTTGTCTTATAACGCTCGATTCAGGTTCTTATGAAGAATAGCTAAGAGGTCTATGGGAACAGGACTTGACCACACAGGCTGACTCTTAAGACAAATGTGAATCAGAGTTTCATCCAAAGGTCATTTCCAGTGCAAGACACGTCTATCGGATGGACTGGGGCGGTAATTCCTTTCTGGGAAATTAGCTGTTCAGGGCCAAGACATTGGATAAAGTTGTCAATTTTATGTGTAAACTAGCATGTTTTAAAAGGTACTTCGTAAGATGTTCACCTTTATAAGAGGCAACGTTGAGCAAATCAAGTGAAACAAGAGCCTGAACATTCGTCCACGAAAATTTCTTAAAGCCATGCCCTTTACAGTGTTGCACCGGATGACTCCTCTGTTAGGCTCTAATGGCTCAAGATTCACAATTTTGTCCTCAGAGTGAGCCATTTTATATTTAGAAGTTCATAATCTTGAACTCATAGAAAGTTACTGCCCCGTTCAAGCCCGTTCACATTGGTGGATAAAAAATGCTGACCCAGTTGAGTACAAGCTCAAAAAAAGGAGCTACCCCGTTAAGTTTTGCACCGGCCATGTTATAAAATAAACTTTCACTGAGTTGTCCCTCCTTGATTGACAATGGGATATGCCTCCAAATCAATAGATGTTCAGTCAGTAACTGAAGATCGAAAATTCAAACAGCACCACATTCAAAGTAACATTTCATTGTTATTTAAAACTATTTTTATTTCCAAAGAAAATCCTTTGTGTAACGGTAACAGGTGCCTAAATATAGAATACAAAGTTGCATAAAGTTGTTTACAGTAGCCAGGATTGCATACATGCATCAAAGACACCCCCGTCTAAGTGCCCCGGTGCTGTGAGAGGTCAGGTGTCCAAAAAAATATAGTCAAGTATTCTGGGGAGCTCGAATCATCTAGCGAAGACGGCAGGGAATTGTTTCTACTCGGAACTAATTTCGTGAGTCTTTCTCCGCACTTTTCCTGTTTGCAGCCAACAAGGGCAGATTTTGTAATACAATAGTCACCTTGGTTCACACCTCAATTCAAAGCGATTAGCGAATGCAGACAAAAGAAATTCTCTCAAGCAGAAATTCAAAACAAACGAAGCCGCAAAGTTGCCCTGAAACCAGTAAGGCGAACTCTCGTTTGGTGCGGGCGAAGGGAGGTTTTTAAGAGAAGGTATGTGCTAATAACGAAAGAAGAAGGGTAAATCTAAAGTTCTGTCTCGCGGATTTTAATTACTTGATTCAGAAACCGAGCAGAGGGCATTACAATTTTTGCATATTTATTGCTCAGATGTACGCAGTCACTCCTCAGCTCTGGAATCAAATAAACAAAATCCGCGAGACAGAACTTTAGGTTTACGCTTCTTCTTTCGTTATTAGCACATACCTTCTCTTAAAAACCTCCCTTCGCCCGCACCAAACGAGAGTTTGCCGCACTGGTTTTAGGGCAACTTTGCGACTTCGTTTGTTTTGAATTTCTGCTTGAGAGAATTTCTTTTGTCTGCATTTGCTAATCGCTTTGAATTGAGGTGTGAAACAAAGCGACTGATGCCATTGCATTACAAAATCTGCCCTTTTTTTGCGGCCGAGGTTTCACCACTTGTGAGGCGTTTTGTACCTGGGAGATTCACATCTTGTCCGAGGACTGACTTTGCTCCGACTTTTGCACCGGGGAAATCACCAGTGTAGAATGTGCCGGGGCACATGGACGGGGGTTTTCAAAGCACAAGCGAAGTGAGCAGAACGATTTCATGCATATTCACCAAGGGTCAAGATTGTTTGCTTCCTGGCAGCAAGCCAACCACCTTAATCTCCTTGTACACAATTTCTTCTTTTCCCACTACACTCCCCATTCTATCACTTTTCCTTGCACTCTAGCCTTCCTTCCTTCCCCATCATTTTCTTCCCTTCCCCCCTTTATGTTCCTTCTAGTCTTGTTCCTTCTTTTTCTTTTACGCATTTCCCTTCTAAATTCCTGGGTAATTTGAGCAATGCATCAGCTATTTTCTTGGTTGCACCCGAGGGGGGGGGGTAACTCCTATACGGGGCATGGTATACATGTGCCTGCCCGGGTTATGGGTCAATTTGCGGTATTTTGCCCGGGTTATGGGTCATGCTTTGTGAATTTTGCCTTGGTTATGGGTCTGCTTTACGGAGATTTGCCGCAGTTATGGATAAATGTTAGCAATTTATAGAAATTGTTAGATGTAATGACAAAAAACTTTCGTGAAAATGAATTTTGCTCCAAAAATGATACAAAACATAGTCTTTTTATGATACTTGTAGAAAATTTTGCCCTGGTTATGGGTACTTATTTTCAAAATGTTGCCCTGGTTATGGGTCCTGACTCTGAATTCTCAAAGGCACATATATACCCGACCCCCTATGGGAGTTACCCCCCCCCCCCCTGTAGTCTACTTAAAATTTTCTGGCTATGAGCTGCCAGCAAGCATTTGTGTCCACAGATCCCAAGACAGAAAATGATCATTGGGATTACAAGGATCTATCAGAAAATTTCCTGGTGGAGACCGCCGGATTGGATACATCGCATTTGAAAAACTGACCATCAGAAAAGCAATGATAGTGTATAGCAAAGTGGGAACCAACCTTAATTGCATAAAGGGTTAGATGGCATGCCAGATAGAAGATGCAACTGACTCTGCGGTTACAAAATATGCTCTTGTTAAACTAATCTGATTGCTACAGTACCTGAAAGATAGGAAGTCTCATTGTTTTAACGCCTTGAAGATGACTTCTTTTTCTTGCTGGAGTGCCTTGCTTTGCCACCAGATTCTCCTCTTTCCTTTGTCCTCTTCTTCTTTTTCTCTTTGGAGTCACCATGCGACTTTTTACCTGATTTCTTTGCCTTTTTCTCTTTTGATCTCCTTGTTTTGTCTTCAGGTGGGTTTTCAAATGGTGCCATTTCCACGTCGGGAGGCATTGCTGTGCCACCAGGTTGGCTGTTTGCTTTCTTTTGAGCGCGCCTATGTGTAATATAAGCATTACAATTTACATGAATCAAAGGCCAAAACATTAACCTAAATGATGGAAACCATACTTAGAAGCGTTTTGTAACACTTTCTTATTGAAAGGATTCAATACACTATTTCAATTAACAGCCTCGTTTTGGAAATTATTCAAAGTTCTTTCTTGAGAAATTTTAGCGACCAAGTTCGGAGTTTGCACCAAAACTTAGCCTAAGTGTACGTTTTGACGTTCCTAGCGCTTGTAATAGTAATTTCATGTAGCCTGTGAACAAGCCGTTATCTGGGACCGGCGGTGGAAGGAAAGATTCATTCATTCATTCATTCATTCATTCATTCATTCATTCATTCATTCATTTTTACTTATTTAGGCATGGTAACCCTGTCAGTCCATGAGAACTGCTTTTCAGGGGGCCATGGCAAAAACATTTACCAATAGAAAGATAGATACTACGAAAAGATAGGAATGGTCGTCATAGTTTGTTTTTGATTCTTCTCTTAAAGGTGGGAAGGGAAGGTGCTTATTTGGCATCGAGTTCAAGTTGATTCCAAAGCTTAGGTCCACGAAAAGAAATAGCCCTCTGTACATTGTTTGTTTTTCGTAATGGAAGCGAAAGATCAGTATCAGTATTTCTCAGTTTTCTAACATTTTGAGTCGATTTCTTTCTGAACAGGTTGGAAAGGTACTCTTGGACGAGGCCATTTAACGATTTGTACATAGTTGTAGTATAAAGAGAGGAAAGTGCCTGTAGGAATGGACTGCATTTTCGAATTTGATATACCCGATCTGAAGTATACGGCTTTCTTTTCCATTTTTCCTTGAAATCGACATTCTAAAGTCCCACAATGATATATTTGAGTGGCAACAGGTAAGATCGACCAATAACACCATCTTCATCACTTGTGGTACTGAAACTTGGGACAAATAACAATCATCTTATGTACCACTGATCAGGAATGAAATGTACCACTGTACCACTGAAAAATTTCGATTTCGAGACCACTGCGTAGGCACAGCAATGCGCAGGAGATGACAAAGTTCAATTTAGGCCCAAACATTTTGAAAGAGCTCTTCAGTTCCAGGCAAGGAAGTATGGCTGAGGAAGGCCGCTAAAGGCAAGGAAGAGAATTTTATGGCATTTCAAGGTAAGAAAAGAATTTTATACTATGTAATCCAAATATCTAGTGTCCTGCCACTCATGGTTGAAGCGTGTCCACAGTTTAAATTTTATGGTGATGTAAAGTTTGAAAGTCTATAAGCGATTTTACCATGAAAATGACTCGAGTTGTACAGTTTCACCCACACGTATGATTTTTTCAAAGTCAAATCCCTAAGAAACTGGTCAAATACAGACAAAAGCATAACAAAGATGTTACATACACAAGGATCAAAACAGAGTATGACAACGTGCCACACTCCCCCACACTATCCTTGTGGCATACTTCCCCACTTCAGCTGGAGCTCTCAACTAAGACATTGAATAGGAAAGAAAGATGATGACTTACCCTTGACGACTTGTTGTGCCTAGAAAAAGAGAGAGGAGCATAACGAAAATTCATAACAAAGTATCTACGGATACCAAATTTTAAGGCATCTTTCCTAGCAAAGGCGAAGGCGCGAAGGTGAGAAAAATTCAACATTACCCAATGAAAGCAACAAGCTAACCAATACGGATTCAAAGCTACTGACTCAACACAAAGATTGACTGAGATGTTTGAAGAAGACTGACAATCCTAATGAAATGATTTGTGGCAGACTCCAAAGGGCCTGTTCATGTCGGGAAAAACACTTCACTTACCAGACACGGGGCTGAGGTGGAGTAAAGTCTCTCTTCCGTGAAATCACAGCGAATTAACCATTAAGGGTCAACGGATGATTCAATTACACCATACCAGTGGTGCTTCCCATATATTGAAAAAATTTCACATCAACCAGAAGAGATTCCATCTCTGGTAACGGGATCTCACTATACCGGTGGTGTTGGCTTGTCATATAAACACGAATAGACATGTACAAAGGATTCTCTGGGGAGGTAGAATGGTGCCTGTCAGTCCTAGGTCTGGCAGGTGAAGTATGTCTTCTCATCTATAACAGGCCCTAAGAATGCATCTCCAGAAAGATTTCTTTTTTCATCTAATATTATTTAATTAGACTTAAAGAGTGGCGCAAAATAACTATGAAGACTGTTGGATAATTTACTATCCATTACAAATCATACCGGGTGTCCCAAAAAAAGGTAACAGATTTGATCATGGTTAGTGTAAAGATCTGAGCTCGTATCAATCGGAAATCATCTTTGAACTATTCCTTGATAGTTAACTTAACAATAGATACCTTGTTTGTTGATATTAGAACATTGAGAGAAGATACTTTTATCTTGAAAGCACAGATTTGCCTCCATCTCGGAAGCAGAGCTTTCAGGTTTGGCCTTAAGGCGCCTCATAGGTAATTATTTCTATTCAAGTTTCTAAAGGCACCTTAACATCTGGTAAGTTGAAACTTTGCAAGGTTGTTTCAAATAATTTATCAAAAACAACAAAGATGTCATATTATGAAAAATTTGCATAATTTAGGGCGTGGCAGCTCGTCAAGTCGAAAATTTTGATAAATTCTCAAAACATCCATGATCACTCTACATGTATGAAATTTGGTATGCAGAACACTTGAATTATTGTCCATGCACCGTAGTAAAATCTTTGACACAGCTTTGTTTTCTTTCACGTTATACGGAAAAGTTTAAATTTACATGTTACGCATCATTGATCTCATTAGCGTTATTCTATTTTTAGATATCAGATTGAAATTATTTTACTAAGGTGCATCCAGTAATGCATATTAAATATTATTCCGAAATTTGGAGTAGATCAGCAATATAGTTTATTTTTAAGAATTTCTCAAACTTTGTCAACACGCTAGCGAACCTATACGCACTACTGTGGTGGATACGCCATACAGAGGCGGGGTATTATGCTTGATGTGGTGGATACGCCATACAGAGGCGGGGTATTATGCTAACATGGTGGGGTATTATGCTTGATATGGTGGATACGCCATACAGAGGCGGGCTATTATGATTACGTGGTGGGGCATTATGCTTGATGTGGTGGATACGCCATACAGAGGCGGGGTATTATGCTAACATGGTGGGGTATTATGCTTGATGTGGTGGATACGCCATACAGAGGCGGGCTATTATGATTACGTGGTGGGGCATTATGCTCCGCCTCTGTATGGCCTATCCACCACATCAAGCATAATATCCCGTGTCTGTATGGCGTATCCACCACAGTAGTGCGTATCGGTTCGCTAGCGTAGTCAATGCCCTTTTTTTACAAGGAATCACGTCATCAGTCTAACATATGAATGGAAATGTAAAAACTAAAAACTGACAAACTTAGGGGTCATCAACAAAAGATTTGCGTCCCCGTTAACAGATTTTGTCCGTTAGGGGGGGGGGGGAGAAGGGGTCTCACCTGAATCCGTTAAAGTTGTCATATTAGGGACGAAAATCTTGATAAGAAATGTTGCATAAATATTTCACGAGAATGTGTCAAATCACGAACAAAGTTAACTGAAGTTTGAAATAAATGTGTGGATTTCAGGTGTGAAACTTACCTCATATTAAAATGTGTTGGTATGCGACAGACATGCTAGCTAGGCCATGCCATTCATGGTGGGCCTAGGCTAGATGTATTCATGGCCAAGGCTGCTTAAAAGAGGCCAGAAAATTTTTGTCCGTTAACGAGGGGGGAGGGGGTTCAGAAGTTAACGGACAAAATCCGTTAACGGGGACGAAAATCTTTTGTCGATGACCCCTTATCAATGAATATAATCACCAAGGAATATCTTTCTTCAGTCAAGATGAATTTACAGAAAAGAAACAATTTAAGCACGAGTGAGGAGCACTTTCAGGGATCTTCTCCTTGTGAATTTGTATCCTTTGTGAATACGCGATTGCATGTTTCGTAATAATTCCAATGATAACAAAATTAATTTTATTCAAAACAAGGAAGATTATTTTACACCCAAGGGAATTATTTCGCTGATGAATAACTTTTATTCGGCAGGTATAATTCAAAGGTTTTCTTCAATGAAAGGAGATATCTCTTTCGGAAAAAAATCGTGAATTTGATTTCAAGTTCGATTTGAATTTCCATCAAGAATTTTTCCAAAGCACGAGGTTTCTTACCTGTACTTCGCTATGATTCAGGCCCCGTTTACACGATACCGTTTTCATTTCATATCGGATTGTGGGTAAGGCAATCCGCTATGAAAATTTCTCCTGTTTACACGATGCCGTTTTCATTTCATAGCGGATTGGGGTTCTGTTTACACGATACCGTTTTGCCTTGCACTGTAATGGTTTCACCGCATTCGGTAATGGTTCCACTGCGCATTCTGCGCAGCTCCCTAATGGATTCGAGGCTAGTACAATTGATAATGAGGCTCCGTTCTGAGTTGATATCGGATTCGACCGTTTACACGATATCGGATTGGTTTCATGCCATTTTCAGAGCGTTTTCATTTGAAAATGCGAAAACGGTATGAAGCATATCGGATTGGTGCGTTCTCGTGTAAACAGAAGGCCAATCCGATATGGAATGAAAACGTTATCGTGTAAACAGAAGGCCAATCCGATATGAAACCAATCCGATATGAAATGAAAACGGTATCGTGTAAACGGGGCCTCAGGAGATTCCACAACAAGCGCGTCAACAACTTAAGGCCAAACCCAAAAGCACTTCTAGTTTAGGGGTGGAGGCAAATCTGGACTTTCATGATAAAAATTTCTTCTTTCAATGCTCCAATATCAACAAAGAAGGAATCTATCTTCAAGTTAACTATCAAGGAATAGTTCAAAGATGATTTCTGATTGATTCAAGCTAAATCGTTAGCAATAGCCATGATCAAATCTGTTAACATTTTTCTGGGACACCCGGTAGATAAAAACTAGCAAATAGTAACCTATGACTTTCTGTCACACGCTGAAATATCTCCTATACATATATTTGGCGGTTCTTATGAAAAAACCTAGCCTAAAACGCCACAAACAGCAATCTTCCGGAACTGCTCTTCCATAAAGTTAGCTACGAATAAAAAACAAATCAAACGATCAGCTATATCTGAAAAATTATTTGGTCCTGATTCACGTGCTAAAAAGAAATTTGAAGATCAGCCATGAAATCGAGCCTTTGTGATTTTTCAAACAGGAGTTCTTTCTGGCACACTACACTCGGTAGGATCAAGACTAGACTTATGACGATGAGTCCTTTGTATCCTTGCGGCAAACCTTGCTCAAGAGGGACTCATAATGAAACCGTGAAACACTTGGCCCTATCTCCTGCATTCGATCATGATTCGATCGATCGAATCAGGATCGAACGACTGCCGTTGCTCTGTTCGACGATCACTCCCCAGAAAGAAAATGCGATAAAAAACCACGTTAGACATTTAATCAACGAAACTTGGTGTAAATCTGAAGAAGAAAGTTCAGTTTACCTGGTTAGTGCAAAATGAACCTCTCAACGCTAAATTTTCCATGTTTTTAAGACCAAAACAAACCAAAGAAACCTTCAACTACCTGCTGCAGCAATTCGTTCAAAATCTAAAGCATTGTCTGTGCCAAATCTCGCAATCTGGTTGATACTTTAGAAATTGCAAAGTTTGGGCCTAGATAGGGCCAGGTTTTTAAGAGTGATATTATGAGTCTCTATTGACTGAAGCGTCTTCGTCAAGTCAAAGAGCACAGGGAAATAAGAGACTCATCGTCATAAGTATAGATCTAGACCACGGGGGGAGGGGCTCTTCCAGAGTAAAGATACTCGAGGGCGTGCCGCCCACAAAGGTTTTGGACTTCTAGTCTAGGCAAGGGCATACGTTTTGGCAATTTCAATCTAGGCAAGGGTATACTTTTTGGCAATCTTAATCTAGGCAAGGTATGCTTTTTGGCAATTTTTGTCAAAGAAAGGTCAAATTTTGGTTATTTTTGGGCGAGAAGCTCGAGATTTCGGTAAATTTGGTAAGTTTGGTCTGGAGAAGGCGAGAATTTGGCAAGTTTAGCCTAGAAAACACCAGCGCATCCACTTTTGATATAAGATTTTGTCTAGCCAAGGATATCGTTTTTACAAAAATGTGTCTACCAATTTGAAACTGTGGGCGACACATCCCTACCGAAATTTAGCCGAGAACCCCTTTCCCCCCAAGTGATGAAGACAAAATGGGGAAACTTGGTAGAATGTAACTATTTACCTGCTGGTGCATTCTTCTTCTTCTTCACAAACCACACAATGACGACAATGATAATAACAGCAACGAGACCTCCAGCACCAAAGCCAATGATTTTTGTCAAAGATAAACCTGTTGCAGTGCGAAAGTGAAGAAAAAGACAGTCGTGAGAAGGGGAAAGTGGAGCACAAACGGCAAAAATCATTAGCATATGGTCCCGTCCACACGTATCCGGATATTTTTGCAAACACATCTTCGTGTAAAGGAAGATCTGCGTCACCACGAGGAGCGTTTTCGAAATTATCCCCATCATGCACACGTAAGCGCTTTGACATTCGAAATCCGAAAACAGATAATCAAAATGCCCTCGCGTGATCCCTAAAGATCCGAGCGCATGCTTCGATGGGTAATAAATCAACGCTGTGACGTCAGCATTCTCGAAAAGCTCCGTTTTCACCCGTCCATACGACAACAAGAAAATTACGTTTTCAAAAAGAGATCCAGTCTGGAAAGCGGGTTCAAAACGATCCGTTTTTGGTGACTAAAAACTCGAAAACGCCGTCTCCGTGTGGACGCTAACCCAAAATGAATAAAAAGAGATGCGTTTTCTAAAATATCCGGATACGTGTGAACGTGACCTAAAACGAGGGCGCCTACCTTGCAGAAGTTTTGTTTATTCGCATCACAAAGAGCAATTGGACTGTGATTTGCAAATATCTGACCAATCAAAACTGGTTCCTTGTTGTCATATCATATAAGAGTTGATGTCGCACAATGTCTACACCGGAATTTAAAACCACAAAATTATTCTTGCACAGAGCCATTTGTCCATTTCACAAAAGTAGGACTGTGAATAAACGCTATTAAAACAAGGTAGATGCCGGTAGATGCCATTGAGCAAAATAATCAACATTCCTGTAGTGTTCTTGGTAACGCTAATCGGTATTTCAAGGTTGTGTTTGACCGGCAATTTCAAACCTACCAAATTCTGAAACTATTAGACATCTCGGAGATGCAATCGTTCCTTCCGGTCAACACAAACATCTAAAAAGAACGGTTGGATGACAACTCACTATTGCGTCTCTCTGATGAAATCTCGAGTCTTTTAAACCCTTTCCCTTTAAAATTAGGGTATTGGAGAAGGCCTTTTTCAATCTACCTGAGGCTACCAAAGCATTACTGGCTCACTTCGAGTACAGTTATCGTTGATAAACCCCGAGAGGAAGGACGTGGTAACTACATACATGCAAGATAAGGCTCAAATCCTTACTGGTTCTCAGAACACGCGAAAATCATCCAACCTTACGAAAATCAGCCAATGGCATCGCTGCTTCTAGCCCCTTGAGACAAAATTAGTCGTTTGAGGTGAAGTTTCTGGTACCCTCACAAAAACTGAAATGGATGCTAAAATATTGCAGTTATTTGAAATATTTTTTGATAAATCAGTTGCAGAGATATCCATCCAGAGTTGTTTACATGTTTAGGCAAATATCTTATTTGGGGCCGGAGCTACGAGCGTTTTCCGGTCAAGAAAACTTGACCTTTCTTCGAAAATTCATATAAATTGTTAGAATATAGATATATCGTTGAAAATTTCACAGAATATGTACATTAACCTGGGCAATAACCCAGATGCATTTGGCTTCCTACGATCTCAAAATATTTGACAAATTTCAGTGATTTCCAACAGGCAAGGCAAATGGGCCTACGCTCATCCTGGGTAGAAAGCCATTCTTGGGCCTGGAATCGGCCAATTATACAATCCTTAGAAAGGTAATTCACTCACCGTTGACTCCAGCACCAATTTGAGCTCATTTATCCATTATATTGGGGCTAACATCGACAGAAAGCAAGCAGTTTTGTGCTAATTTGAAGAAACTTCCACGTTCCATGTTATGTCCAAAAACGCAACAACTCTCCTGCCTCCACTACTGTTGACAAACACTCGAGGCAGTGGTGTTGCAACTCAAGAGAAGTATGATGTCATTGCCCTGCACTCCTGGGAATGTTTAAAAATGTCAAAATTATTTTATATTACAAAGGACTTTTTTAAATAGCTCTCCATTTTACATTTCTCGTATATTTTCAAAACAAGGGTATTTCATGTTTCAAACAATGTAAAACTACATTTTAAACATTCAGGATTGCAGAGCAATGACACAATACTTCTCTTGAGTCGCAACACCAGACTGCCTCGAGTGTTTGTGAATAGTGGAGGAGAGTTGTTGCGTTTTTGGACATAACATGGAACGTGGAAGCTTCTTCAAATTCGCACAAAACTGATTGCTTTCTGTCGATGTTAGCCCCAATATAATGGATAAATGAGCTCAAATTGGTGCCGGAGTCAACGGTGAGTGAATTACCTTTCTAAGGATTGTATAATTGGCCGATTCCAGGCCCAAGAATGGCTTTCTACCCAGGATGAGCGTAGGCCCATTTGCCTTGCCTGTTGGAAATCACTGAAATTTGTCAAATATTTTGAGATCGTAGGAAGCCAAATGAATCTGGGTTATTGCCCAGGTTAATGTACATATTCTGTGAAATTTTCAACGATATATCTCTATTCTAACAATTTATATGAATTTTCGAAGAAAGGTCAATTTTTCTTGACCGGAAAACGCTCGTAGCTCCGGCCCCAAATAAGATATTTGCCTAAACATGTAAACAACTCTGGATGGATATCTCTGCAACTGATTTATCAAAAAATATTTCAAATAACTGCAATATTTTAGCATCCATTTCAGTTTTTGTGAGGGTACTAGAAACTTCACCTCAAACGACTGATTTTGTCTCAAGGGGCTAGAAGCGGCGATGCCATTGGCTGATTTTCGTAAGGTTGGATGATTTTCGCGTGTTCTGAGAACCAGTAAGGATTTGAGCCTTATCTTCATACATGCTGACACAGGATGTGCCATTTCCTGGGGTGCCTTCTTTCGAGCGCAGAAAATAAATTTTGGTGTGTCATTCTAGATAAGTAACTCTTTAGGGTATTGATTTTGATCAAATTTCATTTGTTTTTAATTTGAATTAAAATTTTGGATAGTTGTCACAATCTTAGAGTATACACTTTCAATGACAGGTAAATTTTAGGGTATCTATTTCGCGAAAATTTATAAATTTCAGGCTGTTATTTCAGGCGTTAAATGTGCCGCCTCCGTCACCAGCCTACTGTAGGTACCCCCGGGTGATAAACTCAATGAAAGGTGTCCACTCCAATCATTTCCAGCCGATATTGTGTAACTTCTCTCAAACATCTTACCTGCTTTGCGAGATGTTTTAAATATTGCCTTCTCCACTTTGCCCTGCCCAGCTTTATTGTAAGCAGATACTTTTATAAGGTAAGAAGTGTCCTTCTGCAGATTGGAAAAGGTATACTGAAGATCTTTCGTTGGTTCTACACTTCCCTTTCGTGCACTGCTAGTGCCATTTGATGGAGTGGCTGTTAGGCGGTAGATTGTAATCTTAGATATTCCAGTTGCCTTCGGAGCAGTCCATCGGCACTTGATGGAGTTGTGCGTGATATCAGTGGCCTTAAGGTTCTCAGGAGCATCCGGTACATCTGCAAGACAAGACAAAGAGCAACCTAGATGCTTCAAAACATTTCCAAGTTATACCATGGAGCGATAGGACACCCAGTGTGTAGCCACTTTAAATTTCTATCAGTAGCGAGCCACCTTAACTAATCGTTTCTTTTGTGTCTTGAACTTGCTTTTACATCGTACACAACCATCTTTCAATGTTTCGTAATTTTGAAATTTTCGGTAGTGAGCCACCTTAAGTGAAGATCCACCTTAACTCGCACGAGCTTTAAGAGTTAAGGTGGATCTTCACTTAAGGTTGCTCACTACTGAAAATTTCATAAAATTGCGAAACATGGAAAGGTGGTTGTGTACGATGTAAAAACAAGTTCAAGACACAAAAGAAACGATAAGTTAAGGTGGCTCGCTACTGATAGAAATTTAAAGTGGCTACACACTGGGTGTCCTATCGCTCCATGGTTATACCCCATTCACACACATCGGTTGAAACTAGACCAGATTATTGAATTGGGCCATCTGATTGTTCCATCCAACAAATCGAGTGCATTTGATTGGTTGAAATTTAACCTGGTTTAGATAAAGCTGGTTTAACTGTGTCAATGTGAATGGAGTATTATGAAGTGTATTAAAATCCTAAAAATCAAAGCAACTATCACAATCTTTATATGTAGTGACAGAGCAGAAACTTGTAAAATGATCTGATCGAATAATCTGAGATATGTAAATGCTTGAATAGGTTAGCTTTTTGAAATGATAAATCAACAGTGCAAGGCCCTAGGAAGAAAATATCAAGTGCTGCCTAATTTCGGGATCTGCTGCAGGAAGCTAAGGGGGGGGGGGAGGCTCAAAGTTATGAGTATTCGCGCATGCGTGTGCAGCTTATGCTCTGTCATGTGTAGCTAGATTAAGTTCGATTCACTTACATTGATTATTCCACCAATGGCTTTACATTTGAGCAAAATTTTGAACTTGAGCTAAATTTTGAGCTGTTTGTGAGCCATTGTTTTCTTTTAATTTCTGTGCTTCTTTGCAGGCGGGTGGTACATATGTCCTGATTCAACAGTTAACCTTTTTTCCTTCCATTTAATGGCAGCAGGGCTGTTATGGTCAATTGCTCTCCTGCTTGTCCTCGTAGTATTTCTCACAGTGCTTTGTAGGTAGACTTATGACGATTAGTCCCTTGTATCGCTGCTGTAAACCTTACTCAACAGGAACTCATAATCAAACATTGAAAAACCTGGCCCTACTTTCCGCAATCATCAATGGAATTTATAATCCAATCAGGGACTCGAGTATCGATCCCGTGCGAGTGTTTTCAATTCTTCAATCGAATCGAAAATTTTATAACTTTTACACCTTAACAATAGTAATTCACAAATCTCGCAATCTGATTTGTACTCGACGAATTGCGGAGTCAGGTTTAAAAGGGGCAGGTTTTTTCAGATTAATATCATGAATGAGACTCCAGGTCATAAGTCTAATTATATAATAATAATATAAATAGGAAGCGTAATAACACAAAAAATCTGAAAATAGCCTATTCAAACTGACGTGCCACACGTGCTTTCAGAAACCGATAACCATGGAAGCATTGTTGTGTATGATCCTTTGCTTTGTTGCCCCAGGTGAGTCAATATAAACGCCTGGCGTTTGAAAATATCCTGATCCCTGAATATCAAAGCAATCATATTCAAAACTGTCTGATCTTATCCCCAATATATCAAATTCAGTAACTTATCCAGCTTTAAACGGTCGAAATAGGAGATTTTCAGCAGAAAGCCCCTGTCGAAAACCTGCAAAAGCGAGTGAAAACACGAAGCAAGATTTCCCTTTGTTCTCCTTCATAGCAATAATGACTCTTGGGTGTGCTCATGTATTTTGTCCTCATGGGAGAATGGAATCCCCTTGAATACCTTATTCACGCTAAGGGAAGACTTGCTGTGATGGGGAGGCAATTGTTCTACCGGGGGGGCCGTGGGGAAGTGCCATTTATCGGAGTGTCATTTTCCCTTATTTTTCCTGGAATGGGGTATCAATAGAAAGCACTTTTTCTGGAGCCGGTTGAATAATGTGATTAACAGCCATCAATAACAACAGGCAGCAAATTCCACTTCTTAAGAATCACTCGGTACGATGGATAGTCCGCATGGCGCCGCGCGGCAAGCCTAGTCTATTGTATTGAGCTGCAAGAATTAGGCAACAGCCCTGCGCTGTCCATGGCGTTGAAAATATTAACGACATAAGTCAGTGTTTCTTATTGCTTTTTACAAGACCATGAAAGAACTTAGCTTGAAACAAATAAACACCTACGGTCAACAATAACATTCCTTTGAACAACTTCCCTGCGAGCCGGTGGTCCACCATCCAATACACATTTGACTCTGGATGCAGTTCTACGGACGTTATGAAACCGCAAGCGTTTTCTGATCGATGCGGTGAAATTTCTTTGCTCTCTCTTGGTTATAGCACCATTAACTACTTGCTCACGATTGTTCACCAAAGAACACTGCATGTAGGGTGGTGGATTTCCAAAGGCGAGACATGTTGAACTCAGTGTAGCACCTTCGTTCAGTTCGAACACTATTCCCTTCCGGTTGGTTGTTCCGACTGTCAGACAATCAATTACTTTTATAGGTTCTAAAAGAGCAAGCAAATAATCGATTATTGAAGAAGTGTATGTAGTTTGACTGAGAGAAAGAATTAGGTTTAAACTGTTTCGTTTCGAATTTGAAAGAAGAATCGCTTTTTTTCCTACACCCCGAATATGCGGAAAATCCCTTTCTTGGCTAAAAATGTTCTACCACAAGAATTGAAAGGGAATAGACATAGCTGTATCTCGTAGCAACTATACAGCCTAAAGAAAACGCCTTCGCATCCATTGTTTCTTTGACACCACAATGAAAGCACACGTGTTGAAGTTATCAAATTCAATAGATATACTTTTAAATTGGCCCAGGCCAGCTTTTAACTATATGTCGATGCCCTTGGAGAGAAAATTTCTCATATCCAGTAAACATCTTATCTCTGGAAAACTTTGCTTCACGATTTCGAAATGGGTCTTATCGCAAAGGTAAATCTGAAATTAAAAGACAAAACCAAAAATTTGCCTTTCTTTCCACTTTACTAATTACATCTACCGGGGGAGTCAAAAAAGCACAGCCATCCCAGGAAGCTCTATTCAAGAGAACAATGTAAAGTGCATCATGGGTACATTGACCTTTGCAGTACTGCCAAGTCACGCTTACTTACCAGGAGTGCCCAGTCCAAAGGGCTAAGGTGCTGCATGCTATGTTGTGGGGGTCGTAGGGGGTCACCGAATACAGTACAACCGCCAAAATATTTCAGAAAAACCGTAAAACCGTCTCAAAATTCAGCTAAAACCGTTTTCACATTTTGCCACGCTTTGCATGTACCACCTCGGTTCCGTGCAGTAGACGAGTGCCTCGTTATCATTTATATGACTTCTAATCATTTATGATGCCCTTAATCCGCTGGAAAAGGTGAAGTTAGTAGAATGTTCACAAAGTTATATCGCAATGGGCATTTATTTGTAGCTTTTATCTTCAATTTTTGTGATGATTTGACTGCTCGAATCAGATTTTGTGAAGAAATCTGGAAACTGTTGAGAAAGAGAGGAACCGTAAAACCGTCATTTTTGCTGCCAAAAACCGTCAAACCGTCCCAAAAACAGCTTGAAACCGCAAAACCGTCGCCCCTACGACTCCCACTATGTTGTACAACACTATGTCAACGATCACTGTTTCTTACGTTCGGCTACATAGTTTTACGGCGAACTTTGAAATCCCTTCTGCCCCCTTCTGAATCCATCATTCATGAAAGAAATTTTTATGCAACGAAACATTAGCTTTGTTGGGGATACGTGTGAGCTTAAGTTGACAAAGCAGTGGACAGGACTATGAACGCATGCGAAGTCGAGGGGCAAATCACTCCTGAAAATGGCGTACGAGATTAATAATCACAAGCGGTCTTTTCATGATTAATTTGATTTTTTCGTGATTTAAGTGATTAACTTTTGTGATTTCAGTATGACAGAGCTAAATTTTGACCTATTCTTCCCCTCAAGCAATTAAGAATATACGAAAGAATGTTTCCTTTTAAGATGAATTAATAACTATTAGTAACGGATATGTTAGGCTAAGGTCGGACGGACAGTTTTTGGAACAAGTGTCTTGAGAAAGCTCTTGTATCCTAGTCAGATATTTTTGGTCGCGCTTTTCTAGTATTGAGATTGCATATGCATATTTTGGAGTTACAGGACTATCAGTGCTTGTGAGAGACTGAGTAGTGCCTTCTCGTTTGTTTGTTGTTTATGGACCATGATGCTCTGAGAGATGAGCCACAGATCACGTTAGCCTTGGAAACTGAATATGTTACGAAGAAAGTAAGATTAGCAACGCCTAGCAACCACTTAGATTTTGATCAACAAAGTTGTATTGGTCAACAGTTGCCATGTTTATTTAGTGTTACAAATGTATCGATTCCCATTTCGGTTTCTGAACTCATTTGCATTAATAGCTTTAAGATCTATAGTCGTCACAGGAATTACGGATGCCAAGCCTAGATTTGACACCTTTGGTCATGAATTAACCAATCAGATCCTTTGTTTTGACAGTCGCGGAGCAACTATTGTTTGTGTACCATTATAAGAATGTTTGTTTAGATAGTAAGAGAAGATTCAAGTTTCAATGGCAGGGACGCAAGTCACCTCGCCGAACCATACACATATGATTTATCTAGATATACCATAGAACGTTAAGTACAAGCAAAGAATTATGAAAGAAGAGAATGTTATGTTGTTGTTTTTGTTGTTTAATTGGTACATTGACCGCTCGGAGATCGTGTAACCATTTTACGCAAGATGCCTGCCACTGCCATGATATAGTTTCAGATGATCCATTTTACTTTTGGTGACATTTCAAAGTTTACATTTGGTGACAGAGGTGGGATAAGAAGGTGCTGGAAACAGACCTCGAACCTGAGCCAAGAAAGACACATCGATACCGATTAAGACCATGAAGACACTAAAGAAAACGGAGCTAGAGATGAATCACGTTTGAATTGAAAAGACAAATTTATAAAATCGACTATTTCGTAAACACGGCAAAGATGGACATAATTCTGTTGGAGTATACCCGGAGTATGAACCGTATGAACACGAATACACGAATGGAGATATACACTTATTACGATTTAGCTGAGACATTATATTTTTAGTTATCTGTTGGCTTTAAGGCGACGTATGCTCTTGTCATTTTGTCTGGAGAGAAACGAATGCCCTAAACACGCCGCTGATTGCTTCAGATCTGCGAGACAGCCTGCATTTCGACTGAGGAAGGCGACGAACACTTGTCATTCATTTGATTAAAGAGCTCGAACACCCTGAACCCCCTACTGAAATTCAGCAAAATTTCGTGTTTTTCTTTGATACAGTGTTACCGGACCAAGCGTTTGCTACTGTTTATTGCATTTTACTGAAGAGTTAACAAAGGAAATTGGACCATGTCGTATTTAGTATCGGACGATCATATATATTTTGCTTAAATTAATTTAGAATCGAGGGCGATTCCTTTTTCTTCGATAGGGAGGTATGTGACAGAGCTAAATTTTGACCTATTCTTCCCCTCAAGCAATTAAGAATATACGAAAGAATGTTTCCTTTTAAGATGAATTAATAACTATTAGTAACGGATATGTTAGGCTAAGGTCGGACGGACAGTTTTTGGAACAAGTTTCTTGAGAAAGCTCTTGTATCCTAGTCAGATATTTTTGGTCGCACTCAAAACCATTTTACGCAAGATGCCTGCAACAGCCATGATATAGTTTCGTATGGTTCATTTTACTTTTGGTGACATTTCAAAGTTTACATAAGTGATTAACTTGTGATTATTCTAGAATAAATCACACATTCAAAAACGTTCCCAAATAAGCTCCTGTATTATATAAGAACTAGGAAGTTAAGCGCTGGCTTCGCTCGCGCTTCAACATTCCTAGCTCCTGCGGAGAGCTCTCAAAGAATATCTGATGATCCACCTTGAATGTACAATAAGTAGTTGTGGTTGTGGATAGAATGCTAAAACTTCTTGTTATTCACCCATGAAAGTGCTGAAGTGGAATTTTGTGTTTGTATGGATTTGAACAGTTTGATACAACAGATTACCATTTTGCTGCATTAGGCATAAAACAAACCTCTTTGTGATGCACACCAGAACTGTCCAGTTCTTTAAATTTTACAAAAGAAAGACCGTAGGCAGGTGCGCAGTATCACAATTCTTTTGCCTTTAGAGAATTCTTATGAATCTCTTAATTTCCTGCGAAAATTCCTGTTAAACGTTCCAGCATGTCTTTCTCATTTGACCGAAGAATTCCATCAGAAAGTGAAGGATTATTGAAAAATATTAAGAATTCAAAGAATTTTTGACAATCAAGTTGATCAATATGCTTGTGGCGGGTACTATGAGCTTCCATCTCACATCATATTTGATCATTCTTGTCCTGAATATATTTGTTTATAATATTGTAACAATAAAAGAAATTCAGTGAGTTCTTGACTGTGTATCATGTTTCAGTTTATATAGTAGAACTTCTTCACAGCATATTTTTGTCAGGCTGATCCTGAAATAATTGCTACATAGATTGTTAACAATGGATCAAAAGAAAATACAATACATTACATTATTTTTGACTCATGATTGCAATCAATATGCGGTTCAGTTGTGCACTCCCATCAGATTGCCAAGTGAAAGCACCATTTGCAGTTTATGCCATATGTAATGTAACAATGTATTGTGCTTCTCAATGATAAAGGAAAATTGGTGTCAAAAGTAATGTTCCATACAGTGCTTCCTTCCGTTCATTGTTGAAATTTATGGAACAAATATTTCAAGATCAGTCTAACAAAAACATGTTGCAAAGGTTTACATCATTAGATTAGGTTAATTTAGCTTCATTACTTACCTTGAAATGCCATAAGATTCTCTTCCTTGACATTGGCAGCCTTTCTCAGCCATAGTTCTTGCCTGGAACTGAAGAGCTCTATCACATGTGCTATCAAAATGTTTGGGCCTAAATTAAACTTTGCCATCTCCTGCGCATTGCTGTGCCTACGCAGTGGTCTCAGTGGAAAGTTCGATTTCGAGACCACTGCGTAGGCACAGCAATGCGCAGGAGATGGCAAAGTTCAATTTAGGCCCAAACATTTTGATAGCACATGTGATAGAGCTCTTCAGTTCCAGGCAAGAACTATGACTGAGAAAGGCTGCCAATGTCAAGGAAGAGAATCTTATGGCATTTCAAGGTAAATAATGAAGCTAAATTAACCTAATCTAATTTACTAGTGTCCCACCACTCATGATCACAGCACAGGGAACTCAGAATCTTGCACTGTTGTGATTTCATTTTTTCACGCTCTTGTTTGTACAGTATATCCTGCAACGTATTCAAATAAATTTGGGAAATAGTGACAGGGACAATATAATCCTTTCAATTCTTATAACAGTAAGCAAATAAACATGGTTAAACATGTCGAGGTTTGTGATTAATATGACTGGCAATCTTTCGTGATTAATGTGATTTTCGTGCGATTAATGTGATTAATTTGTTATTATTGTGTGATTATTCCTGAGAGCGTACGTGATGTTAAGCAGTGACTTGCCCCTAGTGCGAAGTGTTTAGAATTGTGTCGATTTAATTACGTAATGTCACTATTTTCATCACGAATTTTGAGTCATTTGAAAGGCAACAGGGAACCACATCCGCCACAGAACGATCAATTTTCGATGGGGGAACAATAATAACAGTTTTCAAAACCCCTCGCGACATCGTTTCATGGAAGCTTGGCAAAGAAATGAATTTGCCTGATAAGTAAGTCCTACCCAGCTTCTTTAGCTTGGGTTTTTGTGTCCAATCGCATTGGTTGATGAAATTTTGTCAATACAGCAAATCCAGACATGATAACTGGGCTTTCGACAGCAATGCTCAAGGCGCTGATATGGTTTGCTTTGGCCAACTTATCCCACGGGGGGGGGGGGTTCTTCCATAGTAAAGGTACCTGGGGATGTGCCGCCCGCAAGGGTATGCTTTTTCAAACCTTCTAGTCTAGCCAAGGGTATACTTTTTGCCAAGTTTAGTCCATTTAGTCTAGCCAAGGGTATACTTTTTACCAATTATCGCCCATTTAGTCTGGGCAAGGGTATACTTTTTGGCAATTTTGGTCAAAGAAATGTCAAACTTCGGTAATTCCTGTAAAGAAACCTAAATTTTTTTCAAATTATTACACTTTATCACATTAGAAGTACACTTTAACTTCAAATGCACCCCGTATAAACCCCAAAAATCAAATTTCCTACGAAAATGTTATAATCTCTTCCCAAGGACCAAACATTTAGGTTACGAAGATCCCCCGGGGGGGGGGGTACTTGACCAGCTTTTGGACGGGGACGTGCCATCGAGGTTTCAAAAACATACCCGTTCCTTATACCAATTTTTCCAAAATGTATACCCGACTTTATACCAATTTTCCGAAAATGCATACCCGACCCTATACAAATTGTGAAAATTGCGAAAATTGATACCGTTCCTTATACCAAAATCGTGAAAATCGATACCGTTCCTTATACCAAAATCGCGAAAATCGATACCCTTCCCGATGGCACGTCCCCGTACCCAAAATATGTATAGTACCCCCCCCCCCGGGCGAAGATCTTCTCCAACTTATTTTCATGAATCCAAATCCTCAACTTCTTTCAGATCTAATTTCCTACATCCATAATATTTCTAACATTAGTTCTCAACTCAGCCAAACCCCTGCGCCCTTAGCTCAATAACCAATAACTAATAGCTGATCACTATAAATTACGATTAATTATTTTGAATTTGTTGTTGTTGTTTTGTTGTTTAATCTTCGTAGATTTAGTTTTTGGTTTAGAGTATACCATGTATAACTTTATATCTATTGAAGAATTAAAAAAAACAATTCTTACTCGTGACATACATATCAAATAAAAGCTCTCATCAAGAACAATTGAATGATGCGTGTTTGAGATCAATTGGACAAACCAGACAAATGCTATGGAGGTTTTAAGCATTTTTTTGTTGACTACTCTCCAAATATACTATTTATGTGGTCACATTATCAGAATCAGAACAATGAAATGTTGAAAATTTAATTGCCTATAAAATTTGACTGAAGTCAGGAAGATTTGCGGTTATACTACATGTTGTTTTAGCGCAACGTAGAAAAGTCTGGTAGGGGGGGGGCGAAAATCCCCCAGTACTAATGGGGTTAAGGGCAGGCCCCTTAAGAAGACAAAAAGCGACCTGACTGATAACGATTTACAAGTTGCGAGAGCATTGGAAATAATACCGAGAACGTTAATAGTGGGGGTCGAAGGGGGCACCAGAAACCGTAAAGCCACCAAAGTATTCCAGAAAAACCGTACAACCGCCTCTAAATCAGCTAAAACCGTCACAACATTTTTCCAATTCATGTTTTTCACCTGGGTTCTATGCTGCAGATGACTGTCTTCTTATCATTCTCATGACCCAAAATAGAGCAAACTAATTCCAATGCCTTATATCCTGCGAAAAAGGTGAACATTTGTAGAATTTTCCCCAAAATCATATCATAGTGGACACTTATTCGTAGCTTTATCTCCAATTTTATGCTAATTTAACTTCTTGAACCAAATTTATCGAAAAAACCTGCAAGCCGTTCAGAAAGAAATGAACCGTAAAGCCGTGATTTTTAAGGCCAAGAACTTAACCTTGGTAAAAGATGCAGCTAATTTCATTTCAAACCCATTGACTCTTATTTACAATTCGTCAATAAAAAATGGAAATAGGGTTGCTGCAATATTCAAGTCTGGGAAAAGATGCGATAGCAATAACTACAGACCAATCTCAGTGCTTTCAATTTTCTCAAGAGTATTGGAAAAAATTGTGCATGATCAATTACACGAGTTTCTCAAAGCAAATGGTATCTTAACTAATAACCAATATGCATTTCGGAAACCCTATTCCACGATTATGTCCTTGATAAATAGAACTGAGGATTGGCTTGAAAATGCTGATAATCGGAAGCTGAATATGACAGTATTTTTGGACCTGAAAAAAGCCTTTGATACGGTTGATCACAAAATATTGATAGATAAACTGTTCAAATATGGTATCAAAGGAAAAGAAAGAGAATGGTTCAAAGCAGTTTTGTTCTGTAAATGGTCATAGATCAAAGACCGAGGAAGTTCTGTGTGGTATTCCTCAGGGGTCATGCTTAGGTCCCCTCCTTTTCATTGCGTACCTCAATGACTTTGAGGGGCTGCAAAGCAAACATGTATGCCGATGATACACACACAAAAATTGCATCTAATGACATAAAAGAAAGAGCTGTTAAATATCAGTGACTGGTTGAGGGTAAATAAACTAAGTGCAAACCCGTAAAAACTGAATTTATGGTTATTGGTCATCAACGAAGAATAAATGAAATTGATGACCTCCCTCCACTCGAACTCAACAATTCCGAAATAAAACGTGTGGAGAAAACCAAGTCTTTAGGTGTCATTATCGATGAAGGGCTGAAATGAAAGGATCAATATAAATCACTGACAGGAAAGTTAGCAGGTGGTTTATCATCTTTGAAAAAACTTAAAGACGTTCTTCCCCAATCAAAGTTATGTAATGTGTATCACGCTCTCTTTGAGAGTCATATACGCTACGGAAACGTTGTATGGGGTAGCATCTCTTCATCTGAACTACAAGCACTTCAACGTCTCCAAAACAGAGCCCTATCAATTATAGAGCGCGCAAGACTTAAGGACCCGTGGCCTAAAAAATGGCTAAGCGTTGTGAATCTTATTCGCTTTGATCGCTGTGTTATGGTATATAAGATTGTAAACAAACAATGCCCTGAAAGCCTGTGGAATATGTTCCAACAGAGATGCTCTATATCACATCACATTACGAGGAATTATAGAGATCTCGATATTCCCAAGCTAAACCTTGAATTAACCAAAAAAGGATTTCATTACTCGGGCATTAAGGCTTGGAACGATATTCCAGTTAACATCAGAGAACTACCATCACTGCGCCTATTTAAAACACATCTAAAAAGGCATTTGATGAGCCTTGATGATTAACTCAAGAAGATCAGATTAATCAATTAACTATTTTATATTCTTAGTTTTAGATTTTGTAAGTTGTATTTTACTAAAGGAATATCGTTGTTTAAATGAATTATATATACCATAAATAGTACTTACCATAAACATGCAAAAGATACTTTCCACTTTCATATGGCAATCCACTGTAAGCCATGATACAGCGAAAGTATTTCCCGGTATAGCTAAACTTCAAATACTTCAACCTGATCATAAGTTGTGAACCAGTGATGTCTCTAAGAATTTGTACTTTTCCGAGATGCCTTTTAAGTACGACGGCGGGCCTTGTTCTTGCTTTCTGCACTGCATAATATCCTCCTTCAAAGCCACAAGCTATGCTTCCCAGCTGGTTCATATTTGGAACTTTGTAAGTGAAGTACAAGTCGGCATGGCCAAATCGACGACCCCAGAAGTCAACTTTTAGTCCCCACTGGGGATAGGAGAAGTACTGGGCATCTAAATAGATAGAAAATGGTCGTTATTGCAACTTTTGTTTGATTCACTCACTAAAAAGTCAGCAAAATTATCGCTTTACAAGGATAATGTCTTCATGCGTATGTGTGTTTGTAAAATGACGTGGGACTTGTTGATTAGTTGTTAGGTCGTTATTGGTCGATTGGTCGTTCCACGGTTTACAAGAACCCAGTCTAGGGCATCGGCGGTAAATTCCGGATGGTGTTATTTGCCAGAAAATCAGTTCATGAAACCCGTTTCACAAATTCCTTTAATCGCAAAGCAAACTTGCATATAATGTTAACGTTCTCCATCTCTTGCTCGACCTTTTTCACATATCTTGAGTTTTTGAAATAAACTCCTGCTAACTGTAAATCCGTCATAAACGAACAGTGCCCCTGCGTGCATTCGAAAAGATGGTGTCAACGCTGCTTCTTGCGATAAACAGGTCAACGCTATTCAACTTTTCAGATATGCAAGCAAAACGAGTGATGCCGATGAAAACTACACAAATTAAGTCTTAAGAGCTAACCAAATGAAATGTAAATGAATCGCAAACGAAACGTAGCTTTTGCACGCCAAATCGATGATCAACTTTGCGTCCGGAATGTACCGCCACACGAGAATTTAGGCCTAAACAACCCAACGGAAAAGAATAACTACAGAAAGCACAGGAAAAAACACAAAGTGATGTAAGCTGAATATGATAATTTTGCTTTTCAATTTGGAAGAAAAGTTTCGGCTACTTGGACCTTAACCGTCCGGCAAATACCGCAAATACCCTACATCTACGACATACAAAGAAAATGTTTCTGATTGTCATGCATTTTGACAAGAATATCAATATTTGTAATATGTCCTTCATGGCGACGGTGCTCTCCTAAACCAGGGGCGGACTGGCCAGTCGGGCTACCGGGCTGGGGCCCGAAGGGCCCCCCTCAGCAAGGGTTCCCATGGGCCCCTTCTGTGCTGGAAGTAAAATACTTCAAACGGTTAATTTTTGATGAACTATACGACAGTAACAAAACAACCAGTTTCAATCAACGAAAAATTGGTTTAAAGGCCCTGTAATAATTCTTTCAACAGTTATCTTTGTTTGTCAAACAGTTGAAAATGTCAAAAGATTGCATCTGGGCCCCAGTTCGCGAGATATGGGTACTGCAAAATTCCAATTGGTATGTCTCGTTTTCGACTGCTAGGTGAACTGATGAAGCTCTTGCCAAAGGGGCCCAATAAAAACCTTATCGAGGAAGGCGTCTTATATGCAGGAGCCCCTTCTCACTTTACCACTTGCCCTTGCCAGTCTGTTAATTTCAAACAATTGTTTAGCCTATATCTACACTCGATTTGCAGCGACCTAGGAGACCATGTTAGGGGTATTGAAATATGAACAAGGTTTTAGAGGAAATGTAGATGCAGTGGCTTACCCAAGGTGGGAATGGTGGTCCGGACCCCCCATTTTTCAAAAAGATGGTCCTCGAGATTCGCACAAAAATGTAATAACATTTGTGCCTTAGGCTTGTCAAAGTTTCATAGAAAGGTTTTGGGTTTCTAACGAATGCTTGAACTCGGCTGGAAGAGGCATTCTCAGCCAAAGTAGAATCGTAGAATACATATCCTCGAAAATTTTCCTGGGGGCTTGGCCCCAAGACCCAACTAATAACTTTTTTTTTGCACGAGTTGCTGCATGGCGGTCATGTAAATAATAGCTGGCACTTCAGTGGGTTTTCTTGGATATAATCTGCAGTGAAGGTGGAGAAAAAGTAACGCTACATGTACATTAGACAAGCAGGAATTCACTGATATATTACTCGTTGCTGTATTTACGTTGGAGTTGACAAGAGAATCGAAATACAGTCCATCCAACACTCGCCGCCATGCCACCGAAACGACAGACAGAGCCGTCCCAGAGCTATTTCGACGAAAAGTTCGAGAAAATGGAAGAAAAGCTGGCAACCAAGGCATGCATTCAACAACTACATGATGCTATTAAGGGCCAGAGCGAGAGAATTGAGATTCTCGAGTCAAAAGTAGTGATTATGCAAAAATATATTGCAAGATTAGAAAACAGCGTGGATGACCAAGAGCAGTATCAACGTCGCCTTTGTTTAAGGATTGATGGCATCCCACCAGTCGCTCAAGGGAAAGAAGAATCTGGCGAACAATGTTTGAAAAAAGTGAAGGCTGTATTCAATGAGCTGAAAGTAAATATACCAGATGCAGTTATTGACAGAGCTCATCGTATTGGCCAGGCGAAGATTGTTGCAGGAAAAGAACCAGGCAGATGATAGTTAGATTCACGACTTGGCGCCACATTCATCCATTTCATTCATTTATTTTATTTATCCACGACATCCACTCAGTAAACTTTAAAATTACTTATTTCCAGATGAAAGTAATAGATATTTCTAACAAACCTAATAAACCTATATTAAAAGAACTGCTGTGTACCGTGCAAGGAAGTCATGCAATCAGTATAAGATCAGATTGGATCTAACGAAAAAAAGGCTTGACACCATCATAAAAACAACAGAGATGCTCCAGGAAAAAGGATTGCAGGGATTTACCTTTGCTGATGTTAAAGGTCAGATAAAGGCAAAATACTTTTTATTGATTTCTACCATTTACAGTCTGGAGATTTCAAAATTTTAAACGAAATTTCGATATGAGTTCCGGAACGTATCGAAATTGCCGCTCGAATTCCTTTTTTCAGTCAAATTTTTCAAAAAAACCGCGCAAGCAAAAGAGCCTGGAACTAGCAGAGGCGTGACGTGGAATGAGTCGATTGAGTCAATGCAAAGCTGCGAGAGAATGTAGGAGTCTGTTTGCACTCACTGACAGTCAATTCAGGAAAGTTCGAAAGTTCTCAAATCAAAACGCCGAGAAAGTGGGTAGTTTATGGTTGTTGCTAGTCAGCTTGTGCAGAGAAGAATGTACATGCACATTATTCTGTACTTTGGCACGGACAGACGTGTTGCAGCAGTGAGCTGAGCTGTGGACTGGCTTGGAGAGTGAACACGTACAAGAATTGCAACAATGAAAACATCGGGGGTCTGCACTAAATATTTCAATCCTAGCGACTTTGAACATTCATTGGCTGCTACAAGTGTATTGTATTACTCCGGTCTCTATAGTGCAAGTAGCTTCGACCCAAGTATAACCAGCGAATATTTACTACAAAATTCAGCGATAGCGAGTGTATCTATTTACATATGTACAAGTCTTTCACAAGTAATAGTGTATCTCTTCATCAAATCTTAACAAACTGATCTGTACGATCGGGAACTAACCTCAAACCCAGCACAATCACATCTGGCCTAATTTCTGGCTAGCCCTGCACAACCACGTCCGCATCTCAACATGTTCGCTCAACCACTCCTGTCTCCTACAAAGTCACGTGATATAATAGTCTGCACTACTGTCCAATCAGATACTAGCTGACAAATACGGTCCAATCAAATAGATGATAAACAACAGCAATAGCTACAAAACCTAACACTTTAGGTAACCTACACCTAAACACAACAAGTGATTTAGCTAGCTTCCAGAGCACCTTCTTCGGCGTGAGGAAAATGAAATTGTAGTTAGAATTGAAAGATATACTCACCGAATCGCAGATGCAGACAGCGGGAAAATTGCCATGTCATGACTAGGCCAAGTGATAGTCTCTTACCATAGACCGATAAGAGAGCGTTCTTTCTGCAAATATAGTTTTCCTTTTCTTCGATGACTCTATTTGCGAACTTCTTAGGTGGCCTGTGTATTTCCTACCTCGTACAATATAATTTGCATTTAAAGATCATTCGTGAAGCCATGCAAATGTAACCTTCGACAGGCGCTTGTAAGCCCAACGAGGAGAATGAATCCTGATAAAAACAATCTAACCCTGAGGGGATCAAGGTGTGTTCTTCTGGTAGCCTTTGCAATTAACACAATGGTCAACTTTTTGATCATTACTATGGTTTCATTCGGCTATTCACAGATCAAATAATCCTCCAAATGATGTTTTTGTAGTTTGATCCCAAAACACTGCACTCAATAACTAATGTTATTGCTAGTCACAGATCAAATAATCCTCCAAATGATGTTTTTGTGTGCTTCCATTGCAGAGTGGGATCAAGTTGACACGCCGCGTGCGATCTTCGTCGTTACTGCTTTCTCTCAGCGCCTTGGGCCTCTCAAGTGATGAATTTCTCATTACTCTTCCCACGTCACGACTTAGCTAGTTCCAGGCCTCTACCACCACGCGGTTTTTTGAAGAAGTGCCCTTTTTCAAAACCCCCAAACCCATCCTTTTGCATCCCAAAGATAAAAAATATTATTGCCATCGGATTCCCCATAGTTTAAAGTTACAAATATAAAAAAATTGCATTTGCCTTTATCTGACCTTTAACTGTCGTCTTTGTGCTAAAATCGGCAATGATTTTCATTACTTCAACGACGAAGATGATTTGACATCCATAATCGACCGACTGGAATCGACTGCAGGCAACGAACACGAAGGCAGTGTAAACGATGAAGAAGAATAAAAATGCGATTGAGTACATTTTTAAGTCACCCTGACCTTCAGGCCTAATTTCATCCTTTCCGTATATTTATTTGTTTACATTTAACGCTTGTTAAGCTGCTTTGTTTGAGTATGAAAAGTAATTTTCTTTACTTCTGTGGCAACAACTACGACAACAAAATCTAACGTGTTACAGTTTTCCCCTCCCAAGCGATTAGGAAAACATAATTTCTTAATACCCATTGAAATAAGCCCGCGCTTTTTTTTACTGACCAAAATGCGAAAATTCTTTTGTGCCTAGCGATGACCATGCTCGGTGCTTTGTGTTACATGACTTTGTTTGTAATTTGTCTGTTGAAGTGTCTTTATTTTTTTAATAGTGTAGTTAACTTTTCACCCTGCTGCATTTCAGATCAATCAGTCCCTTGTTCAAAGTGTGCGAATTCACCGGATGCTAATTCTGAGAGTGACCAACGGGATCAGGCGTGTATCAAATGCCCGTAGGAATTGAAGAGTGGCGTGCAGGAATTGTTTTCAAGCGGCCGCGGCTTTTGATAAAAGTTTCGCTAAATATCCCTTTGTTGCAAATTATGGCTTCTGTTTTGTATTGCTTTGCCTATTTGTACCTTTTCGTGTGGATAACAGCTGTAATTCTTCCACTTGCCGTTATGATCGCATCGTTCTCCTCCTGTTTTGCAGAGAATCGCTTTTGCAATTTGGAAGAGCTTCAAGACCCTGTATTGAATTGCATCAAGATATTCACATATGTTCTTGCTACAGTCTATTTCGCAGTCGATTCCCTCATAGAGGTTCTCAGATCAAATTTTGGACAATTTTCGAAAAGCCCCGTCAACTACAAAAAGGTCTTGATGATTATGCAAAGTATCGAATACATGTTATTAATAACTAGGTTCTTCGATTCAATGTTCTTAGGTCACTCATTCCCTCTTAATTTCCTTTTGTTACTATCCGGAGACATCCATTTAAATCCAGGCCCTCAAACTGAAAGTCAATTCAAGTTCTTTCATTGGAACTTGAATAGCATTTGTGCAAGGGGTGCAATAAAAATTCCACTTATCGAGGCCTATAACTCTGTTCATCATTTTGATGTGATCACGATATCCGAATCCATGTTAGATCAGTCCATTAGTAATGATGATATTTTCATTGAGGGTTTCAGTAGGGAAATTTATCGCAGTGATCACCCTAGTAACTCTAAAACTGGAGGGGTTTGTATGTTCTTCAGGGAAGGACTGCCAATTAAACGACGGCCTGACCTAGAGTTGTTGCAGGAGTTGATTGTCACCGAATTAACCATTTCCAGCAAAAAAATCTTTTTGATCACCCTTTACCGTAGCCCTAGTCAGACAAGTGAACAGTATGAAAACTTTGTTGATAGACTTCAAGTAATGATAAACCAGGTTCGTGGTGAACGACCGTACTGCCTAATTCTAACGGGGGACTTTAATTGTAGATCTTCCCAATGGTGGGAAGACGATGCAGAAAATCCGGAGGGAACAGCTTTGGATGAACTCATCGAAACAAATGATTTATATCAGCTAATAAATGAACCAACTAATATACGTGACGAGAGCATGACTTGTATTGATCTCATTATTACTGACCAACCTAACTTTTTTGTGGAATCCGGGGTTCACCCCTCTCTTGATGATCATTGTCAACATCAAATAATTTTCGGAAAGTTGAATCTATCAATTCCTGCTCCACCACCGTACAGGAGAACAATTTGGGACTATTCCAAAGCTGAGACAAACAAGATTAGGGATGTGATATACAGCATTGATTGGAGTTCACTTTTTTCAGGACAAGGATCAAACGGGATGGTTGATATTTTTACTGACACTCTTTTCTCGGTTTTTTCTTCGCACATTCCCAACAAAGTCATTACGTGCAATGACAAAGACCCCCCTTGGATAACTCCTGAATTAAAGACTGCTATTAGACGAAAGCACAGAGTTTACCGAAAATATGTCCAACGAGGACAAAGAAAAGAGGACTGGAACCAAGTGAAAGATATTAGAAATGAAACCTCAAAAATGATTATTAATGCAAAGGAAAAGTATTTCCTGAATCTTGGAAGAAAGTTATCTGATCCTAACCAAGGTATCAAAGCATACTGGACGACGTTAAACAGATTACTTAACCCTATCTGACCTGGGTGATTTGAAACACTCAATGCCTGGGGGGGGGCGGATTCCGCCCCTCCTGTTTATCTTTGCTGTTGCTTGAGATATGGCAACCAAATTTGGCACAAAGGTTGTTCATTATATAAACAATGAATTTTTGAAACAATAGTTTAATTAGCTTTGTTGTTGTTGTTGCTAGAGCACAATTAACGTTATGATGTCATATGACGTCATAAAAATGAAAGTGTGTTAAAAGGTCGTAAAACTTTACTTTTCGCAAAGAAATGAAATATATAGATCAAAATAGATGTAAATTCATAGTTTGGACTTAATTGGACCAATTAAACAGGATTAAGAGAGATACAATGTATATTTTGCACAGAGTGTGGCATGAAAACTTGGTTACCATGGAGACAAGGCTAAAAATAGAACACCAGAATTGTTACAGTTTGATTGCTATATGATAGAAAGTTAAACTTGCTAAATCTCAGAGGCATTCAGCAAATACGGAAAAACGTATAAATGAAAATGTACGAGGGGGGGGGGGCGGAATCCGCCCCCCCCCCAGGTCAGATAGGGTTAATAAGTAGAAAGTAGCGAATATCCCTCCACTTTTGGAAAATGGACTTTTTGTGACAAATGTGCAAACCAAAGCTACTATTTTGAATGACTTCTTTGTTAAGCAATGCTGCACAGTAACAACTGGGAGTACTCTTCCTAACTTTCGACCAAGATGCAGTTCTGTCCTTCAAAATTTGACCATCGACAGGGAAACAGTTCTTAAGTTGGTTCTTGCTCTTGACACTAAGAAGGCAAATGGGTGCGACAATATATCTGCCTTCATGATAAAAGCCTGTGGTTCCTCTATTGTTGAGCCTCTATGCCAGATTTTTGAAAAATGCCTTGAGACAGGGATTTATCCATCGACTTGGAAGAAAGCAAACATCGTTCCCATTCACAAAAAAGGCAGTAGACAGTGTAAAAATAACTACAGGCCTATTTCTCTGCTTCCAATTCTTGGAAAGATCTTTGAAAAAGTGTTGTTCGACAAAATTTACTCCCATCTTTGTGAAAATGGACTTCTAACTCCAAATCAATCTGGATTTCGTCCGGGTGATTCAACAATTAATCAGCTGCTATCCATCACTCATAAGATTTACAGTGCATTCGAAGAAATTCCCAGTAAAGAAACACGGTCTGTCCCCGGGGGGGGGGGGGTACTTCACTATAAATTCATACGGGGGTGTGCGCCGCAAGGATTTCTGTTACGACCCAATCCCAGAAATTTGGTCCGATATTGATACCCAATCCCAGAATATATGTCAGATATTGATACCCAATCGAAGACGTAACAAAAGCAATTCGACGTCAAAAGGATAAGGGATAGAGGGCTGGAAACGATTATTTCGGTTCCAAGTGGCCATTGGAACGAGGTTCTGATCTGAGGACGTTTTTCAACACAAAAATATTTGAAATCAGTTCACTTGAAACTGACAACGTGTTGCTTGAAAATTTATCCAGTTGTACTTTCATTCAACACCCATTACAGAATTTTGAGTAATCCCCAATCCCAGAAAATTCCGAGTGAAAGTATACCCCAATCACGGAAGTTTTCCAGTAAGAGGATACCCCAATCCCAGAATTTTCAGGCCAAAAACTACCCAAAACTGGCGCACATCCCCGTCTTACCCAAAGTGAAGTACCCCCCCCCCCCGGGGGTCTGTCTTCTTAGATCTCTCCAAGGCATTTGACAGAGTCTGGCATGAGGGCTTACTTTACAAATTAGAATGCAATGGTATCACTGGAAAGCTTTTGGCTTTAATTCAAGATTACCTAGCAAATCGAAAACAACGTGTAGTACTGAATGGAAAAAGTTCCGAATGGGCAACAATTTCCGCTGGTGTGCCACAAGGGTCAGTATTAGGCCCATTGTTTTTCCTTGTTTACATCAATGACCTTGTTGATAATGTAAATTGTGATATCAAGATGTTTGCTGACGATACATCCTTATTCTCTCGTGTAGATGATCCAGTAAGAAGTGCTTTAAAGTTAAACGAGGATTTGGACATAGTAAAATTATGGGCGTGGCAATGGAAAATGCTCTTTAATGCTGACGAAACTGAAGAAGTCATATTCTCTTGCAAGAGGCTCAAACCCAACCACCCACCTTTACTGTTAGGAAATGATGAAGTCGCACAAAAAATGGAACATAAGCACTTAGGAGTGATACTTGATTCCAAATTAGATTTTCAAAGCCACTCCAGGCAGGCAATTTTAAGAGCAAGAAGAGGCATTGGTATGATAAGATACCTATCGAAATACGTATCCAGAAATGTGCTTGATCAGATTTATAAGCTTTACGTGAGGCCTCATTTAGATTATGGTGACATAATATATCATCGATACGATCCTGAAATGCAATCTCATTTTACACAAGCACTTGAGCAAACTCAATATTCAGCAGCTCTAGCTGTGACCGGCGCATGGAGGGGTACAAGTAGGCAGAGACTCTACAACGAATTAGGTTGGGAAAGTCTATATGATAGGAGATGGTATCGACGCTTGTGCCACTTTTTTGTCCTGAAGAAACAGCGCTCACCTCAATACCTGGCTACTGAGATTCCAAATGAACGCCAGCTAACATATAATCTTCGAAATCCACGCGTTTATGACCAAAATATTGGACGGACCAATCGCTTTGCTAATACTTATTTCCAAAACATATTTATGGAATGGAATAAGCTTGACAATGAGGTTAAATATTCCGTATCCATTGCTCAATTTAAGAACAAACTGCTTTCCACTATAAGACCAGTGGGAAACTCTATATATAACGTTCACGACATTATAGGTGCTAGATATTTAACTAAACTACGTTTGCAATTTAGTGCACTAAACGAGCACAAATTCAGATATAATTTTGATTGTTTAAGCCCTGTTTGCATTTGTGGAACAGCAAGAGAAGATAATGAACATTTCCTCCTGCACTGCCCATTGTATGACATAATGCGTTGCGATCTCCTTGGCCAACTCTCAGAAATTCCTGGTTTAGACATTTCTCAACATGATTCAAAATCTTTATGCACACTGCTTCTATATGGATCTCCATCGTTGAATATAATTGCCAACAGAATAATTATGGAAGCTACGATATCCTTTATCAAAGAAACAAAAAGATTGGACTGAATGCAGCTACCCCCATATCTAGTTTTCGTTCTGTTAGATCTTGTTATTCGTTTGTTTGTTTTCGTCATTTGTTTCTTCGTTGTGCTTTCCCCTTTGCTTCGTTGTTTTTTCGTTTCTTTCTTAGTTTGTTCCTTGTCCTTTTGTTTCGCTAGAGTGACAAAGTAGTCAAATATATTGTAAGTGCCATTGATAGAGGGAACTCGATGACCTTGTGTCCTTTCCCTCTATGAATGGCACCATGTGAAGTAGTTGTCGCCTAGCTTTATTGTTTCATCTGCATATCAAAAAAAAAAAAACTAATAATTTCAACATCCCAACTTATCTCAGCCAGTCCATGCCGCTAGCTATAGGTAGGGATCCTAATTTGCTGCTACTGTTGAAATTTGCCAAAGCTTCTTGCATGAAAAATGCCACCGGCCGACTAAACAATTATAAAGGAGCGAAAAGAGACATTTATCAAGCTCGAAGGACCAGCTCCAAATCATTTTGCAGTAAAGCAAGTTTGCAATGCGTGTTTTGATATACTGGTCTGGACGTTATTGAATAATTATTCTTCTTGACTTTCATAGAGTAATTTGCTATGATGGGTTTAAACTCTTGCAAATTTGACAAAGCGACCTGCTGTGATAATTGCCACCATGTTTACGATGCAAAGCATAGCTAAGAAGGGCGTCTCCTTCATTTTCCGAGCGTCTGAAGGGCGTAGTTACTAAGAACTTTCCTAGCGCTACGCCCCAGACCCCCTCCCACTTCAAGTGATGCGTAAGCCTCTGGATATAAGTATTCAACATTGAAGGATTCTGAAATGTGATCTAATGATGCTTTTAAGGCATCAAATGAAAATCACACAAGAACAATGATACAAAAGCATATACAGTAATTGACTTGACAAAAAGACTTTTTGTAGACGATTTTGATGCTCTACTTTCAAGAATTTTACCAGTGAGGTCTTTCGTCAAAAGGATTCCCTTTCGTAAGTAGTTGGATCTTGAAATTTGAGGAAGAATGAATGAAAGCATTTCTCGGCAATGAATCAGACCTTCACCATGAGCGAAGCGGGCGTGGCCCTGAAAGTCACGGTGACGCTGAGATTTCTGCTCTCGCATTCAGCTTATGCTACAAAAAATTGCATTCTCCCAACAGGTCTGCTGGAAACGGTCGGCTGAGGCGCTTCAGCCCGTAATACTTTGCTGAAGTTCGTTCATTTTTAAGTAAAAGAGGCTGTGAAAGCCAAGCTCATAGAAATGAAAATTCAAAGTTATTTCTATTCCATGAGGTTGCCAGAATCTATCAAACTATTCCTTTTTATATCGTGCAATTCAAAAATAATGTATCGACTCGTGAAATTGCAGTAATTTTCTTAAATTTTCCGGAAGTACCCCATCACTCGTGATGCTTCTTTGCTTCTTAAATGGTAAATTCTCCCAAATGGGTCGTTTTCCAACAATCTAAAGGGAGTGGTTATGAGAATTTTTCCCGGGGGCAAGCCCCCGGACCCCCAGCTTTGTTCACTGCGCTCGCACTTATTTTCAGCTCCATCAAATATGAATTTTGTTCTCGTGAGTCTGTCAAACATCACTTGAAAAGGTAGATAGCAGAATGCAACTCGGTTAGAAATCCATTCACATTGTTAGAAGTGAGTCAAGTATTTGGGGCAGTATTCCTAGTTCCAAAATAAAGATCTTACAAAATTTACAGGACCGAGCCCGAAATATAATTGAGAGGGCTAGAATCAAAGACGATTGGTCATATAACTGGCTCAATGTTGAACAATTAATCAAATTCGATCGATCAACCATGACCTACAAGATTATGAACAGGATGTGCCCAGAGAGCCTTTGGGATAAATTCCCCCAGATATCCTTGCATTCAAACTACAATACGAGAAACTGCAAGGACATCCAAATTCCAAGATATAACCTTGAATATGTGAAAAAGGCTGCCCCTGCTCTTACTGCAGCTCTTACTGCATGGAACAGCATCCCCATCAGTATCAGAGAACTGCCAACCTTCCCGCAGTTCAAAAGAAATTTAAAAACTCATCTAAAGAGCTGAAATAACATGAAACACGACTCCCTGGAAGAGCAGCAAATAGGCCCTAACAGTTAGACTGTAATTTTAATTTTTATGACTTTTTTTCTTTTATGCTGAAGGGATTTTGTGTAAAAATAATTTAATATGAAATATGGAAAATATATATTTTGAGGCCAATTCAGGAGGTGTGCCCACAAAAAATTTCCCATGGGAGTGCCCTCCAAACTTTTCCCTCGCGTTGTTGCGGGCCCCCTCGCTGTCAATCGCCCGGGCCCCAATTCTACTGCCAGTCCGCCCCTGTCCTAAACTAATAATTCCTTCGGCGTAACAAGCTGAGTCTGTGCGCACGCTATTTATTACCTACCCTGGGTACCAGACTCTCTCCAAAAGAACATTTCCTTTGGAGAGAGTCTGGTACCCAGGGTATTTATTGCCAGGACGAGTGCAGTTTGGTGAGTGGTAATCAATGTCACATTGTTCCTATTTCCAAATATTGAACCAAATGAATCCCCAACACCAGCTTAGCATATCTACTTACCTCTAACTTGCCTTATTTCCTATCAAGCCCTAAAGTACCCTAAAAGCCCCTGTCTGGAAACTATAACCGTAGCACTTGAGACGACTGCACTTCAGCGGACCAGCTTTGTGTCATATCTCTCAGGAATTGACCCTAGCCTAACCCGACTAACCCTAACCTAACCCTACCTTACCCTAACTTACCCCAACTGACCCTAACCAACCCTAACTTAACCTAAAACCCTTGTTCCAAAACCAAACCCTGACCCCAACCCAGACACCATGACATCTAGAGTGCCGGTTTTGAAAGCTGGTCTGCTAAAGTTCAGACTAAAACGTAAAAGAATCGCTAACAAAACGTAAACGTAGTGTTTTGCACGCCACATCGACGATCAACTTTGCGTCCGGAATATACCGCCACACGACAATTTAGGTCTAAACAACCCAACAAAATAGAAGAGCGACAGAAATCACAGGACGATGGAGAAAATTGCAAACTGTTAAGAAAAGAAATGCAAAATGATGTAAGCTGAGCGTGATAATTTTGTTTTTCAATTTGGAAGGAAATTTTCGGCTCCTTAAGGCTGATTTCCACTCAGTAGAATTTTCCGATTGAACAGAAAATCCTTTGTTACTGTGTGAAAATGTTGCCGTGAATTTAAATAGAATGTCACGCGTGACTAAGATTTTATTGTTTAAAATTCAGTCCGCTCGGAAAATTCTACTGAGTGGAAATCAGCCTTTAGACCTCCGAACCTTAACCGTCCGACAAATACCGCAGATACCCTAGGGTACTATATATATGTACTGGCAGGATTTATCAGGCACTTAAGGCTTGTAAACTTGCCAATCAAAATCGATTCGTCCAAAGCGACAAAAGATATTTTCTAAACATATTTCGGCTAGTTTGCACTTTAGCGGACACACTTTCAACATTTCCTCGTGTCTGAATGTTGCACCGAACATGGATAGTAACTGCATCGGTACTGAGATTAAAGTACACCAACTGTATTAGCGGGGTTTGGGGGGCAGCTATCATTTTCACTTATTTGAATAAATGTAGCCTCTAGAAATAAACAAAGACATGAATTCCTAAGACTTAACATCCTTTCTGTGCCATGTCACTAGCTATGGTGCTCTTTAGTTGACTTCAACATGCTGCATTTCAAGGAAGTTTCTGGCAACTGCTCAAAAGTTCGAAGGTCGGCCTAACCGTAGAAAAGATGGGCGTGCTAAGTTTTCGACCTGACCCAAAGATACTCCGCCGAGCCTGCTGAAATGAAACAAAGAGTAACTGGAATGATATTCAATTAGAATGAGAGAACAATGATCCAGTAAGGTTCACAAGGACTTATTTTTAATTTTGAAATGTTTTAGTCGTGTTTCCGGCTGTTGAAAGCTGCGTGTGCCTGATAAATCCCGCTGCCTGATAAATCCCGCCTACCCTACATTAACACACAACATTCGAATGTATTCTAACGACAGTTTGTTATCTGACAACCTTTAAAATCAATGTCGCATTAGATCCTCTACTTACCAACTGTGAGAATCATCAACAATGCAGCAAGTGTAGACGAAGTTAAGAATATTTTGCAGGATGGTGAAGCCATCTTTGCTATTAGTAGTAGCTCAGAGTAGTAGAATACACGGTAAGAGGTTTCTTTCTTCCATCCCGATAACTAAATCAAAATCAAGAATCAATCTGTAGAAAAATCGAGCATCTTCTTTCGTTCGACTATCGAACGAAGAATCGAACGGCATTTAGGGTAGACTGATTGCATTTTCATAGTTATCGCTATTGATAGACAACCTCGTACCCAGGCCCCAAACGGTCTTCTCGCAATCTCAACCGTCGACCGATTTGGGCCCTGGTACGGATTCCCGATTCGTGGCAATATTTGCAACCATTATGGATTTTTGATTTATGCAGCCGGCTGTGATTACCATGGAGATAACCACTTTCCCCAACTGAAACTCAATGAAACACATCCAGCTAGACAACATGTCACGTGATTTTACTAAGGCATTTTCAGTAATGAGAGTTGCGAGAATTTCAAAATAAATCAATAATGCCCAGAGCTGCGAAGCTCTACAAAACCTTTACAAATCTTGGTAAAAAGACACGAGAAATGTCGAAAAGGAAGAGGGAGATTGGCTGCAAGCAAGCCATTTACAACTGTTGGACTTTCGTACAGCTTTCTTACAAGCCAGGAAGCCAGGTAGCTACAAGATCAAATTCTCTTTTGCAAATCACTTCCCTCGACCGGCTTCTTCCACAATATTTCTGAAAGGAAGCGAAGGTTCGCACTTTTAACTTTCATGTGGATGTTTCATACTGCCATTGCGAGGGTTCACCTGTAGAAACTAGTCTCGTCTAATTGTGCTTGGCCTTGAATCAACTTATTGTTCTTGTGGCTTTTTTTAACATTTTGGGCACACAAAGTTGCAATGTCTTCAGTCTTTCTTTTAGCTACGTTCACAAAGTTGTAGCCGCACATTTTGGAGTCAGAAAATATTGATATTTTGTTATTTTTTATTCGCTTTGTGACAACGTGGTGACAACACGGTTGCGGCTTTGGTGCTGGGTATAGATTGCAGAAGTTGGATGATTTTTTCATGAATTGTTGCAGTAGGCAGTTACAGAGGTTGATTTCTAAAGTTCATCGTTTTAGAATTTTTGCGTTGTGGTCTTACGAAGACCGGGAAAGACTTTGAAAATCTGATTTTCTGTAGCCTCCTCGCACTGGTTTCATTTTCAACAAAATGCACGATAACTTAAAGCAAGTATCCGTTCAATATACTACACGTATGTTCTATAAGTAAATGCTTATAAGAAACTCAACTCTCAGATCGACAAAAAATTATCAAACTGAACTCCCGTACCTACTGGGAAAATATAACTTAAGAAACTGTAGCAAAGGAAACCCTTGACATATTTTACTTTGTTTTTCACTCGTTTTCTGCGTTGTATTGCTCGGAATGTAAAGATAGGAATCAAATGTTTTAGCCGATTTTTGCTCGTGGCCCATGGCCGGAAACCTTCAAAGCCTCATTTTCACGGACCAATCAGATGGTGAATAAGCGAGGAAGACAGAAGAAATGTGTGGAAATTTTTGTCAACTTTACCAACCTTCATAAAACGCAACCAGGACAAAAAACTGCTGGAACTTTCCCTAATTTTTTTGAAGATATCTACGCACCATATGTTTGGGTATCCAGACTTGGATGCCGGTTTAAATACCTCACAGTTTGGTGGAGATATAGCCTTTTCTATTAGGCAACATCGGCCGAGGCTTGCCAAGCCTTGTTTATGCCACTTCAAGTCAGGTGATAAAGCCTCTTGATAAAACCTTCTATCAATTTCATTACTAATTTCGAACCATGCCATGAATGCAAATAGTAGTATGATACAGAAATTTCTCAAGAGTATTGCCATATGACTTGAAACGTGTGAACTAACCGAAGCAAATTTCTTCAGTTCACAAAGAAATCGAAGGGACATTGAATCTTGAACCAAAGAAACTGCGCTGGAAGGACAATAGCAAGAACGATTGGAAACGTAAATATTTGTCGCTCTGGGATCGTTGTTAAAACAATCACTATTGTTATTGCCATTGTTTCTAACCCAGAGTCTCTATTGTTTAAGGTTGAGTGCCTCATCGGTTTTGGAAAGGCTATAACTTTGAGAAACCGCAAGGTATTTAAACCGGCATCCAAATCTCGATACCCAAACATCTGGCGAATAGATTCCTTCAAAAAAATCCGGGAAATTTCCAGCAGTTTTTTGTCCTGGTTGTGTTTTATGAAGGTAGGTAAAGTTGAGAAAAATTTTCACACATTTCTTCTGTCTTCCTTGCTTATTCACCATCTGATTGGTCCGTGAAAATGAGGTTCTGAAGGTTTCCGGCCATGGGCCACGAGCAAAAATCGGCTAAAACATTTGATTCCTATCTTTCGGAATGTACTTGAGTGATGCCTAAACATCGGAAAGTTGTCAATACATTCTCGTAAGAAACTATGAGTACTCAAAATCTGATAGCTTTAAGAAACTTTCAGTACTAGTCAAAATTCTTATAGAAAAAAATACGTGCAGTTTACTAACGACTCAAAGGTTACTCTACATTTTTTGCATTTTCAAGAAGCGAGAAAAACTAGGATTCTTGTCTTCACTTTCCCAACTAAAGTGCTCTGAAATCTTTTATGTATTCCTCAAAATTCTGCTGCACCACACTATTTCTAGCATAATTTTAACACTCTTTTACTGCGAATTTCCTGCTACAATTTCTTTTACTACAATTATTTTTCAGACATTTGTTTGAAAACAGTCTCTCGCGGTCTCGCTGCTCTGGAAGCAAAACTTTTTGAAGAAGTTAATTTATGCGAATTGTGACGTAATTTTACAAACAAGCCTCGTTTTGAACAGCCAATCAGATCTCGAATTAGCCTAATCCGTACAAGGGTCATTATCGACGCAGGAGTAATGGCCGTTGTATCAAGGTTGTATTGATAGACTGATAGACGCTCAAACTACGCCTCATGGACTTTGGCACTGAAATTTGGGTTGACGTTATCCTCATCGATTTTATAGCCTGATATGGAAACTATAGCAACACTGTACGAACTCCAGGCATTGAGTGAGGTACGATGTTTGGATCTTGAGCGTTGTCCACTGCTATGACTTGTTCTTGTTCACGGTTCATTAACTGCTTCTTGAAGATTATCTGCTGCTAAGTCATGTTCTTGTTCTGGAACTGGCTCCTGTTCGTTCATGAGGGCATGGATTTCTGGATCGTCATGTACCGCGTTTGGCTGCAGTTCATTTAGATAAAATCCGACGTTAATTTCATTGACGTGGATGGGCCTTATTTGCCAGCTTGAACCTCCAATGTTAAAACAGCTCAGAGTTCAAGTTTTCATTGATAATAGCCATGAACAAAAGCCACAAGTATCCATACTACGTATGTTTCCTCAATCCAAGAATCAACGAACCTTTCACTGTGAATCAGCGGTTCCTCATCTTGAAGACCAATTAGCTTCCATGAACATCACCGCAGCATTTAGATTTTCCAACCGTCTAGGGTCACTTGCCTCGCTTCTGAGACTACACTGCAGCTTCGCTCCAGAGGCCAGACGTAAACGTGTTCATCTCCGGCTCAAAATTTTATATCAAAGTCCATAAGGCCCAGATTGAGCAAAAATATAAAATGTCGTCGTTGTCGTTATTATTGTTGTTGTTGCTATTTTTGCGATATCTGGGACTATGTAGTGAGTCTAATAGTTCAGCACAGCTCTCATTTGCACGAGCATGTGCGAAGATGCGCCAACAGTATTGATTTAGGATGTAGGAGTAAGTTGTATCAAGGCTGCCTTCTTCTTTTCTGATGCGTCTTGTAGCCTTCGCATAGTTTTGAGGAAGGAGAATAAGTACTTTGATAACGTTCTGATGCAGCCACGGGCAATAATGCACCATTTTTGTTCCTTCAATATTCCCATAGTTTTTTTCGTTGTTTTCCCCTCGGCCCAAATCTAAACCAGTGCTAGAAATCAAAATCAAATGGCTCCTGCACGTCTGAACTGTTAGCATTGTTTGGGAACTAACTGTTTAGGAGCGAAGGAGCCATCTGAATTTGATTTCTAGCTCTGGTTAGGCTTGATCCAAAGAGAAAGCAATAAAATAAATCAGTAGTGTCGAGGCAACAAACTTTAACTTCTAAGCTACAAACACGGTGCATTATTGTTCATGCTGCAGGTTGTTGCATTTGGATAAAAGTGGTGAAAGATTGGACGAACTCCGGAGGAAAATTATGCGGAAATTAGTACCCAAACGCTGATCGTCTACACGACGACCTTCAAATATCATATAAGACTTAAAAGATAGAGTAGTATCGCCGCTTATTTTGGCCGGTTGCCAATTATGGCAGCTTAGCAGAAAAAAGTTGAATCTCTGGAGACTGACGGAAGTAAACAAATTGGAATTGCGTGGGAAATCTCTGCTGACGTCAGTATTAACGTAATTTTGCCTTCAGTAAAACACCGAAAGATGCAGCATTATTCACCTTTATTCACATTTTCGGCACGTACACTAAAAGCTTATCCGTACATGCAAAAGGGATACACGTATTTGTTATAAGAAACTGCTTTAAAGAAACTCAGATCACAAAAAAATAAGAAACCCCAGTACCGAGAAAATGCATGTGGAAGAGGGCTTGGGCGAAAGATAATAGTTTTTGCTCAAACACGAGGCCCACTGTTTAGGATAGGCCACCGCGATCATGTTCACCAAATTTCCTGCAATTTTCATCCCTTGAGCAAAACTGTAATCATATTTTTAAACAGTATACTCGGTTCAAGCACAGTAAATTTCCCTCCATTTCGTATTTTCTGCAAAATAGGAACCGGTAATTCTGACTTAAAAGTAAGAGATTTTCGGCAATCGCAAGTGCTTCGAAAGTTTGATCGCACAAGGACATGGTAACAATGCAGAAGAGTTCGGATTTAGGATTATTGGCCCTGTAGAAAGGAGAATTATGATGATAGCTGCAATATTTCAAATTTTTCAAAGGAAATGGAATAGTACGTATCTAATTCAAAGGCAATGAAAATGAAAAGGAGTCATGAGCGGTAGTAATTCTTTTTTGTAGTCGTTTGAAAATACCAATAGGGTGCACCGTAATAGCGTCGGAGGTTAAGGCCGATCTCCACTGGACGAATTTTTTGCACGATCGTCATAAAGATTCACAGCGACACATGAGCAATGGAAAATTTCTGATCGCCGTATAGAAAAACTTCGCAGGACGAAAAGTAAAGCCGATATCCACAAGACGATTTTCTGGACGATCGTCTCAAAAATTCGCGGCGAGAAAGTTGTTTTGATGATCTCCACATGGTTTGATTTCGTCTCGAGCATACGGAAAGGAGATCCTGCTTTCAAAAATAAAACTGAGTGAGGCTGGATAAATCCTGCTATCTGATTGGTCAAAGGATTCATTCAGCAAACACAATTTTCAGACGAAAAGTAGAACCAGTTTTACTTTTCGTCCACCGAAATTTTTTGATGCGGCGATCAGAAACTTTCCACTGCTGTGTCGTCGTGACCTTTCATGACGACAGTCCAGAAAATCTTCTGCTGGAGATCGGCCTGTAGACAATCAATTTTTTAAGTCCATACCACAGTCCGCAACAAATTCATTGAAATAGCCCTTTAAGAGGTCTGGAGCCTAGTACCCCGATCTAAATATAGCACAGGGGGCATTTTACAATTTAGATCCCACATCTAATTTTTTTCAGCGTATCAAATTGCCCTTGGAAACCAAATCTCATGTCCATACCAGAATCCGCAAGGAATTCATTGAAACAGCCCTTTAAGGTAACTCTGCTTTCCGCTCCAGTGAGCAGCGAGTTGCCGTTTTGCAAAACCACTCTCCTCAGAAAACAGTTAATTTCTCCAATACTATTCGGTCGATCGAAAATCGGTAAAAGGGGCGTCGTTCTACATAGTCTTGGCAATCGAAAGATATGCAAATCGCAATGGTTCCGTTAAGGCTGGCTTTGTAAATTATTTTTCAAAACTTTTTGTTGATTTCAGAAAAGTGGATGTATCTCCAAAACTACTCGAAAAGTTCTCTGTTTTCTTTCGCTATATCGTTAGCTAGATTGTTGATCTACAATTTTACCAAGTCTGATTGAAAAAGCTAGGCTAGATTTCTCGCAATCGAATTTTATGTTTCTGTTTACTTCGTGACTACGAAGGGTAGAAACCTTGGTCAACTGATTAGGACATGAGAAAGAGTTGAACCCTTGTGTAAAAAGTTTAGTTTCAGGTCTCTAGTAATTGTGGACTCTTAAAGAAATTGATATTTTGTGAATGCGCATGGAAGTCTCAAAGGACATGAAACGGAAGGCTGCAGAAAATGGTAACATTCAAGAAATGATACTTTCACAAGCGCTCCAATGATGTCTATTGAGACTTGAATATAGCAATCCCAACAGATCACGTTCATTCTTTTGCCAATGGAAACACTTTCAGAGAGTTGCATTCACTCACCTTAGGTTGCATTCACTTGCACAATCTTTTGGAAGCACTTAAACGCTCGTGCAGAAATCCGCCATACTAATCCCTTGCAGTGTTCAGATTGCAAAATATTAATGTGGGGATTTCTGCACGAGCGTTTACGCGCTTACAAAAGATTGTGCAATGTGAATGCAGCCTAAGGCTGAGTGTTTGAAAGCGTGATTCGTAACATAGTAATCTGTTGACCAAGGTTTTTACCCTTCAGTGTCGAAAAGTAAACAGGAATATAAAATTCGATTGCGACAAATCTAGCCTAGCTTTTTCAATCAGACTTGACAAAATTGTAGATCAACAATCTAGCTAAGGATATATCGAAAGAAAACCAAAAGTTTTTCGAGTACTTTTGGAGATAAATCCACTTTTCTGAAATCAACAAAAAGTTTTGAAAAACAATTTACAAAGCCAGCCTTAACGGAAACATTGCGATTTGCATATCTTTCGATTGCCAAGACTATGTAGAACAATGCCCTTTTTACCGATTTTCGATCGAACGAATAGTATTGGAGAAATTAACTGTTTTCTGAGGAGAGTGGTTTTGCAAAACGGCAGCTCGCTGCTCACTGGAGCGGAAAGCAGAGTTACCTTAAGAGGTCTGGAGCCTAGTACCCCAGTCTAAGAATAGCATAAGTGGCATTCTACGATCTGATTTCATATACTTTCTCTTCAGTCTATTGACTTACTCTAGAAAGCCAAGTTTCATGTTGGTTCAACAATTTATGACACAGTTATTGCAATAACCGCCCCACCGTCTGAAAATAGCCTTAGGGAGCATTTCGGGTTTGACTTACACTGAGTGCCCATAACTGAGTTTGCACGATTTTTATGATTGGATTCCAGACTACACCGTGTGCTTTCTGTGACTTTCTGCACGTGATGACGTCAAACAACAACACTTGCTCCAGTCTTTTTGTCGGGAAAGATGGCGGCCATCAAGAAGCAAGATTTGCAGGTAAAAAACGGCGAAATAGCGGTATTAACTCGCAGGAAATTGTTCGCTTTGCTTTTATGACACTGTTTTAACAGCAAAAGAAGCAAGGACCGAGATACAGGGGGGTCCAGGGGGGCCATGGCCCCCTCAAAATATTTCAGCAGTTGCTACAGTAAATCTTTATTCTTTATTATTTTACAGATAGGTACTCCATGTTCTTATGTCAGGTATATCTCGTTCAATTTCTACCTTTCATTAGTGTAGGAAGTTTTTTGGGGGATATTTACAAGCTAACAAACTTGTCTCTCGCCATGACTCTAAAGTTGCCTTTGGTAAATTAGGCTTTTTTACTTTTGTGGAGGGTGTGTACATTCCAAACTTAGATTTACTCATAAAGTCAGTGCGTATTGAGAAACAAAAATGGTAAAGTGGTCTCAAATTTGTTCCAAGGGAGTACCCCTTAGACCCATCTGGATCGCTTGATCGCTTTAGCTTGTCACCAAGTTAGCCTGTGGCCCCCTCAAGTGGAGTATTGTATCTCGGCCCTTGAAAAGAAGCTAAATTGGAGATATCGATTTTTGTCCGAACTTCCCCTATAAAAAATCAAACCACGGTTGTGAATTTTTTTTTGTATCGTAAATAGGTCTTGATATTTATATACTTGGTAAGTAAAAAAAAGATTATGCATTTGGCGGGCTGTGAGATAAAAAGTACGAGGCCGATGTTCAAAACTGAAATGTTTATCAATCAGTCAAAGGCTAACTTAGATGAGAAAGTCTTGTTTGGTAAAATCACTAATCATTTAGACCCAGAAATAAGGAAAATGCTGAGAAGGAGCATGCTTGACAAAGTTAAGAACCCCTTTACGCATGCGCGATGTAACGGTTAGCCATTCTGGTTTCCGGAGTACCTTCGTTTGCAATAAACCCATTTCACAATAACATTCAATTCGAGGCAAAAGATGTGATTCCCTGCGCAGTGAGAAATCTGCATCGTATCATTATGTTGCAACTACATGTACAAATCAATTTCATGCATTGATGAGAGCAATGCACGCTTTTGAGACTTAGGTCCACAATGGATCGAGGCAAGTGATGTTCCTGGTAGACTTGCCACAAGTCTATTTCGTCATCTGTAATAAGTCTGCCTGAAACAGACCTATTACAGACCTTTTCCCTTTCCTAATTTTTCCTTCCCCAATTTTTCATTGACGAAATAGACTTGGGGCAAGTCTATGTTCCTGGAAGAATTTCAAGAGAATGGACGTCATTGCGAAGGGGTCTATTGCCAAGGGTTGGTTCATATTCCGCAATGAACTTCCATCATTTCCTTCATTGCAGCTTTTTCAAATGTGTTAAATGCGATTAGAGTTTATCTTGCTATGGTAACAGAATTTGAACATAAACTGGTCTTTGCGACCAGTGTCAAAGATCGCTTCAAGTGCAAGGTTGATCACATCTGAAGAAATGGCCATGAACAAAGTGATGGTACTTCAAAGCACAATAGGAACCCGCCTGGATTACTTAGCAGTCTTTGCAATAAATTTTCAGATAACAAAAGTGACGGACTCTACTGTTACAAAGTCTGTTCTGGTTGAATTAATCTGATCCATAGAATACCTGCTGGATGCTGTTGTCCGGGTTTCTACGGGTATTCTCGTTTTAACGTCTCGAAGGTGGTCTCTTATTCTTGCTGGAATGCCTTTCTTTGCCACCATGTGCTGGTGGTTGTCTCTGTGACTGCGTTGCTCTACCACCAGATCGCGACGAATGCCTTTCATGGTCTTCTGGATTTTTCATTGAGCGGCCAGATTTTTTGGATTTCCTTGCTTCGGATTGTCTTCTTTCCACGTCCGAAAGGCTGTCTAGACTATCCAGGCTGTCAGCTTTCCTCCTTCGAGCTCGCCTATTTAGAATAAGTATTACAATACCGTAATGTAGGACAGAATCTAGTACAGTATCCATTAGTTTTTAATCGTTCGTAGTTTGTTATGTGTAAGGTAGATTAACTTGCTTGTCTTTATATATTGACCATGGGGTAGTCATTGTCTTTCGCTCCCTATGGTGTCGTGGTTGTAGTTTTGTAAAGTAATTAGGGAAGTTTCGTAGAGTGTAAGATATGTTGTAAAATTTTTAAATGAATAGAAAAAAACAACACCGTAAAAGCTCCAATCAGCTCCCCTCCCCTCTCTTTTAAGTCCCCTTTCTAATAAGCCCCTCCCCTCTGAGCCAAAATAATGAATAAGCCTCCCTCTCTATTAAGCCCCCCCCATATATGTCAAACTTCAAAAGTTACCAAAGATTTTTAATTTATTCGCTTAAACAAGTTTTTATGTTAATTTTGATTCCCGGGGGGGGGGGGGGGTAGACTGATGCCTTTTCGTCCCTTGTTTCCCTGCGTTCCTTGGTCAAGATGGACTAATAACATTACTCTGAAATAGTGGGCCCACTTTAGGCCCGCGTAGGATGGTTCCGTATTCACCAATCACATCGCTAGAATTCAGTTTTTAACCAATCAGGGGCCGCTATTCAGAATGTTGCTGTTGTTGCTCTTAAAGAACGGTTGAAGAAGCCTGGAGTTCTAGCAGCTTCGATGGATCTATTTTGCTTCTACAGAGGAAGATTACTGTCTGAAAGGTAGGCATTTTGCGTTTTGTAGGTCAACACAACATCATTCTTTGTACTAAAACTTCTCTTTTCAATGTTCGAGCTCTTTAAACCAGATTTTGAAGCGATTTTGTTGAGTGTACGAGAACTCCCACCTGTTTAGGCCATTTTGAAAAAGGGGGCCCACTATATAACCGTAATATTATGAGTCCCTATTGACCAAGTGATATCAGCAAGTCGAAGAACGCAGGGAAACAAGGGACGAAAAGGCATAAGTCTAGGGGGGGTACTCCCATACTTGACTTGACGGGATGTGCCGCTCAACAGGGTGTCCTTTTACGGTAAAAATTATGCGACAGGGTGTCCTTTTTTGATAAAAATTATGCGACAAGGTATTACAATTGATAAGAACATTATGCGACAGGATATCATGTGGAAGCACACCTTTTAGAATCATCACGAAACAATGGATTTTGGCAAAATTTTTATGCGACAGGGTACAGGGTGTTGAGCGGTTTGCCACACACCCCATCACTTCCCTAGTCAAGTATCCCCCCCCGGGTTTTGATGTAGTTGGAGTTTCCAAATTTAAATGAGCCCCCGGGGGCTTAATAGAGCTTTTACGGTACATACAGTATGGCGGGGTGGTGGGCCAAAAGTTAATCTACAGTGTGAAACATCTCGTGAAACTTTCTGAAGATTGCGATGAAGTCTCTGTTCTGCATAAACAGGGAGCGAACATATTAATTTCCTGCGTCCTGAAGCAGAGAAGAGTGTGAAGTAGAAATTTACCACGAGGGGGGGGGATACTTATATATTTTTCTGTACGGGGCCGTGCCGCTGAACAGGGTATCATTTTCAGGATTCCGACTCCGGAACAGGGTATCATTCTTGTAAAAATCGGCTCCATGACAGGGTCCATATTTGTCATTTTTGACTCCGAAAGGTCGTTTTACGCCATTTGCACTCTGCGAATATGATTCAAATCGCTTGGAAGGCAATATTTCCACATTTTTAGAAAGATTTCGTACAAATTTCCTTGCAGAGCACCATTTTGTCTGAAGAAACGAAAGGGACAGGATATTGTTTAAGAAAAATTTACTCCGGGACAAGGCATGATTTTCAGGAATTTGGCACCGGGACAGGGTAGCGTTTCAAATTTTCCAGCGGCACCTCCCCGTATGTTTGTAGGCCAAGCACCTCCCCCGAGAAATTTTCTTATGCTTTGGACAAATTGTCTTCTAGGGAAGAGTCGTCATCAGTTTAATTTCGTTTCGGTTACATGTCGGGGGAATTACTCAGTTAACATTTAATAACCCCTGGTGTGAATAATTCACTTTCCTTTTGTAACCTATGAAGTCGCGACTTAGGCCACGTCCACACGTATCGGGATATTTTTGAAAAAGCATCTTTTTTATCCGTTTTCGGTTAGCGTCCAAACGGAGACGGCGTTTTCGGTCACCAAAAACGAAGCTTTTCGAAAACGCTTTCCAGGAGCATGCGCATGGATCTTTAGGGATCACGCAAGGGCATTTTGATCGTTTATTTTCTTTTATCAAAGTTCGAACAGATCAATTTGAATGCAGCATCGTCTCCGTGTGGACGGGGATATTTTCGAAAACGCTCCTCGTGTGGACGCGGATATTTTTTATACGGATATAAAAGATGCGTTTTCAAAAATATCCGGATACGTGTGGACGAGGCCTTACGCAGTATAGACTTCATCAAAACCTTGCATTCAAAAAGTTTGCCAGAAATTTTTCAATCAACACAGAATCCATGACAAAATCTTCAAGGTAGCACCTTTCTTGCAAGTACGTTGACCATGAAAAGTTACGGACAGTAATAAATGCTTTTTGTATTGTCTCAATTTAGCTATGGTCCTAAAATTTGAATGTTTCATGATAGAAACGTGAGCAACAAAATTAATGAACTTCATGAAAGAGCATAAAGAATCGGTTTCAAGGAAACGTCGTCAAATTATGAAGAATTGTTAATGAAGGCAGCCTCAGTAGGCCTGTTGAGCCTAAACTGGAAGGCTTCAAAGCCGAAGGCACCGAAGGCAAATACCTGCAATAAATTGGCTAGGGCCAAAGTCAATGGGGGGCTGGGGACGGAGCGTCCTCAGATCCCTGGATACCCTGGGTATCCCCCAGGAGACTATTTGTCGGAAACTTTTGCTTTCTTGTCGGAGTTTTTGTGATTTAAACGTCTACTTTTGGAGGATTTTGAGGCGAAATAATGGATAGAAGCATGAATCTGATAGCATTCCGAAAGAAATTATTGAACTTACGGCATATTTTTGATTGATATTTCACTAATTGCGTTGATTGCAATGTTGAAAAGCGAAATATAGCTAGATTTTAGGGACGAACTAGCTCGGTTATATGATGCATAGATTTAACGTATGTTCTACCCTGGGCTTTTTTTGTTTGGCTCTAGTACCCAGGGTACGTATGTTCCTACAATAGATGATTGCACTAAAGATGGCGGCGAGGAATTTTTTAACTGGGATGCAATGGGCTCGAATTACAAATCTTCAACGATTTTATAGGAATTCGATTAAAGAACGCAGTGCATCTCGGTAAAAAATTCCTCGCCGCCATCTTTAGCTCAATCGTCTATTGTTGTTGTTGCTTTTGTTGCTGATAGTTTTATCGCCGGAGCCCCCCTATGAATTTATGGCTGGTATCTGCCCTGAAAGTGGCTCAAGATACATTCATTAATGGGCGAAAAGGACGACCACATAGCTGATCCAAAGAAACACTTGCCATACTAAGCAAGTATCGTGCAGCTCCTTAAATGTGCAAATAAATCGAAAATAACTTGAGTTTGCAGGGAGATGCATTCGAGCTGCAAGGAGGGGACTCCTCTGACTTCCTACTGTTGCCAAGGCTGTCAGAATGGGCCACGCTATACTCATTCCCTCTTTTCCAAATTTCGAAGTGGTCTATGGCATTTTCTGGACGATTAGGATGTACTTCTCTCAAATTCATCACCGAAAGTTAAGGCATTCGATTGAAAAGAGAGGGAGAATAACAATGTACCCTTGTGACAAATAGCTCCTCGCACCCCTTTCTCAGCTCCCAAGGGGATACTTCGCTATCAGTTCATACGAGATGGGTGCCAGTTCAGTGTGGCGTTTTTTGCCACAGAAATTATGGGAATGGGGTGCACTTTTTCATGGAAGTATTTTTGGATTGGGGTCTGCTAGAAATTCTTGGAATGCCCAGGTTTTGGGATCAAAGACAATATTCCTATTGTCTTGCAATATATACTCTGGTGGGAAACCGCATTCACATTCAGTGATGGGTTTCAAAATTCAACCAAAATTCTGGAATTGGTCATAACAGAAATTCTTTGAGCGCAAACCTCCATGTGACCCGATCGTGAAGTTTCCTCCCAAACCTCAACTGCAGCTCTCAGCAAAGTTCTTTGAACAGAGAACGAAGGTAAATGACTTACTTTTGATGATCTCTTCTGTCTGAAAAAGACCATAAAGCAAATTAGAACGAGAGAAAATGCCCATATACGCGAATAGGCAAGTACAAATGTAGAACCAATAGAAATGAAGTGTACGGCGTAGAATGTCATATGGTCCTACTAGGTGCGTGTTCGTAGGCGAATAGAAAAATAAGAAACACTATCAAGATACTTCAGCTCTGCTTAGTCTAAATTTCGTCACGACTCCACTCACAATAACGGCATTACAGCAATACCACAGTTCGACTATTCATTAACAGTTCTGGAACAATGAAACGTCTCGGTGTCGTCTCGGCGGTTGCGGCAAATTTATCAAAGATGCGGAAGACTTTTGCAATAAAACTAAACTTTAGAGCAGCGTAACATGAGAGGGGCTAGCCCTCCTAAGAGGGCTGAACCCGGGGGGGGGGGGGGTACTTAGTATATTTGTCCTACGGGGATGTGCCGTTTTTCAGGGTATCGTTTTCGCCTATTTTTTCTAGAACAGGATATCAAAAGAAGGCAAATTTTCTGGAGCAGGTTGTCAAAACATGTCAAAAGAGGAAATTTTGTTACAACGGGTTAATTTTTGGTCCAATTTTTGTGTTTTTGAGTATACTTTTCAGCGATTTTTCCTAGAACAGGGTATCATTTGAAGGAGAAAGTTCTAGAGCAGGGTGAAAAATTTTTTTTTCGTGGACACATCCCCGTACAAATTTAGGTCAAGTACCTCCCGGGGGGCTGAATTATTTTTTGCGTTCACATGAAGAGCTAGCCCTTCTAGGAGGGCTAGACATGTTGGCGACGATTCCAATCTTATTGCTCTACAGCGTATGTCTTGGTCGTTGTCAACCTAAACAGGCATGTAAAGCTAAACAAGCTACACCAGGAAGTGACTCTGCTATTGGTACCCACCTACTGAATAGTGTTTGGTATGGTAATAGCGATAACAAGGACTGTTTCCGTATTTGAGCAGGGCAAGGTCTGCATCTCATCTCAAAGTTTTAGAAGCTGTGTTTATTAAAGCCATAATCAAAACTTCGGGATCCCACGATTTGCCGACAGGAGTTTGTTTTCGTTCTGCAACTTATTGGAAGTTGCCGCCAAAAGTTTTGGCGCTTGTCGATTGGATGGCCTTTGTTTTAGATAAGCCAAGCAGTGGCTCAGGTGTTATCGTCACGTGATACTCAAATGTCTTTTGTTGTATTCGGTATAAAACAACCCGGTTATTAATTTGTTAGCCAGTCCAATTTCAAGGGAAATAGTGGTCTGTTCAATACCGCCATGGAGCCGGATCTCGACTAGGTGGAAAAATGTCGAGGCGGGAAAATTCCGGTAATCTAATTGGCAGATCGAATTGTCGCCGCGGAAAATGTCGAGCCGCGAATAACGCTCTACTTTTCGCGGCTCGATATTTTTCCGCCTAGTGGAGATCCAGCTTAAAGCTAGTTCAAGCCTCGTTTGAGAATTGCTTAGAATAATGTACTAATATTTGCGCGCGACGAAGGAGCGTGCTTACTAATTGCGAGGTAGTGAATTTTCGTTTGCTGGCCACGCATATTTGTTTTGTATATTGCTTCATTGCCGCTGTTCAAAACGTTCGCATACCTACAACGTTCCTGATCACATGCAATGATTGGCGATGACGCAGCAAATCGAGCAAATAGATGGTCAGAAATGATCACATGGCCATTCTTGATCACATGCGCTGATCCTCCATTCATGCAATTGGGCACCTGACCCAACAATGCAACCAATGAAACAGCGGCCAGAGAAACCTGTCACATGCGCTTCCTTCGGCAATCCAGCCAATGGAAGGATTCGAAAGACAGCGGGCAGGAAGAGTTTGAGCTGAAGCCCGACCACGCACGGAAGCAACGGAGAGCGTGCACGGAAGCAACAGTGAAGGTGAGTCCTGATTTTCCTCATTCTTTGTCTCCCTGGTTTTACATTACACCAACCAAAGACAGGTTCCTCCTCTTGGCCATTACTATGCAAGCCAGCTTCACTCCATGTTGTCATGTGGCATGCAGCAAACAACAACAGAAGTTGAAAAATTTCACCAAATCCAACTGCTTGGCCTAGCCTCTAAAGTTTTCTTCTCCAAAAACGACATGAATAATCACGAAATTTTACTGCAGTTTACAATTTCGCATTGGCAACCTAAGTATGTGTTCCACCCCACAGAAGTTGTGCACGGTGGCAGTAGTTGCAATGGAAGGCACATGATGAGCGTTCTGATATGCGAAGGGGGCGTGCCATCCTTCTTGAGCCCTCTTGCAAACAAAAGTTGAAAAATTTCACCAAACAATCCAACTGCTAGGCCTATCTCTAAAGCTTCCATCTCCGAAAACGACAAGAATAATAACGAAATTTGACTCCAGTTTACAATTTGGTAACGGCAACCTTATATCTTCCACCCCACGGAATTTGTGCTCTGTGCCAGTGGTTGGAATAGACCTTTTAGCTATTCTACAAAAGAGCCTGGATCGAGCGATATTTTTATACAATTTCATACGCGAGGTTCGATTGAGTGGCGTTAGAGCTTCGATCGCAATTGTGCACATTCGAAAATTCTACAGAATTTGATGAAATATCGTTCGATCCAGATTCGTTTTCAGAATAGCTAAAAGGTCTATGGAATGCACATGATGAGCGTTCTGATATGAGGGCGTGTCATCCTTCTCGCAAACTTTTAATTCTTTCTTACGACATTATTATTATAGATTATCATTATTATTATAGATAGATATCATTATTATTATTATTATTATTAATATTATTTCTATTATTATTATTTCTTTATTTATTAATATTATTTCTGTTATTATTATTATTGTTATTATTATTTTTATTGATTTTAGCAATTTCAAAAATTGCCACTGCCACTTAATAAACAGCGACTGCTGTTTCTCAGTTTTTGATCTCTGTTGTGTTGTGTTTTCTCTAAGATAGGCTGTATGTGTATTCTTCTGCCACGTTTTACACTCTTGGTTTGATGAAAAGTTAGTTTCTTTATCATTTCATTGTGTAGGCATCTGATAGTATTGAAATAAACAATAGTAAACACCACATTGTCCGGCCAGAGTATGAGAGAATTCCATCTTTTATGACTCATGGTAATAATGATAAAGTTTCTCAAGCAGCACTTGCCTATTTTTTTACTATTTCCATGACAAAAATAATTAGATCAGCACTTAGTTCTAAAAGTTTCTTAATTTTGCATGATAAACAAGCAGTAAAAGTTCTTTAATTAATTTTCATGGTAGTACTAATTTCTTATAAACCAGTTTCTTATGAAAGATGTGTAGTTCACATCAATTGATGAACTGACAGTGTTATAGAAACTAGTGATGTTGATGACATGATTTAATGTCTCCTTAATTTCTTATTCTAGGTTCAAACAGGGAAGCAATCACTGCTCCTCACAACAGTTCTGGCAAGTGCTTTTCATTGCCAGTTTTGGCACCATATCTTTCAGCTCAAATAATGCTGATTGCTTATTGCTTACCATTCTTGTTGCATTTTGCTTTCAATCCTTCTGTTCTTGCTTTTCAAATTAGTGGTGCTAACCACTGTTGCTATTTTTTCTGTTCACAAAAAAATCCCATTGCTTGTAAAAAAGCAGTGCACATGAACATGTTATGTGCCCAAAGCAATATAGATTACGAGGTTCTTTCCCAAAGATTGCAGCAGCTAGGTTTGGCTCCTTTTGATGTTGGTGGAGCGGGTGATTGCTTCTTCAGGGCGGTGTCACATCAGTATTATGCTACACCTGATCTACATAGGAGAGTCAGGCTATCTGCCATTATGCATATGCGTGAAAATTCAGCATTGTACTCTGAAAGTGTTTTGGCACATGGTTATGACTGGGAAACATATTTAGGAAGAATGTCAACTCAAGGCATTTGGTCAGATAACATAATTGTACAGGCTGTTGCAAACTCTCTGTCAGCTGTGATTTATATTGTCCATGCATTTCATCTGTCACAAGAACCAATTATAATCAATCCAATTTCAGAAACTAGACAACAGGTTCTTTTCATAGGTTTTATTCCTGAGTTACATTATGTGTCAACACAACAAATAAATAGAGGAACAGAAACCTCTGTTCAAAATACTACCACAAAAGCCTTGAAAGAGCTACTGAAACAAACAGACCAAAAACTTGAGGCTAAAAATATGAGGCGTAGACTCCTCTATGCTATGAAAAGGAGTAGCAACCTAAGAGAGAATTCATGCCATAAAAAGCCATACAAATTAGATACTCTGAACACTGAAAATCATTTACCTCCAAAATCTGTTTCAAAGAAGCAGTGTGACGTGACTATTTCAAGTGACAAACAAAACTATTATTCACAATTTAATGCTGAGACAAGTACAAATCTTGCTGAACAACACTGGGCCAAACAGAACTTGATAAACTTCCAGAAAAGTCTTAAATTCAAGACTTTCCATTGTTCCATATGTGAAGAAGCATGGCCAAGTAATATAGCTCATCAGGCTGGGGCAGGGACAAGCTTTGTATGCTTGCGATGCAAGAGAGATAAGAAACATCCAAAACTTTTTTCTTCCCAAAATGGTATGATACCATCAAAAGTTCCAAATGAATTACAAGGTCTAACTTCAACAGAGGAAATGTTGATTGCAAGGGCATTGCCGATAATTAATGTCTACATAAAACGTGGAGGTCAAAGAGGATATTCAGGACATTGCATCAACCTTCCACAAAATGTGTCAGAATTAGCCAAATCATTACCACGCACACCAAAGGATTTAGCCCTCATTGTTGTGAATATCAAAGGTCATGATGGACATTCCAAAAGTTTATTTGTCAGAAGGGCAGTAGTACTGTCTGCTCTTCAATGGTTGATTGATAATAACCCATTATATAATGATGTCAAAATAGACTATAGTAAAATTGAAGCTCTCCCCATTGCTGGTATACCTGATGACTTGAAGACTGTCGAAACTGACAACTGCATGGTTGAACACATTGAATGTGATGGAGATCTACCTGATGATGAAAAAATCCATGACCATAACACTGAAGTAACAAGTTTTTTCTCTACCCCTGACAAACAATTACGTGAACTTGATGCCATAGACCAAGAACTCTCTAGTATTTGTGATAACATCAGTTGGCCAAGTGTAGAAAATGAGCCATTAAATGAGTATAGTACTCCTTTTCTGGCCTCTATGGCATTCCCTACGCTATTTCCGGATACTAAAGGTGATCCTACCAACCCATCAGTTTACAGAGAAGTAACCTTTCCTAGCAGGATAAAACACTTGATAAAGTTTGGTGAAAATGTCCATGGGAAGATGAAATACAGGTTTGCCAGTCATCCCAGATTTTCCTATTGGGCTTTAAATATGATTCAAAGGAAACGAGCTCTGCAACAAACTGGTATGTATTTAAAACAAAATCCAGGAGATACCCCTGTTTGTCCCAGAGATTTAAACCATTCTGGAGATCCTACCAGTGTTGACAGAATAATGCATAAAATGTCACGTTATGTTGCTAACATTCTTGGATCACATGCTTATTGGCAAAAGCAGAAAGAAGATCTTAAGTCTGTTATATCAAAAAAAGGTGCAGGGACCATATTCTTCACCTTTTCTGCTGCGGACATGCATTGGCAAGATTTACACAGCATGTTTCATGAAAATCCATTGTTGCTTACGCCTCAGGAGAGAAGACAAAATGTCATTGACAATCCCCACTTAACTGACTGGCTTTTCGTCCAGCGGTTGGAAAGTTTCATCAAGCATTGGCTCTACAAAACACTTGATGCCGAATGGCACTGGTACAGATATGAGTACCAAGCTCGAGGAAGTATTCACTGTCATGGGATTGCCAAATTGAAGAATGATCCTGGAATATGCAACCTGGCAGAAACTGCCTTGATTGGTTTCAAGTTACAAAACAAAGCTGAAGAAGACATTGCTCAACCTCAAGGAAATGCTTCAATGATACAGGATGGTGTACATTCTGCCAGGATCATTTGCAGTTATGCAGACTGGTTGTTTTCAACTTTCAATCCAGATCCCCCAGAGGATGGTAATTGGGTAAAGCCTAAACTCCATCCATGCCAACATTCCATGATAGACACAGACCCTGATCAAGATCTTGTGAACCTGATAAATACAGTCCAGAGACATACTCGATGCAGCTCAACTTACTGTCTGAGAAAAGGGAAGGGTGAAGATATGCAATGTAGATTTGATTTCCCAAAACCATTGTGCAGTGAAACTCATTTGGAATTTCAAAAGATTCGATTGAAGCATGCAGACACTGAGTACAAGGTGAAAGTTGTCACAAAACGAAATGATACAAGAATAAACAATTACCAACAACTGCAGTTGCAAGGATGGCGTGCAAATTGTGATATCCAGTTGATATTATCATTTCGCGATTGTGTTGAGTATATCACAAAATATGCTGCAAAAGGAGAGCCAAGGTCAAATGCTGTAAAAGAAGCTTTCAATGCTATAATGAAAGCTGATGGCAATGCAGCTTCTCATGCAACAGTCTTGAAAAAGATAGTTATGAAAAGCTTGGGTCAGCGTGACTTTTCTGCCCAAGAAACTATGCATCACTTACTGTCCTTAAAATTAGTTAGCTCTTCTTTCAAAGTGTTGCCAATTAGCTTAGATGGCTCTCGCAAAATACGTCGATATGTTCCAAGTGAAGATGAGGAAATAACAAGCAAGTCATTTATGGATATCTATGCCAACCGCACAGACTTTGCAGAAACAATGGACAGAGAAGATATTCTGACATTGAATTTTGATCAATTTGCTACAAATTTCAAAGTCGTTAACAATAAGCTTGCCAAACAAGACTCAAATGTGATTCCCAAGTTTTACCCTCAGTTTTCCTCCAACCGCAACACTGGAAAGTATGGACTGTACTGCAGATATCAACTGATACGCTATAAACCATGGCTAAGAAACATTCAGGATGCATGGGAAAATGGCCCTGAAAATGATGACACATACATACAACAATGGATACATTTTATGAGCACAGACTATGCCAAGTCAAATGTGAAAGATTGGACTCAACAAATGGAAGTCATTCAACAACAGGTTCTGGAAGAGTCCACAAATACTGAGGCCTCTCTCAATGAAGAAACCTGCCATACAAATGAGGAAGAGGATTGGATGCAGATTTCTAGGCTTGTACGTGACCGCTGTAACAATACACGTAATCATTCTTCAGAAGTATCACATGACTGGTCAGAAGATAGTTCACATTATACTCGGCAGCAGATTGGGGAGATGCATAACTGGATATCACTACAAAAGAGTACTGCTTCATTGCAAGAAGATTTTCCATCTGTAGATGTATCATTATTTACACCTACCCAACAATATGCATATGATATCATAAAGAACCACGCTCTACAGTCAGTTGATGCAAATCCAGAATCCTTGAAAATGATAATAAATGGCGAAGCAGGAACAGGAAAGAGTTTCCTCATAAGTGCAATAAGGAATCTACTGCAATATCAATGTTATGTAACGGCAACAACAGGCAAGGCTGCACATAACATCAATGGTGTTACAATACACTCTTTGCTGAAGCTTCCAGTGAATAAGCAACAAAATAAATGCTTAACTGGACAATCTCTAACGTCCCTCCAAGAAAAGTTTAAGATTGTCAAATACCTTGTAATTGATGAATATTCCATGCTAGGTCAGAGAACACTAGCATGGATTGATAAACGATGCCGTCAAGCAACTGGTAAATTAGATACTCTTTTTGGAGGTATATCTATGATACTGGTTGGTGACCCTGCACAGTTGCCCCCAGTGGCAGACAGACCACTATACCACTCATCTCCAAATGATGCTCTCCAGGAACAGGGATACTGTGCTTATTCATTCTTTGACAAGGTTGTAAAGCTAGATAGTAACATGAGATTAAATGGCATCCTATCAGAGCAGTGTCAGTTTTTGAATCTTCTGACCTCCCTGCGCAAAGGAAACTGTTCAGAGGAAGAGTGGAGGCTACTTTTAACAAGACAACCAAGCCATGTTTCAAATTTATCGGATTTCAAATTTGCCACTAGATTGTTCTTCAAAAATAGCGATGTTTCTGATTTCAACTTAAATCGGTTAAAAGACTTAAACCAGCCAATTGCAGTAATTAATGCAAAGCACTCATCTGATGAGGCAAACGCCATTCCAGCTGATGAAATGTCTGGATTGCAGCAAACAATTTGTATTGCTAAAGGAGCCAGAGTGATGCTGACAATGAATTTATGGACTACAGCTGGTCTTTGCAATGGTGCAACAGGAACAGTAACAGACATAATATACACAAGAAACCAAGCACCTCCCTCTTTACCAACTGCTGTTGTAATCTGTTTTGACAATTACCAAGGACCTTCTGTTTCAAGCTTACCAAATTGTGTTCCTATTCCTCCAGCAACAGTTTCACAAAAACATCACTTTGGATATCATGAAAGACAGCAGCTGCCACTAAAATTAGCTTGGGCAATAACTATACACAAGAGTCAGGGTTTAACTCTTGAAAAAGCATGGATAGATATTGGACCAACGGAAAAAGTAGCTGGAATAACATATGTTGCCCTGAGTAGAGTGAGAGCATTGTCTTCGTGTGTCATTGAACCAATGTCTTTGGATAGACTACAAGTAATAGGAACATGCCCAACTATCACATTTCGTATTCAAGAAGAAATTAGGCTTGAATCTCTTGCTGCAAGAACTGATATCCATTGAAACTGTTTTTTTCATAATTTCGAATGACACTCATCATGTTATTCATTTTTTTAGGTATGGATCAACGAAAAGAAATCATTGGATATGTGCATGATGTCTCTCACGTTGGCAAAGGTGAAACAAAGAACTATTTTGACTTTCGTTTGCAAACCGAATCCAGTGTCATTAGAGGAGTTTGCTTTTCTCCGGGCAAGAAGCGATCTTTCGATGAAGCTGCCTTGAAAAAATCACCAGTCAAGTTGAAAAGATTCATGGATGATAAAAAACCTGATTCTACCGACATCCTGATGAACGAAAAAGTGATAATCGAAGAGCTTACAGAAGTCAACTTTCAGCATCGCCAAATCGTTCCTACCGACCTTGATATCAGTAAATTAAACGCTATTGCACCTGAGCAGCTAATAACATTGAAAGCCAAAGTTATTAGTTTGCAGAAACCAGTGACAGTCACTACTCATGCTGGCACAACCTTGACAAAAAGAGAGGGCCTCCTCATTGACCAACAAGGAACAATTAAGATTGTTCTATGGGAGGCTGATGTCAACGCCATTGAAGATGAGTGCACGTACTTGTTCAAAAACTTGCGCACCAAACGAAACAAATTAACTGGCGAAATTTATGTAAACCCTGCAAAAGGCTATTCAACTTTTTTGCCAGCAGATGAGTTCCCACCAGAGACACTTCATCCACCACAATCAGTACCTGCTGAGCTTATGACAACATCATTCACTGGTGAGATTGTTGGAGTGCAAAAATGCAGCCTGAATATCTGCTGCTTCAAGTGCAGTAAAGCTATTGAGTGCAGTGATGAAGCAATAGTCACATGCAGCAGTTGTAACATGAAACAGAAGGCAAAAAGTTGCCAGAAACAATGGTATGTAAACGCTGTCATAAGTGATGGTACAAAAAAGTTCACGCTGAATTTCTATAATGAAATGGTCAATAAAGTATTGCAAATCCTTGACCCGCAAAAGCAAGAAACCCATGATGAGGAGCTAGTGTCTGACCTCTTCTTCCAACTGCCTACTGTCACATGCACTTTCAATGAAAGAAGCAGAGCTGTTGAGAATATTGAAGAACTTCCTTGTGAGTGACATTTCATCACTTAGCTCAGCTGTATCAGAAAAAACAGGCCATATGGTGACTTGAATCATACAAAGTTATGGTTTATTCCCTTTTCACAAACCATAACCTTTAACTAAAACTTCTATTGATAAATTTTATTGCTTAATGCATATAACTTGTTTTTCTGATATGCCTGATGTTGCTATGCTTCTGTTGACTATTGCCATATCTGTTCGATGATTCCTAGACACTTCACTACCACAAACATTATTCACCATTATTAATGTAAAGTAAAAAATTGCTGTTTAGATTACATGGAAAACCGAAAGTCAAACTTGTGAAACATTTCTATCACAGAAAATACAATTTACTGGGAATTAGGTTAAACTCAGTGGCTCATTACACCATTGATCATAGAGTTGATTATGTCAACAGTCAGTGACCAGATTTGCTCATTTAAAATCCAAGATTGGGGAAACAACATTTAGAGGACCAATTGTCTTTTCCAATACTTTTGTGAGATGCAATGTACTGTATTGTCAGTGATTACACTGCTTATTTACACTTGTATATGTTACACAACAACTTGACATTATAAGTATCTTGAAGAAGCCATCCGTCAATGTTTCAAGATTGACTTTTGGTATGTTTCGAGTTGTGTTCAAATGTGTTGTAATACTCTGTAGTAGAACGTAAATTTTACAGTTCTACGCAGTTTGGCAAGGTCTTTATATTCTACACAATATTGGTAGTAAGATTACACAATTCAGACAGATGGGATATCAATCTATTGAATATTCATGCTGTGCCTTCATCGCAGCACTCAGTTTCATTTAGCACATCAACAACCCAAAAGGAAACTGAAAAATTGCCCTACCAAAAACGACAGGAAAAATGTTGTGAAGTCCAACCCCCTTCTCTGAATATGCTTGGCTTCTTCTCATGATTGTAATTCTAGTAGCAGCGATAAACTTGGCCAATTCTGTTTTGTCTACCGTATTAAGTCTACCGGAAAGTGCTTTTTTGACGAAATAGACTTAGGTCAAGTCTGTAGCTGGAAACTCTTGATTCAAGAATTGCAAATGATAAAGAGGTAGAAATTCTAACACGGTGCTTGAAATACACGTTTTTTCTTTTATAACAACCTTGGATTACCCCGTAGTACCAAAAGTTTTATGATTTCACATGAAAATTTTACCTTTACTACTAAAAGTTTCTTAACCTGTTTCTTATTTCTTGGATGCAGGTGATCTTTGCCACTGCCACGAATTTCTTTCTTGACATGCAACACAATTTTTATCAAGAAAACAAATTCTTTGGGCTCAAAGCATAGAATTATTACGAATATTACCCAGTAACAAAGGGTCCCCACCATTTTCTTTGAGTTTTCTTTTCAAAAAATTTCTTACCACTCCTCCAATGTAGTACTACAGTTTCTTAAATTTTTCCCCACCCTAGTACTACTTTCTTATAAACCAGTTTGTTATAAAATAAAAAACGTGTACACGCCCTTCCAAACATGGCAAAATGTATCAGTTTGTGTTAGCGTTTTTCAAAACATCTTTACTGTTGTTGATGGACATCGATAGCTTGCTACAGCTTGTTAGGAAGTTAGTAGTATTGTCATACGCAATAATCCAGCGTTGATGCGGCCTATATTATGATCAACAACATTGTATCTTTACTCACTGTGTTGCTTTTCCTCCACATGATTGCGATTAAGGCTTGATTATGTTGATATTCCTCCGTTCTTCAGTTAAGTCGTTCTCTCGTAGCTAGGAATCGAATATAGCGCCATTCGATTCCTTGCTGTGACAAGACAACGAAGAAATATCAGTTATCAACTTATCAACGGTATCAACCTTTACTCACAATCCCGTGGAAGGAAAACAACACAGTCAGTGGTGCACTATTGCCCATTGTATTGTAGTGATTGTTCAACCAGTGTATAATTTGTTTTTATCATCATACTACCTAATGTCTGTCTCACATTAGATTTCAACAGAATATTTCTGGAAGTAACATAATTACAGTTTTTGCGACTAATTTCTATTCGCTGCACAACCCATCCAAGATCTAATGTAACGCAGACAGATGTTAGTTATGATTTTATTCTTATTGTTTACACAAGTCCAATTTTGACGTGGTAGATTGCACCTTTTGTAGGTGTTCTCCTATTAAAGTTTAAAGATAACTTCATATTATGCTGCGTTTAAATGTTTTGTTATGTTGGTATTCATTTTAACATGAAAATGCTGAAATGAAAGTTTTCTTCGTTTCTCCCTTTCTTTGATCTGTACTTCAGTTCCATCATCATGTTATATCTCACGTACCGTGGTGAACAAATAAGCACCAAAAACAGCAAAAAACGAAATTCTCTTACAATAATCGAAAATCCCAACTTCTATATTGAATGCGCGCACTTTTTGACGGATAGTTACTTCTAGTTGTAAAGAAACTATTTATCCACAAAGCTCTTTGAAATTTTTCTCTGAAAGAATACTACAGCTTGAATACGATTTAATTACTCTTTGTTCTGCCTTGCAACAAGTGTCCAATATGCAATTAATTGAAGTGTCTCCCTTGCTGCCCTACACCATTTGGCTATTTGTTTTCAAGATAATGTTTTGAAATATGAGATAATTATGTGCATACATTTGCCAGGAAACTTGAAAAACAGCCCATTTGAAAAAGAGGCTTTGAACAGGATTTGATTCAATAATTAACAGACCAATACTTCCTATGAAATTGGGTCTGGCTAACAGGCTACCCGGTCATGTCATTTATCTGTTCTTTGCAGGAACCAAACTGAAGAGTGTGCGACGAAACGCGTATTGGTGTGATGATTTCATATGATAACGTTGTTGGTAAGTGATTACTTGATTTTCTTGCATGTTTTTAAAAGCTTTCTCTCTAGTTACAGGTTTATCTTATATTTTACTTATTGTTCTTTTACAGAGGTTAACAGTGTTTCCCCACAGGTTTACAAGTTTATTGTACTTCCATGGGTTTATTATGCTGAATCAAATACTTAAGGCTATGTATATGTTTGTCGGTTAGATTAAATTTCAAATTAAGATAAGATGAACAAAAAACAAAGGAACGATGAGGATCCACTCTTTCCTCTCTCCTTTGCAAAACACGCATCGTTCACTCCTCACTTTTCGTTTGCAGACGTCGTGCTTGGCCGTGTCTCACTCGCAGAAGACGTTTTTGGTCTAAGACCTACTTCAACCTCCGCTTGCAGTAGCTTTGGTCAGTGATCACGTCGCCTAGGGAGCATGCTCTGCTGTTAGAGCATGCTCGCTAGATCAAAGTGCTTGTCACCGACTACTCTACAGTGGGGGACGGCCTTAAGTTGAGGGTACATTCGGAGTAAAATACACCCCCCACTAACGACCCAGAAGGACACTGAAAATACAGCGGGGAAGTCACGAAAACATACATTTTCGGCGGGGATTAGAAGTATCATGACGAGAAATAAGACTTTAGGCTATTATCTTTGATGGAACTTGTATGGATTTGACAGGGAAACAAAACTTTCAACGGGGAAATAATAAAAAGAAGGCGGTGAAAATGTTTAAAATCAAACCTTAGCGGGGAAACGAATTTTGATGGCGGGTCATCCTTCAACCTTGGTGGGGCAATGTTTCAGCGGGGTCATTACTGGGGGGTTAGAATGTAGAATGTCCATATACTAGTTTGCCGTCATTGTAGAGGAAGAAGACGAAAGCTTCTACAGAAAAAGCTATGCAGCTCTGATTTTAGATCAAAAGAATCTGATCCTTCCATGAGATTTCTGGCATACTTCAATACTGTTTCACTGCACAGAGTGCTCAGATGTTTCGATATGTTGCAGCACGCATATTTAGCTTTGAGCAGCTACATCGTTGCACAATATCCCTGTTACTGCATATTTTCATTTTTTTTCGCCTGACGTGAAACGCTCTCAAAGCTGCACAGACTTTAAAGAAACTGCCCCCTTCCTCTTCCGCAACGGCAGTGACGTCTGTGCCCAGGCTGAGTAGAATGTAACTTACCATATCTCTCTTCTTGTATCTCTTTCCTCCTACAACAGCACAAACAACAGCAGCACATAATGACAAGAAGAACAACAAGAGCTCCAGCACCAAGGGCAATGATTTTTATCAAGGATAATCCTGTTGCAGTAAGAAATTGAAGAAAAATGCAGTCATGAGACGGGAAAAGTAGAAAATAAACAGCAAAAACATCAACAACAAAAATGTCTACCTTGTAGGAACTGAGGTCATTCATATCACACAGAGTTAGAACCTAAAATTACAGGATGAAATTTTGAAATTAGATCCACCTTGGTATAAGAGTGCATTCGGCATGAAAATTCAAATAGGTTATCATTTATAGAGATCATCCAATTCAGTGGCGTCATGACCGGGGGGCCAAGGGGGCAATGGCCCCCCCTAAGAAAATTTTGTTGGGAAATTTCGGTAACTTTCCACTCTTGTCGGAAAAATTGAAACATGATTACTTGATTCTTTGATTCTTATATTTTAAGTGACTCATCTATAGCAAGTGAATTACAACTGAAAGCCCCACTGTTTCGTTCAAGAACCAAAACTTTTTACCGAAAAATTGAAACGCAGATTTAAACTTATGTATGCTGAAGGAAATTATAAGCGCATTTCTTTAAATAAAAATTTGAAGATGATCTGATTCTAAGTAATTTTGAAGCACACCATCTTCCAATTTCCCAGGATGACCTAGTTACAATTATTCACTAAAAATGGCGTTTTCCAACAACCTGGAGGTATAGTTATGAAATATTTTCCCGGGGGCTGGGGGCAAGCCCCCGGACCCCTGGTTTTTTCCTCCGCTTCAGCCTCGCTTTAGCCTCACTCCCAACGCGAATCTCATCCAAAAAAGGGTTGCTCGGTACTTTGATAGATTTTTCATTGTTATGGCACTTCGAAATGACGACAGTTCAAAGATCATTGGCCGTTGTAATCCGTTTTATTCCCAATTAAACATTGTCGGAAAAATGTCTTTTTGTCGGAAAATTCTGACCTTTGCCCCCCCCCCAAATAACTATGCTCCCACGACGCCACTCATCAAATTAAATCAAACCTCCAGTTGCTTAGTCATTGAATTTATGCCATATCTGCACATTGCAATAAAACTCTATAAGTGCAGTGTTCAGTCTAAATAAAAGAAATTCCGTAACCCCTTGAATAAAACAAGGACCAATTTAAGAACCTGAACAGCCTCATTTCCCCGTAAAGACCAAATAGAGGAAACCCTGCCGGCTGACTTGTAAAATTGTAGCCTCTTATACGCGGGTGTGTACTGTATTAACCATAACATATATGAGTTGTGCTCAAACTCTGAAGCGCAATTTTTGTTAAAATCAGCTTGCTACTAAGATCTCTAATTTCTTACAAAGTTTCTCAGATTCCTTTGAAACGAAATAGGTGGCGAATGTGCCTATCACTACGACAACGACCTGAATTGAAGTTTCTTGAATCATTTATTTTTTTGTTTTATTCTATTATTGCTTGACGTTTCTTTCCAGTGCTACTCTTCCATACCTTTTCATTCCTAAATCAAGATTTCAGTGGATCTTACCATTGCCGCTGACATTCTACCATCAGCAATCCAAAGTTATAAACATGCAATTCGTCAAGGGTAGGAAAACAGACAAGCTTTTTGTAAGTGAACAAGATGACCTCAGGACTAACAACTCTAAATCATTTCAAACTGATGTTCTAGGTGACCTAAAGAGGCGAATCACTCTTTAAAATTCTCGTACAGGTTTGGTAAAAATCCTTTAGGATTTTTGTTTTCAAGAAAATCCGTACTGATTTTGTAAAAATCCTGTTGCTTTTGAAACTCGCGCACCTTTTTGTGGAAGTTTGAAACAACCCTCATATAAACTAAGTACTGGGTGAGCCACAAAAAAGTTACTGCTTTTGAAAATTCATAGCACCAAGATTACTGCACAGATTTGAATCATTGAAAATCTAGCTAAAACCAGAAAAATCAAAGTATTTTTGTGATTTTTCTCGCTGTCCTACCAGCACTAGATTTATTGGTAAATTTAACTTTGTAAAAATTTTATGGTTGCAAAATGACGGGATAAGGGCCTAAGGCCTTGATCAAATTGTAAGGACTCTATCCACACCGAGCAATAGGCAATGGGCATTTCACTTCCATCAAGTGTGGTGTGATAAAACATCGATTTTCAAACAAATACTAAAGATTTTCAATCCCATGGCAATTAATATACAGAGGATATCTCATGACTAGTTGCATTTCCTTCATTTGTGCGAGGAGTCATTTATGCTTTGATCAATGTTTTAGGCCATTTTCCAGTAATTTTGCAACCATGAAATTTTTGTAAAGTTGAATTTAGCAATATTTGTAGTGCTTGTGAGACAACGAGAAAAATCACAAAATTATTTCAACCTTTTGGCTTTAACTAGAATCAGAATCATTCAAATCTTTGAAATACTCTTGCTGTTATGAATTTTCAAAAGTAGGAACTCTTTTCTGGCTCACCCGGTGATTTATCTTACCTTTTACGAGAGGAGCTGTTTTAAATGTTGCGTGCTTTGGTTTACCTTGCCCAGCTTTATTGAACGCAGCTACTGATATTCGGTAATATGTACCGACCTGCAGATCGGAAAAGGTGTACTCGAGGAGATTTACTGTCGTTATTGCTACATTCCCTGTTTGATCAGTTTTTTTGGTTCTATTTAGTGGAAGGGCTGTCAGGTTGTAGGCAGTAACATTGGACCTTCCAGTCTCTTTCTTGGGGGCAGTCCATCGGAATTTGATGCTTGTGGTTGTGATAGCAATTGCCACAAGTTTCTCAGGAGCACCTGGCTTAACTGCAAGACACAAATACAAAAGTACATCCTACTTGATTCCAGCTTTTCAAATTTGAAATGTGGTCAAATTCTGAAAAGCAACCAACCACGTCACTATAGGCCTACCGGGTGAGCCAGAGAAATGTTCCAACCTTTGAAAATTCACAGCATCAAGACTACATCACAGATTAGAATGATTCAAATTCTAGTTAAAAGCCAAAAGATCGAAGTGTTTTGTGATTTTCCTGGCTCTCTTACGAGCACTAGAAAAATGCGTAAGTTCAAATTTTAAAAAAGTTATGGTTGCAAAATGACTGATAGCGGGCCTAAAACATTGATCAAATCATAAAGGACTCCTCACGCAGAACAATAACAAAATGCAATTTCCCATGGGTGACAGCAACCGTCTGTGCATTCATTTCCATGTGATTGAAAATCCTTCGTATTTGTTTGAAAATCCACGTCTTTGTCTATGTCTATGTCTTGAAAGATGTGAAATGCCCATCGCCTATTGCTCTGTTTGAGGAGAGTCCTTACGATTTGATCGATGTTTTAGGCTCTTTTTCAGTCATTTTGCAACCATCAAATCGTCACAAAGTTGAATTTACCTAAACTTATAGTGCTGGAAATACAGCGACGAAAATCACAAAAAATACTTCGATCTTTCGTCTTTTAACTGGAATTTGAACTGGAATAATTCAAATCTGTTATGTTATCTTGGTTATGAGTTTTTAAAGCTGAGAACTTTTTTCTCGATCACCCGGTAGTCCTTTTTGGCTATAGAATGAATACAGTAAAGTCCCGCCTTTAAGAAACTGCATTATAAGAAACTCAGGCCTGATTTTGCTAAATAGAATACCTGTCTACAAGAAACTATCCAGGCTGATTCATGTTCAGTTTCTTTTACAATGGTACATAGTAATATTTTATGGCATATATTTGAATATGGTTCCAATAAGTCTCAGTTCTCTAGAAATAAGAATGAAAGTTTTAAGCCTAAATTATCATAATTTCAAGAAATTTTCAGTTCTGACCCAAGTTATCAGCTTTTTGGAAAACAAAAGTGTTTCTTATACCATGGTATACACACCCTGTTTTGAGGAAATATATTCTAACATAAGAAACCAATCAGGCTGTTTTTGTGAAATGAGTTTCTTAAAGGCGGGACTTTACTGTACAGTAAAGTTAAATTTGCGGACATTGACTATTGAACAAACTGATTCACGTTTGAGCAAGATTTTAAAATTTTATGAGCAACTAACTGTTCTGCTATAATTTTTGTGTTTTACGGGTGGGCAGTACGTATGTCCTGATTTACCAGGGAGCTTTGTCTATTCCTAAGATATTAGATTCGAAAGGTATTGCTGGAATGATTTTCATGGACTTATCAAAGGCATTCAGTTGCCAACCTCGTTCCCAGGGCCGCCATTTTCTTCCTTAGGTCATCGATGTCGGCCCTGGTACCGTTTGCTGCAAAAGTGGCCATTTGGGCGCCATTTTGTTTTGCATAAATTATCACCTGCAGACTCATTACAAACTCTCTTAATCTCTCTCTCGTCAAATGAGTTAAACAGCATACACCATATGCCAACAGAATTTGATGCATAACATACTATGTAATAAGTCCAGAAAAATTGGACGAAGTATAAAAATACGACAAAAAGTGACTGATCTTCTTCCACCGATGCAGCAGTATATAACACTAGGAACTAAAAACAAATTCTTTGAGGACCTTCTGAGGTAATTCTTTTAAGGTATTTAGACAATAATCCGAGGTTAGCAATTGCATTTAATTGGAAAACGAGCACGATTTCTTTGGAGTGAAAATGGGCCTAAGTTGGAAAATTAAGGAACTTTCATCGCAGCTTCCAAAATGAAATGGCTCGTTATTCTTCGAATTTTGAAAATAAATAGCAAATTAAAGTTGGGATAGTTAAAAAATGGGGTTTTACGTCGATTTTTGGCATCCCGAAGTCATTTGCCCGGCGCAAACGACTTCCAGATGGTCGGTCTCTTAAAATCTTTTTTCCGTCCTTACATCGGTTCAGTAACCATTGAGCATCAACTTCAAACGTAACGTCAGGTCGAAAAAAAAATATTTTTTTCTTTGACCCCCACTTATGACGTCATAATGACCCCAACTTTCTTGAGACCCCAAAATTCGAAATCTCCATGGTCCATTACCCCTCTTCAACTCCTCACCAGCTCTACACATTAAACATATTTTTCTCAATAACAATTTGAAATAGGACCATTTTTGAATGGGAATCAATAGGAATGGTCCCCAAAATGACCATATATGGCTAATTTCTCCCACATGTGCAGATGGATAGGGCTCAAACCCCGTTAACTGGGCACATACATGACATTTAAGTATACCAACAATCCTTTTTTGAATCCTTAAATAAAATAATAATATATTGAATAAGGGAAAATAAGGCTTGCAGCCTATAAAACCCTAAAAGTTGTATTTGCATTCACAGTGGAAACTATCATAAAGTTTTTCAAAATGCAAAACTGTCGTACAGTTGACAATCTCTTCGGGTAACGCATTCCACGATTCTACGACTCTTTGTGAGAAGAAGTTTCGTCTTACGTCCAGGCGACTTCTTTGCTTAAACAGCTTGAGCTCATGTCCTCTTGTATTGCAGGGGCGGATCTAGGGGGTGGCGAAGGTCGCTCAAGCCACGGTCAGAATTTCAAGACATATTTTTTTCCGACAACCTTTTTTGACCTATCAAAGAAAGATATCTGATATTATCCAAATAACCAGCACAATTGTCCTCAGTGGGCTCAAACCTCAAAAGCGATCATTTCTCTCATTCAACTCAATAAACAAGCTTCACGAAGTCCAAAATCGTAACTAATCCTACGGCAGCTGCAAAATCTTTTCAGCCAATCATTGAGTTACTTTTAAAAGATTTGAAAATTGGCGGGAGCCACACTTGGCAGATCTGAGCCACGGTCGCCTGGATTCAACCAATCACCGTGCGGCAAAATCAAGCGAAAAATGGCGGGAGCCACAGAAAGCCACTCTTCATTTTGAAAAACAGAGCAGGCCAATAGAAATTAACATGAGACAACCATCTGCCAATCCAGTGAAACTGTGTCCCAGTCTTCTGCTGCTCGGCACAGTGTGATTATGATCTATCTCTTGTGTCCTGCATAATAATAATGGCTGCCCACAGTGAAGGTGTCGTGTGATAAAGTTGCTGAATATCTTAGAAGAAATGGACAGGGAGAGCTGTAATGTCTACAGTGACAATGCCTGCAGACTTTGGATGATGCAAAGAGCTGCGGAAATATACTTAATTGGACGATGCTGTATTAGTATTGACGCAACGCAACGGGAACAATGGCCTAGTTTGGCCTAGTTCAGTAGGTTGGTATTATCACATATTATCAAGGGCGAATTGCTATAAGAACTGCACTTTAGTTCATGGTTTTAATCAGAACTTGAGACTTTGTGCAAGCTTTATGGTTTTAGAATATTGACACCAACATCATCACGTTACAAGGTACACAGTTTAACAATGATTTCACTGAATAATAATAGTTGGAAGGAAATATTTCGGAGCCAGGAACTATTTTATCAAAAGTAGTCAGCAGGGGCCCAAAACAAAACATCCATAGTGTTGGATCAACCAAAGGTGTTGTTAGAAAAACAAGTAAACCTTTCAAAGACCGGAATCATTAAATTACCTCCCGAGATTCTGTTTTGAATCCTGAGATAACAAGAGCAAATGTGCCCTCGCGAAAGGAAAATCACCTTTCATTGTATTGAGGAAGCTGCACACATTGCTATAAAAGAAGCCGCTAAAAACCGAGGGGGCATCCAACTCCTAGAAATCTCGTTGCAACAATCCTTTTTGTTTTCAACCAAAATCCACCAAAACCTGTAAATGCCTCTTGCCAAATTGTGAAATGCCGCTTGCCAAAAACAGTAAAAAACTGCAAGTTTGAGATGATTAACAGTACACGTTTTTACAAGAAACTTGTTTGTAAGAAAAGAAACTTGTACTAAGATGGCCAAAGTTTTAGAAAACTAGAGTAGTATGTCTGAGAAGTATTAAGAAACTTTCAAAAATTAAAAGCATGGACATTGTCGCAATTACCACGGCAATTATGCTGTTGAACCGTTATTCTTGAGTATTACTAACTAACCATTGGTGTTTTGAACATAACAGAACACTATTAATTCCTACATGATGTTTCAAATGTCAAGAAACATATCTGCAGCAGTGTTAGAGACCACATTGATAATTCATGCATTCAAAGAATAAGAAACCAATTAAGAAACTTCAAGTACTAAAATGGCCAAACTTCATGTTAAATTAAGAAACTCTTAGTACTATGGCTTGATTCAAGTTTCTTATAAAATACGCGTAGTGGCATTTTGTCAACCCATACCAGAACGATAGGGATTCTCTAAAGCTCTTGATGATTCATCCACCTCTCTGTTACCTTCTTGAGCATTTCCCTTTGCAGCACTCACGTAATATTGTGACCCTCTACCTCTTTGATAAACGACCGCCAGATAGGGCGTTTCCCACGATGTAAAGGGCGTGGCACCAAAAAAATTTGCCGGGGGCTCCGCCCCCGGACCCCCGTGTAGCTCGCACTTCGCGCTCGCCTTTTCTTCTGAGGTCGCGCTTCGCGCTCCCCAGCCACGATCAGATTTGTTTGTGCTTAACTTGAAGAAAGTTGTATAGTTCAAGTCGACGATACCTTTCATGATTTTAAAAACCATTATCATGTCTCCACTCTTTCGTCTATATTCAAGGGTTGGGAGATTGAGGGCAATGAGGCATTCTTTGTAACTCAAGTTTCTCAACGATGGTACTAATTTCGTAGCTCTTCTTTGGACGCTTTCAAGCGATCGAATGTCTTTAACGAGGCTTGGGCTCCATACGGCGCCGGCAGATTCTAGTAAGGGTCTAACTAAAGCTTTGTACAACGTGTTGAAAGTTTCTACACTAAGATACTTGATCGTTCTCTTTATCGAAGCTAGGACACCATTCGCTTTTTTTTATGCAATTCGCGATTTGTTTTTGAAATTTTAGTTTGGTATCAATGATAACTCCTAGGTCTTTTGTCTCTTCCGATTCTTTTATTTCAATTTGTCGATTGTCTTTTTGGTCGATATTATAATAAATATTTGAGTCTGTTCCCTCTCCATCCTTACAGCTTACGTGCAGTTTTGAACATTTTTGTGCATTCAGAGGCAACTGCCACTGACTTGACCAGTTTTCGATTCGATTAATGTCATCCTGAACAGGTTGGCTGCTGCCTGAGTTTTAATCCTTAGTCCTGTTTTCCCGTGACAGCGATCCAAAGTTGACCAATTTCTCGACAAAGCCAAGCAATAACTCTTTGGAATAATTAGTGAGCCTTTTGTTATCGAATAGCCAATCAAATTGCGAACTTGACCTGACCGGTACCAGGGTCAGTACTGACGTAGGAAGCTGGCCCTTGGAACCAGGTTGTTCAGTTGCATGTCACACGATCTGCAAATTGCTAACTTAAAAGTGTATTGTTTTGGTGTGCAGGGTCTCAAATATACCTTTTAGCTATTCTAAAAAGGAATGTGGATCGAACGATATTTCATCACATTTTGCAGAATTTTCGAATGTGTACAAGTACAATACTGAAAGAAGCTCTAACGCCACTCAATCGAACCTCGTGTATAAAAGTGTATAAAAATAACGCTCGATCCAGGCTCTTTTGTAGAATAGCTAAAAGGTCTATTAATAGCAAAATTGCCTCTCAGATTGAAAGCAGAAAGTAAAGTTGACTCAACATACAGTGATTGGTTACAAAGAAAACTGGTGCTCCCCAGGACTCTGAGCTAGAGGCCCTACTATTTGATGTTTTCCTCAACCATCTTATCTATGTCGTCGAGCCTTCGGAGGTGTGCAACCTTGCTGATGATATTATCATGTTTTCTTGTGATGACACTTTTTAAAGTGTGACTTCAAACCTTGAAGAAGAGGTGTCCCAAGTAATCTCTTGGTTCAAAACTAATCAAATGGTAGCCAATCCGTCAAAATTTCAATATTTCAGTTGGCACCAAGGTATCCCGTATATTTACTAAACCACAACAGAAATGAACTCGACACGAATAAACACTTACAGTCAACAGCGATTTCCCTGAATGCAAAGGTCTTGCGAACCGCTTTTCCACCATCAATTATGCATTTGACTCTGTAAGCAGTTCTACGGACGTTATTAAACCGTATACTTTCTCCAAACTTTTTTGTGAAATTTCTTTGTACCCTCTTGGTTTCTGCACCAGTCAGTACTTCATCAAGGTTGTTCCTCAAAGAGCATTGAATATAGGGAATTGGAATTCCATAAACGAGACATGTTGAACTCAGTGTATCACCTTCATTCAACTCGAACCTCTCTCTCTTCTTGTTGGTTATTCCGACATTCAGACAATCAACTATTCTTATAGGTTCTACAAGAGCAAGTAAATAATCAATTATTGCAGTAGTATTTGTAGTTTGGCTGAGAGAGGGAGGTTTAACCCAGACTAGGCTTTTTGAAACTTTGCGGAGACTAGGGGGCGCACGAAGTGCCCCCTCTGTTTTCTCAGAACAATGAGAGCTACAGACTTGAAACTTGGCACAAGGAGCAAATATGATTAGGCAAACAAGATGACGTCATTTGTTTTTGTTTATGTCACGTGACTAAGTGCTGACGTCAGCAAATGTTGCTAAATTAGGTACAAAACCACATGAACTTTGTCGCATTGCTTCTCCTAGGTGATAAAACATACCGATATGATATTTGAAAAATCAAAAGATTATATCCTTGTTATTCTTATTTTGAAATTTATGCTCCGTACCGCTGAAATCTTTGCTGATGTCAGCATTTATTTAACTGTGTTCCCAAAAAATAAAACGATTTTTGTTTAAAATTTGTTATAAACTGGTCTAAAAAATTGGAAAAAATGATAAAGGTAGATAAAATGATCTGCTGAATCATAATGTGTTGCTCATTTTTCGAAAAAGTGAAGGCCAACATGGTTTTTCGTCAGTAGGCATGCGCAAAAACCAACTTTTGATGACGTCATCAGATATCAATAAAGTATAATGAAAGCCTGTTTCAAGACAAGTCCAGTAATGTTTGCTTGTGGTTCAAAAGTTATGACTGAAAAGGAATATTCTTTGCGAAGCACTCAATTTAAAATCATGTTAACCCCCTGAATCATGTTCAAAAATTTTGAAATTGACATAAAAAGATGTACTAAAAGTCACTAAAAAACTAGACTATTCTAAGACATGTTCAAGGAGCTGATTAGAAAAATTCACTAGGGGGCACTTTGTGCCCCCTTGTCTGGATAGGGTTAAGTAGGCCTAAGAGAAGAATCGCTACCTTCCCTAAACTGCAAAGCATCACTTTCTTGGCTAGAAAAGAATCTCCTCATCCACGGGTAGCGAGCATCAGTTTCTTGATTAAATCAACAGAAGACATGAAGACGCCTCGTTTTTTCGTTGTGTTTCCTTGCCAAACTACGTCTCAATTCAAACTGTACTGTCTAGGCCCACTTAATCTCCGATGCCTCGTTTCCTCATTGTGTTTCTTTCCAAACTGCTCTATGCTGCTCTCCGTCCGAATTGTTCTGCCTATGCCAATCCTGCTCCAATACTTCAAAAATACAAACCCGACCCTCTGTGGATTTGGTCGTATATGATTTCTGTTGTGTTGAGGAAGGACTGGCTTAGGCAGGACAGTTTGGATGGACAGCAATTTGGAAAGGAAACACAATGAAGAAACTAGGTATTAGGGATTTACTGAGCCTAGACAGTACATGTTTTAATTGAACAGCTATTTGGTAAGGAAACACGAGGAAAAGATGAGGTATTTTCAAGCCTTGTGTCATTTTGATCAACACAATGATACTCGCTTCCTGCGCTACATCCAAAAGAAAATCCTAAGATTCCAGTAAACATTTTATATCAAGCGGCATTGCTGAAAACGATGCGAAAAGAAGGTACAAGAAACAAGGACAAATTTGATCTCTGCAGGCTTACCGCGACCGGATCAATTCACACCATCAGCAAAATTCTAGATACAGCGAGTTTATTGTCCGATTGTCGTCAACACAGTAAATTCTGTCAATAGACCAAACGTAAAAAGCGCACGAAAGACTGGTGATGGATCTGGCTTGGCAGCTCTGCTGAAAAAATTGAAATCAGCCATAGTTGCTATGAATCAGCAGACGGGAGGGCTCCTCGTGTCTAAACGTGCGTTTCAAATCTCCCTTGGCAAAATATGGTGGCAAGGCAAATTTTACCAAGGTACATTGAGATAGCATAGGTTCCAAACCTTAAATCGGCGTGTGAGTGTAAAGTTGTGTTTGTGTGACACACTTCTTCTAAATGAATGGCTTGAGAAAAACTTTAGCCACCTGTCCATAAATCTACCGTTGGACTTTACAGAAATGGAGAATATTTTTCGAAATTACAGCGCATAAAATTTCCGCTGATGAGATGTGATGTCATCAAATTTCTAAATCATAGGCCAGAAAAGTGACAGACGTTGCTTGATGCCATGTTGTAGACGTCTATAAACTATGGTTTTTTGGAAATTATTTCACGTTGAGTCAAAGAGTTTAGAATTGTGACAGTTATAAGTTATTTTTTGAAAATTTTTCTTGAATTCTCGAAATTTTACTGGAATTTTACCTCGGAATTTCATCTCGGAATTTTATCTCGGAATTTTACTCGAATTCTCGAAAAAGAAGAAAAACACTCTAATTCTGAAGATATTGAAGAGTTCAAAAAAGTCCAAACGGGAGAGTTATAGCAAATAGCTAAAGCTTCTTTGAAGTCATTCAATTCAAAAGAAATAGGTCATTGAATTTTACTCTCACCTTGTTAACCATATTTTAACCGGGTAAAAAAGCAATTTTCTACCGGGGGGAGGCGTTTTTCGCAACTATCTTCTATGTCCCCCCTAATTATCTACGCACCCACAATCGCTATGACAATGAAAATTGCATTGTGTCATAACTAAACAAGGGAAAATCCAAAAATTGTATCAATTAATTTCTGATCACGTGATTGGTTGCTAGGCAACCAAAAATAAGTCAAATTTTCATGAGATTGAGCTATTAGGGAAAAGGTAGATTTATAATAAATAACTGGCTAAGATAGGCTAAAAATTGTCCAAATACTTACTTGATAGCCTTTGTATGAGATTTCAGTTAGTTTTATATGAATATTTGTGGTTCCTAATTAATTAACTAATTGAATAAGGGTAATTCAATTCATTGTAAAGTAGTTTGCTCAATAATAATGCTTAAACATCATCAATTTCGTATGATTTGGGTGAAAATCAAATAGTTTCATCAATAGTTCAAGTCATTACATTATTTTTTATTCAAAAATTGCTAATTCATTAGAAATATAACGTCACAAAGATTTATGACGTCAAAGAAGCTATAAATTGTTGACGTTAGGAAATGTAGATAATTATATTGAAATGAAAGTACTTATCGAGACAAATGGAATGGTATATATGTGTGTATATATATATAGACTCAAAAAATACAACTTGGTAAACGTTTCGGCATAAGCCTTCATCAGTAATGAACTTTTCAAATTCAAACAGAGCAATACATATCAATCTGCAATATCTAAACAATAGAAAAGCAACAGTCTAAGCGGGATCCTACTAATACAAATTAATAATAGAAAGGTGTAAAAGTTACGGGTACATAAATGGGCGGCCGGAGATGGATAAAAGAAAGCGCAGAATAAAGAACTGCTGAAGTCGGCGTCTTGTGTTTGTCTCGCCGAAGCTGAAACAAAAATGTGTAAGCACAAAACAAACAATAGAAAGATCCAAGGGCGGATTGGCAGAAAAGAGTTCCTTAAAAAAACAGCGTGTGTCCCTAATGAAAAGCTCAGCGCTAAAGTAAAAACAACCAAACAACCAAAATGTAAACAAAAATAAAATCTATGTATCAACCTGCCTAGTGTTTAAACCCTTAGGGGCAAAGCAATCCAACCGATATTGCCAGAAGCTTTCCCGCATCCTATTCCCTCCCGTTAGCCTATCGATAATCTTAACACTAACATCCTTCAGAAACCCATGGTGGCCTTCTTCAGTAAAATGTCTGAAGAATTCCACCTGGGGTACTGAGGCCCCCAAATTAAACTTACGACTGCACGCCTTGTAATTATTAAACGTAAGCCTAAAAGGCGCGCAGGTGCTACCAACATATTGTACACCACAAACAGTACATTCCAACAAATACACGACATTTGACGAGTCACAATTAAACGAATAGTTTATCCTATATTCCCGGCTATCTATGTTCGAATGAAAATGCTCACTATTACTCATGACATTACAGACTTGACAACGAGATTTACCACAACGAGAACACCCCTTCTTATCAGTCCCCCCCATCTCCCTCACTACTCAGCTTAGCCCTAACAAGTATATCCTTAAGGTTCTTACATCTCCTAAATGCTATTAAAGGTGGCTCAGGAAACACCTTCATATGCTCCTCCGAATTCGTGAGCATAGGATGGAGTCTCCTAGCCACCTTCCCCAAACTATTGAGCGCTTGATGATATGTTGCAACAAATGGAGCCCTTTCCCCCTCCCTTGGTCATTGGTCCTATTTCCCGAATTTGCTAGAAGAGTTTCCCTATCCAACCTACGTACCCTATCTATTTGTCCATTAACTAACGACTCTTCGTAGCCCCTGTCCTTAAGCCATCCAGCTAACTCGCCTACCCTCTCCTAAAATTGGCGATCTTCCGAACATATCCTACGAAACCTAAGAGTTTGACCATAGGGGATCGCCTTTTTCGTGTGCCAGGGGTGACAAGACTTCTTATGCAAGTACTGATGTGTATCAGTTGGCTTGCAGAACAAGTCTGTCGAAAGGACTCCCCCCTCCCCCACATTAACTTGAACATCTAAGAAACTAATACTATCCCGTGATTGGTACAATAACAGAACATATTTCAGAGTACTTAGACCACCACCTTAACCCGTTGGTTAGCCAAAGTAGGTCATATGTTAAGGACACTAACCACTTTCTATCTAGGCTAAGTAATTTAGGTAAGATACCAGAGGGGGCTTTGTTGTGTACAGTTGATGTTCTGGGACTCTATCCCAGCATTCCACACGGGGAGGGTTTAGAGGCCATCAGGGAGGCGCTGGATAGAAGGGAAAACCCGGGCGTGGCTACTGATACCCTAGTGGGGTTGGCGTCCTTGGTCTTGGAGAATAATTATTTTGAATTTAATGATAGGTTATATAGGCAGAAAGTGGGCACGGCTATAGGCACGAAGTTCGCTCCGGCCTATGCCAATCTCTTCATGACCCGGTTGGAAGAGAGGTTGTTGGAGGCTTCAGCTGACAAGCCCCTCATCTGGATGAGATTCATCGATGATGTATTCTTTATCTGGATGCACGGGGAAGAAAAGTTGAAATCTTTCATCAACCATCTCAACAGTAGCCACGAAACCATTAAGTTTACTAGCGAGCAATCACGGGATAGTATTAGTTTCTTAGATGTTCAAGTTAACGTGGGAGAGGGGGGAGTCCTTTCGACAGACTTGTTCTGCAAGCCAACTGATACACATCAGTACTTGCATAAGAAGTCTTGTCACCCCTGGCACACGAAAAAGGCGATCCCCTATGGTCAGGCTCTTAGGTTTCGTAGGATATGTTCGGAAGATCGCCAATTTCAGGAGAGGGTAGGCGAGTTAGCTGGATGGCTTAAGGACAGGGGGTACGAAGAGTCGTTAGTTAATGAACAAATAGATAGGGTACGTAGGTTGGATAGGGAAACTCTTCTAGCAAATTCGGGAAATAGGACCAATGACCAAGGGAGGGGGGAAAGGGCTCCATTTGTTGCAACATATCATCCAGCGCTCAATAGTTTGGGGAAGGTGGCTAGGAGACTCCATCCTATGCTCACGAATTCGGAGGAGCATATGAAGGTGTTTCCTGAGCCACCTTTAATAGCATTTAGGAGATGTAAGAACCTTAAGGATATACTTGTTAGGGCTAAGCTGAGTAGTGAGGGAGATGGGGGGACTGATAAGAAGGGTTTTCTCGTTGTGGTAAATCTCGTTGTCAGGTCTGCATTGTCATGAGTAATAGTGAGCATTTTCATTCGAACATAGATAGCCGGGAATATAGGATAAACTATTCGTTTAACTGTGACTCGTCAAATGTCGTGTATTTGTTGGAATGTACTGTTTGTGGTGTACAATATGTTGGTAGCACCTGCACGCCTTTTAGGCTTAGGTTTAATAATTACAAGGCGTGCAGTCGTAAGTTTAATTTGGGGGCCTCAGTACCCCAGGTGGAATTCTTCAGACATTTTACTGAAGAAGGCCACCATGGGTTTCTGAAGGATGTTAGTGTTAAGATTATCGATAGGCTAACGGGAGGGAATAGGATGCGGGAAAGCTTCTGGCAATATCGGTTGGATTGCTTTGCCCCTAAGGGTTTAAACACTAGGCAGGTTGATACATAGATTTTATTTTTGTTTACATTTTGGTTGTTTGGTTGTTTTTACTTTAGCGCTGAGCTTTTCATTAGGGACACACGCTGTTTTTTTAAGGAACTCTTTTCTGCCAATCCGCCCTTGGATCTTTCTATTGTTTGTTTTGTGCTTACACATTTTTGTTTCAGCTTCGGCGAGACAGACACAAGACGCCGACTTCAGCAGTTCTTTATTCTGCGCTTTCTTTTATCCATCTCCGGCCGCCCATTTATGTACCCGTAACTTTTACACCTTTCTATTATTAATTTGTATTAGTAGGATCCCGCTTAGACTGTTGCTTTTCTATTGTTTAGATATTGCAGATTGATATGTATTGCTCTGTTTGAATTTGAAAAGTTCATTACTGATGAAGGCTTATGCCGAAACGTTTACCAAGTTGTATTTTTTGAGTCTATATTAATTTCTTAATACAATTCAATGATTAAGCTTATGGGTATATATATATATATATGTACAGATTTTATTACTATATATACAGATTTTATTTTATAATCTATATACAGATATACTATATGTAGATTTTATTTATTGCCTAAGATCCACAAGGGTCTTAGTAGTGTTAAGGGGCGACCAGTCATTTCCAACTGTGGTACTATAACAGAACATATTTCAGAGTATTTAGACCACCACCTTAACCCGTTGGTTAGCCAAAGTAGGTCGTATGTTAAGGACACTAACCATTTTCTATCTAGGCTAAGTAAGTTAGGTAAGATACCAGAGGGGGCTTTGTTGTGTACAGTTGATGTTGTGGGGCTTTATCCCAGCATTCCACACGGGGAGGGTTTAGAGGCCATCAGGGAGGCGCTTGGTAGAAGGGGAAACCCGGGCGTGGCTACTGATACCCTAGTGGGGCTGGCATCCTTGGTCTTGGAGAATAATTATTTTGAATTCAATGATAGGTTTTATAGGCAGAAATTGGACACGGCTATAGGCACGCAGTTCGCTCCGGCCTATGGCAATCTCTTCATGACCCGGTTGGAAGAGAGGTTTTTGGATGCTTCACCTGACAAGCCCCTCGTGTGGATGAGATTCATCGATGATGTATTCTTTATCTGGACGCATGGGGAAGAAAAGCTGAAGTCTTTCATCAATCATCTCAACAGTAGCCACGAAACCATTAAGTTTACTAGCGAACAATAAAGGGACAGGATTAGCTTTTTAGATGTTCAGGTTAGATTGGGGGAGGGGGGAGTCCTTTCGACAGACTTGTTCTGCAAGTCAACTGATACGCATCAGTACTTGCATAAGAAGTCTTGTCACCCTTGGCACACAAAGAAGGCGATCCCCTATGGTCAAGCTCTTAGGTTACGTAGGATATGTTCGGAAGATCGCCAATTTAAGGAGAGGGTAGGCGAGTTAGCTGGATGGCTTAAGGATAGGGGCTACGAAGAGTCTTTAGTTAACGAGCAAATAGATAGGGTACGTAGGTTGGATAGGACGGCTCTTCTGGCAAATGCGGGAAATAGGACCAATGACCAAGGGAGGGGGGAATGGGTTCCACTTGTTGCAACATATCATCCAGCACGCAATAGTTTGGGGAAGGTTGCCAGGCGACTCCATCCTATGCTCACGAATTCCGAAGAGCATAGGGAGGTGTTTCCTGAGCCACCGTTGATAGCATTTAGGAGATGTAAGAGCCTTAAGGATATACTTGTTAGGGCTAGGCTCAGTAGTGAGGGAAATGGGGGGATTGATAAGAAGGGATGTTCTCGTTGTGGTAAATCTCGTTGTCAAGTGTGTAACGTTATGAGTAATAGTGAACATTTTCATTCAAACATAGATAGCCGGGAATATAGGATAAACTATTCGTTTAATCGTGACTCGTCAAACGTTGTGTACTTGTTGGAATGTACTGTTTGTGGTGTTCAATATGTTGGTAGCACCTGCACGCCTTTTTGGCTTAGGTTTGATAATTACAAAGGCGTGCAGCCGTAAGTTTAATTCGGGGGCCTGAGTACCCCAGGTGGAGTTCTTCAGACATTTTACTGAAGAAGGCCACCACGGGTTTCTGAAGGATATTAGCGTAAAGATAATCGATAGGTTAACGGGGGGAAATAGGATGCGGGAAAGCTTCTGGCAATATCGGCTGGATTGCTTTGCCCCTAAGGGTTTGAACACTAGGCAGGTAGATACATAGATTTCATCTTTGTTTGCATTTCGGTTGTTGTGTTGTTTTTATTTTAGCGCTGAGCTTTTCGTTAGGGACACACGCTGTTTTTTAGGGTTTTCTGTTCTGCCAATCCGCTCTCGGATCTTTCTATTGTTTGTTTTGTTGTAACATGCTATCTTTTCCAGCTTCGACGAGACAGTCACAGACGCCGACTCCAGCGGTACTTTGTTCTGCGCTTTCTTTTATCTTTTCCGCTGCCGCAAAAGCTGTATGCTCCATTTACACCTTGTACTAGGTAGGATTCGTTTAAAGCTATTGAATATTAAATCTATTGTATTTTTTGGTTATATGTACACTCTTTTGGATTTGAGAAGCATTACTGATGAAGACGCAACTCGAAACGTTTAAACGAAGTTGTATTTTCTGAGTCTATATATATATATATATTGACTGATGAAGGCTTACGCCGAAACGTTTACACGAAGTTGTATTTTTTGAGTTTATATATATATATATATATATATATATATATATATATATATATATATATATATATATAAGTCGAAACGAAATACAAATTGAGCACAGGCATCACTGATTATTGCAGACTTGTATGTTTTTTCATAAATATTTATAGACGTCAGTCTCAACAGGAAAGCCAATGGGCGCTGTGAGCGCTTTTATGACAGGGAACTACCTCTGTCAACCTGTTACCTGAGACTGACTTGCTCGGCAGCATCTGAGGCTTTAATACCGAGCTTTATTTGACGTCTTATTAATAGAAATATGGCGCTTTGGCCTAGGCCTTTTTCGGCCGAATATTTTAGAGCTATCACCGGACTTTTCTCGGCGTGCTTTGCCTTTTTGGCATTAGAAAATGCTGCAATCAGGGTTGCTTGGCCAGGGAACAATCATTCCATCTTTTTGGCCCTACAACATTAATTTTTGCCTGAACTCAAAATGTCTTATGTGCAAAGAAGTAAATAGGTCGAAACGAAAAAGTACAGTGCACAAGTAAAAATATAAGTCGAAACGAAATACAAATTGAGCACAGGCATCACTGATTATTGCAGACTTGTATGTTTTTTCATAAATATTTATAGACGTCAGTCTCAACAGGAAAGCCAATGGGCGCTGTGAGCGCTTTTATGACAGGGAACTACCTCTGTCAACCTGTTACCTGAGACTGACTTGCTCGGCAGCATCTGAGGCTTTAATACCGAGCTTTATTTGACGTCTTATTAATAGAAATATGGCGCTTTGGCCTAGGCCTTTTTCGGCCGAATATTTTAGAGCTATCACCGGACTTTTCTCGGCGTGCTTTGCCTTTTTGGCATTAGAAAATGCTGCAATCAGGGTTGCTTGGCCAGGGAACAATCATTCCATCTTTTTGGCCCTACAACATTAATTTTTGCCTGAACTCAAAATGTCTTATGTGCAAAGAAGTAAATAGGTCGAAACGAAAAAGTACAGTGCACAAGTAAAAATATAAGTCGAAACGAAATACAAATTGAGCACAGGCATCACTGATTATTGCAGACTTGTATGTTTTTTCATAAATATTTATAGACGTCAGTCTCAACAGGAAAGCCAATGGGCGCTGTGAGCGCTTTTATGACAGGGAACTACCTCTGTCAACCTGTTACCTGAGACTGACTTGCTCGGCAGCATCCTACGTACCTACCCTATAAACCTACGTACCTACGTATCCAACCTACGTACCCTACCCTATAGTCTCAGGTAACAGGTTGACAGAGGTAGTTCCCTGTCATAAAAGCGCTCACAGCGCCCATTGGCTTTCCTGTTGAGACTGACGTCTATAAATATTTATGAAAAAACATACAAGTCTGCAATAATCAGTGATGCCTGTGCTCAATTTGTATTTCGTTTCAACTTATATTTTTACTTGTGCACTGTACTTTTTCGTTTCGACCTATTTACTTCTTTGCACATAAGACATTTTGAGTTCAGGCAAAAATTAATGTTGTAGGGCCAAAAAGATGGAATGATTGTTCCCTGGCCAAGCAACCCTGATTGCAGCATTTTCTAATGCCAAAAAGGCAAAGCACGCCGAGAAAAGTCCGGCGATAGCTCTAAAATTTTCGGCCGAAAAAGGCCTAGGCCAAAGCGCCATATTTCTATTAATAAGACGTCAAATAAAGCTCGGTATTAAAGCCTCAGATGCTGCCGAGCAAGTCAGTCTCAGGTAACAGGTTGACAGAGGTAGTTCCCTGTCATAAAAGCGCTCACAGCGCCCATTGGCTTTCCTGTTGAGACTGACGTCTATAAATATTTATGAAAAAACATACAAGTCTGCAATAATCAGTGATGCCTGTGCTCAATTTGTATTTCGTTTCAACTTATATTTTTACTTGTGCACTGTACTTTTTCGTTTCGACCTATATATATATATATATATATATAGAAACTTAGAAGAACGCATTAACAAAAACAACTCTCGATTCTGTGGCGACTAGTTTCGTCTGTTCATGCAGACTCTTCAGGCTAAAATGATTAATTTACGATTGCAACAGATTTTATGTTATCGATTTAATTGTTATTCATATTGCGTAACATTTCTAATTATATTCATGTGACGTAAGATTAAGTCTCCGTCTGGCTGTAGCTATTTTCTTGACACGTATAGGGATTTTAGTGTTGTGGTTGGCTTTAATGTCCATTCTCTTAATTCCAGATGCTTCATTATCACCATTTCTACTACAGTTACTTTCAATGTCAGTACCAGAGCTAAAATCTACTTGAGTTTTGCAATAGTCTCTTTGACCAGTGATGGCTCCAAACACTTTTTCGAGTTTGTCTAATTTCTGGCCAATTCTTTCGAGTGTAGATTTATCAAAAAATTCGTTGTTTTCCTCAGCACACATCATTTTTTCGGATTCTTCTATGTATTTGTGTTCGAGTTCTCTAATGTTACTCATAGTGTCCTCAGCGTCAACCTCACATTTCTTTTTTTCACTTGGATGTTCTGCGACGTCAATTTCCTTCGACATTGTTTTAAAAACATTACGATTCTCTTTGTGCAACTTCCTTACCCCTGAATCAGGAGGTGTTTTGAATATGCGCATCTTGGACTTAATTTTTTCTTCATTGGCTTGCCATATCTGTTCAGATCTAAACTCTTCCTTTTCACGTTCTGTTTTCCATTTATTTCTAAGCGATTCCATCTTGAAAGGGTATTTGCCATGCATAAATTCAGTTATGTCTTCGATTTTTTTGTCGATAGTCTTAATCTTCTCCTTGTAGCTATCTCTTTTTGATTGCGATAGTTCTGTGTGTGAGGTTGAGTGTGTGTGAGTGTGTGAGGTTGACGCTGAGGACACTATGAGTAACATTAGAGAACTCGAACACAAATACATAGAAGAATCCGAAAAAATGATGTGTGCTGAGGAAAACAACGAATTTTTTGATAAATCTACACTCGAAAGAATTGGCCAGAAATTAGACAAACTCGAAAAAGTGTTTGGAGCCATCACTGGTCAAAGAGACTATTGCAAAACTCAAGTAGATTTTAGCTCTGGTACTGACATTGAAAGTAACTGTAGTAGAAATGGTGATAATGAAGCATCTGGAATTAAGAGAATGGACATTAAAGCCAACCACAACACTAAAATCCCTATACGTGTCAAGAAAATAGCTACAGCCAGACGGAGACTTAATCTTACGTCACATGAATATAATTAGAAATGTTACGCAATATGAATAACAATTAAATCGATAACATAAAATCTGTTGCAATCGTAAATTAATCATTTTAGCCTGAAGAGTCTGCATGAACAGACGAAACTAGTCGCCACAGAATCGAGAGTTGTTTTTGTTAATGCCTTCTTCTAAGTTTCTATATATATTTTACTTGCGTATTGTACTTCTTTCGTTTCGACATATATATATATATATATATATATATATATATATATATATATATATATATATATATATATATATATATATATATATATATATATATATATATATATATATATATATAGTGTACGATTTGAAGAGGGCCTAACTACTCAAAGAAACAGGCATCTGTGTGGTCTTTTGCGCTTTTTCTTTACCAGTGCTAACTAGTTTCGCCCACTAGGGCATCTTCAGAGCTTAGATTCAGGGAATCAACCACTGGCATAGAAGCACCGTACAAAAAATTGGAAAAGCGAAGCTCGAAGAACGATGAAAGAAGACCTGACGTCAAAAGACAAAGCAATGAATACAACACCAGGAAACTTGAACCGAATCCTACAGCGACAACGACTCAACTGAAAGGGACGAAAACGAGGCCAGAAACAAAGATAACATACGACAAGAACATTTTAACCTTATAAGGACAAAATAACACTTGGAAATTAATTAACCTTATATGAACATACAACTTACTATAAATAGAGGTTGAGACCTCGAGTTAATCAGTTGCTCTGAAGATGCCCTAATGGGCGAAACTAGTTAGCACTGAAATATAAAATAAAAAGCGCAAAGACCACATTGATGCCTGCTCTCTGAAGATGTTGTTCCTCTTCTTCTCTTTGACCGTTCACTTTATATATATATATATATATATATATATGACCTTATTTGGACATATATATATATATATAGTGAACAATCATAAAGTCGAAGAGGGACAACATCTGTAGAGAACAGGCATCGAGTTGATCTTTTGCGCTATCATTTTTTCTTTTCAGTTATCTGCTAACATGTTTCGGCCACAAGGCCATCATCAAACAAAGACAACGAAGAACAATAGCAACAACAATAGCAAGAAAAAACACAAGAACATCTAAGAAACAATCTGCCGTGAAACGACAAAGAACAACAAGAACACCAGCAACAACATCAATTAAAGCAAAGACAACGATGAACAATAGCAACAACAATAGCAAGAAACAACACAACAACATCTAAGAAACAATCTGACGTGAAACAACAAAGAACAACAAGAACACCAACAACAACATCAATCTAGAAGCTCGACCTCGGATGGATGAAGCTCAAACGTGTTACTAAGAACCGGAAGGACCTTATTTGGACATTAATCTTTTGATTAAATTCTTTGACTATAAATATAGGTTGACTTTTCAAATTTATTCAGTTGCTCTGAAGATGCCCTAGTGGGCGAAACTAGTTAGCACTGGTAAAGAAAAAGACCACACAGATGCCTGTTTCTTTGAGATGGGCAGAAAGAGTTCCATCCGCTCTTGGATCTTCATATTGTTTGTTTTATTTTAGCACAGGCTTCTCTCAGCTCCGGCGAGACAGACATAGCCACCGACTTCAGCAGTTCTTAATTCTGCGCTTTCTTTGATCTTTCTCCACCGCCTCTGTCATCAGCCGCTACTTTTACACCTTATTGGCACTCATTGTATGTTGGTAGGTCCCGCTTAGGTTATTGTTTTTGTATTGTTTCTGGATTTTGAGATTGATATGTATGCTCTGTCTGATTAGAAGAACAGTTATTACTGATGAAGGCTTTCGCCGAAACGTTTAAAGAATGTGTTTTTTATGAGTTTTTATATCTACTTTAATTCGCATTGTGAAGGAGCTTATGAGAATATATATATATATGCTCACGAATTCGGAAGAGCATAGGAAGGTGTTTCCTGAGCCACCTTTAATAGCATTTAGGAGATGTAAGAACCTTAAGGATATACTTGTTAGGGCTAGGCTGAGTAATGAGGGAAATGGGGGGATTGATAAGAAGGGGTGTGTTCTCGTTGTGGTAAATCTCGTTGTCAAGTCTGTAATGTCATGAGCAATAGTGAGCATTTTCATTCTAATGTAGATAGCCGGGAATATAGGATAAATTATTCGTTTAATTGTGACTCGTCAAATGTTGTGTATTTGTTGGAATGTACTGTTTGTGGTGTACAATATGTTGGTAGCACCAGCACGCCTTTTAGGCTTAGGTTTAATAATTACAAGGCGTGCAGTCGTAAGTTTAATTCGGGGGCCTCAGTACCCCAGGCGGAATTCTTCAGACATTTCATTGAAGAAGGCCACCGGGGGTTTCTGAAGGATATTAGCGTAAAGATAATTGATAGGCTGACGGGGGGTAATAGGATGCGGGAAAGCTTCTGGCAATATCGGCTAGATTGCTTTGCCCCTAAGGGTTTAAACACTAGGCAGGTTGATACATAGATTTCATTTTTGTTATAATTTTGGTTGTTGTGTTGTTTTGACTTTAGCACTGAGCTTTTCGTAAGGGACACACGCTGTTTTTTTAGGGTTTTCTGTTCTGCCAATCCGCTCTCGGATCTTTCTATTGTTTGTTTTGTTGTAACGTGCTATCTTTTTCAGCTTCGGCGAGACAGACACAGCCACCGACTTCAGCAGTTCTTAACTCTGCGCTTTCTTTATCTTTCTCCCGCCACCTTTGTATTACCGGCTGCTTTAACACATTTCAATTACGCATTGTAATAGGTAGGACCCGCTTAGGCTATTGTTGTGTATCGTTTTTGAAATTCGAAATCTATATGTATGCTCCGTCGGATTTTGGAAAGTCATACTGATGAAGGCTTTGGCCGAAACGTTTAAACAAAGGGGTTTTTTCTGAGTTTCTATATCTATTTTTATTACATATTGAGATTGAGCTAATGAGTACATATATATATATATTGATGGGATTCAACACTACATGAAGAAACTAGAGCAATTTGAACGATTTTCTTTGGAAGTTTCAGTGCTATAGCTATCATCGTTTAGGAGCTATTAAAAAGTTCTGGAGGGGGGCCAAAAAGCCCCCCCCCGGTTAAAATAGGGTTAAAGATTTGGAGCCTATATGTAGACTTATGACGATGAGTCCCTTGCATCCCTGCGGTAAACCTTGCTCCACAGGGCAAGTAATGAAACAGTAAAAAGATGACCCTATTTTCTGCATTCGATCGATCGTTCAACGGTCACTCCTCAGTTAGAAATTGCAATGAAAACCACGTTAAGCAGACATTTAATCACCGAAACTTGGTATAGGGTATCGGCGGTAAATTCCGGACGGAGGTATTTGCCGGACAATCAGTCCATGAAACCCATTTCACAAAATCCTTTAATTGCAAAAGAAACTTGCATTTTATTTTCATGTTCTCCATCTATTTCTTGATTTTTTCGCATATCTTGAGTTTTTAAAATAAACTCCTGCTAACTGTAAATCCATCATAAACGAACAGTGCCCCTGCGTGCATTCGAAAAGATGGTCTCAACGTTCTTTTTTGCAATCAACTGGTCAATGGTGTTCAACTTGTCAGATATGCAAGACAAGCTGAGTGATGCCGATGAAAACTAAACAAAATAACTTTCAAGAGATAGCAGAATAAAATATAAAAGAATCGCCAACGAAACGTAACGTTTCTCACGCCAAATCGACGATTAACTTTGCGTCCGGAATGTACCGCCACGCGAGAATTTAGGCCTAAACAACCCAACGGAAAAGAAGAGCTACAGAAATCACAGGAAGATGCGAAAAATTGTTTAACTGTTAAGAAGAGAAACACAAAATAATGTAAGTTGAACGTAATAATTCTGTTTTGCAATTTGGAAGGAAAGTTTCGGCTCCTTAGACCTCCGAACCTTAACCGTCCGGAATTTACCGCCGATACCCTATATCTGAAGAAGGAAGTTCCCTTTACCTGGAAAGTGCAAGATAAGTCTTTCAATGTTACATTTTGCATGTTTTAAGACCAAAACAAACCAGAGAAATCTTCAACTACCTTAGACTACATTACATAAGTCCCTGTAACTTACGCTCGCTGTTGTTGTTGTCATCGCTTCAGTTGAGGGACTTATGTCCTTACGCTTCAGAATAGGGACTAATTAGGCCAAGTCCGCCGCGTTCACGGCGCGACCAATCAGATCGCTACTTTCTTAATATGGTCAACCCACGTGCCTATTGTTAGCGTTTGATTGGCTCATTAGTTCAAAGTTCGACTTCTCGAAGCGAAGCGACACTCGAAATGACGTTCGAAGGGACGTTCGACTTTTCTTTCGACGTTCGAAGGATGGAAGATGTTCTAAGTTTCTTCTGATTTTTCGTAAGATTTTAGTCCCTGTTTAGAATCAGTTTGCTCGTGAGTCCTTTGTATGAGTGAAATTAAAACATCAGATTATAAAAGTTGAACGAATACAAGGAATCACGTCGTCAGTCTACAACTACCTGCCGTTGCGACTTCGTTCAAAATCTAACCAAATGCATAATTCGACTTCAAAATTCGACAGAATTATTCTTTGCCAAATCATGCAATCTGATTGGTACTCTAGGAATCGCGGAGTTTGGGCCTAAATACGGCCAGGTTTTTGAGAGTTATATTATGAGTCTCTGTTGACCGAAGCGCTATCATCAAGACAAAGAGCACAGGGAAACAAGAGACTCTAGGTCATAGGTCTACTCTTTGAGATTGTCTTCGTTATTAGAATGTAGTGCAACTTGGTTAAAAGTTAATCGGCGCCATCTTTAGCTTTAATCGTCTACTTAGGGAGACAAAGATGAGCTACCCATTATACAGTTTTTGAGAGTGTCGAAAATAATGCAAAGAACATTACCATAAATAGAACTTACCATAAATGTGCAAAAAGTATTTTCCACTGGAATATTGAAGTCCGCTATACGCCATAAAACAAGAAAAATATCTTCTTGTATACTTCAACTCCAAATTCAGCACCCGGACCATAATCTGTTGACCAGTCATGTCTCTAATGACTTTGGTTGTTCCTACAAACGGTCTCAATACGATGGCAGGATGCAAGCGTCTTTTCCATACTCGATGATCTTCTCCTTCAAAGCCACAATTTATGGCTCCAAGCAGGTACTTGTTTGGAATTTCGTAAATGAAGAAGAGGTCGACGAAGCCGGTCCGTTTGCCCCAGAAGTCAACTACGCTGTTCTTTGCAGGATAGGGGAAACGTTGTGCATCTGAAGAGAAAGGAAAATCATCATTGTGATTTTTGCTTCTTCCACACTCACTCAAGGGACAAGTCCAGAGTAGGAGGTTGCCGATACTCCGGCCACTGACCGGAGCTTGGCCGGAGCCTGGCCGGAGCTATGGCCGGATTATTCGGGCACTTTTTGTATTTTTTTTCTGCTCCGGCCAAGCTCCGGCCAGGCTCCGGCCAAGCTCCGGCCACTTTTCTCCAAAATGATTTATAGATGCCAACAAATTGAGAGAACCTTTTAGCATTAAGACTTTCTGGTGTAATCTTCTTTGTACAACACAGTTGAAAGCATCATTTCAAAATATTTGACCTCCAAAAAAGCACAGACTCAGCTTGAAATAGAAAATCTAGTGCTAGAACTTCGATTGATGTCTGACTGCTGAAAGTTTTTGAACCAAGTTGCTTGAAAATATGCATCCCGTGTTATGGCAGTATTGGAAGTCTGGCTGGTGCATCAGATTATACTGCACAGCATATGAAGGGGTATTTCACTTTTTCATGGAAAATGTTTGGAAGAAATCAGGGGTTCTGTCAAGGGTTGATCACTTGAATGGACCATTGTGCTAAAGATAGCGCCGAGCAATTTTTAACCAAGATCCATTTTGGTATCGAAGAAATCGAGCATCACTGTGAATTTCTATCGGCCATCTTTAGTGCAATCGTTTATTGGGTGTCAACAGGCCTTAGCAGTTGACTTTGTTTGTGCTTCAGGATCCTTCGATAGATGACTAAGCTTCAAGTTTTAATTTGAACATGAGATTAAAAAGAAATGAAAAGAAGAACTTAAGATATTGATTAAGGAAATAAGTAGCCTGTGAACAGGCCTATATCAGGCTAGGAAATAAGGTAGAATCGAAACAGAAGGGTCAAAATCGAAGGCTTGACACCATTTCTTTGCAATACTGTCTTGGTAAATGTTTCAGCTCCGGCCAGTGCTCCGGCCAAAAACTGGCTCCGGCCAGAGCACTTTTTATATTTTTTCATTGGCTCCGGCCAGGCTCCGGCCAGTGGCCGGAGTATCGGCAACCTCCTTCCAGAGTTGGTATAACTGACGATAGAATACAAAATAATACTGCTATGAATGCCTACTTTTTTCCACAATTTTTTACTTTTCCGTTGTGAAATTACGCCTTCAGATAAGCGATTTGTGCGAAGTGACATCATAAAGCGCAAACAGTGTCTTCAGACTTATATTTCGACGAAAACGAGGTTGTGGTATTGTTTTCTAACCTCTTAATCGTTGCTTACCTCTTTGTCGTCTGCTCATAAAAGAAAATGGCGACACAGCGACCAGATTTTACGTAAATCATCAAATGCTCAACGATTTTACACTCGCTACCAAGCTTAAAATGTGGAAAGAAGGTAAGAATACCCGTCAGCAGTTGGTAAGCTTGTTTTGTACCATAAACCTTTTAGCTATTCTGAAAAAGAATCTAGATCGAACGTTATTTCATTACATTTTGTAGAATTTTCGAATGTGCACAATTGTGATCGAAGCTCTAACGCCATTCAATCGAACCTCGCGTATAAAATTGTATAAAAATATCGCTCGATCCAGGCTCTTTTGTAGAATAGCTAAAAGGTCTATTGATCATACCACATCATACCAACTCCGGACGGACTTGTCCCGTAAAAGTCAGAAAAAAGGTTGTGTTACAATGGATAATGTTGCCCTTGTCTAACTTGGTAGCGAGGAGTGCAATTGAAGAACAAAAAGAACATTATGATCATAAAAAACTTTGCCAAGCTCTTTGCCACGCCTTTCCAAGCAGAAAAATTGCGAGAAACGCTGGTTTGTGCAATGATAAAAGATCCTTAAATTAACCCCTGCCGTCTCCACCATATCTGTTCGATGTTGATAATGATTTCAACATTCTATCAAAAAGAAACGTGTTTATTCCTCAAATAATACAAGAATTCTGATCACATCACCCAAGCAGCATTCAGTAAGGCCAACTATCTTCCTCAACATGACGCCCTTCTATTATCCAATAACTAAAAGCAGCAACCATATTTTTACCCTGACTTATTACCCTTTTAACAAACTTAAAGCACATTATTTATAGCAACGTCATCATCCTCACCGATCACACAAAAACTCGAAAATATTCTTTTGGGGACGACTGCACTTTAGCGGACCAGCTTTATGTCATATCTCTCAGGAACTAACCCTAACCTAACCCTACTAACCCTAACTTAACCCTAACCCTTACCCTAACTTATCATAACCCTAAACTAACTCTAACTAACCCAAACTTACCCTAAAGCCCCATTTCCAAAGCCTAACTATAACCCTAACCCTTACACCATGACACATAGTGTGCCGATTTTGAAAGCTGGTCCGCTAAAGTGCAGACTGGCCTTCTTTTGGTTGAGAAGATCTTCATTGCACCTCCACTGATGGCTTTTGGTAGAGACAAAAATTTAAGGCATGCCCTCATTAGAACAACTTATAAACTGCATAACGGCCTGGTTCTTCCACATCACTAACTCTACTTTAATACAAAGTCCCTTTCCTCTAAAACTAATCCTACCTAACACTTACCTTCATTAACACAACATTCGAATGCAGTGTATAATGATGGTTTATCATCTGACAAGCTTTAATGTCGCATAAGATCCTCTACTTACCTACTGTGAGAATCGCTGACAATGCAATTAGTGTGGTAGTCCTTAAGATTATTCTGAAGGATGATGAAGCCATCTTTTGTTAATTCCAAAGTGGTAGAATACACGTTGAGGTCTTTCTTTCTTCCATCCCGATAACTAAATTACAGTCTGATGTATCGGCAATCAATCTGCAGAAAAATCGAACGTCTTCTTTCTTTCGAAAGTCGAACAAAGAATCGAACGCCACTCAGGGTAGCTCTGCATTCTGCATCAGGTATTAGCTCACTGCTCTGCATTCTGTTCTGCTGCGCAGTGAGTTGCTGTTTTGCACAACCAGATTCCATACTCAGAAATCGGTTAACGTCTCAACAACTATTAGGCCTATCTAACAAGCAGTAAAAACAATTGTTGCTGCATTGCCTTCGTTGACAATCGAAAGATGGTGTTTAAAAAAACTTGACACGTTTGGCGGGCTCTGGAATAAAAGTATGAGGCCGATATTCAAAACTGTAAAATTTATCTATCAGTCAAAGGCTAACCCCGGGGGGGGGGCACTTGGTCCTAATATGTACGGGTGTGTGCCTTTGAGGTGCTGTGATTTTTACCCTATCTGGGAGCATTTTCCTCAATTTAAATACCCCTGTCTGAGAGCAATATTGCAAAAAAACACACCCTGTCTGGGAGCAAAGGATCAAGAAAATACACTGTAGTCCTGTCTGGGAGCAAAAATTTGAAAAGAGTATACCCTTTTGGTACCCTGGGTACCAGAGCCTAATAAAAATTAAAAAAAAATAAAAAGAAAAAAACGAAAAAGAGAGAAGAAAACTTCCTTTTCTTCTCTCTTTTTCTTTTTTTCTTTTTATCTTTTTTTAATTTTTATTAGGCTCTGGTACCCAGGGTAACCCTTTTGGGAGCATTTTTGCAGAAAACGATACCCGGCTCGGGAGCAAGAATGGTGAAAACTATACCCTGTCCAGCGGCACATACCCGGTACCGAAAACATCGAAGTGCCCCCCCCCTCCCGGGAGGCTAACTTAGACGAGAAGATTTTGCTTGGTAAAATCGCTCATCTTTAAGACCCGAAAATTAGAAAAATAGTTGTAATGGGTTTAAGTCGACGTTGAGAATTTCACTTTCCATTTTGGTCCATGATTTATTTCGCGGACATTGTTCTTCTTTTTTGTACTACATAACTTCCTCTTTCAAAGCCACAAGATACGGATCCAATCATCAGCCCACCAAACGTGTTTAATTTCATTTACTCACCAATAGTTTCAGTTTCTTATAAAAACGAGTGTACCAGGTGTCCGGGTGTCCCAAACTGATGCATCGGTGTTTACCATAAAGTGCCACCTTAAATTATGGACCAGTTTCAATGAAGCACAAATCATTGTGTAGCAGAAGGCTAAGGCGTCACTTAGGTGCAGATATTCATTTAACAAAATTTTGCAATATCAAATTAGAGCTAAGTGTTATTTTGCTTTGTTTTCGAAGATACCTCAAGGAGAAATAAAAATCTCGGCAATGTCTCTTCCAAGTTTCAGCTTCCAAAATTAATGCGAGTATGCTAAACGTTATGGCAATATATATTTCGTACACTTTAACGTACATGGGTTGCTTAGTTAAGTTCCTCAAAGATAGTCAATGCAACTTTTATCATATCAAAGATGAAAACAAACGAAATTTGATTACGATTTTTAAGCGTTTTTCGCAACTTATGAAAAATATCTTTCAAGTAAAATTGCCCGCCCAGGACTCAACAACCATATGAGCAATTTTGGTGACATAACTTCTACATCTAAGCTAACTATTGGGCTTTAGAATGAGAGGTGAATCATTGAAATCGGCGCATAATTCATGATTATCCCATTCACTAGAATTTTCAGAGCGGACGGAATTTTACACAATAAAATGTCAGGCACGCGTAACAAGTAAGAAATTAAGTAAGTATACATTTGCCACGGATAAAAAACATCACAATGGTTAAATGAAAAGGAAAAAATGAATAAATGAATAAATAAATAAAATATTTACATTTTACAAAGCAAATTTGATACATACAAGTTAAAAACATCCCTAATAAACGTGGCAGGGATAGCATTAAAAGATCGAGTTGACCTTATTTCCATAATGATCCCCGGAAGAGGTGATTGTAAAAATTATAAACATTATATTCGTATGTGCTTTTGGATAAATCATAATTATGGTAAGGCCGAAACATGAATGTGAGAGAGGATGCGCGGTTTCAGTAGAACACATATATGTCTCTTTCCTTTCTCTGTATATTTTGGAAAAAAATGTTCCTTGATCTTGTGCTTATACGAATTGATACTATTTGTAGACTTTAAATCAGAAGATAGGCTATTCCATATTTTTTTGCCCTTTTGGACAGGCACTTTTGGCCAGCGCTAATTTTGCGAAATGGTAGATTTAATTTAAACTTAGATCTTCTCGTCACTCGGCTTTGGTCGGCTGGTTGGAAGATTTCGTCAGCATAAGCTGGAGCCGTTCCTTTGAAAAATTGCATCATGTTTACACATGTATGTGAATCAACTCTCTTCTTTGTTGGAAGCCAAGTTTTAGCTTTGAATTCTGTAGCCACTACAAATGCTGTGCTTTATAGATTCAAATAGAAGCCAATGCATTTGTTTTGTGCTGATTGCAATTGCTTGGATAGCCTCTTATTTAACATCGGGAATCATGAGGTGCACGCGTAACTAAAGTGAGGTTGGATAAGGGCGTTTAAAAGCAACCTACGAAGAGAGTTATCTAGGAAACTTTGTTTTCTATACAGAAATTTTAGCTTGCCATTTATCTTTCTGAGCATTTTTAGTTGCCATTCATTCCCCAGAAAGATTTTCGTCCAGAACACATCCAAGATATGTGACAATTGAGTGCTGTTTAATCTTTATTTCCCCTCTCACGATGTTAAGCTTCTTCAGGTTTTTGCATTTTATTCGGCCAAAAAGAATGGATTTGGCATTGTCTTCTCCAAAATGAATGGTCAGTTTGTTTTCCAAAAACCAGTCACATAAAGAGTTGAAGTTTGTTTTTAAAGTGGAATCTAGTTTCTCAATGTCTTCGTCTCTAAAGATTAAGCAGGAATCATCTGCCTACAGAAGCAGGTCACAGTCAGCTGTTCGTGCCATGTCATTCACATACATGAGCAAAACGAGTGGACCAAGAATGGACCCCTGAGGAACCCTATATGACAAAATACCAGGGTTTGAGTATTCTTTTCCAATATTGAAAGAAGATGGCCGGTCCTGAAGGTAAGATTTAAACCATGAAATGGTTGTGTGACTAAACCCAAGACACCATTTAATCTAGGAAAATTTCATGGCCATGTCGAATACTTCTTGCCGGTCAATTAGAATTATAACAGTCAAACATTCTATTCAAATTCGCGGCGGCATTTTCACACGTAAAAATAGATTTCAAGTTTGCTTCAAAATTAGACTGAGTTGAAATCCGCCTTAGTAGGGGCTCATTTCCACTCGGTCAAAATTTTCTGAGCGGACTGGAAATCCTTTGCTTACGAGAGAGGCGATCTCTTTGAATTTGAATGGGTAGAATGTTACGTACGACAAACCTTTTACTGTTCTACTGAATGGAAATCAACCGTAACGCCTCTCGACTGAACCTTACATATAAAATTGTATAAGAATAACGCTCGATCCAGGCTCTTTTGCAGAATAGGTAACAGGTTTATTATGATTGGATTATGTTTTTTAATCTGAAACACCCGGTTTATCCATTAAACCGACGTAGCATCAAACTGATCAATAAACTCTAAAGGAAAGTTGCTCAGTCTCACATCCGATAACGAACTCAATGAGCTTTCACTCGCCATGAAGTCTTGGATATCTGAATTATTTTCGTTTCCTGCTTGTATACTTTTTTGGTCCATCAACCAATGCTCGAGTTCAGAAATGATACCATCAACTTTTGTCGTCATTGGCTGAGTGGTTTCTTTTGGGGAACGCAATGGATCATGCCTGTTTAAAAAGGAGTGGAAACTGTTAAAGGCTACGAAATCTTGCCATTTAGGCTTCCTGATTACATTTAAAAGTTTTCAAAATAAAAACCCATTCTGAAAACGGCACGATTGGAAAACTGCATGAACGTTTCACTGTAAACGATTGAAAGAGTAACATCACACGTTTCACAACGACGACCAAGGCGTAGAATTGATCAATTAATTGCAGCTGAAATACTATATTTATATCAAATTGCCTTTCTGCCGTTTGATACGATAGATGTTGTGAACTCCTGTCGTTTATCCATTTAAAACGGGAGGTTATTGAAACATTGCCTTTTATGACGAATTTAATTGATACCTAGAAGTTTTTAGCAGCATTTACTAAATTCAACATGGCGAAAAATGATATTTAAACTGGGCCTAAGGATTTGCCCCATGGATGTTATTCTTTGATTTAGACGGCGAGCAGAAGGCATTGCAATTCTCGTATACTTTGGGCTTAGGCCCCGTTCACACTATTCCGTTCTTGTTAGTATCCGTTTTTGTTGCATCGAAGCTACAGTTCACATTGCTCCATTTTTGTACAAAAACGAAGAGAAAAACCTCCGTTTTTGTGCGTTCACACAATCTGCCCGATAACAAAAACGAAGCGAAAAACATCCGTTTTTGTGCGTTCACATAGCTCCATTTTTGTGAAGCTCATTGTGGGATATTGGAGGGTTTTCAAAAACCTCCGCTTTTGTGCATTCACATTGATCAAAAGCGTTTTCAAAAACTTCCGTTTTTGTGACTCTCGTCTGAAAAAAGATGAAAAATCAGTGCGATAGGGCCTTTCAAATAACTCCAAAAACACCGTTTCAACAAAAATGAGATGAGGCCACTAATGAGCTTTCTTTTTGCAAATGAATAGCACTGTTGAATAATAAAGAACATCGTTTTAAAGTTCTTTGATACCTTGTTTCATTTTTGAATTATCCACTATTTTGTACGATTGGCTGATCTCATTCGTACGATTGGTGGACTTGCTACAGGTCTCGCTCTTGATCAATAAACAAATGGGAAGAAGAAACGGGAAGGGAAAGGGGGAGGAGAGCAAGACTTGTGGACTACGCATTCCGAAAACAAGGCTTAGCATTCACCTGCTCAAGTATGATTGGCTCTTCCGCTAACATGAAAGAACGCCGCCGGTCAAGATCTTGACCGGTCTCGTTTTCGGAACGCGTAGTCCACAAGTCTCACTCCCTTCCATTTTCTCTTCCCATTTCTTCTTCCCGTTTGTTCATTGATCAAGAGCGAGCCTTGTAGCAAGTCCATACGATTGGCTGATGACGTCAGTTTGTTTGTAAAACGTAAAGAAAGTATACAAGATGATTTCATAAACTTCCAAAGGAAATCGACTCAAAGAACCCTCCTTCAGTTATGTTTATTACTTCATTCAGCTTAGCTGGAATGTTTCCTTCAACTATGACATTTCAAAGATCAGATACAGCTATATTTCCATACAGTATCCTAGTAGTTTGCAAACAAAATAACGTCATCAGCTCATACTTTTTTAAATTAGTGGATAAGATGAAAACGAAATGAGATATCAAAGAAATTTAAAGAAGATTCCTTTCACTCGACAGTGCCGATCACCTGCACAAATAGAAAATGTTTCGCTTCAGGGCCCCTTCAGTGAACCCCAAGTCTCTAAGCTAGTAACATACTGTTGCCAGACACAATTGCAATAAAATCAAATTCTGATGACCGGAAATTTGCTAGTGTCTAGATTACAAAGAAAATACAAACCTGACAAAAGTGCTTGCAATGTCGTGATTTGAAGCATTCCTTGAATCGACAGCACCGCATGTACATGAAAACATCATTTTCTCAAGGTCAAATACCTTCCTGCGGTAACGATCTTCTAATTTTTGATAAGCATTTGCTACTTTCTTTTGTTCTTCGAATTTAGAAAGTAATTCTTCTTTTTCTATGGTTAATGTTTCGATCAACATATCCTTTTCGCGTAATTTTTCATTATACATCGTCTCTAATTCGATTTGCTGTTCATCATCTCCCGTAAAAGTACTTTTGTCGTCTTTCTCTACCTTGGATGAGTTTGATGCTTTCAACTGTGGCGTTTCGCTGAGAATTGAATTCTCGTCTGCTTCTGCTGCGATTTTCACCCCCTCAGTAAGGCACACGCTTGATGGCCTGCTTGAAGCACTATTTAATTGTTTGTCTACAAAGCCTTGCGGGATAGCTGCAGTTGCATTATAAACACTTTCCTCGCCGATACAAGTCTGATTTTCGTCAAAACTACCGGATGTCGACGTCAGCCAGTCTTCGCGTTTCGGCCGTTTAGCGAAAGCTTGTGCTCCTGATGCACGCGCAATCTCTTCTTCATGTAACTTGATCAAATTTCGTAGACCTCCTTTCGATCGACGATATCCACTGCTTACTATTGGATTCTCATTCTCATTTTGTCCTTGTGAGTGTATGTACAATCCCTCCGCATTTGTTCGGTCAGTAATATCCTTCACTTGGGCATCAAATGTACTTGTCTCAATTTGATTGGAAGCATTGCAATCCGTTTCCTCCAACAAACGTCCCATCGAACGCCCAAAATTGACATGTTTACGACTGAGAGGCCGCTCCCACGCATATGTTACGTTCGAATTGATATCCTTCTTTTCTGAGTCCTGTTCTTGAGTAGGATGGTGCATGTCATCTTTGCCTGGCTCAGCTGCAATCATTGACTTAGGCCAAGACATAGCTTTTGTCCGTCGGTACTCGTGCCATTTATTGTCATGGTTCTCTCGCCGTTGAACAGCACCCCCGATCCATGTTTCTTTTATTGTTGTTGCAGGGGGCTTGCTTGCTTGTTGTAACGCTGTACTTGCAGCTTTGTATCTGCCGGCTCCACTCATGGTCATCGTTCATTTAGAAAGTGCAATAACAACACCAGAGCCTGAAACGAACACAAATGGCTTCGTTAAACGTGTTCCAACCTTTTTTTGAAGCTACTGGCACGGGGGGGGGGGTGTCTGGCTGAAATTTTGGGTAGGGATCTGCCACGAGCATATTCAAAGTGGTACCGTTGGCTATACTACTTTATTTCTAAAATGGTACCCTTGCCTGAACCAGTTTCTCCAAACATGATACCTTGGCTAAACAAAAGAGCAATTGATACCCTTGGCGAGATTCATTCCCGAACTTCTCAAGTCAGGATATATCATAAATTTTTTAGTTTGAATTTGGGAATTTCTGAATGTTGATTTTCATTCACTTACCAGTTTATCATCAACAAAAATTGATTGTCCAGAACAAATACCTACTTTAAAAGGTTTTGTTGACTACTGCAGCTGATGATGATGATGGTGATGATGATGATGATGATGATGATAATGATGATGGTGGTGGTGGTGATTATGATGATGAAAGATGAAGGTGATGATGATGATGATGGTGGTGATTATGATGGTGATGATGATGATGATGATGATTGATGATGATGATTAAACTTATGCCTTTTCGTCCCTTGTTTCCCTGCGTTCTTTGATTTGCTGATATCACTTGGTCAATAGGGACTCATGATATTACGCTTATATAGTGGGCCCACTTTTTCAAAATGGCCTAAACAGGTGGGAGTTCTCGTACACTCAACAAAATCGCTACAAAATCTGGTTTAATGAGCTCAAACATTGAAAAGGAAACTTTTAGCACAAAGAATGATGTTGTCTTGACGTACGAAACGCAAAATGCATACCTTTCAGACAGTAATCTTCCTCTGCAAAATAGATCCATCGAAGCTGCGAGAACTCCAGGCTTCTTCAATCGTTCTTTAAGAGCAACAACAACAACATTCTGAATAGAGGCCCCTGATTGGTTAAAAACTGAATTCTAGCGATTTGATTGGTGAATACGGAACCACCCTACGCGGGCCTAAAGTGGGCCCACTATTTAAGAGTGATGTTATTAGTCCCTCTTGACCAAGGAACGCAGGGAAACAAGGGATGAAAAGGCATCAGTCTAGATGATGATATGATGGTGATGGTGATGATGATGATGAAGGATGAAGATGATGATGATGAAGGATGATGCTGATGATGAAGATGATGATGATGGTGGTGATTATGATGATGATGATGATGATGATGATGATGATGATGATGATGATGATGATGATGATGATGATGATGATGATGATGATGATGATGATGATGATGATGATGATGATGATGATGATGATGATGATGATGATGATGATGATGATGATGATGATGATGATGGTGGTGGTGGTGGTGGTGATTATGATGATGAAAGATGAAGATGATGATGATGATGATGATGGTGGTGATTATGATGATGATGATGATGATGGTGGTGGTGGTGATGATGATGAAATATAAAACTACAGTGCAGTAACTAATCTTTCAAAAAGATCTCCTTTGCATGAAATAAAGTTTGATTTCCTCTACAAAGTATATCCAATTTTGATCTTTCCTTTGTTTTTCGCATATCGCTGAATGTAAAGTGCAGTTCTCTGAGTACTTGCATTGTAAGCAGGTTTAGGAGATCTAAACACAAAAGTTTCCTTGATTCAATTTACAAGCATATCATTAGTCTATAAGAACTTCCTTGTTTCTTGTGACTCAGATTTCCATGTGATAGCAAAACAGCCTTTTCAAACTTATAAAGAAAAACAGTTACTGTTTTTAACCTTCAAGATATTGTATTGTTTTGCAGGCAACTGCCAATTGAAAATAAAAGCAGACACAGGTACTGAACACTCAGATCTCAGTTGGAATCACTTTAAGACTTCAAAATCTCCACTGTTAAGTTTAAAGGTAATGTGTCCATGTAAGTACAGCTGTGTATACACATTGTCAAAATATGCTGAAAAGACGCTGATGAAGAAACGTCCAGTAGCGCGCTGTGATTGGTAGAATTTAACTGATCACATGCAAATTAAAAGTCAAATTTCATAACGAGGCTTTCTGACGTAGTTCAGTTCTGGAAAAGCGACCGCAAGTAAGTGAGGAGCCTGTTTGTATTAAAACTCGCTGTCGCAAAATTGTATTTGCTTGAGTGATCACATGAAATTTCATGTGAAATTGGCATGCCCCCCGCAGAGCTGCTACATGGACACATTACCTTTAATATCTTAAATTCTGCACCCCCTTCCTGCAATAGACCTTTTAGCTATTCAGGAAAAGAGCCTGGATTGAGCATTATTTTTATACATTTTTATACGTGAGATTCAATCGAATGGCGTTAGAGCTATTGTGCACATTTGAAATCCTACAAAATCTAGCAAATTATTGTTCGATTGAGACTCTTTCCCAGAATAGCTAAAAGGTCTATTCAATATATCGGGAAATTCAGTGCTCCCTTTCCCCTGTTCAGTGTTGGTTATGATGAGCAGACACTTGCTTTCTTGCTCCAATAGTTACTTAACAGTGAATGGGGGATGAGGAGGGCTAATAACAGGGCATCATCTCCAAGTGCTGTCACAAGGCATTTGCACACCATGACAACATTGAAGGTGTTGTGGCGCAGTGGTGTAATCCTGACTTTGCAGTAAGAACAGGCAGGTGGAGTGGGTTTGATAACCAGTAGGGTCCCACCACTTGAGGGTCATGGCAAGAAGTTGCAGACTCAATTAGCGCTTGGCTACTTCTGCAATCCCAGCAGTTGGAGCTAAAAAGCGTAACTTCACCTTCACCTTCAACATCATTTTTCTCAACAATTTTGTCCCAAGAAGTAGGTATGTTTAATGATATCAATAAACTGTTTTTCACAACTTAGAGAACAAGATCAGCACCTAAGGTCATGGTGAGAAAGGTCTAAAATTGAGTCAAGCAACGTAGTGGGAAACGTGTCTTCTTTGGGATATGCAACATATGCCAATGACTTCAAGGAATTAGCTCTTGCATAAATATGCACATGTCAGCTTCTATAAAAAAACATTTATGAGAGACTCTTTTCACAAGAAACCAGGCCAGCTGGGTTAAAGTGTTGAAAACGTCTTTTAATTTAAAGCCTCCGTTTTACCAGGTTGTGCAATTCTTGACATTGTGCAGTATTGACAAAATTTTTGACCCTGCTCTGAGTGCAATTTCTAATACATTGCTTCAGATTTTATAGACCTTCATGAAAATAACAAATTAATTTGATTACAACTTTGAATGGTGTTATGGCACAGTTGTGCAGTTACAACAAAGCCAGAACAATAAACTCAGAACCTAAAATTGCGATAACTGCACTTCGATAAATTCAATTTCATAAAGTAAACATTTTTGCAGTAGTGAGAGATCAACGAATCAATTTCTTTGGACCATTTTGCCACTAAGAATTCATACCTCTCAATCTGATCAAGCTAGAGTAGATGTACAACCAAAGACCAATAAAAATGAAAAACAAGTCTAGGAGCTTTGTGGTATATCACTCGTCAACACAAGTCTTCACTTCGGTTATTTCTCATCAAACATTCCTAACTTCACCGCTCAAAGTGTTTTGCAAGGTAAGTGCTCTCGTAAATACTATCTGTGCGCTCAGGAGGGGCCTAAGGCCATTTGTTGACCTTTTTCAGGAGATATGCTCTGAACTGAATTGCCACTTTGAAGTCACATCGTTACCATGAATTGAAATCAGAACTAGCAACCGTAAAAAAGAACCAATTACCAATGAAGTTTTGTCTTTGAAGTTGTCTTCTTGACTGAAGGGATTCAAATCTTTGAAAGAAAAGTCGTTACAAATACATCCCAAGTGAGCAGCAGTGCAACATCGTAACAGGAACTGCAATCGCAAAATTCCAAAGTAAATATTTTTGGTTTGCTCCTCCGCAGAATGTTTCGGTGTTGTGGTTGTCAGTGTTCAAAAGACGGCCATCAAAAACCTGTGCACAGCGACAACAGGGTCCAGCGAGGCCCCCTGAAGCCGGTTTTCCACCAGGCAAATTTTTCCACGCGCAGCGGCTGTTGTAATTGCATTGTTTATTTCTAACAATGGTCACTTCTGGTCGCTCTGCTACGCGCGTATTTGAAAGTCGGATTGACTTCAACTTTTCCGCCGCGTCCTATGGCGCCGACCAATCAAATCGCTTGAAGGCTCTGACACATGCTGTCCCGGAAACGGTATCCTGCAAATGAAAGCCTGTTCGGCAACACTTTCCAATACAGAAAATTATATGGGTGACCCCCTCCCCTAACCCCAGTAGTTGTTAACTGACGGATGCAGCATAACGAGAGGCCAAAGGTGTTGAAGGAATGTTTAATTTCTTCCGCACAGGCGCCAAAATTATGAAAAGCCTCTGGCATCAGCAGAGCCAAGTTTTTGAAATTAAAAGATTCAGGCTTCCGAAGAAAAGACAAAGCGATCTGCTTAGCTGAAAAACAGATTTCACACCTCTGGACTCCTGAAGAACAGATTGGAGTGTATTAGTTCAAATCAAAAAAGTAAACAGAGAAGCAAAACAATTTGGTCGGCTCCTTTGAAGGTGTTGAATCTATTCTATTCTGGCCGAGCCCAGTTTTGCAAACTTTCCAAACGTGAAACGGCAGCCGCCGCCCTAAGTCCCCCTGCCTCGTACAGTTATTAGAGCGCTTACGAAACCAGGACGGCAACGCCAGCAAGAACGTCATCTGATATTTCGTAAAGCAAGTATCGTTTCCGTTTCCGTATGCTACATGTTACTTTCTAAGCCTGGTTCACACTAGGTCGTTTGGGTCGTCAAAATCGGGCAAAAAGACCCAAAAGACAAAGACTCAGAGTTTGAGCCAGGGGCCTAATAGGGAGTTTACGAAACCACGATGGCAACGGCGACTGCAACGCAAAGTTGCTTTTGTTGCACAACTTTAGGCCCCGTCCACACGTATCCGGATATTTTTGAACTTTTATTTTATTTTTGAATTTTATTTTTTATTTTTTAGATATTATTATTGTTATAACACCATAAATGTATTGTAAATATATCTATGTTACTAAAGACTATACCAAAACCTGTCAACTTTATACTCCGATCCGGCAAAAGTGTTATCTAATCTCTGCGATCTGTTTCTTCCTATGAAGGGACCAGAACTTTGGTATAGCCTTTAGTATCTGTATTGGTTTTTTGTTAAAAGATCATTTAGGGTAGCCATGCCTATCATGCTCCCAATGGTATCGTTCTTGTAAAATGTTTTTGTTAAATTGTAAATTTTTAGATTGTGTATAAAAAAAAAAAAAAAAAAAAATATTTTTGAAAACGCATCTTTTTTTATGCGTTTTCAAAGAGATTCGCGTCCACACGAGGAGCGTTTTCGAAAATATCCCCGTCCACACGAAGACGCTGCTACATTCAAACTTCGCTGTTCGAACTTCGACAAAAGAAAACAGACAATCAAAATGCCCTTTTGTTGTCCCCAAAGATCCGTGCGCATGCTCTGATACGTCGTAAATCGATGCCTTGACGTCAGCGTTTTCGAAAAGCTCCGTTTTCACCCGTCCACACGACAACATGAAAACGGCGTTTTCAGCCGTCTCCGTGTGGACGCTAACCCAAAACGGATAAAAAAGATGCGTTTTCAAAAATATCCGGATACGTGTGGACGGGGCCTAAGGCTCAAAAGACTCCATGCTTTTCGTTCGAATTTGCTTCCCATGAGAGACTCTGAAGTTGTCCTCTTCAATTTCACAACTTGGAAACCGCATTTCTTGCGTTCTTTACTGCAGATCTAGGCCTGCGAAGTAAAACTCAGTCATTTTAAATGTTTGTCTTCAAAGTAAAAATATCGTTTTCAGGCACCTCTGAGTTTATTAAAGGTAGCGTACGGAAACAATACTTGCTTTCCGGAATTTCAGATGAAGTTCTGGCTGGCGTTGCCGTCCTGGTTTCTTAAACTCTCTAATATATCATCCACAATGCCAAAATAAAGCCTCCTATAACTCAGAGTTGCCTGAAAGCCATCTTTTTCTTTGAAGACAAAAACGACTGCGTTTTACTTTGGAGGCCTAGATCTGCAATACAATACGCCAGAAATGGAATTTCCAAGTTGTGGAATTGAAAATAACAACTTCAGCGTCCCCCAAGGGAAGCAAATTCGAGCGAAAAACAAAGTTCTGAAACAAAAGCAACATTGCGTTGCAGTTGCCGTTGCCGCCGTGGTTTCGCAAACTCTCTTTTACTTGCCAGGACGAAGAGAGCTGACTTTCAAAATGACGAATTCCAGTGTTGGTGATAAACAATACATCTAAAATCATTCTAAAACTATCGAAACCTTAAATATCTCAAAATATATACTCCCAAAACATTACGCTATTGTATTTTATCATAAAACTATGAATTCAATTATTAATTTAACAATCCTGATTTCCTACAAGGCATCTCATACAATTTTTCCCCCGTTTTCAAATTACCTTGTCAGGTTTTAAATCAAAATTTGGCATCAAATAAGTGTTCCTCGTCATCATAAGACCAAAATGGATAATTTTGAAGTGAAAAAACAAAAATTAACGTTCACGTGTGGAAACGATGTCAGAATCAAACCAAATCAAACGTAAATTAAATGCGCTGCATGCAAATGTTTTCTTCTTAGCAGCAAAGATGTTCCAGGTCTGAAAATGACCAAGGAAGACCAAGCCTCTCGTTTCCATGTTTACTAAAATTTGAAACACATAGTTTTTCCCAGAAATAAATAATTAAACTGCAGAAAATCTAGCCTTGCTTTTCATTGCGAGTTGAGTTGGCAACCTTTCGTCTCTTGTTTCCCTGCGTACTTTGATTTGTTAATATCACTTTATCTAAAGGGTCTCATAAAATTACTCTGATAAAGTGGGCCCAATTTAGGCCCGCGTAGAGTGATTCCATATTCACCCAATTCACCAATCAAATTGCTAGAGTTTAGTTTTTAACCAATCAGGAGGCGCTGCTTAGGCAGTTGTTGTTGTTGCAAACAAAAAGTAGTTGGTGAGGCCTACAGTGGTCGCAGCTGCATGGCTCTATTTTGTTTCTACAGAGGAAAATTATTGCCTGAAAGGTATGCATTTTGCGACTTGTAGGTCAGCAAAACATCATTCTTTGTACGAAAAGTTTCCGATCAATGTTCAAACTCCTCAGACTAGACTTTAAAGCGATTTTGTTGAGTATATCAGAACTCCCACTAGTTTAGGCAACTGTAGGCTACGAATCCATTTTGACCACGTTATATCAGCAATTCAAAGAACGCATGGAAACAAGGGACGAAAAGGTGTCAGTCTACCGGGTGAGCCACAAAATATTTCCCGCCTTTGAAAATCCATAGCACCAACTAAGCCGAAAGATTGAAGTATTTTTGTGATTTTCTCACTGTCATGCCACCACTAGATGTATCAATAACTTCATCTTTATAAAAATTTCATGGTTGCAAAATGACTAACGATGGGCCTAAACCATTGATTGTATTGATCAAATTGAAAAGGACTCTCCTTTAACACAGGACAATATGCAATGGGTGTTTCATCTCTCTCAAGAGTTGTAAGACATTTTTCAAACAAAGACCTAAGACTTTCAGCTCCATGGCAATGAGTGTGCAGTGGATATCTCTCAGCCATGAACCATTGCATTTTCTTTAATGATATGTGCGATGAGTCCTTCATGATTCGATGAATGTTTTAGGCCCTTTTTCAGTCATTTACCTATATTTCTAGTGCTCCTGCAACAGCGAAAAGAATCACAAAAAAGCTTTGATATTTTGGCTTTTAACTAGAATTGGGATTATTCAAATTTTTAGGTGCCATTGATGCTATGAATATTCAAACGGGGGAGCATTTTTTCTGGCTCACTCGGTAAAGAATGACTGTGTTCTGGAGTAGTGAAAACTCTCTCAAACCGTAACAATTTCATAACGGATCAAAAATGTACCAGTATATGTGGTCTAAGACCTTGCTTACACTGTAAGCTACAACTTTGGACCCGTAATAAAAGCATAACGTATAAGCCTCTCATATAAACCGTTCTTGCTTATCAGAAATACTTTTGTTCCTCCCACTTATAGAAAAAGCTTGCTCAGGAACAGGGGCAAATCACTCCAAAAATAGTGTAAGAAATTTTAGGATCTTTAAAACCTCTCAGATTTTTCAAAGATATCTGAGATTTTTTCGGGGAAGATTTTTTGAGATTTCTAACACTTTTTCAGTTTCTCAGACTTTCGAGATTTTCAAATTTCTAGAGATTTTCAAAGATTTTCGAAATTTGGCAAGATTTTCGAAGACTTTTAAAGAAATTGCAAGATTTTTGAGGATTTTACGATCTGTGAGATTGTCAAAGAAATGTCGAAAGCTTTTTTAAAAGAATTTGTATCATGTTTTGGCGTAAAAATCTAGAGTTTTTGAGATTTTGAAGACTTCCGGGAGTTTCTTCGGGATTTCTAAGATTTTTGTAAAGATTCTGAGATTTTCGAGATTTTTGAGATATTTCGAGATTTCTGGGATTTTTGAAGATCTTTAGGATATTTTATGAGAGTGTGTAAAATCTTTGGAGTGATTTGTCCCTCGGTGTAAACACCCTTGAACCGTAAAAACTTTGTAACGGATCAAAACTGTGCCGCTCCGGTACAGTATAAACATGGTCTAAAGGTTTAGGTGGTGTGATTAAAGGCACACTGGCTTGGCTGTGCTTGGCTAATCTTGATGCTGCAATCAGTAACAAACGATCCGGCCTATAAATGATTACATTTTACAAAATTTGACTTGCTGTTTGCAGTTGGACAGTCTTATTTCAGAGGATTTCATCATCACAGAAAACAGCGGCAAGCAGAATAGCAGCACATGAGAGTCCAATGAATGCCTAGAAAGAAATGAGAATGAAAATGTCTTGAAGCAAAGCATGTGTTCACCATGTTTCTGGAGACATTCGAGCACCAATCATTTCTAATGATAGCACGGCCAATAACGCACCGTTGATGTGGCTAATATTATGATCAAATTGAATTATTGATTTTTGATGATATGATAATCAATATTATAATCAAAAAGTTGAAAAAAAACAGTGTTCCTATCCTTGTAGGCTACTTACTTTACCCTGGTCACACCGCAGTTATCAGGTCGAAGAGCATAGAGAAACGCGGGACGAAAACTTGTCGCCGATTGAGATTTTTGTCTCGTTTTACCGTTTCATGGAAACTGAGGCCTTCACTGAAGCAACAACAACAACATCAATTAAGTGCAATGAGATGATGTAAGTTGAGCCCAAGGCGTGGTAATTCAATATGACGTCATAATCAATATCTGATCATACATTTGAGATCAAGTCAGAAGATCAGGCAAGACCAGTGAAGCAGACAGGCAAGCAAAGCTGAACGCGAAGAAAAGAAGAATTACCAGAAAAGCAGAAGGACGAGAAAGAAGAAAGAGAAATGCAGAAAGACTAGCAAAGCTGAAAGACGAGTAAAGCAATAAGACAAGAAAAGGAGAAAGACTCGCAAAGCAGAAAGACCACAAAGGCCGAAAGACGGACTAGAAAAGCAGACAGACAAGAAAAGCACATATATCAGGAAAGTAAAAAGACTAGAAAAACAGAGAGACTAGGAAAGCAAGGAGACTAGAAAAGTACAAAGACCAGGAAAGCAGAAAGACTATAAAGACAAAACAAAAAGATCTGAAAAGCAAAGGCAAGAAAACCTGGAAAGCAAAAGATGTAACGAAACAGAAGAAAATAGTCAAACAAAATGGGGGAAACAAAACTGAAAGGTGGAATAGCAAGGAAAGCATTGCGATATCGTTCACTGTTCATATTTGAACCACATCACAAAGTTCGTCAAATATGCGTCAAAATTGTAACCAATACATTCTTCGAATTCGGCATTCTGGCGTCTATCATCGCCAGCAGTTGTCTAATAGATGCTCAAAAGACAACGGTGGTTATCGTCGTTGATATGGTACTTAATTGTATATTTCTTTTTGAACTGTTGGCAAAAGTGGTTGCTTGTGGCTTGGTAATGCATCCTTGTTCATATCTCAGAGACGCAGTCAACGTTTTGGATGCATGCATTGTACTGTCAGGTAAGCAATGCCGCAATCTTAATTTGTTCTTAATAAAAAGAAGTTGGTAAGTTTCACAAAAGTGCTCTCGTAGATGCTTTGACCAATCACATAATATCCTTACAAATCGAAACTACCGTAAAAGATGTATTAAGCCCTCTATCTTTTAAGCCCCTCTCTACTAAGCCCCTCCCCTGTGAGGCGAAATTTCAAATAAGCCCCCTTTCTAATAAGCCCCTCAACTGTGAGGCGAAATTTTAAATAAGTCACCTCTCTATTAAGCCCCTCCCACTTCTATCAAAGTGATAGAAGCCCCTCTTCTATCAACTGGAGGCATACCAAATGGCTGATCAAAAACGTTGACTGCAAACACGACCCCTTGGAAAAACAGCAGTATAAACTTACCTACCAAATTCACTTTGACTTATTTTCTATTTCATGCGTATGAATATAGGAATTAAATGCGGAAGGGTTTATCTTCGTGCATAAATTTTCATTCATACCATATCATATCCTAGGATTCGTTGCATCTGCTATAGCGATGGCTGGAAAGACAGATATCGCGCAACTGACAATCCTACGTTTGCCACGCATCTTTAGACCAGTGCGACTACTGGTTGTTGCAAAGGAGCTCCGAATTGTGTTGGACTCAATATTACGAACTTCGTTAGCACTCGCCCACGTTGCTGTGTTTATTATCTTGCTGCTATTAATTTTTGCAATCATGGGAATTGAACTCTACAGTGGTAAGTACAGATCGTAATCAAAGGACACCCTTCTGTCGACACATACAAGTCTGTTCTTATTGTTTCTTTGATTTCAATTTGTTTTGAGTGGCCTTATCAGGATTTCTAGCAACTGAAAGCTAATTTAGGCCCACCGTGCATGCGACATCCAGGCATGGGACCCTAGACTGATGAAAATTGTCGTAGTTTCGCTCTTCTATAGGCTGATAATCACTGCAACTACTTGAAGCCACTTGAAGCGCAGTGCAATCATCCAATTCAATAAACAAAGCGAAAACTGGGACTGAAGTAGTCAATGTAATAGGACCCCTAGTTCAATGTCCCTTCCGCAGGACGAATAACAGCTTAACTGATTTCGTCGGAATCACGATGAGGAAAAAAGTAATATAAACATGCTTTGGCATGATAATATTGTAAATAAAAGATTTAAGTACCAAATGTAGCGAAGATATTGAAAAGCACAACGTTTTGAGCGTATACTCGTTATATTAACTTAATACGCTATAATATTATCGTTTAATGTGTACGTTGCCACACGCAACAAACACATTTCTAATGTTTTGGTATGCATACCTATACTTGTGGGATAGTGCACACGGAAAAACTGCTACCCTTTTTTGCATTTGACTCACCTTTAACATGGTTCAAGGACAAGGGTGTGGTTAGTATAATTGATGATGAAATACAAGATGATACTGTCATGAATGGTGTATCGTAGTTTTCCCACTATTCTCACCATTTCTCTGTGAAATCGCGACTATCCGGAGTTTGACCTCAATCGACCGAGTTTATCTTCAGTCACCTGACGAAGACAGTATATGCCACTCGGTCACTCACCCCAGATTGTATTCAAAGGATACCTTTTTGGCTACTCACGGAACCAGTTTTTATTTGCTTGCTTCTATTAATCTCGCAACAAAGGTCCTAGTGGCAGAACTCTTCAGTGGTAAGTGCAGATTGTCTTCAAAGGATACCTTTTTGGCTACTCACGGAACCAGTTTTTATTTGCTTGCTTCTATCAATCTCGCAACAAAGGTCCTAGTGGCAGAACTCTTCAGTGGTAAGTGCAGATTGTCTTCAAAGGATGCCTTTTTGGCAACTCACGGAACCAGTGTTTATTTGATTGCTTCTGTTAATCTTGCAACAAAGGTCCTATTGGCAGAACTCTTCAGTGGTACGTGCAGATTGTCTTCAAAGGATGCCTTTTTGGCAACTCACGGAACCAGTTTTTATTTGATTGCTTCTATTAATCTTGCAACACAGGTCCTAGTAACAGAACTCTTCAGTGGTAAGTGCAGATTGTAGTCAAATGATACCTTTTTAGCGACCCATGGAAGTATGTGTTATTGTGTTGCTTACAGATTGGTTGGCTACTCACGGAACTTGTGTTTATTTTGCAGCTTCTAGTAATTTTTCAGTGATCGGAAATGAACACTTCAGTGGTATGTACAGATTGTACTTTTTTGACGACTCCCGGAAGTCTGTGTTTTCGTGTTCCTTACCGAATGCATTCAAAGAATGCCTCTTGGCGAGTCAAGGAGACCTGTGTTATTATATTGCTTCCATTAATTTTTGCAATAATGATAACTGAACTCTTCAGTGGTAAGTACAAATAGCAAGAGTATCCAAAGCATCGTTCCCGTAAGAAATTTCTGCCTTCAAGCGATTTGCTTCCTATTTGAATGACTTCTCCCGCGGGATACAAAACAACTAACGATAGTTTCCTTTGTTCTCAAACAATGCGTTGTTTCAAGCTATTGTAGCTGGTCTATTTTAGGAGTCTTTTCACAAAATAATAAAACTATCAAAGATGATATCTCTGAGATGGTGGGAAATTACTTGATTTTTTTTTCAGATCAATTCAGTTGATTGGATAGTAAACTTATTACCTTGAGTCCTAGTAATCGCTACCCACCAGTAGCGATTAATAGGACTCAACGTAATAAGTCTAGTTGGAAAGGGCATGGCAATAACAGTTTACCGCGCTTTACACCATTAATTTCTTCTTTTTAATCCCATTCGTAGGAAAACTCCACCACGTATGTTACAGTTCAGAAACTATGGCCATAGTAAGACCAGCACGACCCTGTAAGTCAACAGAAGACAAATCATGTGGAGTAAATGCCCAATGCGTTGGAAATTGGACGGGATCAAAGGACAGATTGGAGATATTTGACAACATTGGCTATTCAATGCTCTCTGTATTTCAAATTGTAACATTGGAGAATTGGTCGCAGTTTTGCAGCAACGTAGGCTACAAAGATAATCTTTCTTTTTACATTATACATTAAAACTCTGCAAACAAGAACACTGAAAATAAGAACCAACCAATTCCCTTTTTAAAGGCGCAGGGTCACGTAACCATAAACAAACCTGTTATCTCTATGATCTATATTATTACCCACACGTGGCCATTGCGTTCCGCTCACACTTTGGTGGATGGGGTGAATCCACAATAAAGTTACTTCTAAAAATCCACCAATATCTCTGCAATCCAACAACGTATGGGTGTTTGGTTTATTTCTCTAGAAAATTCAAGAGTCCATCTTCACAATAACACCTATATTTTGAGAAAAATAGTAGAAAATCTCTGTGACATAGACAATCAAAAATCCTGAAAAATCATCGTTTCGAAAGAAGTTTGCTTACATTACTTGACCCTGCCCCTTTAAGAAATCTAAAGATAAGAACAGAAAACCAACAGAGTTGTTTCCATATTCTTATCAAGTGATGCAGTTATCATGAAGAATGAAAATTACTAGTCTTAAAAAATCCCGCAAAAAACCTTAAAATGTTCAACTCGCGAAAGTTTGCTCCTGCGAAATTTCCATAAATATACAGTGAAATATCAAAGGACAAGTCCGGGGTTGGTATAATTCTTGATTATTCAAGAGATTGCACTGTTGTGAATAGTGTGTAGTACTTTTTTCAATTTTTTTTTTCTTTTTTAATCTGCGAAACTACCTATTTCAATCTGCTAAGAAGTGCGAAATGACGTCGTTTCCTATGACGTCACTTCATGCTGACCTGAACGAGGCTGCCAAATGAGTTGATATTACACCACTCACATTGCTAGACTCCTTATCATGCCTTCGCACATTCGTACAAAATACAAAATGGCGATGATATTTGGCCTAACTTACAAAGATTCATTAACCAATTTATGAAAGTTGGAGGCATCAGATCTTGGAAAGAACTCACGATTGGTGTTTAGCAGTTGGTAAGGTTGCTTTTTAACAATAATTTTATCAACTCCGGATTTGTCCTTTAACTTGATATAAGTTTTTTGCATGTCTAAAAATGCCAGAAAGTTCATTATGACCTTGCCTAGAGATAGTGTGTACATATAAATACAGCCCCGTTGCTACTTTCACGTGAAATTTGTAAGTGCCATGAAGCTATATGTTTCAGGTTTTGTTTCAAGTGTCAGCGTTACTTTGCTGTGTCTGTTGATCACGGGTATTATTTTCCATCTCAGCCTCTAATACATGGGTATCTGCAGGTCCGCCCTGCCTTATTAAACTTCACAACGGATCCCAACTTCACAAATACGGTATTGACAGCATGATGCATGGGAAGAAAATTCAATTGTAAAGAGCAGAAAATTTTGCTTGAAGAAGCTTCTGAGCCACAGAGTTAATGTTGAAGCCATGGGGTCATCAAATCAGTTTTGCAGTTGTTTAAGGGCTATGTAAATGTTTGCTGTTTCTTGCATTGGGCTACATTATTTTTCGGCGAATTTTGAAGTCCCTTCCGCCCCCCCCCCCTGCTCCATTCTTTATGACAGCTCCCTAAAAGTATTTTTTTATTCTCCAGCTAAGTGATGCACTTGGCTCAAAATGGCATCACCCGTACTTCGTCATTATTATCCTACTTGGCGCATTCTTTAGCCTCGACTTGCTGCTTGGTGTGCTCACTAATCAATATATCAGAACAAAGGATGTTGTTAAAGCGAAACAAAAGGCAACTCAATTAAGCATACCTGCGAAAATCAGGAGTAAGTGAAATTGTAGTTTATGAAACAAAATTGTTTCATGTCTTGGATTCAAATACTACCGGGTGAGCCAGAAAAAAGTTCCCACTCTTGAAAATTCATAGCACAAAGACTACTTCGCGGATTTGAATCATTCAAATTTCAGTTAAAAGCCGAAAGATCAACGTATTTTTTTGTGATTTTGCTCGTTGCTGTATCAGCACTAGAGGTATTGGTAAATTCAACTTTATAAAAATTTCATCGTTGCAAAATGACAGAAAAAGGGCCTAAAACATTGTCAAATTGTAAGGACTATATTCACACGGAACAATAGGCAATGGGCGTTTCACCTCCCTCAAGAGCTATAAGACATCGATTTTCAAACAAATAAGGAAGATTTTCAATCCCATAGCAATTAATATGCGGAGGATATCTCTTACTCATGAGAATTTTCATTTCCTTCATTATTCTGAACGAGGAGTTATTTATGCTTTGATCGATGTTCTAGGCCATTTTTCAATAATTTTGCAACCATGAAATTTTTGTAAAGTTGAATTTAGCAATATTTGTAGTGCTTGTGAGACAACGAGAAAAATCATAAAATTATTTCAACCTTTTGGCTTTAACTATAATCAGAATCATTCAAATCTTTGAAATACTCTTGCTGTTATAATTTTCAAAAGTAGGAACTCTTTTCTGGCTCACCCGGTGATTTATATTACCTTTTAGGAGAGGAGCTGTTTTAAATGGCAACCATGAAATTTTTCAATTGAGTCAAAAAAAACTTTAAGCGTTTGGCGGGCTCATGAATTAAAAGTATGAGGCCGATATTCAAAACTGATATGTTAATCTTTCAGTCAAAGGCTAACTTAGATGAGAAAATTTTGTTTGGTAAAATCACTCATCATTTAGACCCAGCAATCAGGAAAATGCTGGTAAAGAGTAAGTTTGGGAACGAGAAGTCCACATTCCATTCTGGTCCACAAATTACTTCGTATCGAAATTAAAGTTCTATTTCTGAAACTGACAATGTAAATTTAATTGCCTCATAAATCATGGACCAGAATTGAACGTGGAGCCCTGGATTCCCATACGAACCCCTTACAGACATTTTGCTAATTTTAGGTGTCTTAAAGATGAATGATTTTACCAAACAAAATTTTGTCATCTAAGTTAGCCTTTGACTGATAGATTAACATTTCAGTTTTGAATATCGATCTGATACCTTTTATTCCACAGCCCGGCAAACGCTTAAACTTTTTTGACTCACATGGTATATGCAATTTCTGTCCAGCTTTTCACGCCGTGCAATTACATTAGGCCTGTTCATCGACTATCGAATCGTAGCCTGCGTGCAAACTCGGCTGGTTTCTTTTCAGAGAGGTTTCTCCTCCAGCAGAATCTGCAAATCAGCGATACAAAGGAGTCTGCTGTCCGGGGGGGGGGGGCAGCAGCCCAATTACATTAGGCCTGTTCATCGACTATCGACTAGCGACTAATCAATTAATCGTAGCCTGCGTGCAAACTCGGCTGGTTTCTTTTCAGAGAGGTTTCTCCTCCAGCAGAATCTGCAAATCAGCGATACAAAGGAGTCTGCTGTCCGGGGGGGGGGGGCAGCAGCCCAATTACATTAGGCTTGTTCATCGACTATCGACTAGCGACTAATCAATTAATCGTAGCCTGCGTGCAAACTCGGCTGGTTTCTTTTCAGAGAGGTTTCTCCTCCAGCAAAATCTGCAAATCAGCGATACAAAGGAGTCTGCTGCCCGGGGAGTCTGCTGCCAGCGATACAAAGGAGTCTGCTACTCGACTGTGAATGTAACTCGACGCGAATCTGGACTTTGACAAAAGGACCAATTTGTATGACAGAATTTTCTTCAAGAGCTTCGAATCCTTTTGCTAAATTTCAGGAAGTTTTCGTAACCACGCATATGTCAATCAATTTTGTCGATTTGAGGATGCAAGGTCTATTCAAACTTCTTCAGTTATGATAAAAGTTCTGAAAAAAGCTACCCACTAAGCAGAATATACGAAACATGGAAGGCTTCCAGAAAGGCAGCCCAAGGCTTTAAAGTTTGCTGGATTCGCTGTTAAAATTTGCCCAAGGCTTCAAAGCATTGCTGGATTTACCATCTTGAAGTGTCTCAGTCTCATGCGTCTAATCAAAAGGACAATCCCACCTCTTCAACAGCCAAATTACTCTCTTCGCAATCAGGATGCTGTTGGGCAGATAAGGGCAAGAACAGAAAAATTTCTATCAAGCTTCTATCCTAACTGCATTTCTGAATGGAATAAACTTGATCCAGAAATCAGACTTGCACCTTCTGTTGCTGTTTTTAAAACAAAGCTTCTATCAAGAATTCCCCCCAGTGCAAAGTCTGTCTTTGGTATTCATGATCCAATAGGCTTGAGTTATCTTCTACAACTAAGGGTTGGTCTTAGTAAACTGAATTTTCATAAATTCAAGCACAACTTTAGGGATACAGTGAACCCAATGTGCCCAACGAATGATGGCATTGAGGATACGGAGCATTTTTTGTTGCTTTGCCCGTCATTTGACATTCAACGGCAAGATCTTCTCGCTGGAGTTTCGGAATTGTTACGACCATTTGTCCAAATCGACACCTTCCAAACAACGTTCTTGTTCAATACTATTGTATGGTAATAAAGAGCTTTCTAATGACATAAACAGAAATATACTCGAACGTACTTTAAATTTCATCCACAAAACAGGTCGGCTTGGATAACTTCAAACTTTCCTTTTACGCCACACAACCACTAGGTACACTTTTCCCCGTTTCTCTTGTAGTCTGTTTCACATATGGTGTTAGGCACAAGAAGCAAAATATGGGAACTTATCTATGCTAAACCAATGACGGTTCAGCACATTTACTTATGCTGGCCTGACATCCAGTGTGAAACGGATTCAAGTGATTAATCGTATGTTTAGCGTTTTGTAGGTTTCATTTAGTTAATATTTACACGTCTTTATGTTAATGGCCACAGGGTAGTTATTGTCCTTTGCTCCTTGTGGTCCTGTCCCTGTAGTGTTTGTATAGTTTGTATAGTAATTAGGAAGTATAGTAGGATGTAGGTGTAACATGTATTGTAAAATTTTAGATGAATATGAAAAAAGGACAAGATTTGGTATATATCTGGATAAAATGGAAGCATCCTTCGTCAGAAGTGTAAAATCAATGTTCTCATTGTTGTTGGTTCTCTTTGAAAGCTTTAACCTTTTAAAGTATAAATCCTTAAATAAAAATTGTTTTACTCTTCTCTCGCCAGGTGTAATTTCAGCATTTAAAAATTGCTTTAAATGGAAGAAAGGGAGCAACTCAAACACAACCGAGGTCAAAATGGAAGAAATTGTTGTTGTTGAAAAGTCTCAACCACGTAAAAAACAAATTGCTGTTAAGAATCAGGAAGCGACAAGCAGCGTTGGTATTGAGCAAACAAATGAAGAGCCGCCGAAAAGGAGTATCTTTTCTAAACTAAGGCACTTCATACGAATAGTGGCCAAGTCCAATATATTCTTCTTTATCATGATGATGGTAATAACAGTAAATATGGGCGTGTTAGCCGCGTCAGGCACCTATTATGTACAAAAAATCGAAGATGAAGCAGAAATACTCAACTACGTATGCGCAGTAATATATAACGTAGAACTGGTAATCAATGTAGCCGGTTTAGGCCCATATCATTACTTTGAGAACAAATTTCAGTTACTTGATTTGTGCTGTGTCATAATTCTAGACATTGACAGTGTGTATAACGTAACGAAGAGTCAAAGCATTGCTGGATTTACCATCTTGAAGTGTCTCAGTCTCATGCGTCTGATTAAAAGGACAAGATTTGGTATATATCTGGATAAAATGGAAGCCTCCTTCGTCAGAAGTGTAAAATCAATTTTCTCATTGCTGTTGGTTCTCTTGCTGGTGCTCGTTATTTACGCTTTACTTGGCAATCGTTTATTCAACAAGTACACGATCCCACTTCACGAGCGAGTTGGATCATTCAAGAACACAAAGGACTCTATGTTGCTTGTATTTGTGCTGTTGACTGGAGAAGGATGGCCTAACATAATGTCAGGTATAGTGAAAGCGTACGTGCAAGATCACAAAAAGGGAACTATTCTCGTGCCATTAGCCTACTTCATATCTTTCATAATTTTTGCAAATTTTATTCTTTTGAATATCTTTCTTGGAATAATGATTGATAATTTGACAGCTGAAGCGGGAGTGACTTTCGCAGGGAAACACAAATCAAGCGACCAGGTCGTAAATGAGAAACCGCTTAACGAGGACACAAGGAAGCAAGTTTGCAGAAATATGTACCAGACACCACTGAACGTTATCGTAGAAGCCGATGAAAATGAAACTGAAAAATCTAGTATGCAGCAAGACGGCAAAAAGATCATAGCTAAGGATAGACGGCAGAACAAAAAGGCAACTGACCTTGAAGCTAATAAAGCAAGCAAAACAAAACCAAAGACCAACAATATAAACAAAAACAGCAACGTAAACAAGGCGAAGACATCACGCTCACAACGAGTCCCTTCACGAAGAACAAGAACATTTAATACGCCATCTGGAAAACGACGACGCTTATCGGGAGTAGAAATGTCCATGTCAATGAGACCTGAATTCATCGAAAAAGGACCACAGCATAAATCTTTATTTATATTTGGACCAAAAAATCCAGTCCGTGTCATCTGTCATAAATTGGCAACCAATAAATGGTTCCAATATGTCTGCCTTGTATCAATTATAATCAGCACTGTCATATTGGCATTTGAAGATCCACTTAACAGGGACCTTAAACTGGCAAAAGCACTGTTATATTGTGATTATTTGTTCACAGGTAAGACCCATTTCAAAGCTCATGGTGTCACTGTGTTTACGCTTTTGATATTAAAGGCAGTCTGTCGCGCATTTGATTGGGTGATTTGGACAATACAAAGAATAGGAAATTTCAATGGCTGCTAATCCTCTGACTTTCTACGACCATAGAAAGTCAAGACGGTTAGGCCTCCTTTGTTTCAAATAAACAGATTCACGAAGAAATCTATTGTGTTGAGCGCTGACTTTGTCGCGGCCAATCAGAGACGTGACAGACTGCCTTTAAATTCGGTTGGGTGAGCAGAAACTGTGGACGGTTGCTCGGAAACTCGTAGCTTTGAGTCCCCTGTAACAGCTCCCTGTAACAGACCCTGAAATAGACGATTACGCTAAAGATGGCGGCGAGGAACTTTTTACCAAGATGCACTGCGTTCATTAATCGAATTTCTATAGAACTGTTAAGGATTCGTAATTAGAACGCAATGCATCTTGGTAAAAAGTTCCTCGCCGCCATCTTTAGCGTAATCGTCTATTATGCTACACTTTATATTTTCTTCCTTGGGTCCTAAACTCTTGATATATCATTTCAAAAAGCTTATGTGTCCAAACACTTCCCTATCTCAGATTCGCACAAGAAGGATTTTCCTATGGCTCTACGGTTTGAAACCTTTTTTTGTGTGAAAGCGCGCTAAGACACAGAAATACAAGGGAAATCTATTCGAACAACTTGAGAGCGGTTGGGCCCAACCACGATTAGTTGTACACATCAGTTGGGGACGAAACAGAAAAGAAAACAAGACAACAAGCTAAGACACAGGGGAAAAATTGTAAATAAGTAATCAATCGAAACATCCATGTCCTAAAACCTTTGATCTAGCCTGGCTTTTTCAATCAAACTTCGTACAGTTGTAGATGAACAAGTTAGCTAAGGGTATAGCCAGATAAAACCAAAAATTGTTCCAATGGTTTTGGAGATACATTCACTCTTCTGAAATCATCAAAAAGTTTTGAAAAATAATTTGCAAAGTCAGCATAACGTCCACTTTACCGTTTGTCGATAGATCGAGTAGTATTGGAGAAATAAAATGTTTTTTGACGAGAGTGATTTCGCAAAACGGCAACTAGCTGCCCCCGGGGGGGGGGGTCACTTAGGTTTCAAAGATATGGGGTTTTACCATTTAAATCGTAAAAGTAACACCCATAAATCCGGAAAACTTTCTGAAAAGTATACCCAAAAATCCGGAAAACTTTCTGAAAATCATACCCATAGATTCGGAAATTCTGAAAATGCTAACCAATAAGTTAATTTTTCCAAAAAAACCATACCCATAAATCCGGAAAATGTTGAAAATTCTTGAAAGCCATACCCATAAATCCGGAAAATGCTGAACATTGTTGAAAACCATACCCATAAATCCGGAGTCTAACATGAAAAAGGTACCCTAAAACATGGCACAACCCCGTACCATGGACAAGTTAAGTTGCCCCCCCCCGCCCCCCGGGCTCGCTGCTCACTGGAGAGAAAAGCAGAGTTACCGGAAGTACCGGAAGTAAATAAAATTTTGGTCCCTCTCCCAATGTCTTCCACTCCCTTTCCTACAAGAATTATTGACCAGTCTGTAACCAACAGCTGCTTTACTTACCCTGTACACTGTAACCTGTGTATTTTCTCGATCTATTTTTCCACCTCTACAGGGATATTCATGATAGAAATCATTATCAAAATCATCGCATTTGGGCTAGTGTTTGGTGACCCAGGTTGTTATCTACGAGACAAATTCAACGCAATTGATGTCATTGTTACCCTTATATCATTGGTGAGCCTGTCAATTAAAGCAGCTGGTGTCAAACTTCCCTTAAGTCTAAACGTCCTTCGAGTTCTTCGAGTGCTGAGAACAATAAGATTAGCAGATGGTCTTAGATATGTCGTTCACTGCCTCCTTGGTTCGCTTATAAAGATCTTCAGCTTCTTTCTGGTTTACATGCTCGTGCTGTTCATTTACTCTGTAATAGGTAAGTAGCCTTACTACATATTCACACTTGGTGTACCTCAGGGCTCTGTGCTAGGGCCTCTGCTGTTCAATATTTTCCTAAACGATTTTACATACATTGTGGAACATTCGGAGGTGTGTAATTTTGCTGATGATAATACCATCTTTTCTTGTTATGACACTTTTGAAAGTTTGGCTTCAAACCTTGAACAAGATATGTCTCAAGCGATATCGTGGTTCAAAACTAATCAAATGGTAGCCAATCCATCAAAATTTCAAGTTATGCTACTAGGTTTGAAGACAGATGATAGTATTGTTCTCGATATTGGAAATGTATCCATTGATGTTGTCAGTAGTGTTAAGTTATTGGGGATCACGATAGACTCGAAACTAAAGTTTGACCAACATGTGGCAAAATTATGTCAAAAAGATCAGTGCCTTCCCTAGAATCTCGCACTATTCAAATGAGAAGCAATGTCGTTTGCTGTACAACTCTTTCATAATGTCCCAGTTCAATTACTGTCCGTTAATATGGATGTTTTGCGGGAAGGTTGCAAACAATGACCTGAATCGCACCCATAAGAGAGCGCTTCGAATTCTCCTCAACGATCATACATCCACCTATAATGAGTTGTTACACAGAGTAAATGAGTGCACTATTCATCAAAAGAACTTGCAAAAATTAATGCTCAAGGTTTATAACAGTTTCACACAGCAAAATCCTTCATTCTTGTGGGACATGTTCCACGAAAAGGATAATAGATATAATTTAAGATAAAAAAATCTGTTGATGTTACCTCCAACCAAAACAACTACTTATGGCAACGATAGTTTGTCTTTTCGTGGTAGCATATTATGGAATTCCCTACCTAATGACAAGAAGACTGCCACCTCCGTCTGTTCCTTCAAATCATGCATACAAAAATGGTATGGAGAGAACTGTCACTGTAAATATGTGAATAGGGTATTTTAAGTATTACGTTGGCTGTTGATGAACTGTAATTTATTTTGTTTTTGTAAATAGTTGGTCTTTATTAGTTCTCATAGTAGAGCTATTTTGTAAATCAACTTTAAAGAATGTTATCATAATAATAAAAAACTTATTTCTGTTAATAATATCTACCAAATCTCCATTTACACGCTAGCGAACCTATACGCACTACTGTGGTGGATACGCCATACAGAGGCGGGGTATTATGCTTGATGTGGTGGATACGCCATACGGAGGCGGGGTATTATGCTAACGTGGTGGGGTATTATGCTTGATGTGGTGGATACGCCATACAGAGGCGGGGTATTATGCTAACGTGGTGGGGTATTATGCTTGTTGTGGTGGATACGCCATGCAGAGGCGGGGTATTATGCTAACGTGGTGGGGTATTGTGCTTGATGTGGTGGATACGCCATACAGAGGCGGGGTATTATGCTTACGTGGTGGGGAATTATGCTCCGCCTCTGTATGGCGTATCCACCACAACAAGCATAATACCCCACCACGTTAGCATAATACCCCCGCCTCTGTATGGCGTATCCACCACATCAAGCATAATACCCCACCACGTTAGCATAATACCCCGCCTCCGTATGGCGTATCCACCACATCAAGCATAATACCCCGCCTCTGTATGGCGTATCCACCACAGTAGTGCGTATAGATTCGCTAGCGTGATTTAGGAGTAGTTACAAAGTTTAACTAAGGACTGAGATACAGGGGGGTCCAGGGGACCATGGCCCCCTCAAAATATTTCAGCAGTTTACAGTAAATCTTCATTCTTTATTGTTTTAGTATTTCAGAATATCAGATAGGTACTCCATGTTCTTATATCGGGTATATCTCGTTCAATTTCTACCTTTTATTAGTCTGGAAAGCTCTTTGCCGGTATTTACACGCAACCAACAAACTTGTCTCTCACGACAACGCTCCAGTAGCCTTTGGTAAATTAGGCTTTTTAACGTTTCTGAAAGGTGTGTACATTCCAAACGTAGATTTCCCTGTAAAGTCAATCCAAGAAACAAAAAATAAAGTTCTGTCAAGCCAATTTGAAGAGCGTGGTCTAAAATTTTTTCTAGGGGAGTACCCCAAGACACCCTCTAAAGTTCTGGATCGCTCAATTCGTCACCCGGTTTGCCCATGGCCCCCTTAAGTAAAAAATTGGATCTCAATCCTTGAGTTTAAGTAACGTGAAAGCTCTATATAGCCCCCCTCTCTATTAGGCCCCTTACCCTAAGTAGAGGTGAGTGGCCGAGTGGCTTAAACAGTCTTCGTTAGGTGACTGAACTTAAGTTCGGTCGAGTGAGGTCAACCTCCGAATGGGTGACGTTAGAGGCCTGACCTCGCAACTCACCTCGTCGGCCTTCGGAAGGGACGTTAAACTAGGGGTCTCGTGCCTGGATGCGGCATGCACGGAGGGCCTAGATTAGCTTTCAGTAGCTAGAAATCCTGGCAAGCCCACTCAAAACAAATTGAAAAACAAAAAAACAAAAAAAAACCCTCCCCTCTGAGTCAAAAGTTTTAATAAGCCCCCCTTTTTATTAAGTCCCCTCCCACTTCTATCAAATTCCAGAAGATGTCAAAGATTCTCCAGTTATTTAGGTAAACAAGTTTGCATGAGCATTTGGATAGGGTTTAGGATAACATTGCGTCGAAATTATGTACTTGAATCCAAAAATTGCATGTCGAATCCGCAAGATATGGGGTAAAAGAACTGAAAAGCTATCTTATACATCCTTTCATTTAATTTTTTTGATAAGCCCCCTTTGTGTAACAAGCACCCTCTCTTTTAAGGCCTTATCTGGAGTGTCCGAAATGAAATAAGCCCCCCCCCCTCCCCCCGGGGCTTAATAGACCTACTACGGTAAAGTATTACCAAACTACATAGAGTTAAATGAATGGTTTTTGGCTATCATCATCATCATCATCATAATTGCTATCACGCACTACATAAAAATTATGTATGGCAGCTATAACTACCGTTACTTTCCTAAGTAATGCAAACTATCTAAATATCATTCGAAAGAGTTCAGCGAGCAGAACTTGATCCTTGCAAGTTTTAAAGTTTTGTTTCCTTAGAGGGAGGGAGAGGGTTAGTCCCTTGTGAATTTCAGGAAATCTGTCATTTAGAAAATCTGTCCTTGTTATTTTGAATTCTATTCTCTTAACGGCTGGCCGCATCATTTTTGCTCACATTCACTTAATTCCTTATAATGATAATTGTGTGGTCTTTCAGGTGTCAGACTTTACTCAGGCAAGCTGCCAGACTGTGTAAGCCACACCTCAGAAGCAAAGTTGAATACGACAATGACAATAACAATGAGCAATATGCACATATCCGACGAATGCCATCAACCTGGATTAAAACTCGACAGTGTCATGGATGCTATGATCGCTTTGTTCTCCATTAGCACCGTCGACAACTGGACGAGCGATTTAACGCACATTCTGATATATGCTGACGGCGTCCCATCACCTATATCGTATTTCTTCATGATATCGTTCATAATGATCATGACATTTATCATGGTAAATGTATTTGTTGGCTTCATTGTCGTGGCATTTCTGACAGAACGAGAGAAGCAAGAGGGATTCTCAATTCTTAACAAACACGCTCAAGATTGCATAAATATGGCTTTAAAAATCAAAATTGAACGAGAAGAGCATGGAAGTAAATATCAGATGCAAGTTCGCAAGTACCTCGACACAGCTGCGTTTGAATACACAATGATCATCTGCGTCATCTTGAACTGCATTGTACTGATGACAAAGCATTACCGACAATCTGAAACTTTCACCAGCATACAACGTGCTGCTAATTTCCTCTTCACCGGGATATTCACTGTAGAGTCAATGCTGAAGTTATTTGCAACGTCCCTGAGGAAATTTGTAAGAGACCCATGGTCCATGTTTGATGCTTTGCTCGTTGTTGGAAGCTGGATTGATATCCTATTAATGCTCCTAAAAATTGATATCAACTTCGATTTGAACATCTTTCGCATGATCAGAGCTGTCAGAATACTTCGTATCATTTCGCAAAACGGGAATCTTAAACAGATTTTGGCAACATTTGTCAAGTCACTCAGATCGGTGCCAAGGATCGGTTTCCTTGTCATTCTTGTCCTGTACATCTATGCAGTTGTTGGAAGACAGGTATCTTTTCGCATTTCACATTCCACGAAAAGGTTTACAATATACACATTCTTGCATTACATCCAAACCACTTAACAATACTACCAAACGATTACGAGGGGAGCAAATACTGACTACCCCCAGGCCTACGATACATACATACCGAGCCAGAAAAAAGTTCCCACATTTGAAAATTCATAACACCAAGACTACTCTGCGGATTTGAATCATTCAAATTCTAGTTAAAATTCGAAAGATCGAAGTATTTTTGTAATTTTTCTCGCTGTCCTACCAGCACTAGCATTATTGTTAAATTCAACTTTATAAAAATTTCATGGTTGCAAAATGACGGAAAAAGGGCCTAAAAACATTGACCAAATCGTAAGGACTCTATTCAAATCGAACAATAGGCCATGGGCGTGTCACCTCCCTCAAGAGTTATAAGACATTGATTTTCAAACAAATAAGAAAGATTTTCAACCCCCATGAGAAATTGCATTTCCTTCATTGTTCTGTGCGAGAAGTCATTTATGCATTGATCGATGTTTTAGGCCATTTTCAGTCATTTTGCAATAATGAAATTTTTGTAAAGTTGAATTAACCTATATTTGTAGTGCTGGTAGGACAGCGAGGAAAATCACAAAAATACTTCGATCTTTAGCTTTTAACTAGAATTTGAATTGACTCAAATCTGTGAATTAATCTCGGTGTTATGAATTTTCAAAAGTGGGAACTTTTTTCTGGCTCACCCGGTATTAATACACATAGACCAGAAAGAAGACGAAGAATGCTTATCAAGTCCTTAGAGAACTGCAGTCTAGGAACACACAAGGGCTTCATTTTACAATTTCTGCATCCACTTTGTGCGAAAGTGCATTAGCTTTGAACAATTAAAACGACAAAAGGCTGCTATGCCTTTCGGATGTAAACTTCCAAAAAGGCATCAACAAAGTTAAGGTTTCCAGATAGTAGTCTTCATCTATAATCAGGTGTCATGTCCGAAATCAAAGCCAGGTGTCATAGTAGACTGACGAAGTGATTCCTTGTATTCGTTCAATGTTCTTAGTATGATGCCTTCATGAAGAAATAACAGATAGATTTTTAATACTTGCCTTAAAAATGTTTATGTTTGGACTTGAGGTGATTTCTGTGGGAATTGAGTTCCATACTTCTTGACATCTATAGGATATTGTGTCTGGTCCATATGCTACTGTGTTTGGCTTATTTCTAGTGAAAGTGACCCCTCTAAGATTATAAGGTGATTCATTTATGCTAAAAATTTCTTCCATGAAACTTGGATTTCGAGATGAATAGTTTTGTAAATATTTGCATCGTACAGGAAAATATAAAGCCCGAGGTCTTTAAGGTACAGACCGAGCTTGCGAAGTCTGTGATCTAACACCAAGGGCTTTATATTTTCCTGTACAACACAAAACCGGTTAATATGAGTTTTATTACCTGACAGCTTCTAATCTTGACTCGTATCATTTATTCAAACACATTTTGTTACCGTCATTTTGTTGCTTCAGTATTCTATTTGCATCATTACGACGGATCAAAAATGGTAGAGGGCCAATGATGTATCCTTGTGGAACTCCTGTATATACGGGGATGGCATTTTCCTTGAAATTGTCTGTTTACCATATTCTCGTTTAATTCTTATAGAAGCACACGCAACAAACATATTCTTATTGAGAAACGCTAATAATTAGTCTATATTGTACCCTAGTTATTTGGAAAACTGAAAATAGAAGATGGCAAAGCACTCAATCGTCACACACACTTTCAAGATTTTGTTACCGCGCTAATGGTATTACTGCGGACAACAACACTTGATAACTGGCGTGTTATAATGCTAGCATGTGCTGATGTGAATTCAATGAACTGCATTGACAACCCGATGAAAAGTTGTGGAACACTGCTGGCATATCCATTCTTCACATCATTCGTTTTCCTAAGTGCCTTCATGATCACTAACTTATTCCTTGCGGTCATCATGGACAACTTTATGTACCTAACATTAGATTCCTCAGTTCTATACTGTCAGCATATTCACGATTTCACTCGAGCGTGGACTCAGTTTGATCGCAATTACACTGGGAGGATCGACGTCAGGTATTTGGTAGCTTTGCTGCGTAAGGTACCTCCTCCACTGGGCTTCGGTCAACTTTGCCCAAGAAGATCTATCTACACAAAAATCGTAGCCATGAATCTTCCACCGGAAGATGACAAGTACAGCGTTTCGTTCCAGGAAGTACTTCTTATTCTGATCATAAGATCTCTCAATTTGCAAGGACAGAATGAAATTATCAGAAAAGATTTTTACGCCTTAGATAGGAAAATAGACGAGAAACTGCTGGATAGAATTTTACCAGTGCAAAAAACAGATCGACGGAATTCAAAGTTCAGAATTTTTTGCGCGTCTAACACGATAAAGTTTCATTTCAAAGTATTTGTTGATTTGCTGATGAAAGTAAGGAGAGAGCATGGTGATCATGAATTTATCAGATCTTGGAGCAAGTGTATTGGAAAACATAAGGGAGATCTCGGTGCGATTACAAATCGGCGTGGTACTACCAGTGATGCACAACTTCTCGGTGATTTTAATGCTGGAAGACGGCGGGATACTCTGTCTCGTTCCGACAGCAGCGGACAGATGCCGCCTGGCACTGCAAGCAAGGTACATGTAGCGGGTGCATTTAATGTTGCCACAGCATTTAAGAGTCCCAAGAGACAACTGAGTGATTTGGAATCGGACGAGGAAATCGCTAGAATTTTAAACAGATAAACAACGAGAAAGTCACTGGAGGAAAGCAAATTGATGGAGAAAGTTATGACTCATTCTTGATCTATCCTACTTGTTACTTTATCCGATTTTATTGTAGATGAATGCTTGTTAAGGACGATAGATCTGGCATTTAAATTCCCTTTTCAATGGACTACTTGTAGATTAAATCCCCATGTAATGTAGAACAGCTAAACCAGGTCTAATGTATGCTCACACTATTTGAGTTCCGTTAAAACCTGGTTTCAGGTTTCCATATGATCACAAGGGTCGCTGGTAACAAAAGAATCGCCCAAATTTGTGACCAGTGATCGTTGCATCAAAATAGAAACTGTCTTGTCCACTTAAACCTGACTTGAGGATGATCGCAAGGATCTCTGGTGACGCAACGGTCGCACAAATTTATAACATGCAAACAAGAGCAAATAAGCATCTCACCTGAGGCGGGGCCGGCCCAGCTCGCGCAAACAGGCCTTAACTATTGCTTCTCTACAAATAGAACAAAGAAAATGCGCAAACACAGCATCGTTTCTTTAGTTATCAATTTTCCACAACACGTGTGGGCCATCGATTTCAATGGGCTACCTTTAGATTTTTCTGCTCAGTGCAAATGCAAGCTTTTAGCCTTGCACAAACCCTTCAAGCAATGGCAAAGGAAAATTTAGGTGTTTGTTTATAAATTCAGGAACTCACCACTGTGAATACTCGATCATCGAAGAAAATCTTCAACTTTAAATTCAGCAAAGCCAACGTACAAGGGAAATATCCATCACCATTGTCTTGTTTTGAATTTTGACACCTAGACAAAAATTGATGAAATGAAGAGCCAATGAAATATTAGCTAACTCTCTGAACATATAAAAATTTCCAAGGACTCTCTGATTGCCTCAAAATGAACAACTAACGTCTGTCTGAAATTGGACGTCACGTGAAATGTAATCAAGTAAAACGAATCGCAGTGCTTCGGGTGAGTAGTGCTGCATTATCGCAAGTAAAATCTGTAAAATCTGTGATTGCCTAAGTCTGTCTTGAATCAGGTGTGACGTGAGATTCTCGATTACGCAAGGCTTCTATGCAAACCACTGCAAATTGTTTTCTTTGGGGAAATTTTATATGACATTTAATTTGTACAGTCTGGGCCGAAGTTTAAGACCACAGGTTTTCAACAACATTTCTTTGGCATTTCGAGATTGAACCCTACCGCTATGCCTATTTTACTCGCTTGGAGTTAGTTTAGGTCAGCCTTCCACGAAGATTCCAGATTGGGAGCGCACTGATTCCAAATTTCGATGTTGTTTTTTGAATTTCTACACAATTTTTAGGAATTCTTCGAAATTATAGTGGCTCTGCCGACAAAAGGTGTGAACCAAAAACTATGCTACTCAGCTGCAGTCTACATCAATCTAGGCACAGTTCATTTCTATGATCTGTTTGCAAATATCGGAACCGAAACTCTACGAATAAAATGTCTCAAGGAAAACAAGAGAAGAGCCTTCAGTCCACACCTGTGGCCACAAGTTTAAGACCACCTTTGGAAAAGGGTGACAAAATGTTGTGTTTATGATGTAAATCTTTCAAATTCTATAAAAATAATGAAACAGTTCAAAAAAATCTCTTGAAATAACAATGTGGTTTATTGCTTCAAACTAGAAATCAAGGGCTGGTCTTAAACTTTTGGCTACAACTGTGGAATGAACGCTCTCCACTACTTTTTCTCTGAAGCAATACTTTTATGGAGTTTAGATAATTTGCAAACAAACCATAGAAATGGACTGTGCATAAATTGATGTAAAATCCAGCAGAGTAGCACAATTTGGGTCACAGCCCTTGTCGGCAGAACCAATATAATTTCCAAGAATTTCTATAGATTTCATTTTGACGTCATAGAAAAATTGTGCAGAAATTCAAAAAAGACAACAAAATTCGGAATCTACATGGAAAGTTGACCCAAACAAATTCCAAGAGAGTAAAATAGGCATAGCCGTTGGGTTCAATCTCGTTACGCCAAGAAACATTGTTTACGAAAATATAGTAATTAATTTTAGGCCACGAATGTGGGTGTTAATAAATGAAATATCCTTCAATAACAAGTGAAAGTTTAAGCCGACCTCCATTCGTCCCTAGTTTTGTTCGGCGAGCAATGGGTTTGTCTGATGAAAAGGCTCTGGCAATTACCAAGTGAGTAACAAACGCTCGAAAGCTTGCGCCTCCGCTGCTTAGACGCTTCTGCGCTGTACACGATCCATCAATGCTGCCAAACTGAAGATTCAAACGTATAACTCAAGCAAGTGTTCTAACTACCTCTCATACAAGTTTCTCGCTAACAGCAAATTTCCACGTGCTGTACCGAACTTCTTCATGTTTGAAACATGTATACCATCAACGGAAAAATTGTTTTCAATTATAAAACCAAGGTTGTATAGTGCCTGAAAAAGAAACAGGAATATTAGAACATGGTCATGTAAGGTAAACACGGTAAAGATCTAACTTGCCAAACACAAGCTAGCAGGAAAGATTCCACCTTCCCATGCAATCCTATGCGTTTTTCAAGTCGCGTTTAAAGACGAACGGAACACCACTTGTACAAAGCATACGTTTCAAATCTTTAAAAAGCTGGGTGTAAAATTCTATGACCTATTTCTTTTAACTGAATGGCTTCAAAGAAACTTGAACTATTTTACAGAAAATCTGCCCTTGGACTTTTCTGAAATCTTCAGTATTTTCAGATTTACAGTGTTGTCTCTTCTTTTTTAAGAATTCAAGAAAATTTTCGAAAAAAAAACTTAAAACTATCGTTATTTCTAAACCTGTTGACGAAAGATCAAAAAATTTTCAAGAAAACCATAGTTTACGGATGCCTAAAATATGGTATCAAGCAAAACTCTTTGACTTTTCTGGATTTTGATTTTGAAATTTGATGACGTCAAATCATAAAATGAGCTGAAATATAAAATAGGCTGTAATTTCGACAAATATTCAAGATTTCTGAAAAGTCCAACGGTAGAATCATGGAAAATTGGCTAAAGTTTCGTTCAAGTCATTCAGTTTCAAGAAGTAGGTCACTGAATTTTACACCCGCCTTTTTTCGTAGATTTAAAGATTTGGAACCTATGCCCTTGTACAATGAAACCTGACCTCACCAGAGAGGATAACTTGCACAAGCGAGGTGAAAAGTTTAAATGGAAACGAAACGCCACCGGTATGTTGAGGTAAATTGGTTTATCCGTGATCGATTTGTTCGCATTTCGTGCAAAGACTTTTCCCCACTTTGGCTCTCGGCCACGGGGCCACAGGAGAGATGACCATCTCATACAAGAAGTGGCCAGAATTTACGTCACCTGTCAGGGTCCTGTCAGCTTTGGGTCTGGCTGCCGGGGTGTTCTTCCTCGTACAGACAAAAGTTTTTATGAAAATACCGAATGTCCCAGAAAAGGTATAGAGCACCCATTGCCAAATTTTTGAATTTTTTTATGTCAGTCTTTACTTCGATGTGTTTCAAGAATTTGCTTAGGCCAAACGCCAAAGCTCTGGCTTGGCAGTTGACATCATTTTCAGCTTTCAAGGTTAATATCTCTGCTCTCAAAGCGCCGATTCCCATAAGAGAGGTACCCATGTTCAAATTAACTATCGAGGAAGACTTGCAGAGTGATTATCAATTGATTAAAGTTAAATTCACATCGCTGAAGCCAATGAAATTCGTACACTTTTTGGGACACCCGACAGATAATCAGCATGCATGATTTTTAGACAAGATTCCACAATGATTTTTATCATCTAAGAATTGAGAAATACTTGATCTTTTTTAACTAACTTACCCGAGGAGATCCTTGAATTTGTGCAACCCATCCATAGTTAATAGCAGCTTTGGTTTTGTTAATGGGTAGCTTGTCACCGTACCAATATTCGTCTCCCATCTGTATTATAGCTGCAAGAAATAGATGCAAATTCATTAATTGAACAAGTAAGGAAAAATTTTGACATGCATGCCCTTGGAAGTCTTGCAATTTCAAACAAATATCGGGTGAGTCAATAGTGGACTGTGCAATTAAAAGTACGCTACCGATACTTAAAACTAAAGTGTTAAACTATCAGTCAAAATCCAGTTTAGATGTTAAATGATACGTCCGGGGTTGGTACAATTGTTGATTACTCAAGAGATTACGCTGTTGTGAATGGTGTGTAATACTTGTTTCACTTTTTTTCTCTTTTAATCTGCGAAATTACATATTTCAATCTCCTATGAAGTGCGAAATGACGTCATTTTCTATGACGTCACTTCACGTTGACCTGAACGAGGCTGCCAAATGTGTTGAGATTATACCACTCACATTGCTAGCCTCCTTATCGCACCTTCGCACACTCGAACAAAATACAAAATGGCGACGATACTTGGCCTAACTTTACAACAGTGTAATCTCTTGAATAATCAACAATTATATCAACCCTAGACTTGTCCTTGTCGAGTGGTTAGGTTATTGTTCAGATACTTACACAATGGCCAGCCTAACTTCGCTGAGATGTTATGATAATATAAGGAGCAGTTACTGCCCAAAGATCCAACATACCACCCGTATTTCTAAAAGGGAAACCAAAAAGGTTAACTTAGTGCTATAACGTTGGTCGTGACATCAGCAACTAAACGAGCTTATCAAATTTTGAGTTCCAGTTAGTCAATCGAACAAATCAAAAGAACTTCAAAGATGATTACGGCAAATTATTTTCGAAGCTGCGTTGAAAATTCATCAAATTTTGCAACTTAGGCCCATTTTCGCTCAATGCAAACCGAAGTTATTTCCACATGAAACACTTTGGATCGAGGTGTACCAGGGTGTTTAAATCAGCGTATGACGTAAGAACATCCTCGGAACGAGGTTGCATTTGACCAAGGTGCATCGCATTTAATGATCGAACTTCTATCGAATTGTTGATTCCATTATAAAATACAATTCATATCTTGGTGAAATGTCCCTCCCTTCCCCGATGCCATGTTTCCGTAATCATCTAGCGTATGAAATTCAATATAGCCTAAGTAAAGCTGCTTTCATTGGGTTATACCCTATTCATACCGGCAAGGTAAGCCAATAGACTTATGAAGATGAGTCCCTTGCATCCTTGCAGTAAACCTTGCTCAACAGGGACTCATAATGAAGCAGTGAAAAAGCTGACCCTTTGTTCTGCAATGATCAATTAAATTATGATGGAATCACGGCTTCTAATCTCGAATCACGTACAGATGTTATCAGTTTTTCAATCGAATTTCAAAATTCTAATTCCGTCACATTTGCCGTAACCATCGTAATTCATAAAGTGAGCAATCTAACTGGTATTCTAGGAAGCTCAGAGTTTGGGCCTAAATAGGGTCAGGTTTTCAAAGTAATGTTATGAGTAACTGTTGACCGAAGTGCCATCATCAAGTTAAAGGAGCACACAGAAACAAGAGCCTCTATGTCATAAGTCTAGGTACACCAGCTTGACGTAAACCAGGTGATTGAATGTTGCATTCTAATGAGTCATACATTCGATTGGTTAAAATTCAATTCAACAATTTACACTCAAGTCTGACGCAAATTATATGTCACATGAGATTTGTAAAAACGCCAAATACTGAAGAAGAATACTTTCATTTTCGTTGTTCGCGAGCATTTTCACGAGACATACTATGTGTGACAGACCATAGGTTGTATAAAGATTTAAAGCCTACGTTGTTATAAATAAAGATTTCGATGTAGATCGCTCATATACTTACAATCATTTCATCGCACAACAGAGCTGTATTGAATGATCCAAGAGCCAAACCAGTTTCTGAAGCTAACATGTACATCAGCAGTGACATGTTCCTAAAAATAAATGATCATCACTATGATCCATTTTATAATGAAATGCTATGATGTACAAGGTACCACTACGCGCCTGTTCTAGTAAATTCTTTACATACGCTTCATCATACGTGGTGACAAGGCTAACAAGGTTTGTTTGTGAAGGCAGACCAAACACATTAGGTTTGCAGGGAGAACTATCCAGCAGTCTTTTCTTTTCTTTGGGGTTGTCAACCTGTACTTTCACAAAACCTTCTGCAAACCTTGTGGCGGTTTCATTGTGACTTAAAATTTGACTGTGCCATGAAAAAAGCCAACGTCAATAGACCTTTTCGAATTTGTATGAAGGGATTGAGGAGAGCGCGGCCGATTCTGACATCCTTGGCAACAGTAAGAAATCTGGGGAGTCCCCTCATTGCAACCCGATTGCATCTCGCAGCAAACCTGAACCATCCTCGATTTATTTCCACCTTCCAGCAGCAGTCACACGATACTTGTGTGGAAGATAAGTGTTTTCTCTAGATTATTTAGGCGTCTTGCCATCCTTTCACCTTTTGGTGAGTGTATTTTGAGCCATCTTCTTGCGAGTATTTCACCTCGGTGCTGAAGCGGCTCAGTTTAGGCCTAACAGATTAACAAGCCTAACTTCAAATTTGTGTGAACACATGGAATAAAGTACCTCAAATATACTCATAAATGATGAAAGGATGACCATGTGGCTAAATAATCAAGAGGAAATACCTACCAGACTAAACAGCATAGGTGTAAAATTCTATGACCATTTTCTCAGAACTGAATAACTTCAAAGAAACTTGAACTATTTTGCAGTAAATCTGCCGTTGGACTTTTCTAAAATCTTCAATATTTTCGAAACTGCAGTGTTTTTCTACGTAATCAAGATTTCAAGAAAATTTTCGAAAAAAACCTAAAACTATGGTAATTTCTAAACCTGTCGACGAAAAGTAAAATAATTTTCAAGAAAACCATCGTTTATGGATGCCTGCAATATGGTATCAAGCAAAACTTGTTCACTCTTCTGGTTTGTGATTTGGAAATTTGATGACGTCACACCATAAAATTAGCTAAAAGATAAAATAGGTGGTAATTTCGACAAATATTCAAGAATACTGAAAAGTGCAACGGTAGAATCATAGAAAAATGAAAGTTTCCTTCAAGCCATTCAGTTAAAAGAAATAGGTCATTGAATTTTACACTTGCTTTTTTACACTGATTTAAAGATTTGAAACCTATGTTAGACTAAACAAGTATCATGCAACTCTTTAAAAGTGCAAATCAATCGAAATAACTCGAGTTTGCAGTGAGATGCAACCGAGACACAAGTGGAGGGGATTCGCCTGATTTCCTACTGATTTCCAAGGCTGTCAGAATTGGCCTCGCTCTCCTCATTCTCTTTCAGGTCAAGTAATGACACCAAAATCTATCAAGCATGCTTAGATTCACACAAAGCTCAAAAGCAAGAAACTTACCATCTAGCATCTTGGTAAGAATTCATACCATTTCGTAGATACAACCCAATTGCTGGTAGTTGTTCACCAATATATCGATAGTACCTGGAATGTGAGGAGAAGGCTATCGTTTGTGGCCAAAACAAGGCCTATGCAATGCATACTGACTTGCGTGGCGCGAAGTAGATGTACCGCATCCACAACGAACCGCAAACTTTGCTATGGAAAAAAGACGGAAGCTGACATTTTTGCACAGGAGATTTACTTTTGAGTTGGAACTTCACAAGGTTAGTACCACTTGAAATTTGTACAAACAGGTTCATATTACATGATGTTACATTACATTTTAACAAACAAAAGGGAGGGGCAAATTACTTAAAAAGATGGTACAATTTCCATGTTTGGGTTGCAAAGATCTGACTTATTTGAGGGTGAGCGACAAACATTCAAGAATATCATTTTACTTCCAGAGACCCTTTGACGTTGGAAAAAGATCCTAAGAATTTCAAAACATCAAAGATAAATGACGGATATGTAGCATCTAGTTTCAAAAAAGAACATAAGATGGACATCTGCCATCATTTGTCCGATTGTACTGATAATCTCTCGGGATCATCAAATACAATGGAATACAATAGACCATATTTAGATTGCCCAGGCCCCTGATTTAAGTTGCTTTATATCTCCGTCATTTGTCTTTAACCTAACAACAAGCAAAGACTACGTTCATACTGTGCAGGCAGATTTTGAAGACGGTGCAAAATGTGACGGTTAGCAAAACTGAGGTAGCGTTCATGCAATACCGTTTTCAAATTGTGCTGGTTAGAGTTCCTTTTTCAAAATCTACCAGATTCAAAATCTGCCGGCAAAAAAATGTGCCGTTTTCGTGTAGACGGGAGGCCTATCCGTCACATTGTTCACCGTTTTCCAAATGTGCCTGCATTGTATGAATGCAGTCAAAGGCTCACTTTATAGCAGCTAAGCCATTTACTTCTCCAGCCTCGCCCGCAAGGAGATAATCTCCATATTTGATACATCCATCTTTTTGTCCTTGTTCTGCTGATTTTTTAAAACATTCCAAAGCTTTGGTCTAAAAAATAACAACCCTAAAAGAATGAAATTGTGACAAGCGGATTTTTAAGTAGTGTATATCAAACAAAAAATAAGCAGCAATAATTTTTTAAGCTAACCCCCCTGATTTAGACACGAATCTATTGGCTTATGTATATTAGAATTTGTTCCGTTGGCATTACAACAGCGATGCATCGGATGGCTGACAACCGCTCACTCTCTTGCGGTCAGTTCATTTCTTGAAACCAAACGATCAATTTGCGTCTCAAAAATCATTCAACTACTACCTTTTCCTTGCATCATTTTTAATGGAATTCAAAAACTTCGGTCATCAATAAAAGTTGTTTTGAGTACAACTGAAAATAAACAAAAACATATTCCACAAAACAACAGAGGAATTGAAAAGACTTTGTTACAACTGTGGTTGACGTTTCACGATCGTGCGGTCGCAGTAGGCTGTTTATACAGCAATTTTCGCTTACTCCCACTGTAACTTTGCAGCCTTCGCATGAGACTCGTCTTGGAATAAAAACTGCAATATTTCCTACAACACACCGATATCGCAAGCTTTTTATCCAACTCGTCTAAATCTCAGCAACAACGGTGTGATTGGGAGCAATTGAGGGCTTTTCAGTGGCTTCAAAACTTTCTAAAGGGTTAAGGATGTTCCTAGCCTTTTGTCCTTTCGCCCCTTGTTTCCCTACGTTCTTTGATATGCTGATATCACTTGGTCAACAGGGACTCATAATATTACACTGAGTAAGTGGACCCAATTTAGGCCCGTGTAGAGTGATTCCATATTCATCAATCAAATTGCTAGAACTTAGCTTTCAACCAATCAGGAGGCACTATTCAGATAGTTGTTGTTGTCGCACACCAAAAAGCCATTGATGAGGTCTAGACTTCTCGCAGCTGCGATGGATCTATTTTGTTGTTACAGAGGAAGATTAATGCCTGAAATGCATGCATTTTGCGACTTGTAGGTCAATACAACATCATTCCTTGCACTGAAACTTTCCTTTTCAATATTCAAGCTCTTTAAATCAGACTTTCAAGCAATTTTATTGAGAGTATGAGAACTCCCGCTTGTTTAGGCCATTTTGACAAATTGGGCCATTTTTGCAGTGTAATATTATGAGTCCCTTTTGACCAAATGATATTAGCAAATCAAAGAAAGAAGGGGAACAAGGGACCAAAAGGCATAACTTTAAATTCGTAACTCACCCTATTCGCCTCCATAACTCCTGGTACACCATTTTCATATTGCAAACCCAAGTTTACGGTAGCATCTTTATCTCCTAAATTAGATGCTAGCTTCCAATAATGCAATGCTCCTGTGATGTTTTTCTTATTAACTAATTCATGATATCCAAGACTGTTGAATGCCAACGTGAAATTCTACAGAAAGAAAGACGCTGTATAAATCAAATTTATATGGAATAAAGGAAAGTAAATTCAAAGTTGTGGTTGATAAATTCAGCTAATACAGTAGTGTCTCGCATATAATTAATACTAATTCAAGAAACACCAGTCCTGATTTTCAAAACAATACTCCCATTTGATAAGAAACAGGCCCAGGTCTGAAAAAGGCTTGTTTCTTACTTAAAGATTATTGACACAAGAATTGTTTATATTTTCAGTTTCCAGTCGAGTCAAACTGTCTCTATTCGAAGTGAAAAAAGCAGTTTTTACATGCAAATGAATCAAAATGCTCCTTCCAGGAATGATTGTATTATTGTACTAATGATTGAAAATTTTTCTTGTGCATTAGTTCCAATGACCAAGAACTGGTCGTTATTTGAGATTTAACGAGCTTTCTGTCTTTGAAGGATAAACAGAAATAACAAGTAATTAGTCAAAAAAAAAATTTTTCGGCCTCCCTCTCCCCATTCCCCGAGTATCTACGGGATGAGTGGCCGAGTGGTTTATACAGTCTTCGTCAGGGGACTGAAGTTAAGCTTGGTCGAGTGAGGTCAAACATCGGATGGGTGAACTCAGAGGCCTGACCTCACAACTCACTTCGTCGTCCTTCGGAAGTGACGTTAAACTAGGGGTCCCATGCCTGGATGCGGCAGGCAGAGTGAGCCTAAATTAGCTTTCAGTAGCTAGAAATCCTGACAAGCTCACTCAAAACAAATTGAAAACAAACACTTAAATCACTTTCTTACCTTAATGCAGCTCTGATGCGATGGTATGTCTAACATGAAACTTTATGTAAAAAAATACAAGAAATAAATTTTTGGCTAAATATTCTTAAAAATACTTTATTGCTCAAAGCACGTCTTTCCACATAGTTGTTTCATTGTCTCTCTCACAAAAGAACGAAGTAACAATCATGCATTGAAATTATTTGATCTTTGATAAAACAAACACAAAAAGAAAATAAACAAGTCGGTGACATAATCAAATTTGTGGTGACTTTCTAAACTTAATATTGGGCCTAATCTACACATTCTAACGTCAATCGCAGTCCTGTCTACTTCTATTTATTACCTTCTGGGCAGCTTTTTCAAACAGGTCTATGGCTGCCGTCTCGTTCTTCTCCACTTCTATGCCCTTAAATTCAAAGAAACAACAAATACTTGAAATTGGAAATTTCTTTTCATAATGAAAATTGCGAAAAGAGGCTGAATCGAACATTTAAAATCAAACATTTCTCTTCATAATGAAAAATTTCCTAAGGAAGCTGATACAGTACTTTAAAGGGGCAGGGTCACGTAACCGTAAACAAACCTGCTATCTCTATAATCTATATTGTTGCCCACACGTGGCCATTGTGTTCTGCTCAGAATTTGGTGGATGGAGTGAATCCACAATAAGTTAAATGCTAAAAATCAACAAACATCTCTGCAATCCTACAACATATGAGTGCTTCGTTTGTTTCTCTACAAAATGCAAGAGTCCATCTTCAAAATAGCACCTTTATTTTGAGAAAAGCCGTGAAAAATCTCTGTGGACTATCAAAAATACTGCAAAATCGTCGTTTCCGAAGAAGTTTCTTTACATTACGTGACCCTGCCCCTTTAAAAGAGTCATTGCTAACCATGATCCTTTGTGGCGCAAAAATCTGACTTTCGTATCATCATCTGGGAGTCATTCTGACCTAAATGTTCTTTGCCTTGCTTTTCGTTCGATAAACTTTGCTGAAAAGCATATCCGACGGAACTCTGCAGTTCAAGGCCAGGAAATATGGCTCAGAAAGGCTGCCAATGTCAAGGAAGAGAATTTTATGGCATTTCAAGGTAGACAAAGAATTCAGTCCGATCTATCTTAGAATGAGAGCGACGATGAGAAAAGACATTCCTTGTTTTTCACTTTCGTGATGAAAAGACAATCCAGTTACAAGATGACGAAAAAAAATCTGACAGTCAGTTGTTATGAATAAGTTAAGGTCACATCCAAGATACGATAAACTTAGCTTTAATAAATGCGATCTACTCCGACCTAATTCAACCTAATTGTGTCCTTCCACTCATGGATATACTGCAGCAATTACCAAAAATTTTTAGGGCGCCAGGGCCCTTAGTTTCTCGGTCCTTGGTCATGCTATTATCTAATCGAGGGATGAACCATTCAATCAATCAATCAATTAGTCAGTCAATCAGTGAATGGATAACGCCATTAACGATCACTTACACGCAAATGGAGTACCCCTAGGTTATACATCGATCCAGGATCTCCTTGATTGGCTCCAGCTCGAAACAAATTTACAGCTTCATTTCTTTGCGCATTCACACCATGCTGTCCGTGAAATAGAATATCTGCCATTTGACTCTAAGAGAAATTTTAAAAGTATAGAAAAACAAAAATGATGGAGCTAAAGATAGCTCTCTTCGTGAATTGACCTATATTTGGCGTTTGAGCCGACAGATAGTATTACTTTTAGAACCTCAATCCATTGATATTTTGATACTTGTTTATACGAGGGGTTCAATTCAATTGCATTAGAGCTTCTATTACAGTAAACCACGCAAACAAGAACATACTTTCTACAAACCAGACTGACCATGTTTTTATGAAAATTGTACCCTTCTGACATTCAGGGTGAGGACATTATTCCAAGAGATGCATGATTGATTGACCCTTTGGGATAGTCATGGGTTCTTGCTTCCCGGGGTCTTCATCCTAGTTACGTGGTCCAGCAGTTTGTAGGTACCTCGTTTTTTTTATATTGTATAAAAAAAGAGATGCATGATTGCATGGATGTTGGGGAAGTTACAATAAGTTGTAGGCTTAGGCAACTGTATCACACAAATTGTCCAAGTAGTTTGCTTGCAACTTAGAATTTGCATCTGGAATAAGTCTCTATGGAGTTATGTAATCATATATTTCAAGAAATAATTCGATTCCAGATTCACAAGCTTAGCTAATTTCAGTATGATTGAAATATATTATCCTTGAGGCTGTCAAGGTTGATTTGCTCCTGATAAGTGCATCTTCTTATAAGAACATAGAAGTATGGTAGTGTCCCGCATATAAGAAACAAATGAATGAATGAAAGAATGAATGAATGAATGAATGAATGAATGAATGAATGAATGAATGAATGAATGAATGAATGAATGAATGAATGAATGAATGAATGAATGAATGAATTATCTCTTGTATGTGGAAAGAAGTTGCTCATCCAGGATCGTACAAACAACAATGCGTTTGTTACTAGCATGGTCCAAGATCAAAAATAAAATATAAAATTGGTCATAAGGGTACCTGGGCTGTCATTGATCCCCAGTCAGCTTGCCTTTTCAACCATTTCATCACATCAGAAGAAATTCCACGTTTTCCCGCATATAGATGAGACTCGTCTATTCGTATCATTTCTGAGTGCGTCTAAAACATGAAGATATGACAAGTATTTCAGGTTGAATAATCAATAATAGAAACAAAAACTGTTTCTCTTTGAGCATATTTTTGAAAAGACATTGGAAGTTTTAGTACCTCAAAAAACGTCAAATAAGACATGATAATAAGTACTCATTGATCATTTATGTCACACGTTTAAGAATAAACGAAATAAGACAAAAATTGCCGGAAAATCCAACACTTAGATGGAGAATCTTGTTAAGGCAGCCCAATGAATCATCTCACGAAAATTTTCTGTTGGCGCGTCTTGTTTTCACATTCCCGTGAGATAAACCTGCTTCATATGTGAATGTTGCATGTACTGTTTATTGAAGCAACGGTTGCTTTAATAAGTTAAATAAAACTTACATGGATATATTGCTTTTCATCTTCTAGCATCTTTTTAACTTTCCATGCAGCAGCCCTTGTATATCCTATGCAAAAATGGCAAGATATGTGTGAACTAAAGCTAGATTTCTGAATTTCCTAAAACCGACCTTCTTACGCTATAGAAAAAGAAAGAGAGAGCTAGCATTTACCAACACCCTTACAAAATTGCCAGTAGAACGGTACGGGACTGGCAAACAAGGAACTGTTTATAATATGCCGTTATGAAACGAATCCGGCATAAAACTGTGCCGCGTTGTTTTTTTGGTTCAAACGAAATCATCGTTTACACAATGCGGGTATAAAATGAATGTGATAGGTATTGAACATGCGTACAGCCAGTATATATCAAGGTGCATGCTTGCCAAATGATCACTGCGATATGAATCCTACATGAAGTGATGCCGAATTTGCCATTTACCCTATGCCGCTTAAGCGATGTAGTTATAGTATACCGTATTCATTTCATTTGTTTGTTTTGTTTTCAATTTGTTCTGCGTGGGCTTGTCAGGATTTCTAGCGACTGAAAGCTGATTTAGGCCCACTGTGCATGCCGCATCGAGGCATAGGACCCCTACTTTTACGTCCCTTCCGAAGGAAGACGAGGTGAGTTGTGAGGTCAGGCCGTAGTTAAGTGAAAACTGTGCCAGCAAAGTATAAACGAGAAACCAATAAAGAGCTGTTTCATGTCGTATTCGTTTCGCACCGGCATAGAGTAACCAGGGTCTAAGTGAGTTTCAAATATTTTGATTCGAAGTCACAATTGTGGAATGTTTACACCAATAAGTTTCTCCCCCTCTATGAAGTAGTGGGTAAGGAAAGAGCGTGGCGTCTTTGCAGAGCTGAATGTTTAAGAAAAGCTTAAATCATTTTCCGCAAGAAAAGGCATACATACAGAATATAAACGTAGTTACTTTGCTGAACAAATCTGCTACAGTAAAACCCCGAAAACAAGAACATGCTGTTCTAAACGTCATACGCCATTCGTAAGGCTCTCTCGTGCAGCCTATTGATTCTGTTATTCATCTTTCTGCTATGGAGCATCCATACCAAAGGACAGTATTGAAACAGCAGATTTACCTAGAAGAGCTACAGCCACAATTGTTCAGCTCAAGGAAGTCATTGCAGTAAATAAGTAAATAAAGAAGTCATTGACTTCATCACAATTGACACTTCTGGTCAAAGTTCAAAATGTATCCGAGCGAAATTTGAATCTCCGTGGTAAATTTAGTAGAATTTAAAGGGGCAGGGTCACGTAATGTAAACAAACTTTTTTCGAAACGATGATTTTTCAGGATTTATGATAGTCCATATCACAGAGATTTTCCACTACTTTTCCCAAATATAGGTGTTATTTTGAAGATGGACTCTTGAACTTTCTAGAGAAATAAACCAAACACCCATACGTTGTAGGATTGCAGAGATATTGGTGGATTTTTACAAGTAACTTTATTGTGGATTCACCCCATCCACCAAAATCTGAGCGGAACACAATGGCCACGTGTGGGTAATAATATAGATCATAGAGATAACAGGTTTGTTTACGGTTACATGACCCTGCGCCTTTAAGCATAAAGTCAAAGGGGCTATCTTTAAAATCCGGAATCCGGAAATTCCGGCGGAATTTTCAGAAAATCCGGAATTTCCGGATTTTTCGAGAAAATCCGGAAATTCCGCCGGAAATTCCGGATTTTCTCAGAAAATCCGGAAATTCCGGATTTTCTCAACAAATTGGCCTGCCAATTAAGACTGTCTCCTTAAACAATATGTCTTATCTACATAATTTTATGATCTGCTGCCTTTTCAACAGAATTGCATAAATGCCAGCATAATCAAGATATAAATGAATTATAAGGATCGTTCTAATTTAATCCAATTTAGGCCCACTTGGCACACAAACATGATTTCGTGAGAAAAATGTTGTGGTGCCATGGAGACTAGACCTGTCTCTTTTCTGGTATACACATATTTTTTAGAAGAAACCTAGCTCTCAAATCGCCAAAATAAAAACAGAAAATTCAAGAACGGCGAAAATATTGCTCGAGGAACTATCTATTTTCATGATGACCTGAGATCCTTTACACGTCTTTACTCTGTTTCCACTTTGCATCATACTCGCAAGAAACTCTGAATGCTAAAAATCGGATTATTTTAAGAACCTTTTGGCACTGGCCCAAATTCTTAACTTAGAGCATATATTTCTTCATTCTCAATACGTTACGGCACAGGAGGGAACCTTCATTTGTTCTTTTGCCCCCCCCCCCTGAGTTTCAATTAGTTTCTATGATATACAGAATGAATTTGTAGAAAGAACCTTGTACTAGCAATTTATCTCAAATTTTGCTGCTGATATCGTTTTGTTCAGTTGTCTCATTAGAAAACAGCCATATCGATGATAGTTTTGATTTTTTTATTGTACAGGTATATGTAAAACAAAAAACATTTACGAAACTTTTTCGTGTTATTGAGTTGATATACACATTTCAGCTTTCAGAATAAGGTCGCTCTCCGGAGAATTTACCGTCAAGTTTGTTCCTTTACTGTTCCTCTGCCACGATCTTTTACTCGTTTTTCATCCTGATACTCTCTTGCAAAAGAATAAATGAAGGTTCCCTCCTGTGCCGTAACGTATTGAGAATGAAGAAATATATGCTCTAAGTTAAGAATTTGGGCCAGTGCCAAAAGGTTCTTAAAATAATCCGATTTTTAGCATTCAGAGTTTCTTGCGAGTATGATGCAAAGTGGAAACAGAGTAAAGACGTGTAAAGGATCTCAGGTCATCATGAAAATAGATAGTTCCTCGAGCAATATTTTCGCCGTTCTTGAATTTTCTGTTTTTATTTTGGCGATTTGAGAGCTAGGTTTCTTCTAAAAAATATGTGTATACCAGAAAAGAGACAGGTCTAGTCTCCATGGCACCACAACATTCTTCTCACGAAATCATGTTTGTGTGCCAAGGGGGCCTAAATTGGATTAAATTAGAACGATCCTTATAATTTATTTATATCTTCATTATGCTGGCATTTATTCAATTCTGTTGAAAAGGCAGCAGATCATAAAATTATGTAGATAAGACATATTGTTTAAGAAGGGAATCTTAATTGGCAGGCCAATTTGTTGAGAAAATCCGGAATTTCCGGCGGAATTTCCGGATTTTCTCGAAAAATCCGGAAATTCCGGATTTTCTGAAAATTCCGGCGGAATTTCCGGATTCCGGGTTTTAAAGATAGCCAAGTCAAAGGTTATGTAGGTTGTTGGATGATTACAGGAAATTTCATATCTGTATACAACGAAATTGAGAATAATTCAAACCTGCAGCTATGTTAAGATCTTTTACAACTCCGTCAAAACCAATCTGATGTTTGTATGATAATGCAAGTTGTGACAAAGAATCTCCATTCATGGCAGCATACATCTGGTTAACGATTGTCTAGAAAAATTAATAAAAATGACTCGGTTAGAAGAGAATACGAAACGAGTGCATCTGTAACACGACAGAAATCTAGATCTAAATAATATGCTTCTTCAGTCCAAAAACGCTGCCCACACTGCTTGACATTTGCACGACGCGAACAATGACTAAATTTGAATGACCTAGCTGTTGACAGCTGCATTTGCTACATTGTTGAGGAGCGTTTCCTCTTAAGGCAAGCGCTTTTGTTGACTGAAATGGCTACAAGTGAGAACAACTGAGATACCGAGGCTACGATATAACATTGATAAGAAAATGTATTAAACAAAAAAATTTTGAGGGATCTAGAAGCCATTTCGCTCCAATTGTGACTTTGACTTGGCTTGTTTTCGAAACAGCCAAATCCTAAAAGTTAGTTGTAAATGAATATAGAGCTGTTATGAGAATCCATGTTCCCTGTGGTATCTTTATGTAGTTGTATGTTGATTTCATGAAGATTACGTTGTAACTTTGATGAACAAATAAAAAATGCTAGAGGAAAATTTCAGAACGAGGAGCATTAATGGGCGTTAAGGGGCCAGCTTTCGGATTGTATTGCGTCGCTGGAGGAAACCCTCAGGGTAAATAGGATTTTGTTCCAAAAAAGTAGCAATTTGTTCACTTTCCATGCATATATGAAAATTGTGCCTGTCTGACATTCAGTGCGAGGATCTTATTCCAAGAGATGCATGATTGCAAAATTTGCATCTGGAATAAGTGTCTATGGGGCTATGTAATCATATATTTCAAGAAATAATTAGATCCTAGACTTACAAACTTAGCTAATTTCAGAATTATTGAAATATATTACCCTTGAGGCTGTCAAGGTTGATTTGCTCCTGATAAGTGCATTTTCTTATAAGAAGATGGAAGTATAGTAGTGCCCCGCATATAAGAAACGAATGAATGAATGAATGAATGGATGGATGGATGGATGGATGGATGGATGGATGGATGGATGGATGGATGGATGGATGGATGGATGGATGGATGGATGGATGGATGGATGGATGGATGGATGGATGGATGGATGGATGGATGGATGGATGGATGGATGGATGGATGGATGGATGGATGGATGGATGGATGGATGGATGGATGGATGGATGGATGGATGGATGGATGGATGGATGGATGGATGGATGGATGGATGGATGGATGGATGGATGGATGGATGGATGGATGGATGGATGGATGGATGGATGGATGGATGGATGGATGGATGGATGGATGAAGCAATTCTTTAATGGGATATTCTTCTTGAGACACCTGTTACATTAAATTTTGCCGATGTTAGCTCTAATAAAAATTCAATTCTAGTACTTGAAGACTCTTCGAAAAAGTCAATCATTACCTTATCTCGCTTTAATCTGCTGCTGCTGCTGTCGCTTTTATGGCTATTGTTGGTTTTCCTAACAAACATCTTTGTGATCGAAGTAGCGAAGAATGACTCCAAATGACCAAGACAGCCTGCAATCTCTAACAATATGCTTGAGGTGTTAGGAGCCTGCATCTACAAGTAAGAAGCGTTGCATTAAGGTTTTGTTTTAAAATCTTTAGGTAGAGAAGGAGAAAGCAATACATTATGCAAGGTTTGTCTGTTAGATTTGAAATTTCTAAGTAGCATCTTTGCTTTAAAAACCTTGTCAAGAATTTTCAAGGACTATCTTCAATACTGAGGTTTAATCGCATGATTATGCTTGGAAATTGTAACAATCAATAAATATTCGCTTACTTCTTGACTGAAATGACTTAGCCACTCGAAATAGTGCAATTTGATCTGTATGTTATTTGTTTACTGAATATTGTTCGGGATACTGCGAATTTCCCCTTCTGCAAATCACAAAGGAAATGACGTTAACTCTGATTGGCTCGCTGATCAATGGGACGAGCGAAGCGTTTTGGGGCATGCGCAATTTCACAAAGGAAGGATGAAGGGCGATGACCCTGAGATCGATACTGCGCAGACTCCAAAGCGATTCAATTGGCGTCTGGCTCTTCTAGGGAAAATCCGAAAGACTTTCACTGGTAGTATCCCGAACAAATCCTTTTCCTGAGAATTATAAAGAAGCTGCGGGTTCCGACTGATGTTCCAACTTTTTGAACTTCAGCTGGAATCTTGCTTTGAGATGTGATGACGTAAAACTGATTTTGGAAATGCTCTTACAAAAGTTGCTACATGTCCCCAAGCCTAAAAACCGATTATTATTGACATAAATGTTGAGAATGAAGTCATGATTGCAAGTAATTATATTTCAAATTCTTTCCCAAGGGACAGTCTTAACAAACTCGGTATATATTGGCAATACTAACCATTTTGAAGATTCCAATGGCGTGTATTTGACCAGAGACATTCTTTCGATCATGCAAACGATTTATTTTGCCATGTCTGAATAAATCTTCCAGAATTACATAAGTTGCTTTCATATTTCTGGAAACATATCTCTTCGCGGTAACAGCCTCCCTTGACCGTGGACAAGTGATGTTTTGTGAAGCATGAATTGAGAATTTCTTCGTAGTGGATACAGCAGTGTGATTTGAGTATTTTGCTAGCATTATGTTATAAAATGTTCTTATTGATAAGCATTTCTTGAACTGAGCTGGTACATCTGGAAACAAATGATTTGATAGATGTTAATGAAACGTAATAAAATGCCTTTACTCGTTCAATTTATGGCAAGCTAAGTGTAAGGACTCAGTAAAAATTTTGCTGTGTTAGCCACATGAAAGATTCTGGAGATAGCATTGCCAATGTAAGCCCAAAGTTTGTAGAGGTCAAAACGTCGGAAGCATGTATCTTTACTTTTGAATTGCTTCTGTCTTTCTTTCTTTCAATTAGTGCCACGAAGCCTCAACTCAAAAAATTAAGTAAGTATATCCATATAATCAAAAAGTTTTTTCGCAAGGCAATTTCAAGCAAAGAACAAGATCAAATGTCTAGCAAATGGCATTTTAAAAGTAAATTATAAAGGCTTACCATACTTTTTGACCATTTTTCTATCATTTTGGATATCAGGAATCTAGAATGTACAAGACATTTCGTAGAAATGACAGTGAAGAAAAGCGAAAATTCATAAAACACAAAATGAACAACTTTTTCAATATGCATCTAATACTAATACGGGTCATTCGAATTGTTATAATCTTTACATTAAAACGATTTGCTTTTCCTAAATGGCTATGAGCACTCTTTTAAACTGTAAAGACATAAACAACCGATTGTAATAAACTTTACGTTAGGTAGGTTAGCATTAAGTCTATGCACCAGAATGTTGGCTTTTTCTATTCAATATCAATGTTGCTCCTTTGGCAAAGAACAGCGCAAAATATTTTCTCAGTCATAACTCCATGGCTTTGCATAAGCTGTCATCTCTTAGCTGGATAAAGTCTTTAAAAACGCCAAGCAAATTTAACCATCAGTGTCCAAAGCGATTAATTTAGTTATAAACAGCTTGATTTAGAAATTTAAAATCGGTCCAAATGTCACGGATCGGCCTCTCATTAAGACAAGAACGGCACATTTTTGCCGGCAGATTTTGAAATCGGTACACTTGGAAAACAGAATTCTAACCGGCATCGAATGAACAATCGAAAATGTTGAAAACAGAACATTTCTTCGAGGCTTTTGGAACGAGACTGAAAGGTTTAGGTCAATCTTTTTGGGCATTAAAGTCTTGCAACGAGTTTTTCAACATCAAATTTCCAACCGTTTTCAAATTGTTCCGGCATCGTGTAAGCGCTAGCTCAAATATTGCTACCGCAATAATTTCACCGTTTTCAAAAGATGCCAGCATCATGTGAACGTAGTATTAGAAAAAGGGTACCTCTTCTGGTTGTAATGCTCTCCTCCGATAAAGCCTCACACAACAGACCATTCCATGGAAGCCACTAAATCCATAAAAACCACCAATATTCCATGTACCATGACTACTCTTGAAAAACAGCGAGTTGAATCTATGATAAAAATTAGCAAATCTTGTATCAATATGCAGGAAAGTCCTGAATTACAACATCAGTGTGGGTAAATACATTTGCTGCGATCACACAAAAATCAAGCCCGTTATAGCCTTAATTGTTTCATTTTCTTAAAATTTATCTTTGACATCAGAAAGTAAGGCATTACAACGATACAAAGACGCCCAGTCATGACTTCATTTTCTTTGCACAAAGTGAAGAAAGTGTACAAGGTTGACTATGATACAAAAGGGAGATCTATTCAGACAACGTTATTCAGTAAGCAACTCTTTCCTAAAGCGCCTGTTTCATCCAGAACTCTTTGCATGGGTCGTCTCTTCGTTGGCTTTTGTTGCCGCCATTTTCACAGCCCATGAAAATAACGACAACAGAGGCCAACCAAGAGAAGGTACGTGCAAGGCATGCTGGATGAAACAGACCCTTTAACATCATATTAATTCACGTGACTAGTCATATTCCATGTACGCAGCTTGGCTGAAAAGTTTCTTGCAACTGTAACCTTTCAATGATAAGATAAAGCTATATTTCCGTACGGTGTCCTAAAGAGTTGCAAACAAAATGATGTCATCTGTTGATACTTAAAATTGTGGATAAATTTCAAATAGAAATTAGATGTCTTCAAACTTAAAGAGCATTCTTTATCATTACACAGTGCTATTTATTTGCAGCAATAAACATTTCGCTTCAAAGCACCATATGTCGTTTTCTGCTCTTGGATCTAGTTAAGATTTACTTTGTCCAGTAAAGGCCAGAAATACACCACAATAATTCGTTACTTACGCATGGCTATATTTAAAGTAGCGACCCTGATTCATGACATCCGTGACACTAATTTGTGCCTAAAATGCAAATGAAATTTATTCAAAAGTCTTACAACGAATTGTAATCAATTGCAGACTTCAGCAAAGCTGGCAAGAATCGACATTTTTCAATGCGTACTCTGGAATTGACGTGAACCTAGACTTTGCCAAAAGGACCCATTTGTATGACAGAATTTTCAGAGAATTTCTAACTCTTTAACATGAATTTCAGGAAATTTCGTAGCCATTTCAATGAATTTTGTCGATTTGAGGATGCAAGGTCTATTCAAATTTCTTCATTTGTGATAACAATTTTTAAAAAGCTACCCATCTACCAGAATTAAGGTTAAAAGCAGACCCATATGAAGGGAACTGCTGGTGACAAAACCCACCCATATGAGCGGTACTTTAAATATCATTTAACAGTCAATTAAAGGAATTACAGGAAATTCTTGACAACACTTAATTGATATAAAGTATTGTTTGGAATGCCTTTAAAACAGTTACACCAACCTGATTTCCATCTATACTGATAACAATATGAATCCACTTCCTTAAAGGTAGAGGTTGATTTGTGACAAATGCTTCTCCTGCTCCTTCTTCATTGTGAACTTGAAGATGAAGATGTCCTGAAGGATAATGCAATTTGAATTGATTTCATTTCAGCTTTCATTGTTGGGGAGACGAGATATGCTTTGTCCGAGGAAACTTATGTGTTCCCCCGTGCAGTAGGTTATAGCTCATGCGCAGTAGCGTTTTGAGGTTGAAGCTCTGACGGGCGCATGAGCTTTACAAGAACCAAATGAAAATAGTGTTGATGCCCAGTATAACAAAAACGGAAGGTAACCATGTAACCATACAAAATTAGGTACAGTGGAGTTCTTGAAAGGTGATCTGAAGCGACAATATTTATTGATGCAAGTGAATGGCAATTTTAAATAACAAAGAATGTCATTTATAATCTTGCAATAACTTGTTTCATTTTCAAATTATCCACTATGTTTTCAAAAGGAAAGTCACTCGAACCTGGGGGGAAGGTACTTGATTGTTAAGTGATACTGGGCATGCCGCTAATATGAGTAGGTTTTTCACCTGAAATTCCGTACGTATGGGTCTGCTTTTAACCTTAATTCTGGCAGATGGGCAGCGTTTTCTAAATTTTTATCACAATCGAAGAAATTTGAATAGACCTTGCATCCTAAAATAGACAAAATTTATAGAGATGGTTACGAAACTTCCTGATATTCATGCAAAAGGGTTCGAAATTCTTGAAACATTCTGTCATACAAATGGGTTCTTTTGTCAAAACCCAGATTCACGTCGAGTCACGTTCAAAGTTAGGTACCCCCCCCCCGGGGGGACTCGAAGTGCTTTCCTTCAACTGACATGCCTTTCTAACCACCAAATCATGATATCGGTCTATGAGACAATTTCTAGTACATTTATTCAGCTCAACTTAAATGTCTCCTATAACTGTAACCTTTAAAGGATCAGATGAAGCTATATTTCAATATATAATCCTAATAATTTGCAAACAAAATGACGTCATAAACTGAAAACTAAAATCTGTGGACAACTTGAAAACGAAATGAGATATCAATAAAATTTGAACAGGATTCCGTATCATTCGACAGTTCTGTTCATTTGCATCAATTAAAAATTTTCGCTTCAGCTCACCTTTGAACAAGGAGAATTCACAGTAAAATACAGATCAAAGAGACGGACCGGTGCATTTTGTTTTTATACTGGGAAGTTTGTCATATCAATAATTCATTAACCCGGGTAACTCAGAAAATGACCCGCTGTTCAAAAAATTCATTGAAGCAAATTTACTTGCACTGTGATTATAAAAATTATTGTTGCTAATAGCTACAAAGCATTTTCGAAAGTTTTTTTGGTAATTTTCAAGATAGAAGTCCTATGTTAAATTTGAAAGATTCGAAAATTCATTCTACTATACCATCCAGAAAATTGCCTAAAAACGCATGATCAAAGGCCTCTCGAAATAAAAGAAACGTGACTTGTCGGTGATCCTTTCTTGCATAATCGTTTTTCAGAACAATGAATAAGGTCATGGAAATACTCAAATGGATTTCAAATAGAGTTCATATGACCTAGAAGATTTGACAGCCCATTTTAGGCCATTTTCCGGATGTTCTTAACAACTGATTTTTTAATTTCCAAGAAACTACCACTTTGAAAATTACCAGCGAATTACGAACTTATTTCAATACTTTAGCTATTAGAAAAATCAATTCCCATAATTATTGTGCACCTGCTTCTGTGGCAGTGATTGTTCAAAAAGGGGGACATATAATCAGTGGCGTAGCCAGGTCCCTGCCTTTGGGGGGGCAGAGTGCGAGCGCAGCGAAGAAATACGGGGGTCCGGGGGCTTGCCCCCGGGAAAATTTTTGGGGGCCACGCCCTTCAGACGCTCGGAAAATGAGGGAAACGCCCTTTTCAGTCATATTTTGCATCATAAAGATGACTACATTGAACACAAAAGGCAGGACGTTTTGCTAAATTTTCGTCAAGAAATTATCCTCAATATTGCAAGTTACTCTAAGAAAGCAAAAGAAGAATTCTTATTCAGTTACAAGCGGTCCAACATATCAAGTACAAAATACGAAATAAATCTTAATAAGTGGGGACATTGAAATGGATGGGTCCAGGGTCGAGTCACCAGAAAAATCTTTGATGACATGCATTCTACTCTGGCTTAGAATGCCTCTGCCAACATTGTTCAAAAATTTCTTCGGATCCCGCATTCCTCTCAGGTACGCCACTGGAAAACCAAGAATGCACCCTAACTAAAAAGTAGACAAAACTTTCGGTGCCGCTCTTATAATGGAAGGGACGAAAGCTTTTTTTTTTTCTTTCAGTCATATCTGAATTCTCGCCAAAATTTCGCAATTTAGTACCATGGGTGCCTAAGACAAAACAAGTAAAAGGACAACAGCTGAGAAAGTCTGAACTTTGAATTGTTTTGAAACACTGATAAAAACTCTAGAAAGCGCAACGATGCTTATGGACAGGGCTGTCGAGAGCCAGCTCGGGCCCTGGAGTAATCTATGGAGTATACAGAGCATGAAGAAAATGCGAGCGAAGCGAGCCGAAAATTTTTGAGAAGCACAAACAGAATTTCACTCGATGGTTGAAATGTCACATCACTGTAGAAGAGATGCACTGTCGATTAAAGTTGAGGAAGGTTTAAGTTGGATTCATAAATTCTTGTAATGCTGGATATATAGGAAAACGCAGAAATCGTTCAAGAAAACAAGTGGCAGCATAAGTACACATGGAAGGAGGAATTCTTGATAGAAGTGCGAAACGAAGCGAGAAAAATTCGAAAGATGTGATTAATTGTATTGTATGTTCTGTGCCAAATAGACTCATACACATACCAAGTTGAAGTGGTGCCTAGGTCGGTTTCAAAGAAACTAATGAAGCTGCATGCCTTGCCTGGACATTATAGCAGGCCAGGGTACAAAGATGATCCCAAGATGATACAGTGATGAGGCAAGTATGGACGTGCGAGCGAAGCGAGCAGAAAATTTTTGATTTTTTTGTTGGCTAAATCGCACCAAGATGTCACTTATTAGGGCAAGAATTTCATTCCTGTTTCTTTTATAACATTGACAAATCACGCTGCCACAAGTGTTGGAGAAAAATGCAGCCGATCCCCCCCCCCCCTCCAGTTTCTCAACGGATTTGGGAGAATTACAAAACTCATCTCTGGCGATGATTGGGGGGGGCGGCCGCCCCCTCTTGCCCCCCCCTGGCTACGCTACTGCATATAATGTATATCATGATTAATTTTTTATTCATCATACAGGCATTTGAAGAACAGATGTAAATCCAGTTTTGCTGCCAAATGATGAGTAACAATTTTGAAGGCTCTCTGTCATTGTATCAACTAAGGATCAAAGAAGTGAGGTATTTTGATGATGATTGGTATGGATAGCATAAATTTACTCCATGTAAGTTTACTTACCTTTGCGATTTATCAAAACAACAGGTGAAAGGAACTGTAAAGAAAGGCGATGGGACAACATTTCACAGTAGTCGCTAGAGCAGTATTCTAAAAGATATATCCAGGAAGTCAATGTGAACCTGGAAAAGGAAAAGAAGACAAGATTGTTCAAGAACCTTTGTCACATTTTGAGACTGGCACAGTTACATAAGACTGAAGTAGACGTAAAACTTCTGCTACAGCAAAACAAAATTGGCTGTAGCAATACATCAAATGAATATATTGTTACACACATTGTTTCCTTCTTTTTAATACATTTTAAACAAATACCAAGGATATATACAAATCAGAGGCTTTTATACAGCCTACCTTCTAATCAATGGGTGTGTATTAGTTACATACAGCATAACATGCATTTTGAAATCCGCTAGAGTTATGACAGAGTTGATTTCTCAGCTAAGGGGTGCATCACTCCCTAAAAATTCTGTAAACCATTCGCAAAATTCCTTAAAGAAAAGTAAAAATTCCCCAGGGGGTACATGACTTGTGGATGGACGGGGGTCTGCCGCCCTGTTTTCAGAAAGGTACCCTCTTCTAATTACCGAAACTTGCGATCATACCCACTTTTATGATGAATTTTGGCGGAAATCCACCCATTTTTTGCTATTTTTCGCCAATTTCTGGATAACCCACCCTTGTTTATGGAAAATCTGCCGAAAAAGGGACCCTTGTTTAGAGAATTTGGGGCCCAAAAACCGACCCATATGGGCGGCACATACCCGTACCTTCAACATGTTATGTACCCCCCCCCCAGGGAAAAATTCTCCTAAAATCCAATTGCTTTTAAACATGACTTGCAAAGAGCATAATAACAATTAAGATATTTACCTTGCTTTTGACATTGTGTGGTTTCTTATAGCATCTTTGGTATGCTTTGGCCATCTCAAGGGCTTTATTTTCCTGTTTTTAAAAGAGAGATCCAATTCAGTACCTTTATTCCCAAAAAGCCTCTTGTTCATGCAGTACAAAAATATGCTGTTCAATGAGCATACTGTATATATTGATGATAAGTCTGAATGTAAACATAGGAGGTTTTCAAATTGTTTTGTGGTACAATTTTGGCCATAAATGCAAAATTGCCTAAAAATTTGAACTAGTGAAATCAAAAAGGTGGTGACATAATTATAAAACATGATCATAACATCTCATCATACCTCATAAAACCCATCTCTGGTTCTCCTGAAATTGCTAATTGAGACTTGGTCAATGTAATAACATCTGCAGGAGAGAAATTTTACCCACATTAGAGGGATTTTACAGAAGCAAAACAATTAAACTCAGGATAACAGTTCTCAAAAGAGAAAAACAAACTTAAATCAATCCCATGACTGGTGTGCTCTAAAGTTAAAGGTTAGGGAGATCTGCTTACCCTGTTATTTTCCATAATTCAATTGTGTGTTGATGACACACCACATCGTTATGCTTGGTGTACTAAAATGAGCTGTGCTCTGTTTAGAGGCAACCATAAGGAAATTTTTATCCATTTATGTTTTCAAACCGTGAAGAAATTAAAAAAATTAGCAAATACACAGTGCTGTGTTGCTTCCTCTATCTCAAACTTGTCAAAAGCAATTTTCTCAAATATATTTGAGATTTTAGACATGCAATTTTGTTGCAGTTGGCTGCCACAAAAGGAGGTATCTTTGGCACCCAAGGTATATACAAGAACTGATGGATTTACCTATCTGGCATTTTTACCATAAGATTCATCTTCAATATAAAAATAGCCAAAAATGTTCAGAGCAAAGTTTTTCCCCTAACAACAACAGACTGTTACCACACAGAACAATGGAAAAGCTGTTTCACCTGCTATGTTCTTGCAGTAACCAATCCTTTTACTTTCCATAATAGTCTTCAATTTTAAGTTCCATGCTGGAGTGTATGTTGGCAACTCAGCTCTATCCCAGGGTCTTTTCAGAGGAAAACTCAACCTTTTAATTAGATTATAGGACATTAATCTATTAGATTCATTCAATATGCAGGCAGTAATTTTCAGACTCTGTGCAAAATAATCTGTAGGATTTTCAAAGTTCCTTGAGTCAAAATAAACAATGTTGTGAGGAATTCTAAAATGAACAACAAAGGTTTCAGCTTTATCATTTGAGGCTGGAAACTTTTTGGTGCCAAGCAGTCTACTCTTTCCTTCTTTGCTTTCCAAATGTAACCAGACAGAAAGAGTATTTTGCTGTTCTTCAGTCAACTTTGCAGTGATTGCAACTTCTAGAACATCATCGGTGAGAATTGTGTCTTGCTGCTCTATCCAGAGAAAGATTCCATCATTGCTGTGTGCAAAAAAATCATTGAAAAACATTGTGGCAAAGATGAGAAGCATTCCCTTCATCATCTGCACTGACATTTTGATGATACAAAACTATTTTTCCTCATGAAAAAATGATACCACTTGTTAATTTCTCCAAATAACTTTTTTCTCCAAAAAACAAACTTCACTGGACAAAAACATCTTTTCCCATCTCATCTGGGAACCCTTTGAAATTAAAAGCATGTGATTATTGTTGTACGCAAATAACATTTCTTCAGGTCATAACTGTTGTAATTCTTTGCTACCATTCAAACGTCAACATTTTGTAAATCAAGGTTATACAAAACAAATGTTTTTCCACCACTTCTTGTCTTTGCTATTGCTCTTTGTAGTATCAAAATCGTGAATGAGGGTGGATAAAGTTCTTTGCCAACATAGGACACCATAAGCTTAACGCGAGCTGCATCTTGAAGAATCAACTGGCTTCGTAGCACTTCTACAGCCAAGCAACCAAGCACGAAATCTATTTAGCTAAAGGGCCTAAAAATTTTGAGGTATCTCTTGTTGGGGCCTGAAAGAAAAATCACTTCTGCACTGTACAAGTCCAGCCTTTCATGCGATGGTAGCAGTAAAAAAACTCCAGGCCGCTCTGCCAACGAAATTTTACAGCCAAATTCTATATCTTTCTGAGGATTTTCAGCCAAATAATTTCGCTCCACTCATCTGCCTCACCTTCTGGATGTTGTGTATGTGGCTTCACTGTTCTTTTGCACTCGTGGCAATTGAATTGCATTGAATGCTGTCGCCATTTTGGCCGGTTGCTGTGAAACGGAGTTCTTTTCCCGCCAAAATTTCAAAAAAGACATCAATGCCAAGACAGAATTGCAGATGACAGCTTTCGAGCTCTAAACACGGGGGGAGGGGGGTTCCCAGCTAAATTTCGGGTAGGGGTGTGCCGCCCACAGTCTCAAAATCGCAACGTTGGTTGAGGGGGGGGGGGGGGGTGACAGGGGGAGTCTTTGGTACCGGTACCAACTCATAAGGTACCAGGTTCTATCCAAATGGAAGGTATTGGTACCACCGAATTTGGGGGAAGAAGCTAATAACTGATGATTAATATAGTACACTTAATCATGAATATAACGAATTCTGAAAGGATTCTACGTCATTTCCTCGTGAGACCAATGGGCAAGACCAAATCACTCCTGACCACGTCACCGTGGCATCTCAGATCTGTATCATTGTCTGCACATTGTTAAAAGCTAAAAATTTGTTCTAGGAATTCTAAAATCATCCATGGACGATATTTTATTTGTAACGACTCATATAAGCTTGGTACCGGTACCCCTACCTTTGGTAACAGGTTCCACCACGTTTGCACAATGTTGTACCAGGTACCACCCCTCTGGTAGCATGGTACCACTACCCTGTCACCTCCATATTGCCTAGACCAATTTTGGCGAAAATGACACCTCTTTCCCTCCTGTTCTCAACCGTCAAGCTAATTTAGATGTTACAGTAAATCGCTACTGCGCATGTGATCTGGAGCCCTTTTCAGGGGATTCTTTGAAGCTCACAACAGAGCCAGCTGTCATTTCTTTTAACCAGGGTCTATAGACCCTGTTTTAACTGATTGTGAGTGCAAGCCAAGAACAATAAAGCCAGCACCTTTTAAACAGTTGTGAGGCTCTACTACCAAAAGTAAAGACATGATGTTGCTCTGAACTTTTCTGCTGGAGATTTTGAACTGTTAAAAAAGAAATATTTCAATGGAGAAAATTTTATGTTTTAGGTCACGACCCGGGGGGGTACATGACTTGCGGATGGACGGGGGTCTGCCGCCCGGTTTTCAGAAAGGTACCCTCTTCTAATTACCGAAACTTGCGGTCATACCCACTTTTATGATGAATTTTGGCGGAAAACCACCTATTGCTTACTATTTTTCGCCAATTTCTGGATAACCCACCCTTATTTATGGAAAATTTGCCGAAAAAGGGACCCTTGTTTAGAGAATTGGGGGCCCAAAAACCCACCCATATGGGCGGCACATACCCGTACCCTCAACATGTTATGTACCCCCCCTCCGGGGGTCACGATTAAAACCGTTTGACCACGCTGAATTTTGTGGTACTGTGATTCAAACATGCAGACGAAGATAAGAAGAAGATCAAGGTTGTATCCAATTGATAGATTTATACTCCCTGTTAATTTGTCAAACAATTAGCTGCTAAAATTTACATCTACAGACAATTTGAATACCAAAAGCAATTTTCTGATATGGATTATGGGTATCCCAAAAGGCACCTCTTGAGTCAAATTTCATGGGTGGCACCAGAAATCTTCCAACAGAGGGGCTGGAGCTTCCGACACGGGAGCTTAAATGACTGCAGTTTTTATACGTCATTTTGCCAAAGTTTCTCCAACAAGAGCCTAAAATTTCTTTCGACGGGGGCTAGGTTTTCCGAAGGGAGGGCTGTAACCCCCTTTTCCTCCCCTGGCGCCACCACTGGACAAATTTTTAACTTTCAAGCATTCAGTTTTGTTTAATTTGGTTTAATTCAATGATAATCCCTGCTGACATGCCGATCGGGAATCAGAGACGCAGGAACAGAGGGGCCCTCGCGACACGTGCAACCAAGACATTGCAATAAAGAAAAGTTTCTGTTTTGTTTCAGAAAGTTCCCACATTTTCAAGGAACTTATCTGATAAACACGACGACCCTAAGTGTCGTAGCCTTCCCCCTTGACTTCTTAGACCCTGTCGGCAGAGAAAATAAACTTTGAGGTAAGGCAAGTCTATAAGCTATCTCTGCATTCAAAACCGTATCTATCTCTTTAAAGGACAATTAATGTACCGGGTGAGCCAGAAAAAATTTCCCACTTTTGAAAATTCATAACACCAAGACTACTTCACGGATTTGAATCATTCAAATTCTAGTTAAAAGTCGAAAGATCGAAGTATTGTCGTGATTTTTCTCGCTGTCCTACCAGCACTAGAAGGATTGGTAAATTCAACTTTATAAAAATTTCATGGTTGCAAAATGATGGAAAAAGGGCCTAAAACATTGACCATTCAAATCGAGCAATAGGCCATGGGCGTTTCACCTCCCTCAAGAGCTGTTAGACATTGATTTTCAAACAAATACGAAAGATTTTCAATCCCCAGGCAATTAATGCCTAGAGGATATCTCTCACCCATGAGAAGTTGCATTTCCTTCATCATTCTGTGCGAGAAGTCATTTATGCATTGATCGATGTTTAGGCCATTTTTCAGTCATTTTGCAACCATGAAATTTTTGTAAAGTTGAAGTAACCTATATTTGTAGTGCAGGTAGGACAGCGAGAAAAATCACAAAAATACTTTGAACTTTCGAATTTTAATCATTCAAATCTGTGAATTAGTCTTGGTAATATGAATTTTCAAAAGTGGGAACTTTTCTCTGGCTCACCCGGTATAACTTGACAAAATGGAACGTGACATAGCAGAGCACTAAGAACTATAAGCCAACTTTCTTAATTAAGTTGGCAAGGATAATCGAAATAAAGACTTTTATTCCAGATGGCATGTCAGACACTGCACATTCGTGCGCGAGAAATCATGTTTTTGAATCCTTGCGTAGCTCAAAGACTCATTCTTCGAAAAAAGAAACATCAAGCCATTACTTTCTTTCTTTGCACGTCAACTGTTAATCTATCGTGTCGAAAATGGTTGAAAAATGAAAGGGAATTTTCAGGACACTTTCAGAATGAATTTATAGCTTCCAGCACTCATAGATCGCAGTCCCTGCTGCATATGATTGCGAATTATCTTTGCCAATTAGGGCTCGAATCTTTGCAAAACTTTAAAATTAAATTTGTAAAATGTTATTGCCTTATTCTTTCAACTAAACAGATTAAAGGGAACTTGAGAACGTTTGCCATGATTCCAAAAAGAACATTGTTGGTATTATTATTATTTTCAGAGTTACAGCATTTTTAACATTTCTGCAGGTTTTGAAGTTGTGACGTCATCAAAATGCTAAATCGTAAAGCATAGAAGTTACAGATCTCTGTTTGCTACCATCTTGTAGATCGTCAAAAACTGATTATTTCTTGTATTGATCATTTTGACTTTCCTCGATCAGTTCACAATTTATGGTGCTTTTAATATTTTTCAAAGCTTCCGATACCTCCTGTCATACATCCTTTCATAAATCTTAAAACGGTGAAATTCCCAGAATAATGATGATATCGCAAATGCTCTATCTGGAATTATGGCAAATGATCTGATGCATCATTCGATCTATTCAGTGGAAAGAATTAGGCAACAACATTTTACACACTCAATTTTTAAATCTTGCAAAGGTTCGAGCCCTGTGTTATCTTTGCGATGATTAATTCTGGCGTCATTGCCGCAGTTAACACTATTACACTACGCTTTTATGTAATCATTGATACATTTGAAGGTGATCTGAGTTGAAAATTGTTATTAATGCAAATGAATAGCACTGTTGAATGATAAAAAATGCGGTTCAAAATTTTCTTTATATCTTGTTTCATTTTCGAGTTATCCACTGATTCGCGCGATTGGCTCATGACGTCATTTTGTTTGCACAAAGTAAAGAAATTATACAAGATTGACGATGCTGAAAGGACATTGTTGGTATTTTAAGATATAGCGCTGATTGGAACTCATTTATTGAGTCCAAATAAATTGGTCTTCTTAACCTCAATCTTTTTCCTCAAGTAGCATATTAATGGCAGATTCCATCCGAGCGAGTCTATCATCCTGGCGTAACTGTTCAAGTCTCGATTTCATGTAGATGTGATTCTCAAGTTGGTCTACTCTCTCTGCTAGTTTATCTTCGTTCCCCTGAGTTGTCGGCGAAGCTACGTTGACTTGTTCATTGATCACAGATGGTCTCCTGTTGAAGAGAAAATAGAGAATAGAGAAATATTATTCATTTTTTCAGTTGGTTATCAAGACAAGTCCGGGGTTGATATCATTGATGCTAGAAAACAAACTTATTAACTCCTGCCGTGAATAATGAACATTTTCCCACATCTTGAATATCGTAACCGCCGTAAATTAGTAAAACATTCTGCAAATTTAGGCCAAACATCATCGGCAATTTTTCATCCAAACACGATGAAGAGACTAGCAGCGATTAAGAGGCAATAAAACAACAAGAAGGGCTCGGCCTCGTTGAGCGTCACGTCAGAAAAGCACAGATTCTTCGTCTCTACGACGTCACTATCATCAAGTCGCGATTTCACATAGGAAAGACGAAAATAGTGGGAAATATATGAAACACCATTCATGACAGTATCATCTTGTATTTTATTATCAATTTTACCAACCCCACCCTTGTCCTGGAACTTTGTTAAAGAGAGTCAGATGCAAGAAAGGGTAACGGTTCTTTTGCGTGTGCACTATCCCGTAAGTATAGGCATGCATGCCAAAACATGTTTACATTACCTTCCTCTTCGTTGGGGTTCCAAAAAAATCAGTTGAGCTGCTAATCCAGAACTGTTCTAGAAGGTTCCGTCTACCTTTGGATTTTACCAAGAACCATAAATCTCACTCAAAAACCACACTCCTTAGTGGGTTTATCGTAGACGTAGGAACCGGGGGGCACTGGGGGCACGTGCCCCCAAGATCTTGCAACAAACAAAGAAGTGTCCTTTTAATTTTTAGAAAATGTCCCCTTTTTTCCTGAGGAAAAAAGTGCCCTCGGAGTGTTGTGCCCCCCCCCCAGTATCAGATGGTTCCTACGTTCCTGGGTTTTATGCTACCATCGAGTTGTTGGTTTTCTTTTAGCTGCTTAATGGAGATCTCACACAAGATCAGTATTCTCGAATTTCAGGCTTTTCCGATCAACAAGATAACTTAGCAAATGCATGAAGTTAACATTTGATGAAAACTGTATTTAGTTCAGATTCAAAGATTATTACAGGCAACTTCAATGCAAGGGGATAGAAACATGCGATTTTCTTTGTCCAAACCTCAATTGACGACTCAACGCTAGCGCATGTACTTTCAATCCTAATGTCCTGTACAGCATCGCGTCCAACTGCAAAAAATCAATCAAATGGCCAAACGCTAGACTGATAAATTTCCTGATGATAGCTGTTACTACCTTAACCATTACCTCAATTACTACTCACCTGTTACATTCATTACATTCATGGGTGGGCACTGGGGGCATCTGCCACCCAATATTTTGAAATAAACAAAGAAGTGCCCTCTTTACTTTTAGAAAGTGCCCCCTTTTTCTTAAGGAAAAAGTGCCCTCGAAGTGTCGTGCCCCCCATGTTTGAGATGCTTCCTACGTCCCTGGTTATATTACAGTTCTGGAGGAGGACTTTGCCAGAATCGAAGCAGTAACGCGAAGTTCAACGCGAAGTTGATGTTTTGTCATTTGTAAACGGGATGGGCTATCTCTAGGAGTGCGAGCGAAGCGAGCGCTTTCACTTTCTCGTAGGTTTTCGTCGCCACGTACAAACATTTGTTATGTCTTTTGTCCCATACAGTAGACATCCGTGTATAAGAACCTACAATTTAGCAAGTAAGCTTGAGTTTTTGAACAATGAAGATAATGGATCGGTTCTAATAAAATAGGAGTCTAATGGGAGTCTAATCAGAGGTGATTAAAGGGAAGCGACATGGTTAAAAGCTGGCCCGGACCAGGTCAAAAATATTATCTATTGTACTTGATAGCTTAGACGCATCCGGTTTCATTGTGTAGCTAAAGAAACAATAGATTTGTGTTCGTTTCTCTGGCCTATTTATAGCGACTATGGGATATAACTATGTCTATTCCCTTTAAAGGCAGACTGTCGTGGGGTTCCTGTAAACCGTGGAACGACATAACGACTAGTAACGACATAACGACTAATAACGAGCTATCAAATTACAGTATCGAGTTGTCTGTCCAATTTGATGTATCCACCGGACCACCATGAGTACGGAATGAACTGATCAGTGGATCTAGGGGATAGCGGAGCTCGCGAATTTTCTCTTTCTTTGGAAAGCAAAGTAAGAAACAAGCAAGCTGATCAATTCTTTTCCTCTGTATCCCCCTTGTTTCGTGTAAATGTGTGAGTAGAAGATGAAAAGAATGGTTCCCTGTTTCCAAATCCTTTTTCCTAAAGCTTTTTAATCCGACCCTTTGGATCGTGTACTCTATAGACTTGCCCCAAGTCTATTTCCTCAATCAAAAAAATTGGGAAAAGGAAAAATCGGGAAAAGGACCTTTCAGATCGACTTATTACAGATGACATACCTTTTCAGATCGACCAATGACCGATGGCAAAATAACAGTTATCATGCAGACTGCGCTCATTTTCAGTTAACCACACAAAATGTGTTTTGAATTCAACTTCAGAAAAGTGAATCATAGCAAAATGTTTATTCATAGAGTTAAGATGAATTCTTTTCCGAGTGTGAATTTACATGTTAGTTGCTTTAAAGTCTCAATAGGCACCGTAGAACGTTTTAAAAGATTTCGTTCTTTAATTATTAGATATTAGATATTAACGTATTACGTAAGAAAATTTGGCAGCAAAATATCCCTATGATTGAAGAAATTATCCATAAGCCCCGGACCTCAGCTTCTTTTACCGCCATGAAGAAGGACACCGCACTAATCTCTCTGGTTTTGTCTGGAGCATGAACATGCAATGTTGTTGCTCATAACTCCATTTTCAGATTACTAATTTCTTCTTATGATATGCCAAACTGTAAGTTGAAATGTCTAGAATGTAACTAGAGTGAATAGAAATTTTCAGGTTCAAAAAACTTTTTTCTCTGTGTTCCATCAAACATCGGAACTTTTTTTGGGACACCCGGTATTAGTTATGTTATGTTGCCAAATACTCTATTGGTTATGGTAACTATTATCGAGCCATTAAACTGTTATGTTATTTTGCCAAGAACTCTCTCTCTCTTATGGTGAAACTATTATTAGGAAGCCAAGGGATGTTGTCTATACCTGCAAATGTCGTTGTTGTTGTGTCAGGAAAAAATTGTAAGGAGACAGGGAACTATTTTTTTCATCTTCTACTTACACATTTACGCGAAACAAGGGGTACAGACGAAAAAAATTGACGAGCTTGCTTGTCTCTTATTTTGCTTTCCAAGGAAACAGAAAATTCGTGAGCTCCGCTATCCCTTAGATCCGCTGATCAGTCCATTCCGAACTCATGGTGGTCCGCTTGATACATCCATTTGGACAGACAACTCGATACTGTAATTTGATAGCTCGTTATTAGTCGTTATGTCGTTATTAGTCGTTATGTCGTTCCACGGTTTACAGGAACCCGACTGTCGTGGTTGTGAAGTTGAAATCAAAAACAAAGCTCTAGCCTTTGAGTAATTACCAAGGCTTTATGCTCTTGGATCATACTTTGTTTTGAGAATAAAGGGAATCAGATCATTATCATCTTTGTGAATTTCACTGTACAGAGAAATTACTGAGCCATGCCTAATTCTTTTCTTCTTGATTGTCTTGTTTATCCAATCAGTACCACGACAGTGTGCCTTTAACTTACCTTTGAGGAGTGCTAAATCCAGACAAATTCTCATCAGTTGTAGGTTTATTTCCTTTTCCATCACGTGCAAGTCTCTCATTGGCTAGAGCGATAATCTTATCTTTCGTTTCTGGGTATTCCCCAAGTATATTGTTCAAATCTTGTTTTGTTATGACAAATAGTTCGCTGAACCCAACAGAGCGCACATTTGATGTACGTCGATTTCCATATGGGCCTATGTTCAACAAACTAATTTCACCAAAATAGAACCCAGGCTCTAAAACAGCGTAGACAGTACAACCATCTGCTGACACAACTTCGACTCTTCCTCGATGAATGATGTACATTTCATTTCCGACATCTCCTTTTCGGCAGATATAATCACCTACAAACAGAAAATTAGTCACATCCTCAGACATTTAGAACTTGACACTGTGCCCTTACTCAGTAAGGTAAAAGGGAAGCCCACAACAGACTTACTTTGCATCAACAGCTTCGCTACAGAAGGAGAAAAGAGTTGCATAGCCTTTGTTCGAATGTTAAATGATCGACAAGGTGAAGGTGGTGAAGAAAAGGCTTTTGGCGCCAAGCGCGGGATCACAAAGGTAGCTACGCGCTAATCGAGTCCGCGACCCCTTGCCATGATGCTCAAGTGGTGGGACCCTACTGGACATCGAACCCATTCCACCTGGATATTCTGGCTGCAAAGTCAAAGGATTATTACATCACTGTGCCACAATTAGCCTAGAAGAAGCCAATCTCCGATGTCTGCAACAGACCGAGAACTTCAACAAACGAATAAACGACAAAAAGATGAAAAAAGCTAAATGAAAAATGGGAATACAGACATATGATTGTTAACAAGAGAAAATGTGGCTACAAATTAGCTTGGAAAGTATGGTTTTTGAAAATTTCAAGCAGCGAAAATTTCTTAAAATTCTCATTCCTTGAGCACTGAGCACTCGGGATTTCTTATACATTTTATAGTTTATATTATGTTTCATATCATACTTCATATCTATACTTCATATCTAATTCTTTTAAGGAGGGTTGCTCTTCAACAAATTGGTTTTCAAGGAACCCTCCGATAAAAGCATTTTATTACAATTCAAGTTATAAAATAAAAAGCTATTAATTGATTCAAACTATAAAACCGTATTTACAATATTCAAAACTTATTTTCAATGATATTCAAATTTCACAATCAAAACGAGAGAAAATAGTTTCTAAATAATTTCCTTGAAACTATGCATCGGTTGCCTGCTTTGGCTCAGATGGTAGGTTCTTCCATACCGTAGCTATGCACTTCTATAGAGGAACATCTCTGGCAATTTACTGACCTTTTCATGAGGTTGAAGTAGTCAAAAAGACTAAATACCTTGGTGTGCAAATCGACTGCTCGTTGAATTCGAAAAAAAAACAAATCAAGGCAGCTTCAAGCAAGGTCTAAAGGGCAGTTGGCTTTTTAAGGCATGAGGAGTTTTATCAAATTCTTGATACTTGCATTTCACAATAACATATTGTGTGGCCAGGGTTTTTAGTGATTCGAGAGTTTCTCATAAAGAATACTTGTGCTCACCTGGCAAAAACAGCTGTATTCTGAGACGCAAAACAAGCTCACAGAGGAATCCATTATCGCAATCTTGCAGCATATTACACTTTCGAAGAGTGTCTAAATGAACATGTACAGCAATTTCAGCTTGCAGCTTTTTAGGTAAACAACTCAAGACCTCGTCACTACTCTGATGTTTGTTGTTTGACCATACATAATCAAACCAATGGATTACTCTCTTTCGAATGCCATATGGGAGCTTGTGATGCTGCATGTATGCCTGTACGACAGAAATATTGTTAACATTCTTTTGAAGAGAGAGAGATTTCAAATCAAATTCTCTCCAACAGTAAAAGACGTGATATTTCAGATAACAGACATATGATGATGATGATAATATTTATTCACAAATCAGCTAAAACTAAATACTTACTGATTTGTACGCCCTAGAAAAAGCAGTGCTTATCTAGTCTAGGGCGCTTACATGAAACAACAAAATAACAAAACATTTAACTATTATAAATTGACAAAGTTATAAAAATGGAAATGGAAAACATATGGGTACAAGGCAGGGGGCTACGGATGCTGAAGTCCCTCAAATTAGGCAATATTGGCCGCATATAAGCCCCTTAATATAAGGAAACCATAAAAGCTTAAGGAGGAGCTCTCTGATAGATGAATCATGCATTCTATCCGACTCGAGCCGTTATTTGTAGCATACATGCCTGAAAAGGCATACTCTCAGTGCAAGAAACGAACATGAAGATTTTCATATCGATTCTAAGCTGATAAGATTTCGAAATAACAAATTGAATTAACTATGGAGTACCTTAATGGCATCAAGACGATGCTGAAACTGTGATCTGTTGACTTGAGTATTTTGAACAACATTTCCCATGTATCCGACAACCGAAGCAAACAGTAGAATACCTGAAACGATAGAACAGAAATGTTCTAAGGAAAAACTTCCCACCGTTCTCAAATCGTCCTGGTGTAGTGTAAACGCTCGCTAAAATTCTGCTGGTTCGTTTTCATTTGAAGTGAACAGGCCATAGCGTGTCATCTACCAAGTGAGTCAAAGAAAAGTTTATGTGTTCGTTTGTGTTTGAAATTTTGCTCTCTTGTCGGAAATTTTTAGATTTTTGGAAGATTTTATACGAGAAATGATGCACAAAACATGAATTTATCAGCTGGAATTATTGAATTTGCGCCTTATGTGTGGTTGATATTTACTAATAATGTTGATTCCAGGGGGTTGGATTGCGAAATATGTCTAAATTCTAGTTATGGAGGAATTAGCTCAATCATACAATACAGAGATTCAACGTATATTCTTACAACTGTTGTTCTTGCTGTTGTTGTGGATGATTTTACCGTGGGAAATTTTGGTTCTTCGCCCCCCCCCCCTCCCCGTGCAGTTGCGGATTGTACTGGCCCTGGCTTGAGCAACTGCTATGAGTATGGCAGCATACGGATGTCTTAGAGCAGTTTTTAATGAGCAACTTGAATCTGAACTTCCGATAGGACGTTTCTATTGTGGTGGAGGGTTTCCAGAACCATGAGAGTGTCTAGCTTTTTGGATGGATATAATCGGACTGAGCTTTGGGGTGGGGGGGGATATCATCAGACTGAAGAGATCGCTAAGCACTGGGGGTGGAGGGGTTCCTGTTGATAGTCCCCCTCAGTCATGTCATTTTGTTTACACCCGTCTAAAAACTGGCTGCTTCATGATGCCTGACTCGGACCTGGACATCTTATCCTTGAATTTGGTGTTTTAGGCTACGTTCAGACGATGCTACCACAATTTGAAATTAGAAATCGTGAAACAAGTTACTCCATCTCGCTTTTTTGGTATAGAGTTCTTCACATGATCACTTGTTTGCGTATTTTTGCGTTGTTGCCACTGTTACCTAGACATCTAAAATAGGGTTCATGACATCATGAATTGAATAAGTTTCATGGGAGCAAATGACATTGTTGGGGAGATGAACCTCAGCTTGCATCGTTCGAGACACTATCGGCAGAATGGATCGAACAAAATATATTTTCTACATACCAATAAGGAAATCCAAAATGACAAAGGAAAACTCCAGCGTTGTATGTGGCTTTGTTAGTTCTCCTATTGTTGTCAAAGTAAATGTTGACCAATAGAAACACTGCACGTATTGTCTTGTGAGAGATGCGTATGTTGCATTTAGTTTAGTCATTCCCACAACACCAGGATACACCCATTCATCACTGCCAAAACCTGCAGAATAATAAGAAAGGCTATCAGTATCTTTAAAGGAAAAGTCTGGGGTTGATAAAATTATTGTTAAAAAGCAACCTTACCAAACCAACTGCTGAACACCAACAATCTCGTACCCAGAGTGAGTTAGCGTATGACGTAAGAACACCCTGGGAACGAGGTTGGCCAGCCAATCGTGAGTTCTTTCCAAGTTTTGATGCAGCCAGCTTTCATAATCTTCGTAATGAATCTTCGTAAGTTAGTTACTTTCTGCACATTTTTTTTATTAGAGACACATCTTAGACAAGTGGTTTAGTAGATGAATGTAGGACGATAAAACAGAAGCTTATTTACACCGCTCTAAGGTTTAGTTTCATTGCAATAAAATTTTCGCATTCTGATGAATTTCAATGTTAAGAAAATCATGGACAAGAATGGCTGAGTTTTTTCGGTCACCCGGTGACCACATCAACGGTGGATTATTGCCAGTGTTTTAACTTACCGATTGCTTCTGAGACTTTGAAATACAAGCATCCATTGAGATGTATCACAGTAAACATAAAGATTACCAAAATACTCAATCGCAATGTATTTGGATATGTCGTCGAACTTTCAGCTTTTTCAATGAATTTCAACAGTCTGTGCATCTTAAAAAGTCTATTCAAACGCAATGCCGGTTGGACTTTCGAAGTCACCATTATCAAATCCACTGGAATAACAGCAAATACATCGAGTGCAAATGAATAACTATGCAAATAACGATATCTAATCTTTTTAAAGTCAGATTCAAGGATTCCTTCTTCCATGTAGGCAAGTCTTGTGTGAAGAAAGATATCTAAGAAGTTGAAGAAATCTGAGATGTAGTCCAAACTGAGCCAGACTGCGAAATGCATGCGATGAATTTCGGAGAAAGCAGCTCTTAGAGTGATGATATTCGTTGAGTATATCAAAATGATTGATAACCACATGTGCCAGTAGTAATTCAGTTTCCCTGCCAAATGAAACAGAATTTCAAATGCAATGAAATCCCTCTGCATAGGCTAAAAAATCTTTAATAAGGTCGGTGCAAACTTTATGATTTATTTCTATGAACTGGATGGCTAGACTTATGGGTCTTCGTCCCTTGTTTCCCTGCGTTCTTTGATTTCCTAACATTCCGCCTCCCAAACTTACCCAAACGAAATGCCCTCGCAGCCAAATGCCCTCGAGGCGGAATGTTGTTGCAGTTCAGTTTTGATTCAGAATTTGAAGCTCAGGCCTAACCAAAATGCGATATGTTGTAACGGAACACAAACATTGCTTGGCTTGGGTGAAAAATACATACATAGCTATATCCAAAAAATTAGATTAGCTTCAGGAGAAGAATTTTGATATAGATCATTTTGCTAAAACTTCCATGAAATGGCGACACCTTCCCGCTAAAGGTGATTTGAGGGGAAAATTAATGCAAATGAATTGCAGGGAAATTAATGCAAAATGAATTGCACTATCTATCAACTGACAAGAAATAATGTCAATTCCTTTTCAAGTTAGCCACTGATTTTAAGTATCAGCTGATAACGTCATATTTTTGCAATTTATTGTGATTCGATATGAAAATATAGCTGCATCTGATCTTTGAAATGGTACAGTTTCAGAAGATATCTTAACTGAAAAACATTCCAGTTGACGAAAATGTCTTTGAGTTGATATCCCTTTGGAAGCATAGTCAACTTTCTATGCTTGGATAATTGCAAAATGAAATAAGGTATACAAAAATTTAAACGACACATGTTTTGTCATTCACCAGTGCTGTTCATTTGCTTCAGTAACAATCTTTGCTTCAGATTACCTTGAAAGGGACAGGGTCATGTAATGTAAACAAATTTCTTTCGAAACGATAACTTTTCAGTATTTATGATAGTCTAGCCTGCGCACAGACTTTACTTGCGCAGTCTAATGATAGTCCATCTCAGAGAGATTTTCAACTACTTTTCTCAAAATGTAGGTGTTATTTTGAAGATGGACTTTTGAAATTTCTAGAGAAAATAAACCAAACACTCATACGTTGTATGATTGCAGAGATATTGGTGGATTTAAAGAAGTAACTATATTGTGGATTCACCCCATCCACCGAAATCTGAGCGGAACACAATGGCCACGTGTGGGTAACAATATAGATCATAGAGATAACAGGTTTGTTTACGGTTACGTGACCCTGCCCTTTAAGCTTTAAAAAACTTCAAAATCATATACCTGAAGGATCCATCACAAATCGTCTGTCTGGCGCTTTGAAAGAGATTCCCCATATTTTCATTGTAGATGGCTCTTCAGTTGTAGGCGAGATTGTGCTCACAAAATGTAGCTTTTTTAAGAAACGTTTCTCATCTTCCGTATATTGTCTTTCCTTGCCATTGTCCAAAACATTCAGGAATGTTGATCGCCTTCTGATAGGCTTGGCTGGGAAGTTGTTGATAGCAGTTCCTCTGATGAAAAAAGAGCAAATTCAAATTCTCATTTCTTTTCTCATTTTTTTCAAATCCTAGAACAGTTAGATGCGCGTCACCATCGTGTCAGCAGTTTCATGGTTCGTGCATGCAACTTATTTATAAATGGACAAACTGCCTTTCACGTCGAAAATCAAGCCCATTCCATGGTTTATGGTTTGGTCCACGAAGAGAGGTGCCGTTTGTCCATTGCTCTCAACAGACTCATAGACTTACATTAAAATTGAAAACTTTTGGAGGAAAGGTTTCGGAAAAACAACTTCGGACTAAAAACTTTCAGACAAACACTACACTTTTTTTATAAGAAACTGGATCAGGCCATAGCACTAAAAGTTTCTTAATTCAACATGAAATTTTGTCCATTTTAGTACTAAAAGTTTCTTAATTGGTTTCTTATTTTTTGAATGCATGAATTGTCAATGTGGTCGCTAACACTTCTGCAGATATGTTTCTTGATATTTAACACATCATATAGGAATAAACAATGTTCTGTTATGTTGAAAACACAAATGGTTAGATAATATTGCCCAATAATAAAAGTTCGACGATCTATTCGCTATAAAATTCATGCTTTTAACTTTAAAAAGTTTCTTAGTACTTCTCAGACATAGTACTAGAGTTTCTTAAAATTTTGGCTATCTTAGTACTAGTTTCTTATAAACCAGTTTCTTATACCGGGTGAGCCAGAAAAAAGGTCCCACTTTTGACAATTCATAACACCAACGCTACTTCACAGATTTGAATCATTCAAATTCTAGTTGGAAGCCGAAAGAAGAAAGTATTTTTGTGATTTTTCTCGCTGTCCTACCAGCACTACAAATATAGATACATTCAACTTTACAAAAATTTCATGGTTGATTGATTACTGAAAAATTGCCAAAAACATCGATCAATTCATAAATGACCTCTCGCACAGAATAATGAAGGAAATGCAACTTCTCATGGGTGAGAGATATCCTCTAGGCGTTAATTTCCTTGGCATTGAAAATCTTTCGTATTTGTTTGAAAATTGATGTCTTATAACTCTTGAGGGAGGTAAAACGCCCATGGCCTATTGTTCGATTTGAATAAAATCCTTAAGATTTGATCAATGTTTTAGGTCCTTTTTCCGTGATTTTGCAACCATGAAATTTTTATAAAGTTGAATTTACCAATATTTGTAGTGCTGGTAGGACAGCGAAAAAAATCACAAAAATACTTTGATCTTTCGACTTTTAACTACAATTTGTATGATTCAAATCCGTGTAGTAGTCTTGGTGTTATGAATTTTCAAAAGTGGGAACTTTTTCTGGCTCACCCGGTATAGAAAAACGTGTATACCAAAATACAAGCATGAAGACCAAAATATACGTTGGATGTGGTTGGAACTAACTGTAAATTCTATCATAAATATATGTGCATAATAATCATCATTACATCTACAAGAACATTTGAATGAAATTTTTGTCAGATTGAAGATGGTCAAGCTAGCTGTGAACCAAATTAAAAAGGTGATGGCATGTGTGAACTGTTTGCAAGAAGCTCTTAAAGAAACCAATCTTTCAGACCATAGAGTTCGAGGAACTTGATCACTAGTAGCAAAACAATGGTTAACTCACGGGGGGGGTTCTTCCATAGTAAAGGTACCTGGGGATGTGCCGCCCGCGAGGGTGTACTTTTTCGGACTTCTGGTCTAGCCAAGGGTGTACTTTTTGGCAATTTTAGTCGAGTTAGGTCTAGGCAAGGGTATGCTTTTTGGGAATTTTGGTCAAAGAGATGTCAAAATTCGGTAATTTTTGTAAAAAAAAACCCAACTTCTTAAAAATTTTGGTCTAGAAAATGCGAAAATTTGGCAAGTTTTGCCTAGAAAATGCCAATTCAGAGCACTTCTGAAGGAAAAATTAGTCTAGCCAAGGGTATCATTTTCACAAAAATTGGTCTAGCCAACGGTTACATTTTCAAACTGTGGGCGGCACCCCCCTACCCGAAATTTAGCCGAGAACCCCCCCCCGTGGGTTAACTAACGTTCTGTGTTACGTATTTCTGTGCTTTTTATTTTAGATGAATTAAAAATTTTCGAACAAAAGAACATTCGGACATCATCAGATTTTGGACAATTAAGCTTTCGGACAAAACTTTATCCGAAAGTGTGATCGGCCGAATATTGTCCATGTTAACGTACCTTCGTTTGGTTCTTTGCCTATTATTGTTCTTCCCATTTTCATATATGATCTCAGGGGCTTGTGGCGTTTCATCAGTATAATCTTTTGTCGCAGGCATTGCACGAAATCTTCTAAACGATTCTGCAATACTTGATCTAACTTTCATTCTTCAAGTGCAAGAATTGATTCATATTTTCTAAGAAAAGAAGAAATGAAATAAAATACCGGGTAACATAAATAATGACATGTTGATGAAAATAAAAACAAAATTTTGATTATTTACCTACCTCAGAATTTACTTTTTGTTGTCATGTTAAAGAATAATTCCAGGGTTGAAATGACTGATGATAAAATATAAGATCATATTGTTATGAAGCTGGCGAAATCTCAAAAGATAGCTGAGCCCTTCAGCTATATGATGGTATCTTGCCTTTTATACAGGGTGTTTCCATGAGCGATTGGAAGGGTGGTTCCACCTTTCAATGTTTCGTAATTTTGAAGTTTCAGTAGTGAGCCACCTTGCGTGAAGATCCATCTTCAATTAATGTGGCTCATGACTGAAAATTTCAAAATTATGAAACATTGAAAGGAGGTTGGGTACGAAGTAAATACAAGTTCAAGACACAAAAAAACAATAAGTTAAGGTGGATCGCTATTGATATAGATTTAAACTGCTACACACTGGGTGTCCTACTATCGCTCATAGTGTTTTAGAAACAGCGCAACCCAACTATAATAGAAAATCTTGATTGAAACATTGATGAAGTTTGAGTAGATGTAATGTATACCGTCTGAAAGTGCAATCTTTCTTCTTTCTAATGATATGCAGTTTGGATACATTAATGGAATTATTTATCATTTAATTGAAATTTTAGTAAGTATGCCCAGTTTGAAATGCAGCATACCAAGAGCAAAAGCAACACCTTGTGTACTATAAAAATTACGAACAAAATTTTGTCAAAACATTTCAGACCTAAAAGCACATGAGGCGGTGGGTTAAGTAAGGAAAACGCAAATTTATCCCCATGAGATACATCTGTTGATACTGATGAAATAAGCTGTCACAAAGATGCTTGTTCGCCAATGCAAATGCCTTCTTTCTTTCCGGGATCTAAAATAGGCCATACTTAACGAAAACGTCATCTATGTAAATAAACATTCAACTAATCCACCAAACCTAAATATTATTGGAAAGACGAGAGATTGTACTTTCAGATAGCATGGGTCAAACTAATTCAAGTCTTATCAGTCCCTGAAGAATCTCGAAAGAAAGTGGGTTGCATTTTTTCTGAAATACCCCTTTATAACTCATTAAGCTATGTGCAATCTAACATTCTTTTCAAATTCACTTCTTAACTTCAATGTGCTTCGTGCTTCAAGTATTTTCTGAGGCCAAAACACCAAAGCTTTTGCTTGAAGGTGGACGCAACTTTGAGCTTTCAAGATTAATTTTTCTGCTATTACAGCACCAGCCCGGGGGGGGGGGTAACTACCATATATGCAGGTACGGGATGTGCCATTTTTTGGGGTGCCTTTTTTCGAGCAGAAAATAAATTTTGGGGTATCATTTTTGGTAAAATTACAAGTAGTCATAAATTTTGGGGTGTCATTTTAGAAAAATAACTCTTTAGGGTATTGATTTTGATCAAATTCACTTACTTGGTTAAAATTTTTGATGGCTGTCACAATTTTAGGGTATTCATTTTCAACGGCTTGTAAATTTTGGGGTATCATTTTCGCAAAAATTTATAAATTTTAGGGTGCAACTTCAGATGTCAAATGGCACACCCCCGTCACCCGCCTATTGAAGTTACCCCCGGGAGCACCAGTACCAACAAATGAGGTATTTTTGCTCAAGTGAACTATCGAGGAATATTTGTAGTGTGCTTAGTCATTGATTAAAAATCAATTCATATCGCTGGAGCCAACAAAATCCGTAAACTTGTTCTTACGGCACCTGATAGCTTACGGAATTAGTTTGATACTCAATACTCAAAGTAATTCCACAAGCTACCAGGTCCCTTAAGAAAAATTTTATGGATTTGGTTGCCTCTTGAGTCACCCGACAAATGTTTAAATCGAACGTCTTATTTTCACACAGCGTCATCTTGCAAGCGAGCGGAATCTATATAATAAAATGTTGCTGAGTCGTTACTGCCTTCTTTTCAACTTAAACACTAAATTTTCTGCTCGCTCGCAAAACGCAGGTGTGTGGAAATAAAGTTAAAATTGGCCTTCCTGCAGCAAAATTAGTGGCAATTTATTAAATGCTCTACATAATTCACGGTCATGAATCAATCGAAAAATCACCGATAAATTATTCTAAGACAACTGCTATCTAAAACATCAATTAAGTTCCTCAGAATACTGGATTCGTGATCTCAGTCTTGAGCCTCGTAGCGTGGAAAAGATCAACTTCTTTGGTGTTCATCAATATTTTTTCAATATGTATCAAAATCTGTTAAAAAACCACGTTATTACTAATCACTCCAAATCTTAACATCATGATCCTCTCCAGTTAATACCGTTCCAAAACGCAGAAATTGTTTCGCTGAGGATTAAAAAACAGTGCGATATCATTAATAGGTTCAGGTTTCATTTCATAATGATCCCTATGCGATTAAATCTCATCTGGATCTCAAATATCATCTCGCATGCAGCAAGGTCATTTCAAGGATTCAAAGCACATACTCAAATATCTTTAGACTGCGTTCACTACACCGGCACATTTTGAAAACGGTGAAAAATATGACGGCTGCAAAATTTGAGCTAGCATTCACACGATACCGGAACAATTTGAAAACGGTAGGAACTTAGACAAAAAAACTCATTGCAACACTTTGATGCCAAAGAAGCTTACCTACACCCTAACAGTCGATCAGTCTCGTTCCAAAAGTGTCTAAAAATGTTCTGTTTTCATCATTTTCAGTTGTTTACACGATGCCGTTTCCAAAATGTGTCGGTTAGAATTCCGTTTTCAAAATCTACCATTTTCAAAATCTGCCGGCAAAAAATGTGCCGCTTTCGTGTGAACAGGAGGCCGATCCGTCGAATTTTTCACCGTTTTCAAAATGTGCCGGCATCGTGTGAACGCAATCTTAGATAAAGGACGCATGTCAACCATCATGCTTTGCGATTTCTATTTGACAAGAGTTCTCCCTTGAGTTTTCTCTCATAAAATTGCACCTTTTCCATTATTATTGTCATGTGCCTTTGGATTTACCCTTATTCTTCTTTATTCGCTAATTTTTCATTCTCACAAAATAAACTGATGATTGTGTGACATCGCACTTGCTTCTAATTTCTGGGTCTAAAAGGATGAGTGCTTTACCAAAGAAAATGTTCACATCTTAGTTAGCAATTTACTGTTGCGCTAACAATTTCGGTTTGAATATCGGATCGGCCGCTACACTTACTCCAAGTCTATTCCGTGGTATATCAACACTGAGGAGAATGATTACCTCTGTGGGGGCGTAAACTACGACGAAGACGCTGCGAAGGAAAAACGAAGGGGAAGGAAACGGAACACCTTCTCCTTCGTTTTTACTTCGCAGCGTCCTCGTCGTAGTTTACGCCCCCGCAGAGGTAATAATTCCCCTCAGTACTGATATACCACGGAACAGACTTGGAGCAAGTCTAATCGGCCGCATACTTTTAATCCCACGGCTGGCCGGCCAAATCTGTGAACTTTTCTCAATGTACCGGGTAAGTCAGAAAAAAACTTTACCCGTTTGCTGGGCTATGGAATAGAAAGTATGTGTCCGATATTCAAAACTGACATGCTGATCCATCAGGCAAAGGCTAGCTTAGACGAGAAAATTTTGTTTTGGTAAAATCACTCATCATTTAGACCCAGAAATTGGGAATATGCTGGAAAGGGGCATTTTTGGGAACGTGGACTACACATTCCATTCTGGTCCATGATTTACTGTCTATTGAAACTAAAATTCGATTGCTGAATCTGACAGTAAACTTCAATGAGTCATGGACCAGAATGGAGCGTGGAATTTTCTATACCCATACAAATCCCTTATATAGTCATTTTTTTTAATTGTTTGCTCTTAAAGATGTGTGATTGTACCAAACACAATTTTCTCATCTAAGTTAGCCTTTGACTGTTGGACCAACACTTCAAGTTTGAATATCAGCCACATACTTTTAATCCCACAGCAGGGGTGGCGCCAGGGGAGGGCTAGGGGGGCTACAGCCCCCCCCCGTCGGAGGCATCTAGCCCCCCGTTGAAGGAAATTTTTGGTTCTCGTCGGAGGAAATTTGGCAAAATAACGCACGGAAACACCTTTTTTCAGTCATTTTAGCCCCCCTGTCGGAAGCTCCTGCCCCCCTGTCGGAAAATTTCTGGCGCCACCCCTGTCCCACAGCTCGAAAAACGTGTACACTTTCTCTTAACTCATCCGGTAAACTCCTTATCGTTTCAAATATTAATGGAAGTAGGAGCCAGTCGGGGCTTGGAGAGATGAATATCAAATGAAATAATGTTGCGTAGATTGCAAAGCCAAAGGCTATTGACTAAAACTATCAAGGAACGGAAACTACAGTACTTCGGTGATTTAGTTAGACGAGAAGATCTTAAAAGAGTACTTATGGAAGCAAAGGTAGCAGGGAAAAGAGGAAGAGGTCGACCCAAAACATCCTGGACAGATAACATCAAGAGCTGGACTGGTTTCAGCTATGGTGAGGCCATAGTGATGACCACAACGATAGAGAAAGATGGAGAATCACATCATCCAGCCCTCGGGAAATAGAGGATGGAACCTGGAGAAGAAGAAAAAAGAGACCGTGGCTACGAGGCTGCAGCCCTCCCTCCCTAATTGATGACAAATTTTACAAAAAATCGGCCATAATCGGGCAGAAAATCGGCCTTAAATCGGGTCGAAATTTTCGTAACCAGTAGATTCTTGATAGGGCAGCGCCCCTACATTTATCTTCCCCTACGCCGATGCAAATATTCATTGCGAATAAAGCACTGACATCAGATAAGGAACATACAAATGGACGGGTGGTTTTCACTCCGACAAAAATTTTGGATCAATAGCCACAGGCCCCTCATATCCCCCCGTGTAAGTGCCTCGGTATACTTTATCTCGGTAATTTTCCTGAACTTATGAAAAATTGGAGAAAAGTCGGTGCTCGGAGAATATATGAATCTCCTCTGTACAAAATGCCTCACAAGTGAAACATCGGCTGCAAATCGGCGAGCCCCACGGTGAAATTTGATAAATAATTTTGAAGAAGAAAAAGAAACAGTGAATCATTTCCTCGTCAATGCTTCTGCAGCCCTCGTTACATAACTGGAGCTCTCCAGTGAAAATTTTATCATGTTTTTCTGTCACTAGGACCTCGGTGAACATCTGATCTCTCACCGGAGTACTGAGACGTGGGTGTCCTCCTTGCTACGGAGAAAAACATCTGAGAAAAGAGACAGGCGCAAAATTTATAATGATACGACCACAGCACCAATGAAACAGTTGGTAATAGTTTTCCAAGGTAGATTAGGACAGTGAGTGTAGAATCAAAACGTTCGCTTTCCGATTGCTCTTTTTTTTTAACGCAAAAAACATGTTGATCCCACCCTCCAGTTGCTTTAATTCTGTTGGGCGGTATTGCTCATCAGAAATCAAGGATTCCCTTTGCTGAATTTGCCGCAAGGTACCCTAAAGAGCCGCTGTCGGTTACTTTGTGTATGGGCGAACGAAACAGAGCTTTGTTCTTGCTCCTTGAGTAAGTAATATTCAAATCATAAGCTGAGATTTTGTCCAGTTCTTTTTATTTGGTTACACTTAAGCTAACGAACTCTAAACACAATGACAAATGATACAATGATCATACTTCTATTGACATGAATCAAATATTTTTGATGGTTTGCTTCTTTCTTTTGAGAAAGAACTTAACAGAGCAGAAACTGCGCACGCAAGCGCGAAAACTCGTAACTTGAGCCCCTCAAGATCCCTGCAACAGATCCTGGAATTAGGCAACACTTGATATTTTCTTCCTTGGACCTTAAACTCTTGATTCATCATTTCAAAAAGCTGATCTATTCAAACAATTCCTCACATTGGTCGATGACGTCATTTTACGCAGTTTCTGCTCTGTCGATAAACTAAGATTTCGTTGAATTCCTGAAATAATAACGGCAAAAATTGAAAACAAGAAAAACTGTGAATGTAGCAAAAATTTTAGCTAGTTTTCGCACGATAATTGCCTGGGCTTAGCCTCGCACGATACTGGCACAATTCGTAGATCACAATGAACCCATTTTGAAATAGTGCAACAGATCAATTCATTCTAATGACTGCTTTAGCTCGGTTCAACAATCACTCCTCAGAAAAAAAATATGATAATCCCAGCTTTGCCTTGATGATGGCGCTTCGGTCAACAGTTCCAGTTGAGCAAGGTTTACCGCAGGGATACAAGGGACTCATCGTCACGAGTCTATATTTACTGTACCGCACTCATGCTTGCAAGGAACCAGAGAGTGCCGCATGGAACCAGCTTGAACGAAACCAGGCTATCGAATGTTGCATTCTTTATTGGTCAGTCCAGCAAATCGAATGCTAACTTTGATTGGTTGAAGTTTTTGCCGGTGTAATATGAGTCGCTAGATCATAATTCACTCGATCGAGTGCAGAAAATCGGGCCAGCTTGTTCAATGTTTCATTATGAGTCCCTATTGAGCAAGGTTTACCGCATGGATACAAGGGACTCATTGTTATAAGTCTATTCGTTACCGTAAAACTGCAACTCCTATAGCTATGAGTTCTTTCTTACTGCAGATCGTTATTCAATGAATATAGTAGAAAGCTTCCATTCATTGATTAAACCTAGATCAGACAGCTTCACTCAAAAACCCGACATTAAACATTTCTGCAGATGGTTTTTTGAACTCAAGAAGTCAATGAATTGGAAAAATCTACCATTTCCAACTTCTGCAAAGGCCTTCGAACTAAACGAGTTACAGGACTTCAAAATCTGCCATTCAGAACTCATGCATATGAACTGCAAGCTCAAGAAGACAGCAAAATCTTCCCAAAATTATCAACAATCAATGCAAACAATTTATATGTTCCTTCTAATCAGAAACTAATGAACCCTTACAAACAAGAACTTTTTGGATACAGCTATGAATTATTTCTAGACTTACTGTAGATCATTATTCCATGCATAGTAGAAAGTAGCAAATCTCTGGTAAATGTGAGCAGACTCATAAGCCCAACAAAAAACACTGCTGCAGATGGCTTACGAACTCAACGAGTGGGAAAATTGCAAAGATCTACCATTTATAACTTCTGCAAGGGCTTTTGAACTTAACACGTTACAGGACTTCAAAATCTGTCATTCAGAACTCATGCATATGAACTGCAAACTCAAAATCTTCCCAAAGTTGTCCAGAATTCAAGCAAACAATTTCTTTATTCCTTCCCATTAGAAACTAATGAAGCCTAACAAACAAGAACATTTTGTACACAGCTATGAATTATTTCTAGACTTACTATAGATCGTTATTCCATGCATGGCAGAAAGTAGTAAATCTCTGATTTAATCTCGAGCAGACAGCTTCACTCATAAACCTAGCCAGCGTGCAGAATGTACCCAAAATAGGGTATAGTCTGCGCAAGGCCGCTCGCTATTGTGTAATGCATGCTTCAGCATTTATATAATAACAAAGAAAATGCATTGTTGTAACAACCAATAATATCGCTTTCCTGCGAAATAAGGAAGCAATCAGATTTTAGAACGGCTATCATGTGATTGAATCTCAGGATTCGTTTTGTGCGTTAGACAAACTACGTTAACGACAAAATACTCTGGAGTTTTAATTACCCTGCGGCAGACAATGCACAGACCATAAGTAGAAAGAGCCATATAAACTGCTATTGAAATAAAATGCTGACTCATACAATACGCGATATTGAGTGGCGTTGCGCAGACCATACGTTTTCCCCGGGTATTGTCTGCAAGCAGGCTATCATAAACCCAACATTAAACACTTACACAGATGGCTTTCGACCTCAAGGAGTCAGACAATTGCAAAATCTACTAATTGTAGCTTCTACGAAGGCATGCGAACTCAACAAGTTCCAGAACTTCAAAAATTTGTCATCCACAGCTTCTGTAGATAACATTAGGGAGTTTACGAAACTACGACGGCAACGGCGACTGCAACGCAAAGTTGCTTTTGTTTCAGAACTTAAGATTCAAAAGACTCCTTGTTTTTCGTTCGAATTTGCTTCCCATGAGAGACTCTCAAGTTGTCCTCTTCAGTTTCACAACTTGGAAACCACATTTCTGGCGTTCTATACTACAGACCTAGGCTTGCGAAGTAAAACTCAGTCGTTTTAAATGTTTGTCTTCAAAGTAAGAAAATCGTTTTCAAGCATCTCTGAGTTATACGAGGCCTCATTTAAGCCTTTTAGATGATATATTAAAGGCAGCGTACAGGAACAAGACTTGCTTTGCGGAATTCCAAATGACGTTCTGGCTGGCGTTGCCGTCCTGGTTTTGTAAACTCTGTATTCAGACTTAAAGGGGCAGGGTCATGTAATGTAAACAAACTTCTTTCGAAACGACGATTTTGCAGTATTTTTGATAGGCCATATCACAATGATTCTCCACGACTTTTCTCAAAATGAAAGTGTTGTTTTCAAGAAGGACTATTGTACTTCGTAGAGAACCAACCGAAGCACTCATATGTTGTACGATTGCAGAGATGTTGGTGGATTTTTGAAGTAACTTTCTTGTGGATTCACCCAATCCACCAAAATCTGTACAGAACACAATGGCCACGTGTGGACAGCAATATATATTCTAGAGATAACAGGTTTGTTTACGGTTACGTGACCCTGTCCCTTCAAGGAGTCGCAAATTGCAACATCCACTACTTGCATCTTATGCAAAGCCTTTCGAGCTCAGCAATTTACAGAACTTCAGAATCTGTCACTTAGAGCCCCTACATACGGACTGCAAACTTAGGAAACCAGTAAAAATCTCCCCACAATTGTGGCGTAAAAGTTTGCTTACCACCTAAAAAGAATAAGCCAGCGACCATCTAAAGTAGGCGCCACATCGAAGAAGATTCAGCAAATAACTGTCTTTAAAGTAATTACACTTCGCTGTAACAGAAGTTCTTTTGAAACAATGTGATATGCATGAAGATTTACCAGCAGATTGTTATTCCATGTTTAGTATGTAACTAATACTCCTTTCTATTAAATCTTGCTGAGACAGGTTCATTTGAAAATCAAACGCTAAACTCATCTGCAGATGGCTGTCCGGTTTTGAAATAAAGGGGTCAACAATTTCTAAATAAATCTTTCAATCCGATTTTTTCGCAAATGGCTGAACAAATACAGCAATGCAGCAAGTTCTTCCCAATCTTCTGGTGCAAAAAGCACTTTTTGCGATAGAAACAGCAACTCTGCAAGCTTTTCTCAATCTTCTGGCGCAAAAATACGTTGTTTATGATATAAGTCCAACAAGCCAACACAAGCTAAGGTAAACATCTATTTGAAACAAGTTTCGACCGACAACTGTTATTGTTTCCATGTTTCGAAAGAATGTTTAAACATTCATGTTGCAGATGATTTAGTGAGGCAACTGACGAAAGAATCACACGTGTTGCAATATCCCAGGGGGATTACTGTTTGATTATTACTAGAAAGAAATGTAAGCGGGGCACAGTCAGGGATTAACCATCGAATGGATTTTTGAAGTTTTTCCATAGACAAGTGCATCACAGTTTCCTCGTATATTTTCAAAATGAATCAGTTATTTTCACAGTGAAATTTCACATTTCATAGGGAAACAACCAAAACTTTCGTTAAGTCGCAAGATTGCTAAGATATTAGCAGTTTTTAAGGCCAACCTCCATTCTCGAAGTTTTTGTCGCCAAGTACCAAGCGAAACATAGTCAGACTTAGACTTATGACGATGAGTCCCTTGTATCCCTGCGATAAACCTTGCTCAAGAGGGACTCATAATTAAGCAGTGAAAAACTTGGCCCTATATTCTTCAATCATCAATGATGGAATCACGACTTCGAATCTCAATCCCGTGGGAGTATTTTCAATTCTTCAATCGAATCGAAAATTCTATCACATTTACACCGTAACAACAGTAGGCTAATGCACATAACTCGTAACCTGATTGGAACTTTAGGAATTGCGAAGTTTGGGCCTAAATAGGGCCAAGTTTTTCATAGCAATACTATGAGTCTCTGTTGACTGAAAAGCGCTATCATCACGTCATAAAGAGCACAGGGAAACAAGATACTCATAGTCATAAGTCTAAGTCAGACCTTGTTGACGCAATAGCATTAGTTGCTTTTGATTGACACAAGAGTAGACCTTTAAGCAATAAGCTATTCTCCAAAAGAGCCTGGATCGAGTGATCTATCTTCATACACTTTTATACGCAAGGTTCGATCGAGTGGCTTCAGAGCTTCTATGGCCATAGTGGACATTCGAAAATTCTTCAAAATGTGAACAAATATTGTTCGATTGAAATTCTTTTAGAATACCTAAAAGATCTATCCAAAGCAATCAGTGACTACAGACAAAGGAAATTCTCTCAACCAGTGATTCAAAACACATAAAGTCGCAAAATTTGCCCTAAAACCAGTACGGCAAACGAGCAATACGAGTTTATAACGAAAGAGGAGGGATAAATTGAAGGGTCTGCAAGGCAGTTTGTTTTGTTTGATTCAGAAGCTGAACAAAACACATTGCAATTGTCGTAAATTTTGGTCTCAAATAAAACAACTACTTCTCAGTTCCTGAGTCAAATAGACAAAATCCTCTTGGCAAATATTAGCACTTAACGTTCTTCTTTCGTTGCAAATTCAAGGCTTCTCTAAAAACATAAGATCCTTTTGGATGATTACAAAGTCCGTCCTGAGCTAAAAAAGCATAAGAATATCTGATTATTGATTTCTTCATAACCCCAAATGATCGTTGGTTCTGTTTTTTGCTACAGTCAGAGAGATGAGTGTTGCTGCTAAACTCGCCTTCAATGGAAAATCGAGCGCCTAGTATAAGGACAAGAATCGCCTCAAGGTCAAAGGCAATATTTTGGTCTTTATGTCAAACGAGAATGATACGCAAAAATCAAAAGTCATTACCCCTAGTTTGCTTATAGTTCGTGCACAAAACTATCGGTGCATCTGTGTCAAATGAGATGTCATGTGAGATTTACGATAACGCAAAATTACTTATGCAGAACCCTACAGAACGTTTCAGTTGTTGCTATTCGCGGGCATCTAATTTGAGACAAGCAGTCACGAAGATTCCTCTGTGCAGAATGATATGCATGAAGATGTTTTGGTTCAGTGTGATCACGTCCCTTCCCCCAGTCCATGGCGCCATTGCTTGCTGGGATTCTGCACCTTTCGTCTCAGCTTCACCTGCGATGATTGCATCCGTTGCTGTGTAGGAGGGGGGTCCTTCTACCTTTGGTTATGCTGCAAATGCTAGCCTCTGTGCAGGCCGCCGGTTACATCATCCTCCAAAGTTGAGTTATTTGCATAATGAGTACTATCAATAAGTGGCTAATGATTCGTTCGTTCTAGAAAACGATTGTTTTGACATAATTAAGCTGCTAATGAAGTCAAGAACGTGCCAATTTTGGGTGAATTTGTTGCTGTGCCAGGGTAAACATCCTAGTGATTTATCCATCTTATGGTGTCAAATCTGTCTAACATGAAATAAGCCGACGTCAAATTCTGCTATAGGATCGCGGGAAGCTTCTGTGTTGTATGCGCTTTCTGTGCGATTTCTTTATCTGAGTGCTCATTAGCAGCGGTAAAACGTTTATCAATTCCATTAACGAGCGTGACTTACTTACTCTCTTCCTGACTGACATCGAGTGCCCTCTTAGATTACAAAGTTGGACTTTGTAATCAAAAACCACCTTTCGCATGCACAAGGCGACAGTTTGCCTTAGTGGTTTCAAGGCAACCTTTGCAGCACTGTTTGTTTTGGATTACAGGTTGAAAGAATTTCCTTTGTCTGCAAATGCTAATCACTTTCAATAGAAGATTGCGCTAAAGATGGGGGCGAGGAGTTTTTTACCGAGATGCATTGCGTTCGAATTACAAATCTTTAAAGATTCTATAGGAATTCGATTAAAGAGCGCAGTGCATCTCGGTAAAAAATTCCTCTCCGCCATCTTTAGCGCAATCGTCTATTGCTGTGTCAACCAAACGCTACTGATGCTAATGGGGAACAAAATCTGCCGTTGTTTGCCAAGCGTAAAACGAGTGAAACTGAATGACTATAGGCAGAAAAGCGATCTCAACAATAATTCAGCGACTTTCTGAATACCGACATAGCATTTTGGCGCCTGACATGCGAGTTTATTCCCTAAATTTTTGCTTGATTGTCGTAAGCATTTGTCGTAAAACCTCTTAGCTATTCTGAAAAAATCAGAATCGAACGGTATTTTGCTAAATTTTGTCCAATTTTCGAATCTGTAAGGCCTGGTTCAAACGTTGCGCTTCTAATGTGCCGAACTTAACTCGAGAATTAAGTACATGAGGGACAAGACGTTTGAATCAGTTGGGTAGGGCAGATGAGTTAGGAGCGGCAACCTACTTTGGATCGGCAGGTCTTGCCGTGTTGTGCTACTCAAGCACGGCTTGGTTTCAAACGTCGAACTTCTCATGTGCCGAACTCAACGTAGCCAGGTCTGTGAGTCAGGCTAAACTCAACGCATAAGTGCATTTAAATACACGAGTTTACGCGCCTTAAACTAAACTAGATACTTCATGTAACAATTGTAAAACATATTTGGAGCAACATGATTAAATAAGGCCCCGTTCACAGTGCTCCGTTTTCATATGAAAACGTAATAAAAGTTATCCGTTTTGGCATTGCGTTCACATTGCTCCGCTGTGAAAACTGAGCTTTTCGAATACGCTAATGAAAATGCATAAATTAGAAAACGGTGCATTTTGAAAACGATCCGTTTTCAGTGTGAACGCCAAAAACGGAGACATTTGAAAACGCTTCACATTCCTTTGTTAATAGAGTTTTGATTACAATGGCATTCAAACTCGTGATTGGCGCTTTCTTGACAGCTCCTAACAATGGCTTTGTTTTGAAATAGGGATTAACAACACCATTTTGCTGGAGCAATGTGAACGCCTATCGTTTTCACAGCGTATTCATTTGAAAACGGAGCAATGTGAACGTGCAGCGTTTTCATCAACAAAAACGGATAGAAACGAAAACGGAGAAGTGTGAACATAGCCTTAGACGTTTGAAAAGGAATTCTGGCCAAAACATGGTTCAGTGTCGCTCTTGACTGAGTTAGGTTCGGCACATAAGAAGCGCGACGTTTGAACCAGGATTGACGCCACTCGATCGACCGTCGCGAGTAGGAATGTATAAAAATAACGCTCGATCCAGTCTCTTTTGCAGAAAAGCTAAAAGGTCTATTGACTTTATCGAGAACATCTCTAGGAAGAGAAAAAATCTCAATATTTTTTGGGTGATCTGCTGAATAGCAATACAGCATTTTGGTTCCCGACATGTGAGCTTATCGCCTAAATTTTTGCTTGATGATCGCCAGCAGGGTTGGACTATCGATAAACTGTGTTTCTCGGGTGTAATTAACGCCATCCAGCATTAATCTAGGGATGAAAAGTGAGCTTAATGTCATAAGCTGTCGTAAGAAGCAATTTGGAGATCAAAAATCTGGACAAGTTTTGCACTTCATGTGTTTTTGATCATTAAACATTTATTGCCATATTGCAACTTCACATCACAAGCGGTATAATATGTTTTGACTTTTGACACTAGTGAGCGTAAATATCCAAAAATCGGTTGATTTCGTCATACCTTCTCTTTGAATTGTGAGAAAACCTATGAAATAACTTCTGAAATTCTGTCTAAATAGTAGACGTGCTCCAAGTCTATTTCTTTTCTTCATCAGTATCTTCAGAGGCAATAATTTTACCAAAGGAAATGCGAAGGAGGAAAAATTGAAAACGAGGCCCTAAATAGGGAAGAGATACTTTTCAAAGCATTCAAAACTGTCCTTCCGAAGCAACGTTGGCATCCGTTATTGATTCTCTAAAGTTTTTTCACACTTTCAGCATTGCCATCGATGCAAAAAAATAACCTCTTGAAAACCATTAAACGACAGGACATTCATGCGACAACATTATACGGTTCCTACGGCCAATTAGCGAGTTCAGAAAAACAAAACAAATGAAACTATAAACTATTGCTTGACACCCGAGATGCCTAAAGTGCCATTAGAGAGTTTACGAAACCAGGACGGCAACGCCTAGACTCATTCCAAAATTCTCTTGTTTCGCTCCCCCTGCAGACTTGTCTTTACCATAGTTGCTCAACTGAAGAGATAACAGCAACAACAACACGCGTAAGTTAGAGGGCTTACGTAATGAGTCTAGGCAACGCCAGCCACAATTAACCTGATATTCTGCAAAGGAAGCATTGTTTCTGTACGCTATTTTTGCGAGAAATTATGGGAATGCCTATGTTTGGGATAATCAACGATTTTCGTACTGCTTTGTGATGCAAACACTGCCAGAAACCACATCCATATTCAATGATTGGGTCTCAAAAGCCGAAATTCTGGGATCTGGTCATGACAGAAATTCTTGGAGCGCACACACCCACCCCTATGTGAGCAAATAGTGAAGTGCCTCCCTCCGGGATTGATCATTTACATCCTTGTCGTTTGACTGTGTGAATAAGCCCCCTCTCCTTTAAGCTCTCTCCCGGGGGTCTGCCGGATGGACGGGGGTCTGCCGCCCGGTTTTCAGAAAGCTGCCCTCTTCTAATTACTGACAGTTTCCGTCATACCCACTTTTATGATGAATTATGGCGAAAACTACCCATTTTGACAATTTTTGGCCAATTTCTAGAAAACCCACCCATGTTTAAGGAAAATCTGCCGAAAAAGGGACCCTTGTTTAAAGAAATATGGACCCAAAAACCCATCATCCATACAGGCGGCACATGCCTGTACCCTCAACATGTTATCTTACCCGTCCCCCGGGGCTCTCTCTGAAGCCTGGTCTTGATAGAGCTTTCACGATGCTGGTCCACGTGTTTATGCTAAAACAGCCTTTTATCTTCACGAAGAGAACGCCTTTCGATGGTCAGAAACAATTGTAAGGTGACAGACGAGTTCGTAAATCAGGGTAGTTCATTTAATGGTAGCCACCTGTACAAGCTTGTTTACATTTAGCTAGAACGTCAAGAAAATGTGCTTAAAGAAGAGATGAAAACACAGTTTCATAAATTCATTCAAACACGAAACAATACTTGTTGTTTGTTTAACGGAACTTACTTAATTTTGTTACGTCAGAATTATCATCGAGATCAATTTATCAAGTGCAGATCTTCGGAGACGGCGAGCAGAAAGTAATTTTAACTCTCAGTACTTCTAGCAGAGACGCCATCTGAGCCTTTGATTTGCTCCATGTCCATTTCATCAGTTCGGTCAAAACGAGAAGAAAAATGAAACGGGGCAACAGGAATTGACTGAGTTATTGAAATAGCCCACAGGTAGCAGCGAATGCTTGTATTAATTCTAAAAGTAAAGTTGCAAGCCAACCTTTGTTTTCGTCCTTATCGTTGTCTGTTTGTTGTGATGTTCGTGTTGTCCTCCAAATCCCTCCATCGAAATACAAGGCCCATCAAGAGACCAAGTCCCAAAACGAGAGAGTTAGAGGACAATACGAACATCACACCAAACAGAACAACGATAAGGAAGGAAACAAAGGTTGGTTTGCAATTTTACTGTTACAGTTACTACCCCATCAATTTACGATGCCATCAAATAAGACGAAATTTGGGAGAATTGCAACGCATTCAGCTCATCTCCTGAATTACAAACAATATCCGCCCGAGATCTTTAGATTCATCCCTCTTCTTTCGTCATAAACTCACAACTTCTCTTATAAACCACCTTTTGCGTGCACAAGGCGACTTTGCCGTACTGATTTTTGGCAAATTTTGCGGCTTTACTTGTACTGAATGACTGGTTGAGAGAATTTCTATTGTCTGCAATTGTTAATCGCCTTGAATTCCGGTGTCAATCAAAAAATCCAATGCTATTGCGTTAACAAAATCTGCCCTTATTTGCATAGCTGATCTCGAGCGATTTTTCATACAAGGAATACCTTTTTCTGACTCCCTGCATATATTACAAACTAACAAGGTCAGATTTTGTGATACAATAGCATCAGTTGCTTTGGTTCACACCTCAATTCAAAGCGATTAGCGAATGCAGACAAAAGAAGTTCTCTCAAGCAGAAAGTCAAAACAAACGAAGCCGCAAAGTTGCCCTGAAACCAGTACGGCAAACAATCGTTTGGTGCGGGCGAAGGGAGGTTTTTAAGAGAAGGTATGTGCCTATAACGAAAGAAGAAGGGTGAATCTAAAATTGTCTCACGCGGATTTTGTTTATTTGATTCAGAAACCGAGCAGAGGGCATTACAATTTTTGCATATCTATTGCTCAGATGTACGCAGTCACTCCTCAGCTCCTGAATCAAATAAACAAAATTCGCGAGGCAGAACTTTAGATTTACCCATCTTCTTTCGTTACAAGCACATACCTTCTCTTAAAAACTTAACTTCGCCCGCATCAAACGAGAGTTCACCATACTGGTTTCAGGGCAACTTTGCGGCTTCGTTTGTTTTGAATTTCTGCTTGAGAGAATGTCTTTTTTCTGCAGACGCTAATCACTTTGAATTGAGGTGTGAACCAGATGCTATTGCATTGCAAAATCTGCCGTCGTGTTATAAACTAGAAATAACTATTGTCAATGAGTGCTGCGCATTGTATTGGTTGCACAGGTTTCGTTTCCTGATTTCGCAGTTTACAGTCATTGAATAGTGATGTATGACAAATCACTTCATTGGCTTTGAGTCAGTTAACAACAGGAGAACAGGGATGTGACGTACATGTTCTTTTAATGCTACTTAAATCACTTATTGATTAAGTAATCGTTTAAATTACTATAGTACCACACGCAACAAATATATTCTTATCGAATTACATGTTCTTTTGTTGCCTATAAAAGTGAATTCCAACCGTTCCAATGCCACTTAGAAAGCGTTGTTAAAGCAAAATGGACCAATCATTACTTACAAAGGCAATCACGCGACAATTACTTTCGCGCTAAAAAATTAGCCACAGCAAAGGCAGCTTTGCGAAAGACGGGACAGGCACAGTGAGACCGGGTGTCCTGGTATCGTTATAATGCCGTACTTTCTGGTGTTAAAGATAAATTTCAAGAAAGTGAAGCAATTCAGATTATAACGGGATAAGATTCTAGACTGACCGCAGCCACCATAAAATTTCCTGTAACTCTAACAACCGTTTGCAGGTGCATGTATGTACCAATTAGCTAAATCTGCAATTTTACAACAAAAAGAACATTCTGGCAGTTTCAGATTTAACTTAATTTACTAAAAGCGGCTTTTGATATAGTCAAGTGCCAGACACGAGCAGTTTCTTAACTCATCTCATTAGCTATTAATTTAGTTACTCAAATATCTAAAAATATAATTAAAACGCCTGTTGAACTAAGCATAGGCCTAAAGCCCCCAAGAGATAAGTGAATTTACTTCTCTCTTTGTAAACTGGGACCCACAGGTAAGACCTTGGATTCGTAACAAATGTGTAAAGGATCACCTCCTTTTTACACTGTTCCCGCAATTCCGTCATAGACTTATGGTGAGAGCAAATTTTCGTTTGTTTTTGTGCATGCTTAGAGTAAATCAGGTTATCGAAAAGGGCCTTATAATTGCCCAATCCAGCCAATCAAATCCAAATCATTGGTTGAAATGTAACCTACCGGGTGTCCCAAAAAAAAATATACAGATTTGGTCGACCCCCGCGACTAGAATATAGCGTGAATCACTCCGGAATTATTTTCAAAACATACCTCGATAGCTAACTTGAACATAGATACCTCGTTTGTAGATGTCGGTTCGTTGAGAGTGAAGATATTAATCTTCAAAGGACAAATTTGCCTCCACCTCGAAACCAGAGCTTTGGCGTTTGGGCCTAAGCAAATTCTTGAAGCGCTGTGAATATTATCAACAAAATTTGAAGACGGCACAAGAGATATGTTTTCCAAAATACAGTTTATGTCAGACCTATCGTCAAGGGAGCTTCGAAATCAGCTTCATTCATCTCAATATTGACAATTGAGTTTACTCTTACTATTACATCGGCGAAAAAACTCCTTTGAGCATCAACACACTCGTGCAACTGTCGAATCATTCCTTAAAGCGAATTTGTTATCAGATCTCTCAGGAGTCAAGACTGGAAGGTCTAGAGATCTTCTGGGGACCAAAAGATGTCTCCTATGTTGTTGATGACCCACCTGGGAAAGCAGCTTCGAAGATACGTCATGATCAGCCTGATCTCGAGAGATCTGATAACAAATTCTTTTCAAGGAATGATTCGACGATGTCAAAAGCGCGTTGAGCTCAAGGGAGTACTTTCACAGATGAATAGCATGTGTGATTTCGGAGCTTCTTTGACGATAGGTCTCACATAAACTGTATTTTGTAAAACACATCTGTTGTGCCGTCTTCAAATTTTGTTGATTTTATTCACTGCGCTTCAAGAATTTGCTTAGGCCCAAAAGCCGAAGCTCTGGTTTCGAGGCGGAAGCAAATTTTTCCTTTGAAGATTAATATCTTCACTTTCAAAGCACCGATATCAAAAAACAAGGTATCTATGCTCAAGTTAGCTATCGAGGTATGTTTTGAAAATTGTTTCGGATTGATTCACGCTATATTATTATTGCTAGGGTCGACGAAATCCGTATACTTTTTTTTGGGACACCCGGTAGTTTACTAAAATATAGTTGGTTCACCTACACGAGGCAGCTGTACGTTAATTTCCGAACAGAAATATGTATGACTGGTAGTAGCGTTCTAGACTTATGAAAATCGTCGCAGTTTGGCACCTTGGTGGACTATAATCGCTACAACTACGACTCATAATCAAACCAATCGAAAATTCGGCCAGAAATTGGTCAACTTCGCTTTGATGCCGGATGCCAAAGGCTTAGGCCCACTCTACACGATCACAACTCAACGATTTTAAAACGCCTCAAATTAGTGTTTGATTGAGGTTGTAAAGAAAACCAAACCAACCAGCGCCAAGGTGAAGTATTTCTTCTGTGTATCTCTTGAAAATTCTTTCGCTTTGACATGGGAAACCTGCTTCGAAGGCCAAATCATTCTTCGGATTTCACTCCAGCAATTGCCAGCAATAGGAAACAAAGTTGTTGAGCGTGTTGTACGTCGATTGAATCAATAAAAGTATAAATTTGTCAAAGATATTCGACTTTGTACAAAGATAATAAGCTAACAACGTTTCGAGCTTAACTCTTCATCAGGTCCAGACAGCAATCCTTGCATGCTGCGTCGCTTTTAAGCATAGAAATGCTTTTGAAGCTTTGAGACAAAAGGGAGGCTAATTCTTGGACTGAGGCAGAAATGTTGATATCTCAATGGTCAGTTTGAACATGCCATTGTTTGGAAACTATTGTTTGGAAATCTGCAATCTCATTGGTTTCACTAGCTTTACGATGATTTTGGCCGGATTTTCACGCAGTTTGATTATCAATTCCCACGGGGGGGGGGGGGTTCTTCCATAGTAAAGGTACCTGGGGATGTGCCGCCCGCAAGGGTATGCTTTTTCAATCCTTCTAGTCTAGCCAAGGGTATACTTTTTGCCAATTTTAGTCCATTTAGTCTAGCCAAGGGTATACTTTTTGCCAATTTTAGTCCATTTAGTCTGGGCAAGGGTATACTTTTTGGCAATTTTGGTCAAAGAAATGTCAAACTTCGGTAATTCCTGTAAAGAAACCCAAATTTTTTTCAAATTTTGATCCTTAGAATGCAAAAATTTGGCAAGTTTTGCCTAGAAAATGCCAACTCATGGCACTGTTGATGTAGAAATTAGTCTAGCCAAGGGTATCATTTTCAGAAAAATTGGTCTAGCCAACGGTGCCATTTTGAAACTGTGGGCGGCACACCCCTGCCCGAAATTTAGCCGAGAACCCCCCCCCCCCGTGTCAATTCCAGTTGAAGCGGAATTCCGTCATACAATTCAATAAACAACGCGAAGACTGGGAATGAGGTAGTTAGTCTACTATTCCGTAACACCTTTCTGCCTTCTAACGGGTGAGTCAATGAAAAGCACCGGCGTTCGAAAAAATAATGCTCCATGAATATCAAAGCAATTATATTGATAACTGTCTTCTTTTATTCCCCGCATATCGGAGGAGGTTGTTTACAATTTGATCGAGGGTTTTAGGCCCCCTTTTGACGTATGTCGGGATAAAGGATTCTCTGTAAATTGCATTTTTACAAATATTTTCAAACCCAATATTTACAAATATTGCCCACCAAATGCATAAGACAAGTCCGGGGTTGGTAAAATTGTTGATAATTCAAGAGATTACACTGTTGTGAATGGTGTGTAGTACCGGGTGAGTCAGAAAAAACGCCCGGCGTTTGAAAGGCTACTGCTCCCTGACTATATAAGCAACGATATTTTGCAATATCTGATTAAATAGCTGACATGCTCAATTATGTTTAGAAATTTTTCTGACTAAAATCGGTCACTCCGTTCAGATTCTGCAGACAATTTTCCAAAATGAGTCCCTTTGAGAAACCTTAAAAACATGCTAAAATTGCAAGCAAAAGTCCCTACTGTGTTTATTTCACAGCGATGACTTTCAGCATGCTTTAGCACGTGCTTTCGTTAGGGATGGTTGAAAAGTCTTCCCCCTAATGTGAATGACTTATTCAAGGGGATTCCATTCTCCCATGAGGACAAAATACATGAGCACATCCAGGAGTCATTATTGCTAGGAAGTAGAACAAAGAGAAATTTTGCTTGCTGTTTTCGCTCGTTTTTGCAGGTTTTCGAAAGGGGCTTTCTGCAGAAAATCTCCTATTTCGACGGGAAGGAATGACCGATTAAAGCCGGGTAAATTACTGAACCTAATTTGACATATCGAGGATAAAACAAGACAGGTTTCAACATCATTGCTTTGATATTCAGGGAGCAGGATTTTTTCAAACGCCGGGCGTTTTTATTGACTCACCCGGTACATTATTTCAATTTTTTTCTCTTTTAATCTGCGAAATTATATATTTCAATCTGCTAAGAAGTGCGAAATGACGTCATTTCCTATGACGTCACTTCATGTTGACCTGAACGAGGCTGCAAAACGCGTTGATATGATACCACTCACATTGCCAGCCTCCTTATCGCGCCTTCGCACACTCGTACAAAATACAAAATGGCGACGATATTTAACCTAACTTACGAAGATTCATTAACCAATTTATGACAGTTGGAGGCATCAAAACTTGGAATGAACTCACGATTGGTGTTCAGCAGTTGCTAAGGTTGCTTTTTAACAATAATTTTATCAACCCCGGACCTTAAAACCGATATTTGGGAGTAAAACTTTAATTCCCCCATACAATTACAGCAGGTCTTCGCGTGACTAGTTGCGACATGAGGAAATATTTCAACAATTGAACTCTCATCGTGTCTCAAATCCTAATAATAAACATGAAACTGGAAGTAATTCACCTCGCACTGAAGAATTCAACCTGTAGACAACGACAGACCCACTTTCAGTGCTCAGATTCACGGTTTCCGCGTTTCACACTTATTCATCTTTGTTATCGATAATCGAAAGGATGCAAAACACAACAACAACAGCAAACAATGTCCTCTTTGACAACACAGAAGTATCCGTTCTCGCCCCAACATTTCACATGCACCGTAATTCTTCGCACATCCCCATAGGGTACCTATATTTTTTATGATCATTTGACGAAATTAAAACGCAATAAACCAGCCAAATTTTCACGCAACTGGAACTATTTTGGAATCTCATGATTTCGGGACATTAGAGGATCCATACATGAAGGCATTGCCAGCACTGCTGACCACATTGTCGTTAACATTTTGCTGGCAGTCTGTATGAGTAAACTTCCAGTATGCAGCACTCTCTGGCTATTGTGATTGCTAGCTTCCATTGCATAGATCGACTAATGGACGTTGAGAGGCGTTCAGTCAAGTTCAAAACGCCTTCTTCAAAAACAAAGCACGCCTCCCGGACAAACATCAACTTCGTTTGAACCAAAATTCATAGAAAGTATCAAAGTCTTACATTGTAAAAATATTGCCTGTTTAAGGAAACTGATGGTTGTTGTTTGTAAGAGCACCCTCGTAACGCTAATACCAATAATACATATTTCTGTAGCGAATTTAAAGTACGGCTGCCTCGTACAGCATTCACACTGACACAGGGGGTGAACTAACTTTATCTTTGGTTCTCTCTAAGCATATGCAAAAGGAAACCAAAAGGCTGCTCTCAGCAACAGCGTGTTTGTGCAGTATGATGTTTTGACTGACAGAGTATGGTGCTCCGCAGAGGTCTCAATACAGGGGAGCAAAGGCGAAATTACTTCTTTAAAGCAGAATTCATGGAAATATAAAGTCAAGAGCGCCAAAAGTGAATAAGAGAATCTAGAGAATTGAGTTAACAAATGTTCAAAGTGGGGGTCGTAGGGCTGACGGTTTGCGGTCTCTAGCTGTTTTAGAACGGTTTAACGGTTTTTGGCCGTAAAAATGACGGTTTTACGGTTCTTCTCTTCTCAACGATTTCCAAATTTCTTCATGAAGTTTGATTCGAGAAGTCAAATTATTACAAAACTGAAGATGAAAGAGCTACGAATAATTGTCCAGTACGATATAAATTTGTGAAAATTCTACTAATTTTCACCTTTTCCGGCGGATTGAAGGCATTGGAATTAGCTTTCCCTTCTTTGGGGTCATAAGAATTATACCGAGGAAGTCGTCTGCAGCACAGAATCGAGGCGGTACATGCAAAGCTCGGGAAAATGTTGTAACGGTTTAAGCTGAACCTTTAGGCAGTTTTACACGGTTTTTCTGAAATATTTTGGCGGTTTAACAGTTTTCGGTGACCCCCTACAACCCCCACTCTAAAATATTCGGATATATCATTCAAAGTGATATTGGCACTAAAGATGGCAGCCACATGGCAAACAACGTTGTTTTGGTTTGCGAAAAGGTTTCCGAGGACGATTCACAACGGAAATTAAATGAACAGCGTTTTGAAGCAAAAACATGGGGTTTTCATCCTTCTACAAGTGTCGATCTTGTTTTAAATGTAGATTTCTGCAAAAAGTTATGATAATTAGATGTCGATAAAACAGTAGAATGTAAATAGCGATAAATATTATGTCTCTTAAATATAGAACGGCGAGAATGAATCTCGAAAGCAACCAAAAGAGCAGTGCTCCAAAGCAAACCAAATATTTTAGATGGATTTTAGCACTTTGCTGCTTCAATGCCGAGGTGTAAAATTTACACTCTAATCAAAGGGGAACTATTTCAGTAAAACGACATAGTAACGCCAAAATATATAACGGCGAGAGAGATTCTTGAACGATATTAAATGAGCTTTGTTGGAAAGCAAAACAAATCTTTAAGATGGATTTTAGCACTTTGCTGCTTCAAAGCTGAGGTGTAGAATTTAAACTCTAATCAAAGGGGAACTATTTCAGTAAAACGACATAGTAACGCCAAAATATATAACGGCGAGAGAGATTCTTGAAGGAAATTAAATAAGCAGCGTTGGAAAGCAAAACAAATCTTTAAGAAGTGTTTTGCTTCTTTGCTACCCTTTAAATGCATCTAAAGCTTTGTACTCCCGCAATAAAAAGGTTAATTTGACTTCTGCAAAGATTTTAGAATAAATATATCAATTACATGGCAAAATTAAGCCTCAACATACCTGCCGATAGTCATCTCCACAAACAACTTTCACATTTAACAGTACGAACTGATCACTAAGAATTTCTTGAAACTAACTGACAATTCTGTTTCAACAGGTCCAAGCTCAAAACGATATCTATCTCCCCTAAAAAATGATTTCGCTCTGCAGTGCTGCTGTAAGGATGTTGCAGGCGTTCATGTTTGCTTCAAAATAATTCTAACAAAAATAAAACACTTATGTCTGTGAAAACGGCTATCACCTGCTCCCAATTTCAAGCAGATTTGCATATTCTGAGAAATGCAATAGGCGAATGTCGCATTCTTCCCTTCCTCAGTTTGAGAGTGTGATTCCGTTTATCATTGATAAATTATGTAATCTTGTAACCAGTCTCATTAAGGTAAATGAACAACTGCTCTGACTGTATGAATTTATCAGCTTTGAAGAGAATACATATATTCTTGTTAGAATATTTTTACTTGTCTGTAGTATCTTACTAAAAATCACACCTGGAAGTTAAATATCCCGGATATCAAGATTCTCTGGAGCCTGGATGGCTTAGTCACTTGTGCAGCATGCGAAATGAATCATCATGGGAAGACGCTGGATTGAAATGTTACTAATAGCTTGACATGAAACCATAGGCTATTCAGTTCAGTTTCACTGCTCCATTTTATCGTTGTCGTTGTCGTTGTCGTTGTTGTTGTTGTTGTTGTTGTTGTTGTTGTACAGGGTCTACAGGGCGTCTCAAAAATATTGCTCGACCTTTGATTAAATACTAAAAAATAACGATACGCTGAATGGACACATGGTCAAGGCACCCTTGTCCTGAGATTTTAAATTAATTTTTGTCACCAGAATCTTGCAAATCCGCTAAAAATTCATGGAATTACAAGCCTTTGAAGTTTAAGTTTGTGCGAAAACTGAAACCAGAAGAGGTCTCTAAATGGCATTTTTGGCAAAATTCTCATAGACCATCGTGTTTGCTATTTCTCAATTGTTTCAGGGCTAACCAAATTGGATTTGAACAGGTTTTCGAACACCTAACTTTTAAGCATATGAATGCTTTCAGGTCACAGATTCAGTCTCTCGTTGATTATGTTTTTGAACCACTGTTTTTGGACATATGCAATGTTAAGCAAATTTTGACAATGATCAAAAGGATTTAATTACTTTGGAAGTCCTATTTGGTTTGCTCTGATATCAACGGGAGGTATGACATTAGACAAGCTTCTTTTACCTCAGTCTTCGAGGTTGTTTGCATTGCAAGTAATCTGGGAGTCTTTGGTTTCAGCTATCGCATATTTCTTATCTTTGAAAGCTCGCAATTTAGTGAATTTTCAACCGATTGGCAAGATTCTGGTCTCTAAAATTATTTCATAATCTTAGGGCCAGGGTTATCTTCCCATGAGCCTGTCCATGTTATCATTATTTTTCCAATATTTAATCAAACGTCGAACAAGACACCCTGTAAAGTACCTACTATGACCAATCCTGGACAAAAAATGATCTGTTGCAGGAAGCTAGGGGGCCCAAATTTACATGCTTTCACGCATGCGTGCGCAGTTTCTGCCCTGTATGCTTGGGATTGCTTTCTGCAATTATTTTCTATACTCCCGGCATCACGGGAAATCATTTTCTGATGGAATTGTCTTCGTACGGTGCCGCGGGCGGGCGTTTGAAGTACTATTATAAAAGAGACTACCGTAAGAGCCGGGAACAGATGAACACGTTGAACTATCTCCGGCCGTTACAGCAGTCTAGCAGTACTTCAAGCACGTGCCTACGGCACCGTGAGAAAACGCTTCCTTTAGAAAATTATGGTCTGCGATGCTGTGAGGATGGCAAATGGAACGGAGCAACTGCAGGCGACCTTACGACACCTTAAGGAAACTAGGCTTTACAGTATGTACTGTGTAACGAAAACAACAACAGAGCAGTATCATTGCATTGAATAGCCTATGGTGTCATGCGGCAAGCGACTGGAAGAGCTGATGAGTAGAGAACGGATCAAAACTTTACCTCTCCATATGATATGCTAATGGGCCTCCTGCGGTCTAATCAAATCAAATATACGGTACAGTTCAAAAGCTGGCGTCAAGTTCGATTCGAATAACATAAATTTTGCGGTCGATATAAAAAATTTACCTGGGCCTAAAAAATCAACTAGCCTTGTTCAAAACCCACTGAAAAATGTACCATTGTCATGGTTTCTCAGTGTTCACACAACGCTGTTTTAAACTGTGTTCTTTAGCGCTTTCTTAGAAATTCTGCAGTTTAAAAATGTGACAACAAAATTCGTATCATTTCCATATGAATGAGACTATCCATGACAGTTCTATGCCATTTTCAGATTGTGATATCACATTGTGAACGCAGCCTAAAGCCCTGGCCAAACAACTGGACATTTGTACTGAACATTCACTGAACATTTCTCACCTTGTTCAGTTTGTGGACAGTGGACATAGCAAAAGCTTTATGATGTAGCACAACGACTGATGAACATTGTCCGGTGACTGAACATTTCATTCGTGATAGAATGCACGCAGCTTTTGGGTCTATTTTGTTTGAAATGTGCGCGCGGAAACTGGACAATGTTCAATTGGAGTGCCAAAACGACTTAACATCTTGCCACAACATCTTCAGATAAAAGAAATTTAATCTTGTCCACTGAACATTTGTGACTGCTTTCAAAATCAACTAAACAACCCTCAACATGATTGAACATGAGTGAACAAGGCTGGACAAGGTGGCAAATAGACGCAACATTTTATGCTGAACATTTGTCCAATGCATGTTCAGTGGAAATGTCCAGTCGGTTTGCCAAGGCTAGACTCTGATGGGACTATAGAATGCCGTTGGTTACACTTGCCTTCTGTCATATGTTTTCCATATCAAATTTCAGGAGAGCCTCAAAATGATTTATCAGTTTCGTTGTTTTTATCTTTTAATTAGATCAAACAAATTCTGTCGGTATATTTTCAATATTGGAATTTTACGGAGAATAAGTTACTTCTATTCTGTCTTATGATATGGGCCTGGTAGCTTTGGCTTATTCTTTAATCTCATTTGAACAAATATTTGCATATGTGTATTAATACATTCAATCTTTAGGTCAAAGTGTAGCTACGATTTATCTTTAATCTCAGCCAAAAACTATTGATATCTTGATTCACTCTCTCTTAATGACGTCAAAGTTTGCAGAATAGCTATAATAACAACGGTGCTGCTATGAATCGTCTAGAGAGAAAAGGATTTGAAATCGCAGATAACTGTTCCATCTGAAGAGGGCAGGTGCATTTCTCAGTCCAAATAGGATTCCAATCAATTAACAAGGATTCCCAAGGAGTGGTGCTATTCTTAAAGTCTCGATCACATGAAGTCGTCGAAGTTGCTGCGTTGCTAAACCCACGACTTGGAAGACTTATGTGACCAACAAAGACTTGGTCCTCGGGGTGGTCACAGTCATCGGGGAGTAACTCCCCAGGAGTTAATTTTCACCTCTGAGTCTTCTAAGTCGCTACATTTGTTGTGCAAAATGCGTAAAGTAAATGATTTTTACACATTTAATTTGACAGCTTTGCAAAGATTCAATGCCTATGGTCTGCAGTCGTAAATATACAAGTTAGAATTAAAAGCAATGTGGCCTCCTTTATTTATTGATAGGGATGACATTTTGAATTAATCGAAGACCCTTACGTGAGGTTTTACGTAGATTGAAGTCATCAAGGGAAGTGGGCAGTGGCCTTTAAAAGCTTTCGCCTTCTATCTGATTTAGCTACTCTTCACAACACAGAACTCCTCCTGAGAAACATAAATTCATGCCTGACAAAGAAATCAGTGCAACTCTACAAGACACAGAGCAATACAACCGGGGGGGGGGTTCTTCCATAGTGAAGGTACCTGGGGGTGTGCCGCCCACAAGGGTATACTTTTGAGGACCTCTAGTCTAGCCAAGGGTATACTTTTTGGCAATTTTAGTCGAGTTTAGTCTAGGCAAGCGTATGCTTTTTGGCAATTTTGGTCAAAGAACTGTAAAAGTTCGGTAATTTCTGTAAAAAAGCAAATTTGAAAAAATGTCTGTCCTGAGAATGCGAAAATTTGGCAAGTTTTGTCTAGAAAACGCCCTTTCAGGGCACTTTTAATGGAGAAATTAGTCAAGCCAAGGGCATCATTTTCACAAAAATTGGTCAAGCCAACGGTCCAATTTTGAAACTGTGGGTGGCACGCCCCTACCCGAAATTTAGCTGAGAACCCCCCCCCCCTGCGAGCAATACAAACTTCTTCAAGAGAAACGGAGATTCAGATCAGACATGGAGAAACCTGAGCAATGGGCTTCTGAAGCTATGATCCTCAATCTGATAAACTCCATCAGACACACAACTCCTCCTACAAAGCCTACATTCACATCAGGAAAGGAACCGGGGTAGTGGTCCTTTAAACCTAAAGTCTGTTATCTAATGAACTCGAGAAGACACAGAGGAAAAAACTTCCTGTGAAATCTAGGTTTACATCAGAGAAAGGAACCAGGCAATATCTCTGAGAACTAAGGCCCCTTATCTGATCAAGCGTGGAAAACAAAGATTCCTGCATAGTTCCTCCTAAGGAAAAGTGAAAACACTACAGGGCAAAACTGCAATCGGTCGCAAAAGAAGCGATAGTATCACCATTTATCATGATGCTTTGCTGCATACGAATGTTGCCATAAGATGATGTAGAGGTTGCAATTGGGTGTGGTCTTAGAAATAATCTCATACTAATTAGTAATTCAACAAGAAATAGCAAGTATCCAATAATGGTCGGACAGACAAGGGCGCGCTTTGCAGTATTAGCATATGGGGCATTGCGATTGACGATTGCGCTAAAGATGGCGGCGAGGAACTTTTTACCGAGATGCACTGCGGTCTTTAGTCGAATTCCTATAGAGTCGTTAAAGTTTTGTAATTCGAACGCAAAGCCTCTTGGTAAAAAATTTTTCGCCACAGGGGACCCCCATTTCAAAGCAGTAGTTTGCCACAGTGGTTCCATACATTTGTATTTTCATACTCCACGTTAAATTCTTTTAAGCAATTTCGAAGCATCTTTTGCAACTTCCTTCGTTGCAGGGTGTCCCAAAAAGTTGTTCCCCGTTTGTATGACTACTGTGGAGGAAGTGTTGATTTGGAGACCTTGTTTGAGTCAATCTGACCATAGTCTTTTGAAAAGACTCTGATCTGACACATGGTTGCTGATTTATGGTACAGAAAAGGCGAAATTTTTGGCTTCTTCAAAAAAGCACTTCTATTGTTCTCCAGCAATGTCAGAATAAAGTAATTTTTCAAAGAAAGGTAAAATTTCAACTACATTTTTAAAAGGTAGAAAGTACTCTCTTATGAATAAACAACATTGCTACGGCCCGTTTTATAAGTCGTGCCGCGCCGCGCCGAACCATAGAAATTTGAGTTCGACTGAGGTTCGACTTGGAGCGACTCTCCTGTTTTATAAGAACAAAACTTTTGCCGTGCTGTGCTGTGCCGAACCATAATGACGAATGCGCACAATACTGACTTAAGAAAATTTTCCTTTTAATTTCATATGCTATTGACATTATTGAAATAATTACCGTTCTTTTATGCGCGTGTGAGTATGGTGCGGCACGGCGCGACTGGAACTGGTTTGATAAGTCGCACCGGGTCGACCCAGTCGAGAGGCCTTTGGCGTATGGTTTGAATTAGTCGAACCAAGTGTCAGGTTGGTTTTATAAGCGTCGCGCCGTGCCGAACCAGGCAAAATTGATCGAAATTCACTTGGTTCGGCGCGGCGCGGCACGACTTATAAAACGGGCCTAAAAGATTTAGCAAAAATTTCACTACGACGCTTGAGCCCTTTCTTTGAAAACTTACTTTATTTTGACATTGCTGGAGAACAGTAGAACGGCTGTTTTTGAAGCAATCACTCGTTTTGTCTTTTCCCTGCCATAAATCAGCAACCACTTGTCAGACTAACTCATACAAGGTCTCAAACTCTAAGTTAAAGCTTGAAATATGTAACTGTTTAGAAATTAAGATGATTGAATCTACATCTCCTCCACAGCAGTTACACAAACGGGGCACAAGTTTTTGGACACCCTGTACACGTTTTTTTTATAAGAAACTAGGATCAGGCCATAGTACTAAAAGTTTCTTAATTTAACATGAAGTTTGGCCATTTTAGTACTTAAAGTTTCTTGATTGGTTTCTTATTTTTTGAATGCATGAATTGTCAATGTGGTCGCTAACACTGCTGCAGATATGTTTTCTTGATGTTTAAAACATCACATAGGAATAAACAGTGTTCTGTTATGTTGAAAACACAAATGGTTAGATAACATTGCCCAATGATAAAGGTTCAACGATCCATTTGCTATAAAATTCATGCTTTTAACTTTGAAAAGTTTCTTAGTACATCTCAGACATAGTACTAGAGTTTCTTAAAATTTTGGCCATCTTAGCACTAGTTTCTTATAAACCAGTTTCTTATAAAAAAAACGTGTAGCTCAAGAGAATTCCCTGTTTTCGAGCGCTAATCGCTTTGAAATGGGGTGTAAATAGGAGCAGCTGCCGCTATTGTTACGAAATTTGCATTGTTTACGTGCGTTATCCACGGTAGGGGATTCTTTCGCCTGGGTCAATTCACGTTGAGAACGGCCTTGAATAAGGATACAATCCCTATTTTCTATGGAGGTTTTCTGTAATGAAACCGTATTCGAATTTCGCTACCAATTAGTTAGGATTAGGTCCTCGATTTCCTCAGTTTTTTCAGTAAGTTGTGGCTTCGAAAAGAAGCTTTTCAAACCAAATATCTGTGCTTAAGTGACATGAGTCAAAACGGCCACTCTTAATTGGTATTTTTCAGATCAAGGGCTCAGCAAGCACAACTGAGTTTCTTCTACGCGTCGGCGAGGAAAATGCTAATTCTTTCACAATCCCAGCATTTTATTACGCTATAATCTTTCAATGTTCTGGATGAACTCGTAAGTAAACAACTGGATACTTGCGGAACTACTCGTAATAGCTTCTTACTTTTAATCATTAAAAGTCCCTATATGATGTAGTTTTGTTAGTAGTCCCATCCATAGCTGTCTGTGTTTATTGTATCTCCATTACAGCCCGCGGGGAACTATGTGTATTATTTGGTATGAAACGATTACCGACTTTAAAATGAGAAAACGTCGAAAGCAACTAGTTGCTACAAAAGTACCTTATAGAAATTATGCTGAAGCTAATAACATCAATAAAATAACAAATTCTCATTTTTGCCGAAACAACACCATGACTTGATTGAAATGCTTGTTCATATGGAGGCGAGCCAGCCCGCATACAGGGTTGGAGCTCTTTGCCGCAATCTCAAGTCATCGCTAATTGCAAATACAAACTCTGAGATCTCACTGGAGCACTGGCGTTATCTCGGTAGGTGCGATGAAAAATTTCCAATATGAACACTCCAATCCGGCTATCGAGAAAAGCGTCTATATTCAATGGGCAAGTGTCTCATTTTTGACATGTGTCCAATTTCTGTCTCGGTAAGCGGGCTAGAATTTCTCCATATGAACACAAGATGAAAACTGGGCTGGCTCGCTCCTATGTGAACAGGCCTTTAGCAGCGCATCAACACTGTCAACTTCGTACAAAATGGTGATAAAGTAAACCACATTAACAATTTTCCTTTATCTCTTTCACGAACATTACCGTTCTAAAGGTAATCTTTGGAAATCATGGGAGGCATGAGCTCCGTCCCGATCACTGCTTACGGCCCTGAAAAGCAATTACCTTGAGTCTGAGTTCTGCGTGCTTCGGCACTTCCATAAGATCTGCAGATGCAAAACAATTAAGCTTCGAAAGAGCGCCAACACAACATTTGATTTGACGCAGTCTATTTCTGCATCTGGAAAAGTTCCCACTTGCAACGAGTCAGGTGGATTTTTTCTCTTCGTTAATGACGTCAATGCTTGAATAACACCGGGTGAGTCGAAATATGCAATATTATGAGTCCCTTTTGACCAAAAGAAACCAGCAATTCAAAGAACGAAGGGAACCACGGGACGAAAAGGCATAGGTTTAGAGAACAGCACGACTGATTTTGCCAAACCAGCTTTTCTTGCCTAAGACTGCGTTCACACGATGCCGGCACATTTTGAAAACGGTGAAAAATGTGACAGTAGCAAAATTTGAGCTAGCGTTTACACGAAGCCGGTTGAAAACGGTGCGAAATTTGATGGAAAAAAGTCGTTGCAAGACTTTGATGCCATAGAAGGTTACCTACACCCTAAGAGTCGATCAGTCTCGTTCCAAAAGTGTCTAAAAATGTTCTGTTTTCATCATTTTCAGGTGTTTACACGATGCAGTTTCCAAAATGTGTCCGTTAGAGTTCCGTTTTCAAAATCTACCGTGTTCAAAAACTGCCGGCAAAAAATGAGCCGTGTTCGTGTGAACAGGAGGCCTATCCGTCGAATTTTTCACCGTTTTCAAAATTTGCCGGCATCGTGTGAACGCAGTCTAAATTGGCATGATAGTTCAATAAGCATTATCAGTTTATAAGAATTTGACTGAAGCTTAGCGGCCTAAACAAGAGTAAAGTCAACAGATACAAAATTGACAGCCATTGTTTTAAAATTTAATTGATGAAAAGAATGCTTCAAAGCATAGGCCCCTGTTACACTATATCGGATAGCTATCGTTGCGCTGCAACTCTCGTATCGGATAGGGGTGCTGTTTACATCACACCAGAGCTATCCGATACATGACGCTTCACAAATCGGAGCGAAAATCACTTCGCTTCGTGAGTGATATGAAAATCACTCCGGCATGGTTTTGGCATGTTGTAAACACAGGGAGCCCCCTTAAAAAGTTGCGAAAACCAGACAAAATGCGTCCTCTGCCAGTGAGAACACATCAAGCGAGCGCGGCATCTGCGAAGGAGCAATGAAGAATGAACGAGGAGGAAAGAGCGGAGGAGAAAACGCGAAGGAGAGAGGAGAAGAAAGGGGAGAAAGAAGAAAAGATAATTTCTTCTTTCTTTCTCCCCTTTCTTCTCCTCTCTCCTCCGCGTTTTCTCCTCCGCTCTTTCCTCCTCGTTCATTCTTCATTGCTCCTTCGCAGATGCCGCGCTCGCTTGATGTGTTCTCACTGGCAGAGGACGCATTTTGTCTGGTTTTCGCAACTTTTTAAGGGGGCTCCCTGTGGTTGTAAATGGTGCTATCCGACACGTTTCGTTCTGCAACTACATTTCTTTTCTTTGAGAACAATGACAAACAATAAAGTCGAAAACAAAGGATTAAGAAACAATACTGAATTGCTCCGTCGTGACGTAAACACAACGCCTAACTGGAATGGAATTCAAGACGCGACGATAGCTATCCGGTATAGTGTAAACGGGGCCATAGTCATGGTTAAAGCCGAGGCATGACTGAAGGTCTAGGTCCTAAATTGCTGTCCTCCTGCTGCCCTTACACAGACAAAGATAGACGCAAAAGTTGCCTTGAAACTGAAGTATGTCACTCAAACATTGCACAAGCAAAAGAGGAGAAATGAGCAAGTATCAACAGAACAAGGATATATCTGAACATCTGCCATCTAAATTGCTTTATGCAAATCGGAAGCTGAGTTGTAACAATGCAATTGTGTGTTTTTGCGTGATTAAAACACATGCGAAGTTTATCAATAAGACATGTGCATCACTGAAAAGCAATTTCATTACCAGGGGAAATCAATCATTGGTAAAAGCACTGTGGCGACCGCTATTTACCCTCACAACATGAAATTGCTCTCCTCAGTCTCTTTCGTGAGGAGGTCAGGAGAAACATGAGAAGTATGGAACGAGCATCATATTAGAAGGAGGGCGTGATTAGGCAGAGAATATTGTGGGCCTGTAGTGCAGAACAAGGGCAGATTTTGTAATAAAATAGCATCAGTTGCTTTGGCTCACATCTCAAGTCAAAGCGATTAGCGAATACAGACAAAAGATGTTCTCTCAACCGGTAATTCAAAACAAAAATAGACCCAAAGTTGCCCTGAAACCAGTAGGGCAAACTAACGCTTGGTGCGGACGAAGGGAGGCTTTTAAGAGAAGTTATGTGTTTAAGACGAAAGAAGAAAGGTAAATCTAAAGTTCTGTCTGGAGGATTTTGTTTACGTGATTCAGAAGCCGAGCAGAGGGCATTACAATTCTTGCACATTTGTTACGAAAATGTAAACAGTTACTCCTCAGCTCCTGAATCAAATAAAAACTCCTGAATTCGTTACAAGTAGATAACTTCCCTTCAAAATGTCCCTTCGTCCACATCAAGCGAGACCTTGCCGTACTGGTTTCAGGGCAACTTTGTGGCTATGCTTGTTTTGAGTTACTGGTTGAGATGATTTCTTTTGTCTGCATTTGCTAATCGCTTTCAATTGAGGTGTGAACCAAAACAACTGATGCTATTGTTGTTATTAGCAACTGATGCTAATGACCTCAATCCTTCTTTCATGCAGGAGATTTTCTGTGAAAATGAAAGTCATTACAATTTGCGTAACAATAACGAATTCGTTCAACCTAGGGTGAGATCGGTCGGAAATGGCACAGAAAGCGTCAGATTTAAAGGTCCGCAACTATGGCAAATGTTGCCGCAAACAATACGAAACTCAGGATCCCTTGCTCAGTTTAAAAGCAAATATAAAAAATTGGAAGGGAGAAAATTGTCCATGCAATCTGTGTCGCACTTTCATTCCGAACTTGGGCTTTTTATGATGTTTTTAGAAATTTGTTTTATTGTATACTTTGATGAATTGTAAATAGTTTTAAATAATTTTGCATCTTTTATCCACACTTTGTAATATATTTTTAGCGTTGGAATTAAATATTTTAGCTATGAGTTATTTTGTTGCCAACGGTAAATAAATTGATAATAATAATAATAATAATAATAATTGTATTACAAAATCTGCCCTTGTTGTAGTGCACAGAAAAGAAAATTAGAAGACTCTCGCTACATCCCATGCACAGGGCAAGTTAGCGTATGGATTTTTTCCATTGCATTTCGTTTCACTTGTTGTGAATGCATTTTCAGTAAAACAAATAGCACTCGGATAGCTTCGTAAAAAAGTCAACAATGATTAACTATTCATTTGTAAATGGGAGGAACTTTACGTAAAATGTCTTCATTTTAAACTTTATTTGAACTGACTAAATCGATGTTTGAATTTGATAATGCAATCAATGTCAGTCGTTATCACCCCATACACAATCACATACGAGGAACTTGGGCTAGAATCGTAATTATTTGTGAAATCTGCTTTCAGAGTTAAGTTAGCAAAGACGCTCGATTTGAGCATTAAATGAATACCGTCATTTCATCAAATTCCTGCTTTGTACTTTAAAGTTCAGAACTTGTAAGCTGAAAGTTTGCAAGGTATAATTTCTACTAATTTGTGAGGTCGACCGTAAGTGTGGGCGAAACCCTCAGATATTGTTCACAGCTCTAAACAACTGAATGTCACTGCCCGAGGGGGGGGGGGGTACTTGACCAGATTTTGGACGGGGACGTGCCATCGAGATTTCAAAAACATACCCGTTCCTTATACCAATTTTTCCTAAATGTATACCCAACTTTATACCAATTTTGCAAAAACATATACCCGACTTTATACCAATTTTCCGAAAATGCATACCCGACACTATACCAATTGTGAAAATTGCGAAAATTGATACCGTTCCTTATACCAAAATCGTGAAAATCGATACCCTTCCCGATGGCACGTCCCCGTACTCAAAATAAGTATAGTACCCCCCCCCCCCGGGTGTCACTGTAAACCAGCATGTGGTTTGAAGAGCCAGTATAAAAGGAGAGAATTTAAAAGGAGAAAAACAAGAAAACTCAGAAAGCAGTAGAAGGAAATAGGAAGGAACAAAATTTATATCCATGAAAAACACTGAACTTTGTTTAAAATAACAGATGACTTAAAGTCAATATATCATAGAAACGACCAAATCAGGGGGCTAAATTCATCATAAAAAAGATTCGTAGAGTTGATTATGACGCCACTTTGATTTGTGATTGGCCAACATGTATCACGTGATATTGACAGATTTGAAAAGGAACGCTCTGACCTTATGTGTGATGGAGTAGAAGATTCATGATGAAGTCTCTTCCTTCAATATTATCCGTTATTGTTTTGCTACCTCCAGATCCTGCACGTGTTGTCTTTGCTCCCTTGAAACATAACAGAATGAGATATTACTCGCTACGATTAATTTTTGGGTCGCAGGGGCAGAAAGTTTGCATCTTGCAGCCTACTCACAACGGTCTTAAGGCTGATTCCACTCAGTAGAATCTTCCGAGCGGACTGGAAATCTTTTGTTTACGAGAGAAAACGTCGCTCTGCATTTGAATAAATGTTACGCGTGACAGACCTTTCACTGTGTAAATTTACTTCAGCCCGGAAAATTCTGCTGCGTGTAAATCAGCCTTTACGTGCTGACCTTCAAAAAGGGCCTAGAATCATGAACAAATTTTCTGCCTCAGAGCAATGACTTTGAAACATGTGTTATCACGCGCGATTTCATCCTCTTAAGAACCCCCTACCCCAAGGGGGGATTAAACCTAAGTGACGATGACACTTTGGAAATCATTTCGTTGTGTTGATACACTTACGGAGTTCTCAATTTGTTTGCACTGCAAAGAAAGTTTCCCGAAAGGGTCAATCACGTGATCTGAAATGGTTGTAAACAACGTGGCGCAAGGCCGAGTGGCTTATACAGTCTTCGTCAGGTGACTAAAGTTAAGTTCGCTCGAGTGAGGTCAAACTCTGGATGGGTGACCTCGGAGGTCTGACTTCACAACTCACCTCGTCGTCCTTCGGAAGGGACGTTTAACAAACAAACAAACGTACAACAAAGGGACGTATAACAAACAAACGTTTGCACAATTCTCTATTGTTTGGCGATTCATGAAAATGCATGTCGAAAAACGCAGAATATTTTTCTGATTCATCTTATAATTAAGTTGGCTATGCAACAATACATTTATTGGTTTCACCTGCTTGGGAAGAAATCCTCTATGCTTATGGTCGATAAGCTCATTAGTCTATTAGCCATGAAATACCCTTATCAGACTCCCACATTTCATCATAACTAATATTAGCAATGACATTAGTTAGTGAGTAGACTTATGAAGATGAGTCTCTTCTTTCCCTGTGCTCTTTAACTTGATGATGGCGCCTCAGTCAACAGAGACTCATATTATTACTCTGAAAAACCTGGCCCTATTTAGGCCTAAACATCGCGATTCCTACAGTACCAATCAGCTCGCCAATCAGAATGCGAGATTTGTGAATTACTATTGTTACGGTGTAAATGTGATAGAATTTTTTATTCGATTGAAGAATTGAAAACACTCCCATGGGATTGAGATTCGAAGCCGTGATTCCATCGTAATTGCATTGATGATTGAAGAAAATAGAGCCAAGTTTTTCACTGTTTCATTATGAGTCCCTCTTGAGCAAGGTTTACCGCAGGGATACAAGGGACTCCTCGTCATAAGTCTACCCACCCCCCCCCCCCCATCCGTCTCACGACCGTTAATTCTGGCAGTCAGTTCAGTTCTGTTGGCATTAAATCAGATAATCAATGCCGTCTCCCCATGCCCGTCTGAAGACAATAACGAAATCAGGACCACAGTCTTTTATACGACAAATACGCATTTAATTGAATTCCATGGAATAAGAGACGGCTTATTAAGGCTTTGTTGACACCGCCTCTGACGTGCTCATGATCGCATGACGACACTGCAATATTTCCACATACATTTCCTCACGAAGGAGAGAGAGGGGGAGAAAGAAATCGTAAGGTTTTGGTTCCTTGAGGATATTTGCGGCACAGCCGCAATGAGAGGCTGGAGGGGAAGGATGAAAAATATAACCATATCTTGATAATTTGAACCTAGTTTGTACATCACAACAATGGTGTCGAAACTGCCCAAGCAGTAAGCGGTTAAGCATCACCACGTTGACATACAAAATTTCTCGCTTTTTATATTCTAAATGCTGCAATAACAGAGGACAACGCTTTGAAAAAAACAGTAGTTTCACATTTGCAACTGTTAAGACTGTGTTCTGAAGATTCGCTTTCCAAAGTTATTATTTTGTTGAGCGCCATTCAAACGTATTTTCAGGCTATCAGATGTGAAAAGGCAGATGCTCGAGGTCTCTGGAGATTGAAAGCTTCTGTGATGTCGATTTCACGTTGCGTTTCCTCCTTTTCAAGAAAATTACTTATACCGTTGTCTTCTCAACCTTATCTGTCTAGGAGGAATGGCAACCTGGCGCGTCCTCTCGATTCGTTTTTCTTGGGTGGTTGTTGTTTGTTGTATCTTTATTTTACATAGATTGATTATAATTCAGTCTGCTATGTACATATGTACACGAAAACTAATCAAAATCGATGAAAAGGACTTGCGGTGGTCAAGAAGGACTTGCAGTGGCAAACTCAGGCAGGTGTCTTAGCCGTTTTTTACGAAGTGAATCTGCTTTCTGAAATGGGTTTGAACCTTGCAAGTCCTCCACGTAATTTAGCACAACAACATCCCCGAAAGGAATGCGCCTGCGTAACCATTGTTTCTTTATCAACACAATAAAACTGCTTGTGCCAAAGTTACCAAATACGAAAGTCTATTTGGGACTGTGCCACTACCAACTATGCATGCGCTTTACAAATTTCGCATTAGCCTGTTGATAATCGACTGAGCAGATTTTTAAGTTCTCAGGGTTTCTAACGAGTTTCTTGAAGGTTCCATAAAAATTTTCTTCTTTACTCCTGTCCTCTCCTGGACGATCCAAAACAAAGCTCTTTGATGCCTTTCCAATTATCAGCCATTCCTCAAGTCCATTCCGAGTAATATGATATAAGAAAGAGGTGGCATCTAAGTAAAAGTTAAGGATCTCCTTTGTCACATTCATTGTTTTAAGTTATGTTTTTCAAGCACAGGAGTTTTTCTTAAGTTTTTTGGCCATCTGAGGGTGGTTGAGTTTCTTTTAAGAGGATTTTGACGAAGAAATACGTGTACATGTCATCAAAAAATCAAAAAATTTTAGACCAGCCCTTAAAAACACTTGATAGCCCAACTTTTGAAACCTCACAGTGAATAAAAAGTTCGAGCAAAGAAAACTTCTGAAAAGTTCCTACAATTTCTGTTAAATTAAGACTGCGTTCACACGATGCCGGCAGATTTTGAAAACGGTGAAAAATGTGACGGATAGGCCTCCTGTTCACACGAAAACGGCACATTTTTTGCCGGCAGATTTTGAAAACGGTAGATTTTGAAAACGGAACCGTAACCGGCATAAATTTGAAACAGCATCGTTTAAACACTCAACAAAGATGAAAACAGAACATTTTTCGACACTTTTGGATCGAGACAAGTCTATTCTTAGGGTGTAGGTACTATTCTTTGGCATCAAATCCTGCAACGAGTTTTTATCGTCAAATTTCCTACCGTTTTCAAATTGTGCCGGCATCGTGTGAACGCTAGCTCAAATTTTGCTACCGTCACTTTTTTCATCGTTTTCAAAATCTGCCGGCATCGTGTTAATGCAGTCTAAGTTTTTCAAGTTTTCATTCGCAAAAATCAGTCTACGGCTTATACCCTATTCACACTGGCAAGCTAAACCTGCTTAATCTACGCAAGGCTAGATTTCAACCAATCAAATGCATTCAATTCGTTGGACTAACCAATTAGAAGGCTCCATTCGATAACCTGGTTTTGTTTAACCTGGTTTAAATTCACATTCATATTGCAAGTGTGATAGGGCATTAGTAAAGGTATTCTCCTACACAAATACTATTATCGCCCAAAGGAAGCTGCAAAGTCGACTTTGGCGTTGTCAGGTGTATATTTGCCACTCTTGTTCTTGGGCATGAGAACACCTACAGCTGCCTAACACGAAAAACCGCGATCTTTTCAAAACGACTGCGGCATGACTCTCTCATCATATCCTCCGTAGGAAGGCATTAAAAGGAGAAAATAGTTCAAAAAAGTTTAATTCCTGTGACTATATCGCTTGCTCAGCCCAGGGGTTCCGAACGCAGGTTGGAAGGATTGATTGTTTTCTGTTAGCTTTAAAGGTAGCAGGTCATAAAAGCAAGGATTTGAAACTATTTGATGACACATGGACAGATTTTGTTCACGCAATAGCAATGGTTGCTTCATGAGCGATAGGACACCCTGTCTGTAACAGTTTGAAATTTATATGAAAAGCCAGCCACCTTAACATATTGTTTTTGTGTTTTGAACTGACTTTTACTTGATATTCAACCATCTTTTACTGTTTCATAATTTTGAAATTTTTCGGTCGTGAGCAAACTTAACTGCAGAGCCACCTTGATTTGTAAAGTTGAATTCACCTACAATTCTAGCGCTTAAGACAGCGAGAATAATCAAGAAAATACTTCGATTTTCCGGCCCTTAACTAGAATTTGAGGCCCCGTCCACACGTATCCGGATACTTTTGAAAACGCATCTTTTTTTATCCGTTTTGGGTTAGCGTCCACACGGAGACGGCGTTTTCGGTCACCAAAAACGAAGCTTTTCGAGAACGCTCTCCAGAGTGGATCTTTTTGAAAACGCCGTTTTCATGTTGTCGTGTGGACGGGTGAAAACGGAGCTTTTCGAAAACGTCACAGCATCGATTTACGACGTATCAGAGTATGCGCAAGGATCTTCGGGGATCACGCAAGGGAATTTTGATTGTTTGTTTTCTTTTGTTAAAGTTCGAACAGAGGAGTTTGAATGGAGTAGCGTCTTCGTGTGGACGGGGATATTTTCGAAAACGCTCCTCGTGTGGATGCGAATCTTTTTGAAAACGGATAGAAAAAGATGCGTTTTCAAAAATATCCGGATACGTGTGGACGGGGCCTGAATCATTCGAATCTGTGAAGTACTCTTGGTGCTATGAATTTTCAAAAGTGGGAACTTTCTTCAGGCTCACCTGGTATCTTCAGGTAAACTCTTGCCGTTTTGTTTGCTTTGAATGACTTTTTGAGACTTTTTCAGTATCTTTGAGCACAAATGATACCTTACAAGATCAGTAACACAATCAAATTTTGAAGAATTTTTGCATAATCTTATAAGCTTACCTGTTAATATAATGTCTCCTTCATAGTTGAATGCACAGCTGAAAATCTCATCTGTGTGTCCTTCAAGAACCTGAAGAGATAAAACAGTTGCTGATAAAAACTGTAGTTTATGAGATCCACGCTAAAACTTCTGGGATGCAGTAAGATCACATACGCTGATTGTAAACAAGAGAACTTGGAATCAGGGGATCAGGGAACAGAGAGCCACGTAACCTTAAGGAAGCGAGGAATCTGCAATAGGGCGAAGTCTGAAAAATGTTACTTCTACAATCATTATTCGGGTCATTGTTGTGCGGCGCAATTTCGGAGAATTCTATGTGATCTTAGGTCATTTTGAAAGGTTTCTTGGAGAAAACTTCTTGAGAATATTCGTCATAACTTCAGAATCGAAGGTTAAGAGTCTGTGGTACAGTGGTAAAGTACGCTAGAAGGTGCTGTCGTCCAGTGGTGTAAATCGTCGGAACTAGCAGCCATAACAATTCAGGCGGATGAACTTCGAGCCTCACCCAACCTAACTAAGCGTCATGACATGGACACTCGGACTTCATTAGCGTTTAGCTATTTCTGCGATCACCGCAATTAGCGCTTAAAACTGAAACTTCAACTTCAATCCAAAGGAACGGAAAATTAAAATCAGCAGATAACTGAACTTAAGTCTAGCAATAACATTAGTTAGTGAATGCCACGTTTTGGGAAGTGAAAAGAAACTGCACCAACATGGAATGAAATAGATGGTACCTTCCATACTAGAAAGAACAATCTCGTCAAGCAAAAAAAGCAAAGGTCAATTCTTGTCTGACTGCTTGAAGAAAAGTAACTCTTGATGAAAGATCAACTGTAATAACAGTCAATGATTGCCAATTGCTTCCAAACTGGAAGCGGCTAACTCCAATTATTATTTTCATTATTTCTGGTTATTTCAACATTACAAGATGCATTTCCCTCCTTCCCCTACCCATCTCGCGACCGCTCATCTTGCAGTGTGTTCAGTCCTGTTGGCATTACATTACATAATCAATGCCGCCAAGGAAAGAAACAAAGAGATTTTCGCGCATGGCAATAAGTTCATCGGCTGTTGATCTGCTTTGAACATTACCAGCAAAACAAAGGCCTCAGACAAAAGGGGCAGTCCTCGGTATCCTCAACAAAAAAGCACGTGATTTAAAGGAAAAAGGATTCAGTAAATCTCAATCTTGACTCAGATACGTTTATCGAATATTTGAGTTCTGACGTTACAACTTTATCATAAATCAGAACAGACTGATAATCATTTGAGATAAACTAGCTTATCTGCTTATCAAAACAGAGGGCTCTTCGATAAACAAGATGAGTCGAACAGCATTGTATCTTACAGGCATTAGCCTTAAATCAGACTCATTATGCCACAAAGTGAAACACTGAGCGAGTGCAATTTTCTGACTCAAGTTTGCAGCAACTTTTACGACATTTGCAAATCAATCTTATGCAGGACGCTATAGTTGCCCTCAGTAAATGCATTGCGTACAATTTAAAGGTGTTATGGCGAAGTGATGTAGTCATTTGACTTTGCAACCAAAACAGTCAGGCGGACAGGGTTCGAGCACAGGCGGAAAACAGTATTCATAGCGTATACTGAAACTTCTTACGTGTCTAAATATCATAAAATGAAATGAAATAAAATCATCTTCGTTAGTTTGTAATGCCAAAGTATACAGGGAACAATGAACTATGTTCTTTTTCGCTACTCGTTAAAAATCACCAAAATTCCATTTTGCAACTATATTTGTTTCAGAAGCTTTGAAGCAACATGCTGAGACGGATTGTTTTCATCGCTCCGGGAATATATACATATGATTCAAATGAACCTACACGTCATTTCCTGGCAAGTATACTCATGCATTGTGCTCTCAGGGTAATAACTTGGCATTATGTCATAGTGAGAACGATGAAATTTCAGGCTGTGATCCCTTAATCAAGTGAAGAATGTGTAGCAATCATGAAAAACACATGGATAAATATAGACACATTTGTTACACTGTGAAGCTTTGCCGAACCTTAAAGGACTATTAATTTTGAACAAAAAACTAAATTCACTTGCCTGCACGCAGTCACCAGTATATGGATCCCAGAGTCTTGCAGTTTTGTCACTTCCAGCAGTTAATATACGAGTTCCTTGTGGGTTGAAGATCGCCTGGAAAAATATTTCAAAAATTAACAAAGCTGATGTTCCCATTTTTCAAAGACTTCCTAAAAGTACATTTTTGTAGTTTATGCCCGAAGCTTTCCTGTTAACAACACTTGGATCTTGATGCATGTTAATTTCATCTTTAAAGTTTCCCATTGCCCATGAGCCTCAATACCTCATGAAGAACAAATCAGACACCAACCTTTGAAATTTCACCTTCATGTCCTTCTAATTTACATATGCATTGATGTGTAACAGCATTATAAACACGACCCGAGCCATCTGCTGAGCCAGTAACAATCATTTGTCCAGTATAATCAAATGATACATCGAGTACTTCGTCGTCATGGCCACTGCAAAGAAAGATATCGAGAACAAAGTAGTTAAACGTTGAAGATGGCCCTGCTCTCGCTACTCTTAGTTTGGGTTTATGGATAGCAAGTTGCATTCGACCGGCTGTTTGAGTCCTTGCTCAACCAAATGAAGTCCCTCGGATGTGGAGATCCGTTTACTTTACGACATCCGTAAGAATTAGGTATTCATTGAAAGTGGCACGAACTGATCATTTGAAAGCCAGAAATCAACATATTTACGAGAAATATATTGAAATGTTCAAATTTGCTGGAAATATTAGTTTAGTTCTCATGCCGTTATTCAATTTATATTAGACAGAATTTAAAACTGACGCTAAAGGGAATGATGTTTGTAAAATTCACGATTGGTGGTGCTAGCGTGTTCATTGTTTATTCGTTAAAATCTTATCATCTAGCAACACCTATAGGGGCGTTTGAACAGCTAGTAAAAAAATAATGAGCTTCTTTTTCATGCAAAGGCTTACTTCCAGCTTTAGTATGAATATTCTGAACCAGCTGTTTCTAAACATAGAAATACGTAGGACTCCTCCATGCTTTAAATGAATAATTCAACCCCAACATCCTTTACCTTCCCACGAAGAGTTAGAGTTCCATTTGCGAAAGGATCACACAATAGAAGTTTCCTTCTCTGAGCTCTAGTAGGCCGAAACCTTATTCTTGAGCTCGCTCCAGGTGGGAGGTAGACTGATGCCTTTTCGTCCCTTGTTTCCCTGCGTTCCTTGGTCAAGAGGGACTAATAACATTACTCTTAAAAAGTGGGCCCACTTTAGGCCCGCGTAGGGTGGTTCCGTATTCACCAATCAAATCGCTAGAATTCAGTTTTCAACCAATCAGGGGCCGCTATTCAGAATGCTGTCGTTGTTGCTCTCAAAGAACGGTTGATGAAGCCTGGAGTTCTCGCAGCTTCGATGGATCTATTTTGCTTCTACAGAGGAAGATTACTGTCTGAAAGGTTTGCATTTTGCGATTTGTAGGTCAAGACAACATCATTCTTTGTACTAAGAGTTTCCTTTTCAATGTTCGAGCTCTTTAAACCAGATTTTGAAGCGATTTTATTGAGAGTACGAGAACTCCCACCTGTTTAGGCCATTTTGAAAAAGTGGGCCCACTATATAAGCGTAATATTATGAGTCCCTATTGACCAAGTGATATCAGCAATCAAAGAACGCAGGGAAACAAGGGACGAAAAGGCATAAGTCTAGGTGGGAGGTACCTGACTAGGGAAGTGACGGGGGTGTGTTGAAACCCTCTCAAAACCCTGTACTCTGTTGCATAAAATCTTACTCCAAAAGCATACCCTTTTGCATACAGATACATAGTAAAAAGTATACCCTTTTGCATAGTAAAAATGATCAATTGCTCCATGGGAACTCTAGAAATTTCCTTTCTACATGATGCCATGTCGCATAATTTTCTTATCATTTATAATATCCTGTTTATAATATCCCATTTATAATAACTTATAATATCTCATACCCCGTCCCATAATCTTTATCAGAAAAGGACACTCTGTCGCATAACTTTACCACAAAAGGACATCCTGATGAGCAGCACATCCCCCTCTGGAGTCTCAAAAATTTAGCAAGTCCCTGAGGTTTTTAATAGAGCTTTTACAGTATGTCGATCTTACTGAAAATGTGGTAATGAATATTTCAAAACATTTTACCCTTCTTTATATCAAACACAATGATACGTTTTGAGAGACTGGCAGATTGACCAAAAGTTCGTAGTTATCGCTTTTGATATGATGATGAACGCTCAAACTATGACTCATGGACTTTCACATTTATAATAAGGACGAAATTTTTTCCCTCAATTTCATGGTCTGGATATGAAACCTTACCAATTGTTTACCAAAATATCAGTGCTCCAAGGATTGACGGCCGGGCCTAAGTTGCTGTTCAAGCCTCAGATGGAGCAACACCCCAAAATTCCCACAAGGCTACCAATGCATGTTTGCAGGATCCAAGAATCAACAAACCTTTCATTGTGAACCAAGAGTTCCTCATTTTGAAGGCCAATTTTGAGGGCCAATTAGCTTCCATAAGCTTCACCACAGCAATGAGAAATTCCAAGAGTCGAAGGTTGCTTGCCTCGCCTCGGAGCCTACACCCTAGCGTTGCTCCTGAAGACACAGATAAATCTGTACTTGGTCGTCCAAGTTTTTTATGAAAATCTAAAAGTCCCAGTTTTAGCAAAAATGACAAATGTTGCTGCTGTTTTTGCAGTTGTTGTCGATGTTGTCGTTGCGATAACTAGAACTGTGTAGTGAGCCTAAGAGAGTGAGAACTTTATGCTTACCGCAGTGTTCCGATACATTTTCCACCCGATGCATCCCATATCTTGCAGGTTTTGTCCTGTAAAACACAAAAAAACATGCTTACTAAAAGGTTTGCAGACAATTCAATCCTTTCTATGGCTTCTGAAAGGTCACGTATATCAAACTGTGACTTAAAGGGGCATGGTCACGTAACCGTAAAATATCTCTATCATGTATATTGTTGTCCACATGTGGCGATTGTGCTCTGCACAGAATTTGGTGGATGGGGTGAATCCACAGGAAATTTACTTCCAAAAATCTACCAATATCTCTGCAATCGTACAACAAATGAGTGCTTCGTTTGTTTCTCTTCGAAGCTCAAGAGTCCATCTTCAAAATAACACCTTCATTTTGAGAAAAATAGTTGAAAATCTCTGTGATATGGCCTATCAAAAGTACCGCAAAATCGTCATTTCGAAAGAAGTTTGTTGACATTACGTGACCCTGCCCCTTTAAGCAGGACAAGAAGTAGCTATCGGGTATCCCAAAAAAGTTATGCCCCATTAGAGTGGCTGCTGTGGAGGAGCTGCAGATTCAATAATCTCGATTTTTACACAGTTGCATAGGTCAGGCTTCAACTTGTATGAGTCAACCTGACAAGTTGTTGCTGATTTATGGCAGAGGAAAGGCAAAATAAGTGGTTGCTGCAAAACAGCACTTCTATTGTTTTCCAGCAATGCAAAAATAAAGTAAGTTTTCAAAGAAAGGGTTCTAGCATCGTATTAAAATTTTCACTACATGGTAAATTTCTGGGTCTCAATGACGAAAAAGAAGAAGAAAGTGTATAAACAGAAATGAAGGCGCTTGGCTTGCTATTGAGCCATGTGCGTGCCTGTGTCATTCCAGGTAAGTATCATATGTAATTTATGTTTTTTCCATCAACACAGGCTGCTCTTCAAATTTATGATTCTTAAAGAGAATCGACATAGTTAAAAGCTGGCCCGGGCCAGGTCAAAAATATAATCCATTGTACTCAACAGCTAAGACGCACCCGGTTTCATTGTGTAGCTAAAGAAGCAATGGATTGGTGGGCGTTACTCTGGCCCAATTTATAGCGGCTACGAGTTATAGCTGTCTATTCCCTTTAAGAAATAACTCATAACTCGGAAAGCAGCCCGAAGAAAATTCGACAAAATTTGCTAAGTATCATTTGGATTTTTGGCTACAAATTACGACATCCATTTTCAAAATCTGCAAGACTACGATTCATCCTTGCGTGCCAACGGTGGGTACTTTCTCATGATGCAAACAGTATATCCTTGATCGTTAGCCAATTAAGATTATCTACTCACCATTGAGCCTGATACAACAAGGGAGCAATCAAAATTAAACTGTGCATTTGAAATTTCACCTCTATGACCAATGAGTGTATGAACTCTCCTGGAATAAGAGCAAGGAACGAGCGATGTAAATTTACCGAATCGCAGTAGTGTTTACTTCAAAACATTAGTTATTATGTTCGTCTTTTGCTGTCTATTGAATTGAATGTTTTACTGACGTTGCTATGAAGAATCCAATCCCGGGTAAGTCAGGCAATGTGGCACTTTTATTAAATATCTCATCTGGTTTTACATCAAGTGAAAACTACTGAAACTACCATGGAGAGAAGGAAAGATAAACCTAAATACAAGCAGATCCACAAGATAAAGTAATGTGTTGTAATACAGTAAAGTCCCGCCTTTAAGAACCTGCATTATAAGAAACTCAGGTCTGATTTTGCTGAATAAAATACCTCTTTGCAAAAAACTATCCAGGCTGATTCATGCTCAGTTTCTTATACAATGGTACATAGCAATATTATAAGGCCTATATTTGAATATGTCTCCAATAGGTCTCAATTCTCTAGAAACAAGAATGAAAGTTTCAAGCCCAAATTATTACAATTTCAAGAAACCCTCAATATTGGCTCAGACCATTAGATCCTCGTACAACAGTGCACATTTCAAAAACGTTTTCTTAAAAACTTTGACAGCTGTTTTGAGTACAAAAGTGTTTCTTATGCCATGGTATACATACCCTGTTTTCAAGAAGTATATCTTGAAATAAGAAACCAATCAGGCTGTCTTTGTGTAATGAGTTTCTTAAAGGCGGGACTTTACTGTATAGGCAGCTCTAAAACTAGTAGGTGATAGAAAAGTCGAAATATGAAGACCTTTTGCCATTCAAATTTCACTCCAAAAATGTTCCGTTTCAACTGCAATTTCAAAGAAAATTATTCATAATAAGGCGATTCAGTTTGTCGATTTGAGGAATTAGGGTAACATGAAAGGATAGAAGCATCTACGAACCTGCCACTACGTACATCCCATATGCTGACAGTATGGTCGAATGATCCTGTTAATAGTTGATCACCAGTTGTGTTGAAAGATGTGCAGATTATTTCAGCAGAATGCCCCTGCAAGAATCAATTTGGTAGCTCTATTTTTGCAAACTGTTGCATCAAAAAACATTTAACAATTCAATCACTACAAATTGCTACCTCGAATATTTCGCTGCCCACTGTACTTCGGGATTTTAAGATGGTTGTTTGTTTGTTTGTTTTCAATCTGTTTTGAGTGGGCTTGTCAAGAAATCTAGCTACTGAAAGCTAATTTAGGCTCACTGTGCATGCCGCATCCAGGCATGGGACCCCTAGTTTAACGTCCCTTCCGAAGGACGACGAGGTGAGTTGTGAGGTCAGGTCTCCGTGGTCACCCATCTAGAGTCTGACCTCACCCGACCAAGCTTAACTTCAGTCACCTGACGAAGACTGTATAACCCACTCGGCCACTCATCCCGCATACTCGGCCACTCACTCGGCCACTCACTTCTGACATCCTTGTAAAAATTTTTAACGAATTACAGTGCTCGTAGATTTGGTGTCTTAAAAAGTGATATTACGCGACTTTAACTTGTTCCAGAGAAAATCATTTCAGAATAGTCGTTGAATAGCCTGACAGATACGAAGCCTTTAAACATTCAAAAGGATAGCGTATCTTTGTCGACGCTGTAATCCATGAAATAATTATAAAATGCTAGTGAACAAAAAAACAAAAATAAATAAGGAACTGATAATCCAATGTGAAATTGAATATCTATTCAGGTGAAACATAAACATTTACAAGTTTTTCAAACCGTCATATTCCAGGTAGTTAATAAACTAAGGCCCCGTTCACACTGCACCATTTTTGTTATCATCCGTTTTCATTGCATGGAAGCTACCCGTTCACATTACTCCGCTTTTGCACAAAAAGGGAAGAAAAAACACCCGTTTTCGCGCGTTCACATTGATCCACCTGATAACAAATACGGAGCCAAAGATATCCGTTTTTGTGCGTTCACATTGCTCCCGTTTTGTGAAGCTCATTTTTAAATAATGGAACGTTTTCAACAACCTCCATCTTTGTGCGTTCATATTGATTCAAAGCCTTTTCAAAAACCTCCGCTTATGTGGATATCCACTTTCGATGGCGTTTCGAAAACCTCTGTTTTTGTGGTGTTGTTGTGCGGATCAGTGTGAGCACTTTCACAAAAAAGGAGGCTTTTCTCTCCGTTTCTTTTAAAATGGAGAAGTGTGAGCGGGGCCTCATAGAGAAGCACTTTGGTGATCTATTGACACACAGTTACTCAGACATAAATGACTTACAGTTAGCGTCGCGACTTCCATCCCTTTTTGAACATCCCATAACTTTGCCGTATTATCCATGCTTCCAGTTGCAATCAGGGTACTTTGCAAATTGAAAGACAAACAAACCTAGAGAAACAACATTGCAAGAAGTCGTTACCATAATGATTTTACCAGGTGACTGGAGAACTTGTATCAAATATTTGAAAATCATACCCAAAATCATCCAAAACTTAAAAGATTAAATTCCAATCGCTGACTGAGAATTTTGAGACTTTTTAGATGCTTTTGCAATGCTTTATTTTGCTACCTAATGAAGAAGTTCCCGAAAATCTCTTTCTGTCGGTTTTGCCTAAAACAATATTTTCAGTGGCTGAGTTAGATAATGTATTCTTTTAAATCCTTAATGGCAAAAAGACTGCTAAATATCTCTCATAAACACTGGGCAACGAAAAGCATATTTTGTTCAAAATCTGTAAAAGCGATTTTTGTATGAGAGAAAACTTAGAAAAACTCACTGTATATTCATTTAAAACATCTAACTTGGTTTGATCTCAAACCTCACTTTATAGAGACCAGGGTTTCATAGTTAGTACCACATCAGGTCAGGTTTTAGTTTTGTTGCTCTTGCATACAGAGAGCTTACTACAAGCTGAAACTTATCTTCCATGCTGCATACAGCTAACAAATTGGTCAATGATCAAATTCTAGACATTCTGACATTCTGTTTATCATAAGTTAACAGCCCTATTTTCAAAACACGAAAATTTTACAATGAATCCAGCTGCCGTAGGGCATGCCCTACGTAGAGATGCCATACTATGTGTAACACCATCTTTTAGGTACTTAACATTAAAACTTACAATTTCCGATGTATGACCTCTGAACGTGTGGTAGCATTTTCCTGTTTCTGAATTCCACAACTAAAAAAATTCATTTACACTTACTATGAATAAATTCAAAAATAATACAATAAACTTTTATTTGATTGATTGCAACTAAAGTTTACTGACACAACTGTCGACCTAGCATCTCTCGTCATAATTTCTTACCACGAAAGCCCCAAAACAAAGGCATAATTATTTGAACGAATCAGTTTTAGGAAAAATTGAATCAAATTCATTCGAAGAAAATAGTGTTAATAAAAATCCTTTAAAAACAGGATTAATGTTATTCAATAATTATATACATGAATTTCTACTATTAAGTAATTAGTTAAAATGAAATAATTCTTTGATGAAAAGTCATACATACATAATCAAATACTCAAAATACCATGATTTGACAGCTGAAATTTGACTATTGGCAGGAAATCGAAGATTCACCAAAAAAGATGGTCAAGAATCGCTTCGACTGTCATTCTCATGATACATAAGGCATCCCAATTTACCGTTAATAGAGTCAAATGCCTAAAAAAAGGTCTGATGACTACAAATTTCAGTAACAATCCAGAGCCAGAAATTTAAGAATGCAAGGACGCATATCATGTTTTGAAATCTAACAAAGAAGAATCTCCCCTATGGGCAGCAAAAGTTCAGAAAATCAAGAGAAAATTGGCAAGAGAACACTTGAAAATCCTTTCAGCGAAGATGTACGCACAATCATTTTCTATAGAATATGGAACAATATTTACCCTTGCTGTCTTGTCAAATGATCCTGTGGCAATTTTGTCCCTGAAACGTAAAACATCATCACAAGAAACTTTAAAACTTTTGCTAAAAGTTCACTTTCAGCAAAGCTATTAAACATTTTACACTTTTTCGCTGATTCTTGAGATCGGTATGCAGACTTCTCGATAAGTTCTTCTTAGAATGAAAAATCTTTTTGAAAAAGCAAACGACAATAAACATGACTGTTTCAATCACTAAATTCTGAAGAAGTGAGTCCAATACACTTGATACTTCAGTTCGGTTTGACAATTTTGGACGACCAACTCAAGGTTCCGTCTTTCTTTACGAACCACTCTTCTTTTTTAACTCCTGAGAGCTGATGCTGGAAAAAACATTGCAAACTGCTAAAAATTCCAACTGTTAAAACGCCAAAAAAACTAGTTTCTCCTTAGAAGTGTCAAACTGGGAAATGAACAGCACAACAGATATCTTCGTCATATTGTTTCAAACCAACTTTGGTGAAGCGCAATCCTCCTTGAAATATTCAAACAAAATTAATACAAAAATTTTGCAACGAGAATTAAGACTGCGTTCACACGATGCCGAAACATTTTGAAAACGGTGAAAAATTCGACGGATAGGCCTTCCGTTCACACGAAAACGGCACATTTTTTGCCGGCAGATTTTGAAAACGGCAGATTTTGAGAACAGAACTCTAACCGGCACATTTCGGAAACAGCATCATGTAAACACCTGAAAATGATGAAAACAGAACATTTTTAGACACTTTTGGAACGAGACTGATCAATTCTTAGGGTGTATGTACACTTCTTTGGCATCAAAGCCTTGCAACGAGTTTTCGCTGTCTAATTTCCTACCGTTTTCAAATCATTCCGGCATCGTGTGGACACTAGCTCAAATTTTGCAGCTGTCACATCCTTCACCGTTTTCAAAATGTGCCGGCATCGTGTGAACGCAGTCTAAGATACATTCATACATAGCTAAACTCACCCATATGGATTATTGTATGCAACAGCATATACAACATTCTTATGTCCTTCTAGTGTATGCAGTTCTTCGCCTGACGCTGTATCCCATATCTTACAGGTTCGATCATAGCTGCCAGTAATAAAACTGCGAAAGAAATAATTTTGTTAGTAATATGAAAAGTCTATTGTAGCTTCAATTCACAGTACTTGGTGTAGATAGGTAAGGATGACAAAACAGAAGTTAGAACTTGGGGGCCGTTCATTATTTACAGAAGGGCTAGCCTGCATGCAGACAATACCCAAGGAAAAGGTATAGTCTGCGCAACACCACTCAATATTGCGTATTGTATGAGTCAGGATTTCATTTCAATAGCAGTTTCAATGGCCCGTTCTACATAGCGTCTATGTATTGTCTAACGTAGGGTACTTAAAATTCCAGAGTATTGTGTTGCTAACGTAATTTGCTTAGAGAACAAAGCGAAACATGAGATGTAATCACATGATAGCCGTTCTCAAATCTGATTGCTTCCTCGTTTCGCAGGAAAGCGGTGTTATTGGCTGTTACAACAATACTTCCTCTTTGTTATCAAATAAATGCTGAAGCAAGCACTACACCAAAGTGGGCGGCGTTACGCAGACTATACCTTTTCCTTGGGTATAGTCTGCACGCAGGCTACAGAGGGGCTAGTACTGAAGCGAAATGTTTTGAAGCTCAAAAATCTCTCTACCCAACTGAGAAAACATCTATCCGACTATTCTCAGGTTGAAAAAAATATTTCCCAATGCCTATACGTATAAACATTATTTCAGTATCAAAACTGTAAATTGCACATGTAAAATACTGTAAGTAAATGTAAAATACTGTAAATATTGTAAATATTCATGACAAAGATGAAAGCAAAAAGTGTTGATAATTTTGATGATGAAATTGACAATTTGAGACAACAAATCATTAATTGGTGGGAAAATTTTGTTTACTCCACCTTGAAAATGATCAATTAATTTTCCTTTGGTACCAAACCCTCTGTAAATAATGAACGGTCCCTTGTTTAAACACACTTGGTCCTTTCCCGGACTTGTGTCCTGGTTGGAATATGATTTAGATTTTCAATAAAAAGATCACATCTATATTGACAACGATACAGGGACAACTCTTTCTGAAAAACACCATGCAATAGTTGTACGACTTTTTAATTGTATAATCATCTATTGTTGGTACAATTGCAGTTTACCTAATTCGCCATTGGATGACATGAAAGATTTCATCAGAAGGCTGCGTTCACATTGAAGGCCTGTTTTTGCGTGGATGTTTTTGCTTGCACAAACGTGCTTTTATTTGTATTTTCCCGTTCAGATTGATTTTTCCCTTGGATCCCATATAGCAGGTCATTTCTTACTCGTGAAATGAAAAGCTCAAAATCCATCTTGCTAGCACACGCGTACAAGGAATCTGCTTGCCAACCAACAAGCTTTTTTGCATGAGCAAGCTTCTTTCCACATGCAAATATTTTGCAGTCCAAACAGTCTAAGGGATTGTATGGCAGAGATCTCCAAAAGCACTTAAAGTGTTTCCAAAATATTGTGCAATGTGAACGCAATGTAAAGCTTTGAGAAGTTCTTTTGAACATCAATAAGGAATTAAAAGATTACTGACCTTGAACCTGACTTATTGAAGGCAACATTTGTTAATGGCAGGATATGAGCTCGCAAGACCTGAAAAGTCAAAATCAAAACTCAGTTCTAACAAAAAGAAGAGTCTGCAAATATCAAGATGCCACTGGAAGGATTAAATTGCATACCTAAGCAAGATTATCATACAACAACAAGGGCACATTAGCGTAGGTTTCAAATCTTTAAAAAGCTGGGTGTAAAATTCTATGACCTAAATCTTTGAATTGAACAGCTTCGAAGAGACTTGAACTATTTTACAGTAAATCTGCCATTGGACTTTTCTGAAATCTTCAATATTTTCAGAATTACAGTGTTTTCCTTCTTTTTTAAGAATTTGGGAAAATTTTTGAAAACAACTTAAAACAATCGTAATTTCTAAACCTGTTGACAAAAGATCAAATAATTTTCTTGAAAACCATAGTTTATGGGTGCCTATAATATGGTATCAAGCAATTCTGGTTTGTAATTTAGAAATTTGATGACGTCACATATATAATAAAATGAGCTGAAAAATAAAATAGGCTGTAATTTCGACAAATATTTAAGGTTTCTGAAAAGTCCAACAGTAGAATCATAAAAAAGTGGCTAAAGTTTCTTTCAAGTCATTCAGTTTAAAGAAATAGGTCACCGAATTTTACACCCGCCTTTTTACACAAATCTAAAGATTTGGAACCTATGCTGGGCATATTAACCTCCTGATTCTTAGTGAAGAAGCTAATCTTTGAAAATGGATGTTCCTGTATGCTCTTACTGAAAAACCATAAACCAAGATGGCAGATCATCATCATCATGATCGTCATTTATATCAACGACAAGCTAATATCTCCCTGATAGTCACAATGCAATTGTATGTTCATGTTCAAGAGATTTCATTGAAGGTATTGTGGTGCGTGATGTAATCAGCTAACTTTGCAGGCAGAACAGTCAGGTGGAGTTGGTTCAAAACTAAGTAGGACCGCACCACTGGAGCACCATGACATGTGATTGCGGACTCAATAAAGTCTGCTTTATCTCTGCAATCACAGCGCTTGGCACTAAAAACCACAATTTCTCCACCTTCACCATACATCTCTGTTACTACTATAGCAATGATAATTTTACTTTCAAATCCTTATCTTTCATACAAATGTATTTTGGATCTTTTTGTATAGTTTTAGCCTGGTTCATTTTGGCCATTCCCATGTTTTCTCAGTTGCAATAACATTGCATGCTTGCACACATTGCTTCCATGGAATCCTTGTCCTTGTCCTTAGGGAGGAATCCTTGGAATCCTTGTCCCTACACATCTTCACAAAAGGCAAAGTCTTCATTTTTTATAATGTAAGTTATATCATACAATTTGCTAACCCATAAGAAATCTACATGATATGATAGAAGAGCAATCACAGAGGTATATTTAAAAATATTTTACTTTGAATAAGTAATATTTCCTGTTGTCTTGTTGATTGAGCTTTTCTTGAAGTCCTACAATCTTGTTAAGGTGTAGCATGAAATACGAAATCTTGTAATAATAAGTTGAATACCTAATTACTGTACCAATGTATAGATATTGAAACAATTTGTAAATGATAGACATTTGGAGTTTTGATAGAAATTTAGAAGTTTTATGAAGTACCAAATTTTGAAGTATGCTATTGGTAAAAAACAAATTTAAAACATACATTTGTCAACAGCCATGCTCTGCATACAGCAGAAAAAATACAAGTTCTTGATTCAAATTGTATAAACAATGGCATGGAAGCAATTTGACTTGAATCATGACGGGATCAAAGTTAAAAACAAGATTCAAAGAAGAAATTTGATAATATTCAACATATAATGTATGTTATCAAAACATTATCATTTAAAGTACTGGCAATGCCCATGACCCAACTGACTACTTAGGAATTTTCACACTGACAGAAAATGAAATTTTGATAATTTTTCAAAACAGGTTATTCTTTTTGTTTGATGGATCCAGTTATTGCATCACAATAAAATCATTTAGAAGATTAGTGTTAGGAGAATGAATGTCTGCCATGATCAAATGAACTGATGATGGAAAGGATACTGAGAATCAGTTTTCTGACTTGCTCCATTTTGGACGGTGTTACCAACGGCTCTTTTGCCACAATGTCATCCAATATTGCATCAACGTCTGATCTGCAAATAGGACATTGAGTCTTCATGATACAAAATTGAAAAATTATCTACAACGTGGGTCAATAAAGGCCCAACAGTTGACCAAAATGCTTCTCCCTGGATATAAAAGTAATAACATTGAAAACCAGGGCTCAAAAAATGACCTAGCGTAAATCCTCAAATTTCCCAGAAAGGAGGAAGGGAAAATGGAGAAAGAAATGGAAGGGAGAGGGATGATAGGGAAGAGAAAAGAAAGGAAAGAAAAGGAAAGAATTGAAGGAAGGGAAAAGGAAGAGAAAAAAGAAGGAGAGAAATGAAAAGGGACTGAATGGGGCAGTATATACATTGAGAAAGAAGGAGGAACTAATGTAAGAAGAAATAAAGGTGTTGAGCTGCTACCAAGAAGACAAAAATTACTTTGAGCCCTGTTGAAAATTGTCTTATATCTTTCCTGATATGTTGACTAGGTTCAGTAATTTACTTGGATGTAATTGGTCTTTCCTTCCCTTCAAACAGCAGATTTTCTAAAGAAAGCCCCTTTTGAAAACCTGCAAAAATTATTGAAAGCAGCAAGCAAAATCCCTACATTCAAATTCAAAAAACACTTGTATGTGTTTGTGTATTTTTCCTCTTAGGAGAATGGAACCCCCTCAACAAGCTATTCACACTACAGGAAACACTTTCTCATTCTCCCAAGAGAATAGCATGTGCTAAAGTATTCCAGTAAACATTGGGGAAGCTTGCTCATGATTTTCGCACAATTTCTAAAGTTTTTCTGTTCCAGAAAAATGCTTGTAAAATCTGGACAGAATGACCAATTTCAGCAAGGAAAAATTCTAAAAATAATTGAACATGTCAGCTATTCAATCAGAAATTGCAAAATATCATTGCTTATTAAGCAATGATATTTTGCAAGGGAGCAGTAGCCTTTCAAATGCCTTATCCCTTTACTCACCCAGTAGCATTCCCAAGACTTCCTGTGGTTCCTCAAAGAAAGGACCAATAATTCTGAGGCTTTTCAATACTTTCTGTGCTACTAAGCAATTCTTATATTGCAGGCAGAGTATGTAGTAGCTGTTTTGTTGATATGCATAGAGTTTTTGTTATATATACCCTTTGTCATGCAAAGTATTCCTTAAATAATTTTTCAATTTTATAAAAAAAGTAGCTACTGGACATTTCTGCCTTGAAAGGATACCCTAGAAACTTCAAGGTAGGAACAAAGATTTTGACATTTAGGGTAGGAAGAAATCAGTGCAGAGTTTTCGTCTAACTAGAACCACTCTAACTACTTTGCTTGGCATAGTGAATGTTGATTAATCATCTCAGGGTCATCCAGTGTTTTCCAGCAATTAGTACTACACATTTTACCCCCAGCCTAACCATTTTACCCCAGTAGACCCCATGAAATCACAACAAACATTTTCAGCTGAGCAGTGCAAACAAAATTCTCCATGTTCTGATTTTGGATAGTTCAAAAACTTTCTAAACTTACTCTGGTTTGAGGTCTAAAAGGTCTATTGACTTTGTCTTCAATGTTTTTGACTGCTCATATTCCAAGATGATACCTGAAAAGTAAACAAGTTCATTAAGTCATGCGACAAATATTTGGTTACCAACTGAACTGATGCAGTACTGATGCTCCTTACAAAAACAAGATGGTTGCAAACATGGAACAAAATAAGGAAAACAGCAGAATCTTTGACTTCTTGCTTGGCAGGAATCTATGACGGGACAAACTCATGGAATGTATTCTGATTCTCTTCTAATACAAAATGTCTTATGAATGCATTGATGTTCATTAAACAGATACACTGCCTGAAAATTTTCTGGTTAAAGTTTGCAGACAAATATTCCTTCATTTCAATGAATTCAAAGCTAGGATAAAACAAGCTACAAATTAATCAGAATAAAAAACTAGACTGGACTCATACTGGACAGCCAGGCAGAAAACCAACAAATGAGCAAGCCAGACGAAGGCAGTCACCCGCTAACCTGACCACCACAACACTTAGGCCATGCCAAGAGTTGTCTGCAGAGCAGTCTGGAGCAACTAAAACTTCGTCTAACAAAAAATTTCCTCCCTTCTTCTTTCCAGCCAGAAATCACGATGAATCACATGAAAAACCTACCTGGTGGATAATATCTTAAAAGGAAACGTCTAAGCCGCATTTTGACTTCTTTATCTTGCTACAATTCCAATGAGAGAGCTTTTAAATCATGCCATTCCACTGCCGTGTTTTCACTGTGCTTTTCTCCCGCCACTCAGTTGCTAGGCCAGGGCTGCCACGCTGAGGTAGCCGCTTTTCCCTACAGCGCATGCTCATTTCCCCTGCTTTCCCCTACGGCCATGACAATTTTTCCCCTACGTTTCCCCTACGAATAACCTATTTCCCCCTACAAAATCCAGATTTCCCCCTACATTATGCTTTTTGGAAACTGATAGATAGCTGTTTTCATTGATTCTTGTCGGCACTTTAGTGATTCATGTTATTTTTTCTTTCGCCTGGCCATTCACGTAAGAACCTCGGTTCCATGCAGATACATGAGAGGTTCCGGATACTGACTAACTTTCAATGAAATTTAAGTGTTAGAGGCTTACGCAAATGAACTTGAGAAAAACAAATTAACTTGAGTTGTCAACATTAGATTGGCTGGTATCTCTGAACTATTGTAAAAGTAATTTCCTTGTTGAGACCACATGACTTCTGTAAAGAATAGTGTTGAAGATTCAAGATTGCTTCAGATTGATTGAGACTTCAAACGGAACGTAGAGTAGAGCATCAAAGATTTCACAATGCCAAAAGATTCAGAGAAAAAGTTTCGGAGTCAAAGCTATCGAAGAGATTGGGAAAAAGAAGCTTGGGCAAAGGGATGGCTTTCACTTTCTAAAAACCATCCGAACAAAGCATTTTGCTCATTTTGTAAAAAAGATTTAGTTCCTGGCAAATCTGAGCTTGTTAAGCATTCAAAATCATCACTTCATGAGCGAAATGCAAAAACAGTCGATGGAACTCAACCTATGACTGCGTTTGTAACTTCAAAAGAATCACCAGTGATCAAGGCAGAGCTAAATGTTGTTGCTCTCATTGCTCGAAAGAATGTATCTTTCAATTTCTTAGATTCACTTCTGCAAACTCTTCATGGCATTGCAGACGATTCAAAAGCGGTGAAAGGAATGACCTGCAATCGAACCAAAGGCACATACTTGCTAACTGAATGCCTGGCGGTGTATGCCCATGAACAGTTAGTTGCAGCCCTCAAAAAGGCGAGTGGATTCTCCATTCTTTGTGATAAAGCCACAGATATCACCATGAAAAAAGTTTTCTGCGTCAATGTGCGATACTTAGAAAAGGAGACATGCCAGCCAGTCACAAGACTGTACTCCCTCATTCCAGTAGAAGAAGGGAATGCAGAAGGTCTTTTCAAGTGTCTGCAGGAGACTCTACAGAAAGACGAATTGCCCTGGACGAAGGTATTAGGCTATGCTTCTGATGGTGAAAATCTGATGCAAGGAGCTAACGATTCTGTCCTGACAAGAATGGAAGATGCAGCTCCAGGGCTATTCATCTTAAAATGCTACTGCCACACGTTCCATCTAGTTGCAGAGCATGCAAGCAAAACCCTATCAAAAACGGCTGAACAGCTGATACATGACGTATATAACTATTTCAAGTTGTCACCAAACAGGCAGAAAAGTCTCATTGAATTTCAGAAATTTGTCAAAGTTGATGTCCACAAGATTCTGAAACCTTGTCAGACCCGTTGGCTATCAGTTGTTACATGCGTTCAGCGAATCCTGGAGCAGTGGCCTGCACTTGAATTGTTCTTTGTTGCTGAGGTTGCAGAAGCAAATTCACCGCAGGCAGAGAGAATACTGTCTGCCCTGAAATCTCCATATGTCAAGGCAACTCTTGAGTTTTCGGAATTCGTTCTTGGGGATCTGACAGGCCTGAATCTTTTGTTCCAGTCGAATAGCTTTCAGCTGCATGCACTTTTGCCAGAGTTGGAGCGTGTGCTGCGAATGCTTCATAATAATTTTATGAAGATTGATGGGAAAGAGGCATTAGCAAATGTTAATGTCAATGACGAACGTAAATGGGTTCCACTGGAACAAGTGTATCCTGGATACATGGCAGCAGAAACTGTTAAGGAAATGCTTCCCCACCAGAAGGAGAGTTTCTTAACAAGATGCAGGGATTGGTGCAGAGAAGCTATCCGTCAAATCCGCAGTAGGGTAGACATTTCAGATCCTCTCTTGTCAGCTCTGCAAGATGTCAGCCAAGCAAGAATTTCGAAAAGTGCTGCTTCGATTCAATCAGCAGGTGTGCTTGCCAAAGGTCTCCCTCGGATCACAACGAATCTTGGAATCAGCATCCAAACCATTGATAGAGAATGGAGATCCTTGCTAATTGACAGCACCATCAAGGAAGGAGGATGGGAAACGAAAGAAATTGTCGAATTTTGGCAAGGAATGCAGAGGATTCCAGCATATGTCAATGTAGCCAGCTTTATGCTTGAAGTCACTGCCCTTCCTCAAAGCACAGCTGAAGTCGAGAGGACATTCTCAAAGGTAAATGCCAATAAAACAAAGTTGAGAAGTTCGCTGTCTGTCAATACACTTCAAGGTATATTGAGATCGAACGAACATTTCCCATCAACCTTTGCAGTTGATGCAAGATTGACAGCCCTACACGGAAATGCAAGGTCGAGCTATATGGCACGCTTCCAAGAAGAAGAGCGCAAAACTTTTGAAATCGAGGAGGACTTTGATTGACTGCCTGACTACATTTTAGATGTAAGCTTTATTGCTCAGTCATAAAGCTCTCCACTTTTGCTGCATATTCGTAGTTTTTTATTCTCAATTGACTATCGTTGCAAATCCCCTACGTTCCCCCCACTTTTTGGTCATTTCCCCGTAGGTTTCCCCTACCCCCTACAAATTCCTCAATTCCCCTACCGTAGGGGATTTCCCCTACGAGTGGCAGCCTTGTGCTAGGCCTTTGGTCCTTGCTTTTGCTTTGCGCTTCCCTGTGCTGGCCGTCCTCCGCAGCGACGGCGAGAGTAAGTGCGAGGCAAAATACGCAGCGCTGGAAATGTTCCATTTTCACCAGTTTTCACCTGTCACCTTTGCAATCACCGAAGTAAAATACATCAGAAGTCTATAAGTCGGAGCTTTCTTCCTGGACAAACATCGATCGAGGCCTTTCCATTCAGTCCTACTAATGATTATTTGGTAACCAGATAATACCAAGATGATCCAAAAATCCTGCTAAAAATAGGAAACCCTTGTGCCATGCTGAGAGATGGTAAAAATGCATCAAAGACTAATTTCAATATGTTTGCGGCAAGGGTGCCGTCGCACTTTCTATCCTTTAGTAATTTTAAAACGTTATGAGCCCAAAAACTCCTTTTTCGTGTTTTTATGAAATCCCTTACCCTCGTGTTTTTGGTCTTAGCGTGCTTTCACGCTATTTTTCTGTCGAAAATCATATCCGTGGCAGTGGCAGGAAATGTATCATGATTTATACAAATCCAAAAATCAGAAATAAATTATAAAGTTTTAGAGCGAAAAAGCAAAAATTTTCTTGCGAAATTAAGGAATCTCAGTACTCCCAGCTGATCCACATACCTTGCATATGGCATTCACTTCAGTGCAAAGTTAAGTTCCAAGGTTTTACGTGAAGACTGCAACTTTGCACATCTATTTGGAAGATATCTCCTGCCCATAAACACTGATTTCCACTCAGTAGAATTTCCCTAGCGGACTGAATTTACCATGGGTGGCATGATAATGCTTGCAATGCCTACAACGCTTGCTTGCTTCTCCACTTAAGCAATATCCACGCATATTTCGAAATCACAAAATACAATAGGCTAATTTTAGACATGCATATGCAGCTCTTGAGGTACTAATTTATCGTCGTCGTGCAAACAAACCTTAAATTCGAGCTCAGATTTCTTCGCCTGCCTCCAGACTCGACTGGTTTCTTTACAGAGCGGTGGAGAAACCTTTCGGAAAACAAATCAGTCGCGTCAATACGCAGGCTAAGATTTCTAGCTTTCTTGATGAAGGACTCGGCAAATAAACACACAGCGTGGAAAACATGGCAAAAAAACCAATAATCATGCAATCGCTGAACAGATATCAAATAATGGACTTGTTGATTAATCAGCTTTAATCAGTCTTGATTCTTTGGCTGGTCATACGATAGATAATGCTATCCTTTCCTGGATCCATGTACCACATCACCAATGAAATGACGTAAACAGCAATGACAAGCAGCACTAGTAACCAAAACCATAAATTGAATATGACAGGGAAGTTACTGCTGTATGCTGACGCAAGATTCAATGAACTGGTATCTTCACTTCCACCCTGAAAAATATTAAAAAGAACAGTATACCAATGACTGCTGAATGTCAAAAGAAATTTCTGTAAGTTGGAAAAGGAGAAACAATTGATTTTCTAAATAATTTGAAATTCTTCCTTTCTTATTCATGACAAGGATCAAATCATGTGTTAGCAACAAAGCAGCTTCCTTCTAATGAATAAAAATCCAGATCTCATACTGGGCATGTCATTTGTTAAGCAATGATGTAGCAACTCAAAAAGTACCTGTTCTGTGAGCATTACTTGGGGTGAGAACAAACAAGAGTAACCCAGCTGATAAGACAATTTCTGTAAATTCTGTTTCACATCAGGTGTCAGGCATTTGAATTACTTTAAATCACAACTCATTGCAATGTAATGAGTTGTGCACGTAAATTTATCGCAGCCTTGACCTTACGTCTGATGTGCGACGGAATCTAGTATTGTAATAGCATCCATTAGATCTTAAATTTTCTGTAGTGTTTGTTGTATTTAGGTTAACATTGCGTGTCTTTTCATATTGCCCATGGGGTAGTCATTGCCTTTCTCTCCTCATGATATCGTCCTTGTAGTGTTGTATAGTAATTAGAACCGTTTCGTATAATGTAGGATTTGTTTTAATATTTCTAATGGTTAAAAAGGGACATTTAAGCGCGCTTTCAACTACAATGTTCAGCGTCCTGGCCAAAACCTCCTGCGTGGTTTGGTCAACATGCCTTGAACGGCCTCCGTCCCAAATTGTTTGTCAAAACGGTGATTTCGCAATATTTTTCAAGGAATATAACACAGACTTTTCACCTTTTTTGTCAACCTGCCAGCGTTATTTTTAAGATAAATCTTGCACTTCACAGACAAACACACCAAACACTCATATCTCTTTATGAATGTTCCGATTTAAGTGGATTTTTAACGCTCAATTTTAGGTGGCTGAGTGAAGCCCCCAAACAAACTGCACAAATGATGGACACATGCCTAAACAGTGCTTTTTTTACAGATTTGCTTTTGATTATGGGACGGCGCCCCTTTTTAAGACTTGTAATTATGATCTCTTGAATAAATCGTTTGTTTACCTTCGTTGCTAGCAACGATCTTCTAGACAATTTATGACGCTCTTCTTCAGAAGCACATTTGAACTGAAATAAAATAATACTATCAATGAAGACAGCAACAATATATTATTTCGTTTAAATCAAATAAACAGGCTAGGCCAGCATAATCCAGTCAAACATAAAACAGCTTACTGTCTAAAGCAGAACTTTTTCACGACCAGTAAGCCTACAACTGGATCAAGAATGGTAAACTTCAATCCCGGGGGACACTTGGTCCTAATATGTACGGGTGTGTGCCTTTGAGGTGCTGTGATTTTCACCCTATCTGGGAGCATTTTCCTCAATTTAAATACCCCCATCTGGGAGCAAAATGGCAAAAAACCACACCCTGTCTGGGAGCAAAGGATCACGAAAATACACTGTAGTCCTGTCTGGGAGCAAAAATTTGAAAAGAGTATACCCTTTTGGGAGCATTTTTGCAGAAAACGATACCCGGCTCGGGAGCAAGAATGGTGAAATCTATACCCTGTCCAGCGGCACATACCCGGTACCGAAAACATCGAAGTGCCCCCCCCCCCGGGACTTCAATTCAAAAAATGAATTTATAAGGCGTAAAAGTAACTATAATATTTAGGGTTTGTCGATTTTGCGTAGATTCCGACACAATAAAATGGTCTCTCCTATATAGGACCCAAAATTTGGAACAGTCTACAGTCAGGCCTAAAATCTTCTAATAATGTCAACAGCTTCAAGCATAAGATCAAGGATAAATTCTTTAATGATCTTCAGAATGGAGAAAATAGCCCATAATTATATTATCAAATTTCTAAAAGCTTTAACAGAAATTATCCATCAAAAACATCAAAAATGCAACTTTACTGTCAACTTTTCAGCAACAAACATTGTTTTTTCTGTTCTTTTGTGAAAACTTTTCTTTCATTGACACCTCTGGGGGGACCATTATGGAAGCAAGGTTGTATTGACCTTTTAATGCCATCCCTGCCATTTTTAAACTGGGGGTGTTTTTAATCTACTTTTTGCCTTTAAAATTTTTATTATAGTATACATTTGTAAGTAGATTCTTCTTTTTCCTTTTAATTTTTGTATGATCTTTTAGTCCTTTTTTTAATGGCAAATTTTACATACATACATACATATAATGAAAAACTTTATTGCAAAATCAATGTTATAAAATGTCGAAAGTGAGCTCAAAATTCAAAACAAAGTTTTAAATTAAATTTCTTGAGTATCCTTTATCAAATACACCTAAAAGAGGCTTTAAACAAACTTTTAGCGATTCTAAACAGAGTCTAAATAGACCTTTTAGCTATTCTACAAAAGAGCCTGGATCGAGCGATATTTTTATACAATTTTATACGCGAGGTTCGATAGAGTGGCGTTAGAGGTTCGATCGCAATTGTCCACATTCGAAAATTCTACAAATTGTAATGAAATATCGTTCGATCCACATTCGTTTTCAGAATAGCTAAAAGGTCTATTGAATTACATTGCATATAATTTGCAGAAATTTCGAATGTAAACAGCAGTGCCACAGGCTCTGATACCACTCAATCGAGACTTGGGTACAAAAATCTATCAAATCGTCCCTCGATCCACACTCTTTTGGAAGAATTGGAAGAATGACTGTATGGTCAATCTTGAGTTTTTCTTGTTGCCACATTGCCAAAGTCTGTCTCAAAAGAGATGCCACATAAAAATGTCCACAAACAAAAACAACTGAAGGATCTTTGCACGAGTGATTGTCCGTTTCGCTACATCTGCTACACATTTTCAAACGATAGCAAACTGAAACTTCAGTATTGAAGAGAAACTTTGGGCCCATTGGAAATTGAATAAATACCGAGCTATTAAAACTAACCTTCATTTGTACACCAAATCCTGATACAAGGCCTGCAACTTGCTCACAAAGTGATTTCTTAAGATGATTTTCCTGTAAATACAAATAGGTAAGTGCTAGTAAGTTCACCAACGACAGTCGGCTCCCTAGCACAAATATAAGTGTATCATAACTTGTTAAGAGCGGTTATTGCTTGTCTTCACTATACACTATTTTTGAAGTTATGAAAAATATGGATATCAAAATTCGAATAATCATCGGTTGAAACTAAAAATCATAGATACTTTAAAACTTATAGATACTGTAAAAAAAATGCAAAAATATCTATACTTACAATATCATTGTTTACATGAAGCTCTGGATAGCGGATGTGGAAATCGTCAATTCCTTGTTTACCAAGATGCATTTTGACTTTATCGTAAACATCTTTCTTGTCTTTGTTTAAAAATGCTTCGTCCCTGTGGAGAAGGAATCATGGTTTCAATGGTAGCTTTTTCATCTACCACAATTGCCACCCGAAGCACTTATATTTAGAACCTTAGTCCCTCTCAAAGTAGATGTCTGATGAAAATGTCTGATAATAAAACAACTGAAGAGATTTTCATAATAAATTTTGCGTTATTGCAAACCTCGTATGACATCTAAGGCGAGACTAGACTTGGGACGATGAGTCCCTTGTATCCCTGCGGTAAACATCAGTCAACAGGGACTCATACGGCCTAAAAACAGTGGACCTAACTGCAGGATTATAACATATCGGATAGCGGTGGTATGAACTCTAAGAGCTAACCTTTCCAATTAGCCTTACGTATCTAACGACTGCTTATAAAAAATCAGTCAAAAACGAATAAATTCGCTTGTGTCTCACAAGACAGAACGCAAAGCTATAATGACCAAAAATAGATAGTTTCCTTACTCGTCAACTGGCTTTAATGTAATCTCAACAGCCAAGATGTTGCCATTGTAAAGGTTCACAAACTTCTCTGTGATCTACAAATAAATCGAGATGGTGCATAATTTAAGAATAACATCATGATTGCATCAAAAGCAGCACCATAAGGAACATTCTCGAAACGTTCTGTAATTCGTAGAACATACATTGCAATTCCTGGTAAGAACGAACCAAAAAAATATATGTAATTAGGCCACAATGTCTGTTCATCAAACGGGCCTTACCAAGATATTTTGACGGGTTCAGTTCGTTAAAAACCAAGGCAAATCTTTCCGCCATGAATGATTCTATGAAGGGAAATGAACTGTGTTTCCTTGACAAGCCTGATCGCATTGCATTATTTTGTATATATAGCATATAACGTCAGATGCGAAGAGAACATTTACAAGTGTGTTACCAATTTGAGCCAAAACCGTTATCAATTACTGATTAAGAAAAATAATCGTGTCTTGAAAAGTAAATTTGAAAAGCATTTGACGTACTCACCTCATTGAGACTTACAATTCAATTTCTTCTAGGTTTACCCTCGACTTTTGATGGCATGCTTTCCTTGAAAATCGTAGATAACAAGCCATAGGTCACATTAACTCAGTTGCCAAAAATAACTTTCACTACAAATATACTCACATCAGGGATAAACTTTTCCAATACAAAGATAGCTGCTGTGACTTGTGGAGACTTCAGTCCATATTTCTTCAGTAGACCCTGTTAATATTTTCATATCTTTTGGTAAATAAGCCTCATACAACAAAGGCCGATCTTTAACAATAGCATATCTCTTATCTTTACAACATTTCTTACAATAGGATCAGTTGCTTTTGATTGGCGCGTCAATTCAAAGCGATTAGCAATTGTAGGACAAAGGAAATTCTCTCAAACAGTAATTCAAAACAAACGAAGCCGCAGAAGTTAACCTCAAACCCAGCAGTGCGAACTCTCGCTTTGAGCAAAGATAGTTGTCAACACAAGTTATGGGCTTGTAACAAACGAAATGACGAGGGCTAAATCTAAACTTCTATCTGACTGATATTTTTTGTTTATTTGATTAAGAAGCTGAGCAGAAGGCACTGTAATTCTCGCATCTTTAAGGCTTCAATGAAACGATTATTAAGCAGGTCCCGAATAGACGATTACGCTAAAGATGGCGGCGAGGAACTTTTTACCAAGATGCATTGCGTTCTAATTACGAATCGTTAACTATTCTATAGGAATTCGATTAAAGAACGCAATGCATCTTGGTAAAAAGTTCCTTGCCGCCATCTTTAGCGTAATTGTCTATAGAATAAACAAAATCCTCCAGACCGAACTTTAGATTTAACCTTCTTCTTTCGTTATAAGCACATAACTTCTCTTAAAAACCACCTCTCACTTGGCCATGCCGAGGATTTATCCTACTGGCAAACTTTTGCAGCCGTGTCTGTTTTGAATTATTGGTTGAAAGAATTTCCATCGTCTACAAATGTTAATCCTTCGAATTGAGGTGTCAATTAAGGCAAAAGATGCTGTTGTATAACAAAATCTATGTTGCTTATACACGTGTACGATATAAAAAGAAAAAGTCATAATAAAAGTGTCCCCTAAAGGAATTGGAATACTGACACACAAGAATACTGGTACTTCCTAGGGTCTTGGAAATTCCTCTGTTGGAACTTCTGATTGCTTTGTCTTGGCATACACGTGCAAAAGAGTTGTGCGAGTGTTATCTTACCTTTAGGCTTGAAATACCAAACATGTACACATCCGGGACGCCATCTTTGGCGATATGTGGCTGAGAAACAACCTGGAACAAAACAAAGTCTTGGGGCTACTTTTAGATAACAACCGTATGCGTTTGAAACGTTAAAAGTCAAGTGATCGATCTGCTTTGATAGCAGGACTGCAAACAAACTAAAAAGATTAAAAGATTTATAATACCGCATTCACACTGACACAGTTAAATCAGCTTTACTTAAGCTAGGTTAGATTTCAACCAATCAAATGCATTGGATTAGTTGGACTGTCCAATTAGAAGGCTCCATTCGACTACCTGGTTTGACTTGCAGTGTGAATAGGGTATAACTTTGAGCAAGTAGACTCAGTTTACCAACGCCAATGAAGGACATCGATTAGATGGCTCCTATTTCAAAAATATCGAGGAAACAAATAAGTCGCATTTCTCAAAGATGGTCAAAGGCCATAACATCAGATATCACACTGTTTATGCTCTGGAATCAAATTGAAACTCAGATTCTGGATCCTTGAGTCACGGTAATCACAATGATATCACAATGTTGGTTTTTTGTTTAGTTTAGAAAAGCACAGAAAATCTAGTTTACGCGTAGACACATTATTCCAAATGTAGAAATGGTCTAGAAAACAAATAGGAAAGGCTTGCTATGGTCCAATCAATCAATCCTCTATTCAAATAATGTATGAAACGCATTGAAACAAAGGCTGTACAAATTAAGTCCCCAGAAATCTGGAAACCACAATAGCAGGCTTTTGCTCTTTGCTTTGCAGAGTCTTCTTCTTTTCTAGTAATGAGTCTATGAATAGGCTTAGAAATTCTTCCTTTAACTGTATCTCCATCAATATTTCCACTACAAATTAAAGGACTTCTACAGACTAATTTGCAGATGAACAAGCCATTTACAGAAACAATTTAAAAGATCACAAAAATTACCTTTTCATACATTCGCTGAATAACAGCAAGCTCTGAGAAAAACAACCAGTCGGCCTAAAGACAAAAAATTCCATGTGAATGTGTGTAATGCAAGGGTAGGGTATTCTAATTTTCAAGTTTGGCATAGACAAAATGAACTCAGACAGAACCAGTAACGTATCTCCTTTGTCAAGTTACAAGGGACTTTAAGCGACCAGGACGGCAACGCCAGACAGAACGTCGTCTTGTATGATACAACCGAATATAGTTTCCCACAAGTTACCTTCGCATGCTCTTAAACAAGCAAAGACAAAATCTCCTTCTTCATCTAAATACTTTGGAAACTTCTTTTTCCTTGATAATTAACATTTATAATGACTGAGTTTCACTTCAAGATCCAGATATGAAGAACAGCACGTTAGAAATAGGATTTCCAAGTTGTGCAATTGAAAAGGACAACTTCACAGACTCTCAAGGGAAGCAAATTCGAACGGAAAACAAAGAGTCTTTTCAAGCCGAAGTTCGGAAACAAAGGGCACATTTGCGTTGTCGTTGCAATCGCCGTCCTAGCTGCTAAAGGTCCCAAAGAAGCAGGTGTTCGAAGGGACGTTGCAACGTTAATTTCAATAATCAAGTGTCATAACAAAGATATCTAACGCAAGCCTATACAAAAGGAACAATTTCTTAGCAAAATCAAATTTTGCTGGTGATTAAACATAGAACAGTTCTTGGAACACCTGAGGCATTACAAATTTCAACCTCAGAAAAAATCTAAGGAAAATAATACACTGAAAACATGATCACGATGCTCGGCAGCAAAAGTCTCATCGTTCCAATGTTCAGAGTAAAAGATGTACGTTCCAATCACTTTATACTGTGGCTATCACTAGGAGATCATTTACTTAACTGAATTCATGGTTATGCAAAAAAAATACATACATCTATTTTATAACCTTCCCATGGTTATAAAAAGTTCACAATCTGCTTGTAGCTCTCGTCAAAAACTCAAATCTTTCTTCTTTGAGAACAATTACCAATCCTAAATCATCATTCACCCTCAAGTCTTAAGTTACCTTGAAACTGCATAAACAGGTTGAATTAATTTGCCAAGTTCTTTAATCAATCTTGAGATAGGGGGTGCTCTCTCCTCGATTAGCTTAGCTACTGAAAGAGCTCCTCCTCAAGAAATTCCCCTACATACAATTCCCAAAATCTGTCTTAATTCGTTATTATCATGATTGTATATTAGTTAATTATGTTAGTTTAATTTTCTGAAATATTTGTATCTGTCTTGTATTAAGTAGTTTCGATGTTGTATTTAATTGTATGTAATTTTTGTCATTTTGGATTGTATGTAGTGGAATTTTAAATTATATGAAACTGAAACTGAAACTGAAACTGAAACTGACTGAAACTATTACCTTTTTAGCTAAATTGAACTTGACATCAGCAGTTTTCATCGTAACTGTTACTTTGTTCTTCTTTGGATGAAATTTGATTCCTGACGTGTAAGAAACATTAGGCCATAATCGTATGCAATATTGTCTACAGCGATATCATACTAAATAAAATACAATGAATTTTAATGGAAATATAATGAATAATGGGTTAAAGACAAATGACGGAGATATAAGGCAACTTAAATCAAGGGGTCTGGGCAATCTAAATATAGTCTGTTTATTCCATTGTCTTTGACGACCTGGAGAGATTTATGATAAAGCATAACACTGCGAAACACCATACGCAGTCAGTTAAGGTCAAGATGGCGCTGACAGAAGATTTGAAACAAAAACAACACATATTCGGTGAGTGTACATTATATGTTTCTTATTGTCCATGCTTTTGGTACAAAGAGACACAAATTCTGGGTAACAGGGTACTGGGTTTGGTCAAATTACATCTTGGTTTAGATTTTGGATTGTGGACACAATCTTAAGATATATATTTTGAATGGATCGAAAATTTTGGAGTATGGTTTTTACAAAACTTATACATCTTAGGGTGTGATTTTAGATATCAAATGGTGAACATCCATCATCTGTCCATTGAAGTTATCCCTCATCCTTGGGAGCAGTGATAAGATGCAACAGAGACAAAAAACAAGCGATTGTAAAAATTTTATTCAAACCTTCTACCATACAAATGAATCAAAGCAATCCTCAACAGTTTCTGCACTGCTTGTGACTTTGGCTAGGCCCATTACGAAATGTAATCTAACAATAGTGGGATAATAAGTTGAAATTTAATAACATGACACTAGGCCCAATGAGGGGGCAGGAAGGGCACTTTGCCCAGAGGTCTGGGGGGCCTCATCAAGTAAGATAATCCTCTGTCCTCATTTTCAGTTTATCCATGTGCCTCTAAAACCTCTCAGTAGCCTGCATGCCCCATCAATGTACCCCTATAATCACATGCGCAATCAATATTACTTACCTTTTGTGTTAAACATATTTTCCATCTCAAGAAGCAGCTACAAAATAGATCAGATTAATATTCATCAAAAATTACAATGATCTTATCACTTGTAAGGAAAAAAAGAGAGAGTATGCTTTTCAACATACACACAAAACTAACAACCTCTCATTACTCAACCTTTCCTTGCAGCTAGAAAATCAAGAACATTTCAAAGTCACTCATGGCTCTTTCCTGGCAAAAATACGGACACATTCTGTTCCCAAAGCATCAAAGCCTACCTAAAGCAAGGAGAGACAGACTACACAATTAAAGTGAATTTGCATTTGGAATGCAAACCCTCACTTCAAAATCATATCATATAATATATACCTGGTCCTTGGTGAAAAGAACATCTCCTTTTGGATGTTTAGAATCTACGTTGAGCCAAGCATCATCCTATAAACAATTACAAAATGATATCAAGAAACAATGGCAACAGTGAATATCAACTTGAACAAAGAAAGAGACCTGAAGATGTTGATTTGTATGACAAAAAACATAGATGAAACCTTTTATATGATAAAAGTCTAAAATATATACTGTAGACAACAAGATATTGGTAAGTTTGTTTTTGTATAATATATACTTGAAAACCCTCTTAAGTTTTCATGAATCAAAATATTTCAATAAAGGAAAACAAGAAATAGAGAAGCTACAGTACCTTATCACTCCATACAACTGCCTGGCTCAACTCGCCATCACTATAGCCTCCAGCAGCAAGCTAAAATATGAACATTCAGTTTACAAACTTGCCTCAATGTTACCAAAACAGAAGAAATTTCACAGTAACTGTAATAAAGTCAAATAAATATTTACATAAGATACTGACTACTTTCATGGCACAAAAATGATCTCTTAAATTTCCAAAAGGAGAAGGGAAACGCAGTTGTTGCACTATGCAAACTAAACCGTCATTAAAAATAAACCAAAAAAAGATAAAAAAACAACTGTTTATAAAGAATGCATTTCAATATCAAAATCTTCTTCAGTTAAACTAAACCAGAGGACAGCTGAGTATTCATACATTTTGAAATATTAATTTCACGACAAAAGACTTACAAAATCTAAGCTAAAATCATTCCAAAATGATATTTCCAGCAATGAAATAGCATTAATTGCCAAAACATTTCAAAGAAGATGTGTAAAGTATTCTTTGATTTCTGGTAAACACCCATTTTGAAATTCATGTGTAGCACTACTTATTAATGAACTTGGGACTGGAAACTCTTCTGTTCATTCCATAGTTCATAAATCACGTTTGTTGTGTTACAAGAACGAAACAGAATGCACAAATTTAGCTGAAAGAAATCCATACAGAGATACTGTAGTGCTCCAACTTAATACAGTAAAACAGTTCACAGCATGTTCTGACTGTTACTGATACATATAGAATAAATGCAGTTTCAAAGATGACAGACAATGATTTAAAAAATCAAGTATATACAGTACATAACTCCAATTGAACTTTTCACTTACATCTTCACTAGCAGATACAGACAGTGTGGCCGCTTTGCCATCATATATTTCTGAGATATGGCTGCTCAGTGATCTCTTAGGGGAAAGTGCAAGCATTTCTGTTCTTGATTGGTCCTCTTCCTGCAAAAGGATTAAAGGTGCACCAAGAAGAGTGCATCAGCGAACTCAAAACAGAATACCTGCAACAACATCATTCTAATAGTCTGCCTTGGTATGAGAAGATTTAGCACATTGAGGCCTTTCTGACATGTCATCATCAAAGTGTGACTTCAAAGACAACCAAATTAACTTTATAATTCAAATGGATTTGATATTAGATATTTTCATGTGGTAAATTTGTGAATTGTTATAGACATTTTTTACACGTTTCATTACATAAATTATATATGGAAAGGACTCTAAAATCTTACATAAGACATTGTGGAAACGATGTTTGCTTTTAAAAAAATACTCACAGTTTTGACTTCAAATTTTCTTGATGATGGGATCTTGAGATCTTCTCCTTTGTAAGAATACAGATGAAAAATTATTCTTTGATACCTTTCAAATGATAAATTGCAGCACAATAAAATAATTTCAAAGGTGTAAGCAATTCTAACCATCAATATTTTTGAAGGTCATTATCAAACATCCAAAGCTTTAAGTATTTCTTGAATCCTGCCTTCCTGGTAATGATTTACACAAATTCAAAAACTTTGCAACAAACCTGTGGGAATGGAATCTACAGTAAACATGAGAGCTGCATTTGGTCTTTTGAAAGGATTTCCAGACAACAGGCCTTTCCACTGAATTTCCTAAACAGATAGGACACAAAATAACACAACATTTTACTGAAACTTAACTTTGCCAAGTTATAGAGTACGCATGCACCACCCTTCCCTGGTTACTTGTTGCATGTAAATACAATTAACATCTCCGCATTTCCATAACCAAAAAACTTTGAGAACTAAATCCTGAGAATTCAGTTCTTAAAAACTTTGGTCACAATGACTGAAAATGAAAATAAATCATCAAATCAAAGTCTACACTGACAAAAAGGTAGCAGGGTTCAAATCTTTCACATCTTTAAGCAGGCAGTGGTACAATTCTATTAGATTATCCTATAACTGAATGGGAAATTCCTTGATATTCATTTCAATTCAACTTTTTCATAGAATACAGGACTAAAAGCTATTACAAGTACATATGAAAAGATCTGTCTCCTATACGACCAAAGAAAAGCGTACTAGCTTATCTAGCTTTGGCCGTGAAATTAAAATGCAAAGGTAAAAGAAAATATGAGGATGTATACCGGGTGTCCCAAAAAAAATTTTCCGGATTTGGTCAACCCTAGCGATAAGAATATAGCGTGAATCAAACCGAAATGATTTTCAGAACATACCTCAATAGCCAACTTGAACATAGATACCTCGTTTGTTGAATTCGGTGCACTGAGAGTGAATATATCAATCTTCAAAGGACAAATTTGCCTCCACCTCCAAACCAGAGCTTTGGCGCTTTGGCCTAACCGAATTCTTGAAGCTCTGTAAATAAAATCAACAAAATCTGAGGACGCCACAACAGATGGGTTTTACAAAATACAGTTTATGTGAGACCTATTGTCAAGGGAGCTCCGAAATCTGCTTCATTCATCTCAATATCGACAATTTATTTTACAAATACTATTCACTGGTGATTGAGCATCAATACACTTTTGAAATCGTCGAATCATTCCTTGAAAAGAATTGTTTATTAGAACTCTTGGGGGCCACGACAGGAAGGTCTGGAGATCTTTTGGGGGCCAAAAGATATCTCCTCTCTTGTTGATGACCCACCCGGGAAATCAGCTTCAAAGATACGCGATGATCAACCTGATCTCGAGAGGTCTGATAACAAATTCTTTTCAAGGAATGATTCGACGATGTCAAAAGTGTGTTGATGCTCAAGGGAGTACTTCACCGGTAAATAGTAAGTGTTAAATAAATTGTTGATATTGAGATGAATGAAGCTGATTTCGGGGCTCCCTTGAAGATAGGTCTCACATGAACTGTATTATGGAAAACACATCTGTTGTGCCGTCTTCAAATTTTGTTGATTTCATTCACAGAGCTTCAAGAATTTGCTTAGGCCAAAGCGCCAAGGCTCTTGTTTGGAGGTGGAGGCAAATTTGTCCTTTGAAGATTGATATCTTCACTCTCAGTGCACCGAATTCAACAAACGAGGTATCTATGTTCAAGTTGGCTATCAAAGTATGTCTTGAAAATCATTTCGGATTGATTCACGGTATATTCTTATCGCTAGGGTCGACCAAATCCGGATACTTTTTTTTGGGACACCCGGTAGAAAATTTACAGCATTGTCAAAACAGAGATACATGGATAAAGTGTCAAATGCTCATAAAATGATAGTTTGATTTAAAGTGTTATAATTGTTAATATTTCACTATTTGATCCTGATATCCTGATTATTTTCAACATGGCGAAAGCACAACTTTCTGGATCATTTTTACATACTTTACCAAAAGTACCAGTAAAGCCTGGTTTCCATATGATCGCAAGGACTGCTGGTGACGCAAGGGTAGCATAAATTTGTGACCAGCAACTCTCAGCGGTCCTTACGTCATGTAGTTTCCATTTATCACAATGATCGCACATTTCTTAGAACTTTGGCGCCAAAATCTAATTCTCACAATGGCAGTAAAAGATAGCAAAGTAATATCTTTTGAAAGAAGGCCTCAATCACTGAAATTCATGCTCAGTTGGCATCCCTTTGACGTAAGGATCACTGCGATCACAGAGATAGAAATATCTCAAAGTAAAAGATGGCTGGCAATGCAATGATCGCTAGCAAGCTGAACAAGACATTCCATTTTGATGCAACAATCACTTGTGCAATCCTTGCGTCCCAAGCGATCCTTGCGGTCATATGGAAACCAGGCTGAACACTCACCTTTGGTACAGAGAATCCAAGTGCCAGTGACAACATGCTGGTAATCTCATCTGATTTGATTGGTTTGGGATCCCTTGCAAACATTACAGATGAAGGCTTGTTGATGATGTTTAGTACTGCTTTATCATTTTGTGGCTAAAAGAAATGATAATGAATCTCGACTAGCGTCTTTTCTATTGCTGATATACAGCAGCATGCAGGTGAAGTTAATATTTTGTAAATTCACTTTGTACTGTATCTATCTTATAACTATCATATAGGTTCCACATCACCTGAAACTACTTTCATTTGAATTAATGTCTGGAGGAGAACTACAGTAATAGTGAACCATGGGCTGACAAAGTGAAGGAACAGGAGAAGGCTGTTCCCAAGAAATTTTTGCACAATTTCTTGGCTGCAGGAATTCCTCTTACAAGAAGCTGAATTTTATGTAGCTGTCAAACACAGCAGAGATTGAGCCTTTCCTGATAATGATAGTTATCTAGAAAACAAAACTGAATTGCTGAAGAGCTTTTATGAAACAGAATCCTGACCAGGGGGCTTGTATCAAGAACTTGAAAAAAGATTGGTTGTTGTAGTATGAAGACATCATCCAAGTCAACCAAATTATTTGGTTTTTCAGTTGCTTTTATGCCTACGTAGGTAATGCTTGTTGGGAATACATGCGAGCTCAAGTTGACGAGGCAGTGGACATCACCTGGAGGACTATGAACGCATGCGTAGTGTGTAAATTTTGTCGATTTAATTACGTAATGTCACTATTTTCATCAAGAATTTTTAGTCATTTTAAAGGCAACTAGTAGCAAGACGTTAGCAGGAAACCACACCCGCCACAGAACAATAAATTTTTGATGGGGGAACAGTAATAACAGTTTTCGAAACCACTCACAATATCGTTTCATGGAAGCTTGGCAAAGAAATGAATCTATCTGATAAGTAAATGGTATAGACTAGTCCTACCCAGCTTAGTTTGAGTTTTCGTGTCCAATCGCATTGGTTCGTGAGATTTTGTCAATACAGCAAATCCAGATATGATAACTGGGCTTTCGACAGCAAATGCTCAAAGCGCTGATGTTCTGCTTAGGCCAACCTTGTCACGCGAGATCAACCACTTGACATTTTCTTCTGTACCAAGCTTCCAGAATGATCGGTCATGAAATCTTGCAGGCACACAAACGCAACTGCAGTCAAGAATTGATAAAACATAAGCAAAGTTTCCCATAAGTCGAGCTGCGAATCTTCCCTTACTGCTCACTGTCACTGCAACAATCTTCGAAACGGCTGCAGGTATTTCAATGATCATGTTATATCTACAGCGCATGCATTCATAGTCCCCACGCTGATTGGCTGTCAAGTTGACCCTCCGAGGAAACAATAGGGGGAGTACCATGTATCACCAACAAATGCTATTCGTTTCAAGGAAGGAAGAAAGTGGCAACAAGATTTGAATCAAATTTTGGTAGCTCATCTTCATGACAAAAATAATTTCCATCTTGGCTGCTTACATACACACTGTGCTTATTTTTACTTGGTTATCTACCTAGCAATCATTCTTAAACCTGCACGCAATAAAAATATTCAATTGTATTTCTAAAAGAATTCTAACAATTCTTACGTACCTTATCATGCACAAACTTCCCAATTAAACTACAAGTTGCTACATTTGCTGCAATGGAAATAAAACCAAGATAATATACTGTTAGCAAATAGAATGGACTTTCAACTCGCAGCCTCAGGGGATGTCGTCCAAGCATGGTCTCTTCTAAAGACTTTGCATCCTGCCTGGATTGAACTAACAAGGGTCTGTATGTAGGTAACAGATTTGTTAAACCCAGATTGGAAAGTTTGCAGAGTGATTGGCGCAGGGGGATCTCTCCTATGTCCAAATTGCTTTCGCGGCTGTATTTGTGTCACTAAACAATAAATAGTTCTATTGTCTCCTTTTGTTGTTATACGAAATTTCACGGCTGGAACCGTGGCTGAAATTTAAAGTGCCGGCAGAGAAATCGGCCGTGCACCAGGTTGGAAAGTTCGTCAATGGCGCACCGAATGTCAAGAGACTGATAAAATTTTGTGCACCAAGACCGGAATCAATGTGCACACCAAAATTGCACTTGAAGGGGAGTTTATAGGATTTTTGATAATGTTATTTAAATCCCTGTATTTCATGCACACTGCGCTCCAATTTTTTTACGTTTGCGCACCAAAGTTTTGAAGTGCGCCCCGAAGATCTTCGGCGCGCAGTATGAAATTTCCAACCTGGGCCGTGCATGCAAGGCAAACTTTCCAGTCTGTCTGGTGTTAAAAACAAAGCAGAAGCAGTCATCAATTTATTTATCTTATTTTTATCATTATATCATTTTTCTAATTTCAACTCAATTTTGCTAAGACAATAACCACTTATACATAATACCTATTAATAGGTTAATTTACAGTACCCTTAGACTGTTAGACTATTATTTGATGTATTTGATTCAAGAGGGCGACAGTGCTTAGGCCGCCTTTCTTTCAGCTCTCCTTTTCGCTGTGTTTCGAATAATCACAAGGTCGCATAAACTAGTGATAGATTGACTCTTTTTTGAACATTTTACAACTTTAATGCTTACCTTCTACAACAAAAACTATGCAAATAACAGCAAGAAGGGCGTTCATCTTCGTGGCGGCCATTTCTTTAACCTTCGTTTGCTGCTGCTGCTGAGAAAAACTCATCCACTGCGCATACTCGAACACAGGTCATGTGACTCTACACCAGACTCGGTCCAAAGTCTGGCAACAACAAATGACAGGAGCAGAAACTTATGTAATGAGTCTACTGTGACTTGAACATGTCACACAGACTCACAGACAAATTTCTTTTCCTATTTGAGGACCAAGGCAAACTGTTTTATAGATCTTTTGGCAATCATCAATTCCAACAAGCAATGCCCATGAAAAAATGAAATTTAAAAATCTTACCCCAAAACTAGTTTGCACATATCAAGATAAGATAGCAAGTGTCCCCCGAGAACCAAAGCCAATACAGTGTTAACCAAGGGCGAAGAATGCATGAACAATTACAAGTGCAGCTACCAATTGCACAAATAAATTTCAATACTGCATGAATAAACTTTTTCACATAATTATGACACAAAGCTCCAACAATAACAAAATTTCTATATCCTACAGTTACATGTTATAACTTCAGCAATACTCTTCTTGATGGTGCAAATTGACCATATGAACAAACTGGTAAGAAAATTGCAAAATATCAACTCAAATTTAAACTACATTCAAACAAGATACCAGAATCTGAGTTCTGCAGCAATACTTCAATTATTGGAGTGTGTGCAGACTTTACTTTTGTGGGGGAGCATGGAAAGGGTCTGTATGCAAGCTGTACTTCCATAGTCTGAAAATTTTCCTTATGATTTTCAATCATGTCATCACAGAATATGCATATGATGTAAAACTCTACAACGAATATTACCTCTTGAAAAAGAAATGTTGAATTATCATCGAATCTGAGCTTGATAGAAACAACAAAAAAAAAAGAAAATAAACCCCTACAATTAACCCCCAAGGGAAGCACTTGACACATGCACATACAACAGGTCAGTCCGATATTTCTGGGGTAGAACACTTGACTGTCAAAAGTGACATTTTCTCTTTACATAACCTATGCCAAATTACAAAATAAAAAACAATTATCATTCCTAATAGATCCTCAAAATACATGTGCAATAAATAATAGTTCTACTGTAGAAATTGCCACACAAATCAAAGTCACAACGAAAAGTATGACAGCAAAGTTTTTGGGTACAGAAGACACGGCGTTAATGAATCTCTTCGTGTAGAGAATAAGCCTTGCCCGTGAGATATTCAACTGTTCAAATTTCTTCATCAACATTTTCTTGTCACCAATTCCTAGGACCGGAGAATTTGCCAACTCTTCTCTCGTTACGTCGTAATATCTCATGTTGCTTCGAATGTCGAAAAAGCGATCTCCCCGACCACCACTTCCAATGGGCCGGGTGGGTTGCGGCATCATGCATGAAGTTACTTCAATCGTGAACCAGCTCTCTCTCCATTTCTGTATGTTGTAAGCAATCACATAGATAGAGTAAGCATGCCAAGATGATAGCAAAAGCAAGAACGTGAGACAGGATGATACAACAATGAGTTTATGGAGCTGATCTAACGCTCTGTTTGGCACCAAAATTGCTAAGGACATAAGCGGAAGAATGAACGCCATGATGAAAAATAGAGTGGAACAGCAGTCTCCCTTCTTCGAAGACTCGCCACCAAAGCATAATAACCTCTTCAACTGAGGCCCAGCTTTGTCATTTAACTTCCTACAACGTTTGTAGCACCTTTGCATGAAGTCATTTCTGTTGTAAAGGCCATACGTTGGTACATCATTTGGCTTGAAGATGCTCTGTCGTTGTTGACTTGTAAGTAGGCCTACCGTTTCCTCTTGCGATTCACTCACAGAAATCGAATACTGTGATGAGAGATACATTCTTTATGTTTTGAAATTTTGATGTGTCAGAACCAAAATCCTCTGTAATGAATTTAATCTGACGTGCCCTCAATAAAGCTTTCCAAATCCTTGTCACCTCTGCACTTCAGCTTCTGAACTTCGGTGAACTTCTTTGGCACTTCACCTGGTTCTTCACCCACGTTTTGGTCTCTGGCGGGTAGACCTGACAGACCCTGTTAGACCATTCTTGCCACCGTTTGTTTTCGTAACCAATCAGATAACCTTATTCTCTGGTCTATGATGTCTGTCTATCACGAACAAAGACTATGGGAAACCGGCTTTTCTTGTTCAAAAACTGGTTTTCCTGATGACGTCACCGATGATGTCATTTCATGACGCAATAAGTCAATCACATGACACATATCAAGGTAAAGGGTCAAAGATAAGGCTCAAATCCTTACTGGTTCTCAGAACACGCGAAAATCATCCAACCTTACGAAAATCAGCCAATGGCATCGCCGCTTCTAGCCCCTTGAGACAAAATCAGTCGTTTGAGGTGAAGTTTCTAGTACCCTCACAAAAACTGAAATGGATGCTAAAATATTGCAGTTATTTGAAATATTTTTTGATAAATCAGTTGCAGAGATATCCATCCAGAGTTGTTTACATGTTTAGGCAAATATCTTATTTGGGGCCGGAGCTACGAGCGTTTTCCGGTCAAGAAAAATTGGCCTTTCTTCGAAAATTCATATAAATTGTTAGAATAGAGATATATCGTTGAAAATTTCACAGAATATGTACATTAACCTGGGCAATAACCCAGATGCATTTGGCTTCCTACGATCTCAAAAAATTTGACAGATTTCAGTGATTTCCAACAGGCAAGGCAAATGGGCCTACGCTCATCCTGGGTAGAAAGCCATTCTTGGGCCTGGAATCGGCCAATTATACAATCCTTAGAAAGGTAATTCACTCACCGTTGACTCCAGCACCAATTTGAGCTCATTTATCCATTATATTGGGGCTAACATCGACAGAAAGCAAGCAGTTTTATGCGAATTTGAAGAAACTTCCACGTTCCATGTTATGTCCAAAAACGCAACAACTCTCCTCCACTGTTGACAAAAACTCGAGGCAGTGGTGTTGCAACTCAAGAAAAGTATAATGTCATTGCCCTGCCCTCCTGGGAATGTTTAAAAATGTCAAAATTATTTTATATTACAAAGGACTTTTTTAAATAGCTCTCCATTTTACATTTCTCGTATATTTTCAAAACAAGGGTATTTCATGTTTCAAACAATGTAAAAATACATTTTAAACATTCAGGATTGCAGAGCAATGACACAATACTTCTCTTGAGTCGCAACACCACTGCCTCGAGTGTTTGTGAATAGTGGAGGAAAGTTGTTGCGTTTTTGGACAAAACATGGAACGTGGAAGCTTCTTCAAATTCGCACAAAACTGCTTGCTTTCTGTCGATGTTAGCCCCAATATAATGGATAAATGAGCTCAAATTGGTGCTGGAGTCAACGGTGAGTGAATTACCTTTCTAAGGATTGTATAATTGGCCGATTCCAGGCCCAAGAATGGCTTTCTACCCAGGATGAGCGTAGGCCCATTTGCCTTGCCTGTTGGAAATCACTGAAATTTGTCAAATATTTTGAGATCGTAGGAAGCCAAATGCATCTGGGTTATTGCCCAGGTTAATGTACATATTCTGTGAAATTTTCAACGATATATCTCTATTCTAACAATTTATATGAATTTTCGAAGAAAGGTCAATTTTTCTTGACCGGAAAACGCTCGTAGCTCCGGCCCCAAGTAAGATATTTGCCTAAACATGTAAACAACTCTGGATGGATATCTCTGCAACTGATTTATCAAAAAATATTTCAAATAACTGCAATATTTTAGCATCCATTTCAGTTTTTGTGAGGGTACTAGAAACTTCACCTCAAACGACTGATTTTGTCTCAAGGGGCTAGAAGCGGCGATGCCATTGGCTGATTTTCGTAAGGTTGGATGATTTTCGCGTGTTCTGAGAACCAGTAAGGATTTGAGCCTTATCTTAAAGGGTCAAAGCCATTGGTCAAAGCAAGGGGTCAAAGACAGCCTGCGCAGGCTGGGTCAAAGGCCGCTCCAGCCGCGCTCTCAATTATGTCTCTTTTTCGTTCTAGATTGAATTGGATTGAAAGTTGATTTAGTTGAATTGGATGGCCTTGGCGTCAAACTTCGACGAAAGAAAATGGCGCAGAACTCGTCAGACCACTCAATGTCAGATGAAGCAGCACCAATACCAAACCTAGCATTGCAAGCTATCATCAGACCAGCATTGAAACAGGTAAAGTATTTTGGAGACAAATTGATTGCTGGTTTGCTTCCCGATCAAGTCATGTTCCATTCCATCTCTTCCCAAAAAGCTAACCACCTTGAACCTTACCAGATTGGAAAGTTTGCCTTGCGCGGCCGATTTCTCTGCCGCGCACTTTAAATTTCAGCCGCGGTTCCAGCCGCGAAATTTTCGTAAAACAACAAAAGGAAACAATAGAACTATTGTTTAGTAACACAAATACAGCCGCGCAAGCAATCTGGACGTAGGAGAGATCCCCCGCGCATTCTGCAAACTTTCCAATCTGGAGGCCTTATAGGCCTAGCCTACTTTTTTTACTATAAAAATAATATATAGTGTAAAATAGGCTAGTAGCCTGTAACACATCTAAACACCAGACTGGAAACTTTGCTGCATGCAACTTAAGCTTGCAAGAAAGAACTTATGCTTGCAATTTGTAGAAAACCAAGATTGATTATAAAATTTCAATCCCTTTCAAAATTGTTTTGGTTTTGACTGGAATTGCGCATTTAGCAAAGTATCCACTCTGGTCTACACAAAACACAACGGATTAAACTGAACTGCATGAGACAATTTTAGGTTGTATCGGAAATTCCATAGAGTATTGCACTATCCCCATATAACTTGTCAATCTTGTTTTTGAAAATGTTCAATGATGCTGACGAAATGATGTCTTCAGGAAGACCATTCCAATAGTCTGTTACCCTCAAGCTGAAAAACTGTTTCCAGCTATGCTAGTCTAAAACTGGTTTCTTTTTCAATTCAGTTTACCAGTTTTAAATGTCTCGAACATACATACCCAAGTTGCTGCAAAGTCAGTAATTACTGCAAGGAACAAAAGAATTCAAACAATATGAAACATAAAAGAGCAAATTTTGAAGAAACTTGTGTAGTGTTAGCTTAGCATGTTGTTCTGAGAATTATTGCAGTGAACAACAAATGGAATTTAAACACTAATTTTATAATTCTTTTCCAAAGTATCATATTCACATCAACTTTGCTGCACCAATATGACTTATTCAGGATCATGATACAATGTTTTTCTTTCTAGGTTCGCACAGTTGACAAGGCATCAGCTGATCATCTCATATCTGCTTTTGAAGCTGTAAGTTCAAAAAGCAACAATTCCTTTTTATTTCAGCTGCACCCAGTTTCTTCATTTATTTATGCTGAAGAGGAATATCCCAATTTCAACTGTGACCATGACAATTTCATTTATAATAATTACATTTAGCGTTGCAAATGTTGCTTGACAGGGTCGCTAACAACATCCCAGACTGCACTCGCTGTTTTTTGTGCAGGGAAGTGTGCAGGTGAAAACAATGGCTCAACAATAGACTCTATTGTTTCAGCAAAAGTGGCGCAGGGAAGAACTTTCGGAGAAATAGCAAAAAATGCAGACTGGACAACATAATTCCCAGTTCAGCACAAATATCAATACAGATTTGTAGCAGTAACACTACCTTTTCACATTCAATTAAGCAAACCTTTCTTGAGTTTCAAATAAAGGATTCAAAATTTGTGAGGATTTTGAGAAAGATTTTTGCTCACTTTGTTGAACCCAGCAATGAACTATGACAGTGGTTATTTCCACCATTCCTGTATCACTGGATTGCAAATTATGATTCATTGTACTCATAATTTCTTCTTAGGCTGAAGATGCCATTCCTGGAATAACACAAGAAATACTTGAAGGAATCTTGAGATCAGGTTTGCAGTCTTTTTTCAAAAGTTACCAAGTTTATTTCTTTTGGGGGAAATGCTGCAAGAATAAAAACTTCTTAATTCATTTACATTGTCATCCAGACTTGAAAATTTGTATCTTGGGCAGGCCAGTTGAGATGGCTTAAGTAAGATTGCGCGGAAAATTCAAGATTGAGAACAATAGACTAAAACAATGGATCTTTTGTTTATTGCCAACTGCTTGGTGCATGTTGATTGTACATTCCTGTGCGTGCAAGATATTGTGCATTCAGTACAAACTTTCCAGTCTGGGTTGTCGTGTAAATGTTTTGAAAGAATCTTGGCACAACATCCATCTTGCAGATCCCCATTTACAGTTATTTCCAGCTCCTTGAAATTTGAAACGTGTGAAATCATGATTCCTGAAATGTGTCAAGTTTTCCGATTGTGATGGAATTTCCGATGATTCTTAAGATGTCTGTGATGTTCTTAATAGTCAAAACACTCTTTCCATACCCATTTTGAGTAAGATTCTTGAAGCTTTTCATTCATTCTGCTAATTCCATACTCCTCCCTATTCAAGACCACAGGGCAATGATCCACAATAGTTTTTAGGCATGCTCTACTGACTGCTGTTTTGGTCTTATCAATAATAATTTTTTTCTATTTCTAGAGGGATTTTCTATGAATATTAGTGAGATACTCCTGAGATGTTCATCTGCAAACTCAGAAGGTGATTTAACTTCCATTTCATCAAATGGTCATAAGCCTAGCTTGAGAAAGTGTTATTTTACTACAAAAAACAAAAGGAAATAAAGTCAACGCCTTGAGCCAGTAAATTTATAAAAGGTCTTGCTGCAGGTAGAAGAGGTTAAGGAGAGACATTTGATTTCCTGATGAAACAGGAGGAAACGTTAAAAAATAAAGAAATAAGAGATAAATGGTTGATTTATGCACCCCCATATTGTTCAATATTCTGCGGTGATATAGGTACAAGTTAAGTTACATCAAGTTAAAATAACTGTTAAAAATTACAGTGAAGATCCCTAAAAATTACATTATTTTCAATATATATACAGTATACAGTAAAAGATAACTTAAAATTGAATGCTTATTCAAAAATGTGTTTTCACTGCCTTCTTGAAAAAAGTGATGGCATTCAATTCTCTGTGCGATGGCAAAACTTTGATGATAAATCCCAGACGTGAAACTTATTTTCCTGGAAATTGTGGTCCAGAATGAATACTGTACTGGTAGTGATAAGATGTGGTGAAGGGAAAAGGAGCCAAAGATTTTGTATCAAGGATAATGTTTTTATGTTCTTTCTGTAGATTTTGAAATTGAGAGAGAGGAAGTGGAGTTCCGAAAACTTGGCAGGAAAGCACAAGGTAATTTGCACTGTTTTCTAACCTGCAAAAGTTTGGCTTTGAAGTATTCCTTGCTTTGTCATTTCTTGTTTTAGCTGTAGGTTGATGACATACTGTGCCACAGGTATGCTGTCTGTCTCCTTTGTTATTTTATCCACTACGTTTAAGATAATATTTACAAGATTTTGTAAGATTCCAGATCTCCAAGTTGTTAAGTGTTTCTTTTGAACAATGACATGAAAGAAGTTTATTTCTTTATCAAAGCAAATTCAGACAGAGCAACTCACCTTTTTGTGCTAAACCCATTATCAAGAGCTGAATCATGTAACAATTTTTTGAAAATGATTTGTGGTAAGAGGGGGGTGACAGGGGGAGTCTTTGGTACCGGTACCAACTCATAAGGTACCAGGTTCCACCCAAATTGAAGGTATTGGTACCACCAATTTTGTTTAGGGGAAGGAGCTATCATGAATATGACGAATTCTGAAATGAGGTCTATGTCAGTTCCTCGTGAGACCAATGGCAAGACCAAACCACTCCTGAGCATGTCACCGTGGCATCTGTGTCACTGTCTGCACTGTAAAAGCTAAAAATTTGTTCTAGGAATTCCAAAATCATCCAAGGATGAAATTTTTATTGGTACCGACTCATATAAGCTTGGTACCGGTACCCCTACCTTTGGTACCAGGTTCCACCACATTTGCACAATGTTGTACCAGGTACCACCCCTCTGGTACCATGGTACCACTACCCTGTCACCCCCCTCTGGTAAAATTCAAACATACATAGCATTGAACAATGAACTCATCATATCAAACCCATAAAAATGTTTGCCCTGATGCTTCTTGAAAAGTAGCAGTGGCAGGGCAAGGCCCAATACTCCCCACTTTCACTGCCTTCCTTAAATAATGGTCTGAGGGTGCAAATACACCCCACTTTTTAAAGAATTTGATAAAATCTGTACATGTATATAATAGAAAAATGTAATAAAAATGTCTGGGTTTACTTTATTTCCCTCAGTCTGCAGATTTGGACTTTTATCCCTTCATTTTTTTTTAATTTGACCCCACCATTGAAAAGTAGAATGCCGTTAGTAATGTCTGATAGTTGTCTTGCAAATTGTATTTTTTATAGTTCTAGAACTTACTTGTCTCAAGGTTCTCTATATCAAACTTATATATATCTTCTCTTTGTTCTTCTTCAGAGCTGAAGACAATCTTAGGAAAGATCCCCAAGGAGATTCAAGATCGTTCAAAGTTTTTGCAAACAATTAAGTAAGTAGACATCACAATATTTCTGTCTTCTGTTATGAATTTGATTGTGCAATCTTGCTGTTTGAATTAGTTGGTATATCTAAACAGAAAGTCCTTGCAGGAAAATAATATTTGCATCATCAGAAATTCGAGAAACCTTTCAAATAACTTGTCATGGTTTGCTGATGTCAGCAAAGACGAATAGTGGCTCAGTTGCGCAGACCCTACTTTTCCCCCTCTTTTCAATCTCTTATCAAGATTCTGCATGCAGGCTAGGTTTTATTGGATCAAGGAATACACTCTTGTCAATCTGTTTTAGAGAAAAAGAAGACAAGATTTTTGTCACAAGAATAAATCCTGATTGACCATGGCCGATACCATTGTATATATTTCATAAGATTTGGTGTCAGCAACTCCTATTCAGTTGTAAAAAGGCAATGAACAGCCATTTTATGCTTGAAGTGAAATTCCATGTTTCACAATTAGCAAAACTCTGGTGACCATTCTTGTGATACCTGACATTTTTGCGTCCTGTTTCAGAGACATCGCCAGTGCAATTAAAGACTTATTGGACTCTGTCAATGAAGTACTGAAGACATATCAGGCACAGGGAAAGATGAGGGAATACAGGAAGGTTGGTGTCTCAGTTCACATGTTTTATATTCAACTGTTAATAGTGCAAGGTGAAACTAGCAAGAAGCTAGTCAAGGTGAAGCTAGCGAGAAGCTAGTCATTAGCAAAAAACCCATGTGCACTTGAATCTGCAAAAAACTCATTAATATCTCAAGCTTTGCTCAAGCCTTTTTTCTGAAAGCGTCCTCATATTAAGTGAAGAATTTGTGAAAATTTACTATATTGCGTAGGTGCAAAGACATTCTGACAGAGGTAACATTTCTGCCAAAGTAAACAAGAAAAGCTTAAACATAGTTTCAAAATTGCAATTAGACAACATCAACTAATGATTGTTTGCATCCATTTCAAGTCACTATCAATCCCTTGATAAAACAACTTTTGATTTCTCTAACATTTTTGTGCCATGCAAAGTTGTGCCATGCAAAACGACAACTTCCCAAGAGTGTGGTCACATGCCTTGAAATGGGTAAAAGAAACGTCAGCCAATAGACCTTTTAGCTATTCTACAAAAGAGCCTGGATCAAGCGTTATTTTTATACATTTTTTTACACGAGGTTCGATTGAGTGGCCTTAGGCCCTCTATCAGTATTGTACACATTCGAAAATTCCACAAAATGTGATGAAATATCGTTCGATCCACGTTCCTTTTTAGAATAGCTAAAAGGTCTATTAGGTCTATTGCTGCCGTTTGAAATGATCATCTTGGCATTTCAGCCACTTTCATTGCAATAATGTGTGGCGGCTTTGCAATTTCTAGCAATTATTTGTGACGGGGAGAAGTAGAAACAGTGTACTATGTTTCTTACAATTGAATATCTTCATCAGTAGCTCCTTTAAAGACAAATGACGGAGATATAAGGTGACTTAAATCAGGGGCCTGGGCAATCTAAATATAGTCTATTGTATTCCATTGTATTTGATGATCTCGAGAGATTATCAAAACAATTGGACAAATGATGGCAGGCGCCTATCTTTTGTTCTATATTTAAACTGGATGCTATATATCCGTCATTTGTCTTTAAAATCACCCTGCACAGTATTTCCACAAATACCCAAGTGAATCATGTGGTATTGTCTCATAGACGCTGGAACAAAACAAACGAGAATTTGTCAAATATTCAAAGAGCTTCAGTGACACCCTGAAACAGTACTTCAAGGATGGCAGGTCAGTATTTTTATTAGGTTTCATGCTAAAACATACTATTTACAAAGGACCCATATCATTGGGGTTTGATGTGGTTTACCTTTCTTGTGTGCAAGTTTCAGTGAAAAAGTTTATCAGTAACAAAAGTTATTGTGACAGCTTTGCTTCACTACACTGATATTTTCTCGCATTTGCATAATTTCCACTATTTGCAAAACCCACTGCAAAATTCACAATGTTGTGAGTCAAAAATAGTTATGACGAAATGTAACTTCAGATGAAATTTTTGTTCTTGGGCCAGTTTCAATAAATCACACATTTTATGTAGTCAGACAGGTAACATAGGTATTATTCTACAAAAATTGGTGATGCCGTTATAAAACCTTTGAAAATTTTTATTGGAAGGTCTTTTTCATGGAAATCCAACAAATTGAATTTTCCATAAATTTTCCCAGTATATATCAGCTCACCACTACAGGCATAACTATTTGTCAGCAATTTCTAAGCAATTAAAAAATATGTCCTCTCTGTGTTATCAAATATATGCATCTTGCATTTCGATAAAATGCAACCAATCAGATTGTCATGAATCTGAATATGAAAACTGAGAGAAATCTGATTACCTTTTTAAGTGAGCAACAACAGCATTCAATCTAAATCTCTGAGACTTTACAAGGGGATAACCGATTTTATTGAAGTATATAATAGTTTTCCTGTTATGTGTAACCATTTCTTTGGAAGCCAAATGCTACGTCATTCTTTCCTGTTTCAGGCAAGAGAGTGTTTTTGTGAGTGCCAACAAACTCATCAACCAAACAAACAATATTCTTGTCGTTTTCAAGATGGTCGGTGGAACTGTTTGAATTACCTTAGTGTAACTGAATATAATGATAAATCTATTGTAAATAAGGAAAAAAAATTTTTGTACATTTTTTTTGCAAAGCAATTATCAGATTATATATCACACGAATAAATCCTGTTTATCTTTTCTTTAATAGACTTACCCCAAGTCTGTTTTCTGAAGTGCATGTGACAAATTCCTAAACATCGTCCCCATGACCCAAAACGGGTCTACCGAGGAAACAGGCCCTCGGAAGTAGGTTAACCGATTTCTTTCCAAAGTCAGGATCTGCTATCCCAACACGCTGTAAACAGGGCAAAGAAAGGAGAAAGATTCCTTCCCCAAAAGAATCTAAAAATACCTCAAGAACTCAAAAATTTAAGAAATACCCCAGAAACCAAACAATGATCCCAACATGCCTGAAAATATTCCACAAAAAATGTTGAAAATCCTGAAAAAATATTTATAAAAATCCTATAAAATATTTGAAATCCCAGAAGAAATCTCGGAGCTCTGTGAATAATGGATAGACTTCACAATTAGTAAATTTCGATCGCTATTTTGCAAATGATTCGCCCCCCCCCCCCACAAGAGAGAGAACGATAAAAGGGGTATCAAGAATAGGAATTCTTTGTACAGTTGCAAGAATCCACTATTTGCTACTTAGCATCTCATGTGAATCTCACTTCGATTTGCTTTAAAGGTGGCCGAAAGTGAAACTTTTTATCGATGCAAATGAAGAGCACCGTCAAGTGATAAAAGGTCCTGTTTACGACGAAGGGCTTGAATCTTTCCAAAACCTTAAGATCAAATTTCTATAACGTTATTGCCTAATTCTTTCATATGAATAGATCGAAGGAAACTTTAGGCCATTTGCAATAATAGACCTTTTCACAATTTGGAGAAAGGACTGAGGAGAGCGCGGCCAACTCTGACAGCCTTGGCAACAGTAGGAAATCAGGAGAATCCCCATCTGCTTTGGTGATAATTGTGCGGATTGTGTCTCGGTTGCATCACATTGTAAACACAAGTTATTTCGACTTATTGGATTTTTCAAGAGTTGCACGAAGCTTGTGTGGTCTGGAAAGTGTTTTCTAAATCATGCACGCAAAAACAAGCCTTTAATGTGAACATAGCCTTAGTGCTTTTGAAATAAGAACCTATTTCAGCATGGCTCTCTAAACAGTAGGTTCTTATATGCGGGGATTTACTGTACTTTCTCTCAAATAAAAGACGTCGTTAGCCAATTCTAAAATTTAGTGGACGACTCGAAATGAAACAAGGTATCAAAAAAAGTTGCAACAGAAGTTTTTATCACCAAACAGTACTATCAATTAGCATCAATAAAAGTTTTCACCTCAGATCACCTTTGAAGAAACATTTTAATCAGAGTCAAACTCTGGCACAAATTCATCACTATCGTCATTCCGAGCAGTTCTCGCATCAGATAAATGTCTATCGTTTCGCTTCAAAGGATATCTCGATGTAGCCTTACGGTATCGTTCTGGTGAATTTTCATCTGACTCTGAGCTTGAAGTAGATGGACTTCTAGCTCTCCTTCTGGAAACTCTGTTCCTCTTCTTTTCAATAGGAGATTTTGATCTTTGACGACAACTGCGCCGTTCTCGTGATCTGGACCTATCACGTGACTTGGACCGCTTTCTATGCGATGAACGTCTACTTGAATTTCGTGAGTCAAATCTTGGAGCATTTCTTTCTCTTGAATTAGAACGAGACCGTGATCTATGACGTCCACGTGATCGTGACCTCGATCGCATTCTTGAGCGTGACTGCCTCGCACTGGACCTTGATGTCATGCGTTCCCTGTCATTTCTGCCTCTTTCTGAATGATAACTTTCTGCTCGTTCCCATCTCCTGAATAAAAACATTGTATATAGGAATTAATCCGAGCCAGGAATTAATGCTTGAAAGTTAGGTCATCGAAAACTTGTTCAAATCCCATTTGGCTCGCCCTGAAACAATGGAGAAATAACAGAAAAGATGGCCTAAGGGATTTTTACCAAAAATGCCATTTCGAGGCCTCTGGTTTCAACTTACGTACAAACTTGAACATCAAAAGCTTGTAACTCCATTAATTTTTAGCGGATTCGTAAGGCCCGTTTTATAAGTCGTGCCGAACCGAGTGA